>JALIGU010000002.1:41488585-42105858 GCA_023053565.1 Aquilegia eximia
ACAAGTGGGAGCATGGATTATAATAATGTGTATTATTAGGATTATTGCTACTATTTGGGTGTGTCATGACATGAGTGTTGTGCTGTGCGTTGAGTGAGTGTGATCGTTCTTGGAAGGCAACTAGGTCCACGTGAGAATGAACTTACCTTGACGCCAATCTTGTGAGAGAGCCGCCTTTGTCGTCTCTTCATGCATATCCTTCACTGCTTTGAGTGCTTCTTAACCTCTACCAAACTATAGACTACTATAGAGTATAGACCATAGAGTCCCTTGCCACTTTATCAGCAAAAAATATTTAAATTATAATCTACCTATTGATTTTTAGTATTTCAGATATTACTGATTTTAATCAGCAAAGTTCAAAAAAAAAATAAATAAATAAATAAATTGGGGAAGGATATAAATTTTAAAATTTGCCGGATAAGATACTAGCCGTCACTTCTTAAGAAGACAAAAGAAGGCCATGTGGTTAATTTAATCGTCATGATTTGTCACATGTTTACATGTTTTAAATATACTTAGTCATATTATAAATTTATAACACCCACTTCACCAAAACAATTTTGTATTTAAAGCTAAAATTTAGCATATCCGAAGCTAGTTTGGCCTTGATAACAGCTGTTTCTTGGAACCATTCGTTTGGATTTGGAATAGGAAGTATGTAATAACGTATTTAGAAAGTAGAACTGGAGTTAAATTAGAACCCGAATGAATCTTATTTTGGTACTGGAGTGCAATTTACTTTAGTGCTACAAATCTCTCTATCCTTGTACTTTCCTACTCATCTCCAGCCGGCACGTTTTTTTTTCACTCTTTCTCTTTACAATCAAAATATTATGATATTTCTACTTCACTACTCATTGTAATATTGTATACATCCCCCTTTTACAATAAAACAACCAAAAGTCTCACCTATATATCTCCAGTTCTCCACCCAACTTCTTCTCCAAATCTCTCATCAAACCAAAACTTCCTAACCTCAAAACTCATCCATGGCAGTTGTTCGAAAACGCCCTCAACTCAATCTTCATCTTCCATTACCAGAATCAACTGATCGTAGACCAAGATTCCCACCACCTCTACCACTTCCTCTTCCTCTCCCTAACAATAACAACTCTTCTTTCTCTACCGTCGATCGTCTATCAGATCTTGAGAAATTACAAGTTCTTGGTCATGGAAATAGTGGTACCGTTTACAAAGTAAGACATAAGCGCACGTTAGCAACTTATGCATTAAAAGTGATCCATGGAGATTGTGATACTACTGTGCGCCGACAGATCTTTCGTGAGATGGAGATTCTTCGTCGTACAGATTCTCCTTATGTTGTTAGTTGCAATGGAATCTTCGAAAAATCACCAGGAGATATCGCGATTCTGTTAGAATATATGGATTCGGGTACACTGGATAATGTACTCCGCATTAACGGAACTTTCTCGGAATCTTCTTTGGCGAATGTTGCTCTTCAAGTTCTTAACGGTCTTAACTATCTTCACACACATAAGATTGTTCATCGGGATATAAAACCGTCAAATCTTCTTGTTAATTCGAAGATGGAAGTCAAAATAGCTGACTTTGGAGTCAGTAAAATCATGTGCCGTTCACTTGATCCTTGTGATTCGTATGTTGGCACTTGTGCTTATATGAGTCCAGAAAGATTTGATCCAGATACTTATGGTGCTAATTATAATGGTTATGCTGGTGATATTTGGAGCTTAGGGCTCACGTTAGTAGAACTCTATGTTGGTCACTTTCCATTTTCACCACCGGGACAAAAACCTGATTGGGCTTCACTAATGTGCGCAATATGTTTTAGTGATCCACCTAGTTTGCAAGAAAGTTCAGCTTCAGAAGAGTTCAGAGATTTTATTAGGTGTTGCTTGCAGAAGGACTCAAGTAAAAGATGGACGGTGATGCAGTTGTTATCACATCCATTTGTTAATCAAAACCGATGATCTGACTGATCAACTGTATCTAACGATTTTGATTCTTTTTTGTAAACTCTGTTTTTTGTTGTACATATTGATATCTTTTTTACGGTCAATTTGCCGATGAAAATGAGATGATTAAGTATATGTTTAGCTCTTTTTTACATCATTATGAATCTTAAACAAGGCTCTATGATAGTTTCAATGGCCAAAATGACAAAAGATAGGCCGAAGTTTGATATATGGACGATGGCTTCAATATATTAAGCATTGGTGGTTAAGTAATATAAATTTTGAATTGGTGTATATCTTTGTGTTTTGCTAAGTGTTAGGATCTTAACGTATGCAGTGTTTTAGCTAACAGCCTAACATAATCTTATCAAGCCGACTACCTACTGACTTATCTAAAAAGAAAAAGACCTATTTGAAAGTCGAAATTTGAGATACCCCATTTGAAGAAAAATATTGAGATACCCCATTTCAAGATGTGGTGTTAATTTAGGGCTGGAAATCAGATGGAACGGATCGGAAATTCCATTCCATGTTTTTTCGAAACAATAAAATTTATTTTAATTTTGGAATATTGGAAATATTCAGAATATTGGAAAAAAACGGAAAAAAATAAATTCGGATCAATCGGAATTCCAACATAAAAAAATCGGAATTCCAACTTGAAAATATATCGGAATTGATTGGAATTCTAAATCGAAAATTGTGGACGTGATCCGTTTTGGAAACTTGAAAATCCACTCTTTTACTGAGTTGATTTATTTATTGAGGTGTTTTTATCTAACATAATAACATACCACCCCAATATGATGGATCAAAGTTCTTGAGTGTGGCATCTTATAAAACACAATTATACTGCAAAATTTATATAATAATATAATTGTATGAAGAAGAAAATAATTAATCTGACTAATAAGCATGGACCTTCAATCAGAGTATAAACTAACCAATAATTTACTATTACATTATTTTTTTTGTTGAACCATATATTGATATTTGATAACATTAAGATTTGAGAATAATTATAATTTGTTATTGAGTCCTCATGTGATTTTAAACTTAGTATATTATTTTTATTTGTATATGTACATATATTTTCAAAAATTAGAATAGTTAAATCTCTTAAATTATCGAAAATTTTGGAATATTTATCAGAAAATCAAATCGGATTAACAATCGGAAAAATCGGATCGAAAATCGGATCAGATTCACAGAAGTAGTTCTAATTCCATTCCATTTTTTATGGAAAAATCGAAAATCAAAAATCGGAAGTACAATAATCCATTCCAAATTCGAAAAAAATCAGATCGGAAATCGAAAAAATCGGAAAATCGACAAAAATTTACACCCCTAGGTGTTATCTTATCCATTCATCATAAAACTAACCTACAGCGGTAAAACTTTTATGTCTTGAAATGGGGGTATCTCAAAAAAAAAATTCAAATGAAGTATCTCAAATTTCGACTTTCAAATGGGGTATGTCCAAAAATCTCAAAGAAAAAAGAAAAAAGTGGACATGGAGTGGTTGTTGTGAGTTGTATCTGTGACCGTCAAGAACAAAAAATAATGAAGACACATAATACGTCCATCACGATGAGATCATTAGCCTCCAACTAAGGCCATTATGTGAGATAAAATGTCATTTCTTCCCCAAGTTGTGTTACGAATTAGAAACCCCACACCAAGGACAAATATATATTAATTCGGACTTTTGAAGGCCTGCTTCTCAAGCAGACAGCAGTTCAGTTTTGCTGGAATAGAGGTTTTCGTGTAGTTATTACACAACACATTAGGAAATATTGATCTGCATGTCTGCAACCTTCCCATATACTGTATATATTAAACAATTTGGTGAGGTGTGACAGTGTGAAGTGTGAACTAAGGGACTTATGGAGCTTCAGCTCGGCTGTTTGATTGTCAGTGATATACAAATTAGAGTTGCGAATACAATGTGGATGGGTAGTTGGACGTTGTGATCACCAGCTCAAATGATTAATTCAATCTAATTAACTGGCCAGCAAAACATGGAGGAAATTTGGATTAAAGATTTATACTTTTCAATCTTTGGCAGTTTGTTTATGAAATGAATATAAAAAAACCTGTCATGCTCATGCACCATGGCATGGAGGACAGGAGGAGGTTTGACACCTCTTCTTATTTAATTTCTTATCCGCAACCTCTCTTTTATTTTAAGTGTCCTAACTGTCACACGTTAATTTGGGGTGTATGTCATTTAAGGATTATACCTAGCTTACTTCTTTGAGGATATTACAGATCTGATCTCCCACACTCGTATTTTTGGGGAAGAGAATTTTATTTAAGCACTCATCGGACAGTAATCACAATCTTAAATTATCAATTTAATCAAGAAGTTGATTGGGAGAGGGGTGCAAGTGAAGGCGTTTGGGAGGAAGTAAGAACATTCAGATACACATTCCTTGTTCCTTTCTTAGAGGGTGTGTTCTGACTTCTGAGCTAAAAGTCATAATCTCAGTATCCTACTTCTTGAAATGCAAATTGTTATTGAAGTATCAAGACAAGGCACCCTGGAAAAAAGAATTTTAGATATGAAGTGAGAAAGTGACTTGTTTGTTTTTGTTGGTTGTCAACATTTTTCAAAACCTTTTTGGATGGTTTTGAAAAAGTTATCTACATCTACATCCACTGTGTGAATTCTCTTTCTCCACGTCAATAAAATTTGTGTAATAGCTTGCGTCATTGCGAAAAGGGAGAGGGAAAATTCACTCCAACCTCACTAGTCGCATTTATAGTTTTAAATATGTTATGCCAACTTTCATGGAGAGTGAGTGCAAGTCCATTCATGTCAATCTCACCACGCAAGTAGATTTCCTAACATGAGCAGATTAGTAACAAAAAAGAAAGATATACTTTTAGTTGTTTTGTTACTTGGATTATGATGGTGATTCATTCAACTTTTGAGCTGCATCAATATCAATAAAAAGTTTAATTTAATGCTAACAATCAATGGGTGGACTAACGTTGCTAGTACACCTTCTTGCTATCCTGGCAGAAACTTCCGAGCGATTTAAGTTGGATGGCCAATATTGATAATTTGATAGAGCAAATTACTTGCCAGTTGCCATCAACTCTCCCGGTAGTTTAAGTTTAAAATTGCTTTGAAATGGGGATTATTAAGGGGCGGTGTGCACATCGAATGACTTCAATCTGTGATGTGCGAGGAACTGGATTGGAAATTATGCATTTTTTTTTTCTCTTTGATATAGGAATTTAGCGAAAGTACATTGACATTTCTAATAGGTGCAATATGCCTAATAAGTGGACTAAATATTACAGCTCATGGATTAATTGACAAATTCTGCTTTCTGAAAGAAAACTCTTTGGGTCTGACACTCTGGTTTAACCAGATATTAATACATTTGATTTCAAAGTCCATCTTCCGTGAACCGAAAGATATTCCTCCATCTTCCGTGGACGAAAGATATTCCTAGTTACTACTCAGCATCATATTGGACTGCGATATGCCAATATCATATTCTACAATTTTTAGTCAAGAAATTGATTAAAGTCCAAAAGAAGGGACTGATCAGGGAGTAAATTGTGTACCAGCGTTTTGGGCCCAAGGACAAAATATAAGGTTTTATTAGGCCCAAGGAGAGCAGCAGCGTTTTATTAGACTCAAGGACAAGTCTATTTATTGACGAATATATCCTTGTTGGTGTTTTAACGACTATAAAAAAATCTAACAACGTACGTGGGACGGGTGTTTTTTATTTTTTTTATTTTCAAATAAAACCCTAGTTTCTTTTTTTCTCTTTCTTTCTCTTTCTCTATCTCATCTTTACTGCAAAAACAACGATTACGACTTGATTTCTTAGGTTTTTCTTTAATTTCTTAAGATTTTCTTCATTAAAAGTCCGATTCTCTTTAGAATTGAACAAAAATTTAGGTTTTTGAAAGCCAAAACACCTAGATCTACAATGGCAAGAAAAAAAACAAGTTCCAAGAAGTACAAATCATCATGGAACAAAGAGAAAACGGAAGGATGATAATACAACACAAGAACAAGAAACTTTTGATTTTGAAGAAGAAATATCTAATTTTGAGGTAAGTTAGGTTTTAGAATTATAATTTTAATGTAAATTTTTTCATCACATGTTCTTGCTTAATTACTTCACAATTTCTAATTTTTTATGTAAATTGTCTTTGATGTTAAATTCTATTTCAGTTTTAATTGATTAGTAAATTTAATCAACATGTTCTTGCTTAATTTTACTTCACGATTATTGGGGTTTTTTTATGTAAATTGTAAATTATCTTTGATGTTAAATTATAATTGATTAAAATATTAAATCAACTATCAAACTGGTTTAAGCAATTTATATCATACTATCTGTTGATTGGTATATTAATTAATTACTTATATGATTTTATCTTTTTTGTTTAGCTGATTAATATATTAATCAACTATAACTTTAGTTGATTACTATACTAATCAACGCACGTAATAGTTGATTGATGTATTAATCAACTAATTAATTGATTTTATCTTTTCTGTTCAGGTGATTAATGTATTAATCAACTATAATTATTCAATATTTTTCCAAACTTTTCACATTTGAAACAAGCCGATTAGTCACTCTATTGTTGAACAAGATGCTAATCAAACGTGGGGATGTTCGTTTTGAAAATGAACTTATATATCGAGGAAACACAAGATGTTCCGCATCAAGGCTCTTCGTAAACTCCCTAAACTTGAATTGCTAAGTTTTATTATCATGAATACAATTTGATTATTCTGTAAATTATATTTTTCAGCGTGGATTGTGCATTGTTTGTATGCAAATTCATGGATCATGTTGTTTCTGGACAAGCAATTTCAATTAATGACTATTCAGAAGGAATGATGCAAATCATGAAGGCGAACATAACATATGAGTTGTTAAGTGAAGTTAGTTTTAACAAGAAAACGTGGGACCAACAACAACTGCTTGTAAAGGTTAATACAGAAGAAAAAGGAAGCAGCTCAAGAAAAGGAAGAATAGTTTTATCCATTATTGGTTTTTGGTGTTAAACAAAAAATTTCTAAAAATACATTTGTGTTGGTGCTTGTCAAATATTGTTTGTGGTGTTGATAAACACATTTTTTTTATTGATAACAATTAAGTGCTGATACTTTACATAATCCTTATAAACAGTAATTTTGTTGATATATCAATGGTATTGTTATTTACTTGTATTATGGTGTTTAAATGATAATTGATATAAAAATTTCATATGTTGATTAATTTATTAATCAAATATGCATTAGTTGATTAATATAAACTAATCAACTCTTCTTTAATTTTGTATGAGTTGATTAATACATTAATTAACTCTTTTATAACTATGCATTAACTGATTAACTATGCATATTAATCAACTATAATTATTATATTTTACATTCTGTTCAGCTGATTACTACATTGATCAACAAAGCTTGAGTTGAATGGGAATGGTGAACCCTAGTGGGAATGTTGTCATTCTAAAATCCTAAACGAATGGGAATGGTGAACCCTAGTGGGAATGTGGTCTTAAAGACACCCTAAACCCTATTTTGAAACCCTAAACCAATGGAAATGGTGAACCCTAATAGAATGCGGTCTTAAAGAAATAATGTTGTCATTCTAAACCCCTAAACCAATTGTAATGGTGAACCCTAGTGGAATGCGATCTTAAAGACTTAATGTTGTCATGCTAAAACCTTAAACCAATAGGAATGGTGAACCCTAGTGGGAATGGTCTTAAAGACACCCTAAACCCTATTCTAAAACCCTAAACCAATGGGAATGGTGAACCCTAGTAGGAATGATGTCTTAAAGACACCCTAAACCCTATTCTAAAACCCTAAACCAATGGGAATGGTGAACCCTAGTGGGAATGTTGTCTTATAGACACCCTAAACCCTATTTTAAAATCCTAACCCAATGGGAATGATCTCCCCTAGTGGGAATGATGTCTTAAGTACACCTTAATGTTGTCATTCTAAAACCTTTAAACCATTGGGAATGGTGAACCCAAGTGGGAATGTTGTCATTCTAAAACCCTATACCCTATATTATACACCCTAAATCTTAAACCCTAAATGTAAACCTTAATATATATTAAAAAACACTAAAATATTTAAAACCCTAGAAAAAAAGTAAGAGTTCATTAATACATTAATCAACATTTTCTTAGTTGATTAGTATATTAATCAACTTGTCAATACACTTCCTGAATACATAAAAGTTGATTAATACATTAATCAACCTTTCTATCGTTGATTAAGATATTAATCAACTTATTAGTAAAACTTTCCTGAATAAAATAAAGTTGATTAACACATTAATCAATCATTACTAGATGTCCATCCTTCTCATAAACTAAAGTAAATTATATTGTCACAACTAAATTATATCGTCACGACAAGTGAAAGAAATAAATAAAAAACTAAAATTGAAAATGAATTATATTATCATCACAAGTTTTAATCGAAAAAACAGAAAAACAAAACATCAAATACAACTTGAATTTAATTGTTGTTCAAATATGGGCAAGTCCTCCTATTGTGATGATCAAGATTAAAAACATTGCCATAAGTATGTTTTTCCCTCATTTTTTTTAACCACATACGAACACCTTCTTTACTATACGACTTCGAATAAATCATCCACTTAACAACATCATATGAAACAACACCATCAATTCGAACATCATTTGAAACAACACCTCCACATGATTCCATATCTGTATAAAACAACATCATGTAATCAACACATTAATACATTCATATTAATATAGTTAATTAACACATTCACCAACAAAAATAATGAAAACAGGGAGTTGATTAATACTGTTAATCAACCCGAATGCTTAAAACATATAGTTGAGCAACCAAAAATACTCAAAACACATAAAAACTGTTGAATGGCGAGTAGTTCAACATAAAAAATATTGAGCATTGAAATTCAAGGACAAATTGTGATTCTAAAACAAAAACACAACCAAAATCAAAACAATCTAAATTAATAAAATAAACTAAAACACACCTATGCAATCAATCATCACCATCTTCATTTGAAATCTCGAATTGTCAAATCAAAACAATTGATGATGTGAACAAACGAAGTTATTTAAAAATCAAATGAAGAATCGATTTGTCAAATCGAATTAAAAAATAAAAAATCTCCGCTTTTGATTTGATTTACTCCAAAAACAAATCAATTGATGAAGAGAACACACAAATTTCTTTCAAAACCTAATGATGAAGATCTTGTAAAATCGATTTGACAAAATCAAAACTCTCTTGTCTTTGATTGATAATTCGATGGAGATTGTTAAAGATTCTTCATCTTGTTGATTATTGAGAAGCAAAGATCCTTTAAGAAACAAAGTTCTTCAAATTTCGTTCTTCAATCCTTCAGAAAACCAGATCTGAGATTCAAATCTAAATTTTGAAAATTAAAAACTAAACTAAATATATCAGCAACAAGGGAGGGCAGTTCTGGTATTATGAAAAAAAATATAATGGAACGATTAATACACGGCTTGTCCTGCAACTGAAAAGCTAAACGTATAAATGGACTGCATGATATCCAAACACAAACCCGTGTCCTTGGGCCAAACAAACGTTAGCTTGGGCCTAAAACCCAAACAAACGTTTGTGGTTGGACTTGGAACGAGTTTCTAGAAAAAAAAATGATGCAGGACGACAACAAACGTCAACCAGATATTAATACATTTGATTTCAAACTCCATCTTACGTAGACACGAAAGATATTCTTAGTTACTACTCAGCTTCATATTCGACAGTGATATGCCGATATCATATACTACAATTTTTAGTCAAGAAATTGATTAAGGTCCAAAAGAAGGGACTGTTCAGGGAGTAAATTGTGTACTGCTGCAGTACTGCACTACTGCATATCAGCATATAAGAATCAAAACACTTTCTCTTCTCATAAATGGGCTTTAAGCGCATTGATACGTACAATCTTGAGCTTTCGAATTTCTTGGCACACCAGATGCTAAAAGTTAAGGTCTGTAAAGTCCAAGACCAAGCCCAAGCCCAATTCCCCAAGGAGAAAGGAAGTAAAGCCTGTCAAGTGTCGATTGCTTATTTTCTAGTCCTCCCTCCTTCAACTGAGCGCGAGAGACTTTTAGAGAGAGAGAGTTTCGACACTTGTTTGAAGACCATGAACTAGGGTTTCAAAGTTTCTATCAATCTCTGCAACTTCGCTATGAAGATTAAACACATTTACCTTCTTTTCATCTTAATCACTCAGTTCTACTTCTCTTTTGCTAGTAAGTTCTCTCAATTTCTTCTTCCTTTACATAATTCATTCAAACCTTAATTAATTTCTGATAATTTTCAAATTACGAAATCCTTCTTGATTTATAGCTGAATTTGATAGAATTACGAGCTTGTTTGACCGTCAAAACTGTATTATATAGAAGTATTTGAAGTAAATTTCATAAACGATCAAGATTTGCTTAAGATACATCTTTCAATTTTCTTTGAGAACTAATTAAACACATGTTGTATGAACTGAGATTGTGAACTGATGTTCAATGAACAACTTCAGGTGAAGTTAAATCTCTGGAGTCAGTTCCTGACCTTGAAAATGCTATGTACTTGACTGTTAATGGATATCCTTGTGTACGCTTGCTGAACATTTCTGGTGAAATTGGCTGCGCGAGTAAGTGTCAGAAATTATGTTACTAACAGTATTACTCTCTATTACAGAGTAGTTTCTAGGATAATTTCATATTTCTTTCTTTTTTTGTATCTTAAAAAATTATTATTAATGTCTCCAGATCCTGGTCGAGAAAAGGTTGTTGCACCAGTTGTAAGACTTATGGATGTTGATAAGTTTGCTCGCCCATCTGCAGTTTTGGTGTCGCAGGACGAATTACAAAATTTCTTTATCAGGCATTAATGATCTCCTTCTCTAATATATCATAAGTTTTCATGATTAGCATCGTACCATTATTACTCTGTCACGTACAATATTATGTTGATAATGGTTTGTTGTTGGGATTTCCCACTAACTAAGATATTTATGGGTTCGGTTTCATGAAAAATGGAAAGTGAACAATAAACGGAGTGCTTGTGTTTTTGTTAGAGCTTACTTAAACATCAACTTTACGACTGATATGGTCTATCTTTTGTCTTTTTGTTATACATATTTTTTTTCCTGATTAGATTTGTGCCCATGTTTTATTCGAAACTTTTAGTATTGTACGTGTAATGCAATTCTTGTAACTTTGAATGTTTGTCCCAGGTCCACAATGTGATAGCTAAAAGGTGGTCAAGTTTCAAAACTTCACTGCTGTTGTCTACTGCATAGAATATTTTTTTTTTTTTGATAGAAACTGCATAGAATATTTCACAATTATCAGGATAGTTATTCTTAATGAGTAAAATGAGAATTAGCATCAACATTTTCACATTGACTTAACCTATTAATGAATATTTAAGAGAAGTTTTATCAATACATCATAAAGTGGAAAAGAAGAAAGATCTGTCATTGGAGTGGATTAACTTGCTTACCACTTCTTGTATCTTATCTTATATAGTATAACCGGTCGAATAAATCAACTCACACATCATAGAAAAATAAATCAACCAGGACCTTAAATATCTGATTTCAAAAAATGTGGTTTCCTCCAAGTCATTCAAAACTTATTGCGCATGCAACCTTTTTAACATCCTACCTTGCTTATTTGTAAGGTTCTAAAAATCCATCTGATGTATTACAGTATATACTATATACATTGTGTTTCATGGATAGTATTTGGTTCTGCTTACTGTGAGTATTTTTTGATGCATATAACATGTCATAAATGAGAGATTTGCTAATGTATTGTGTTTCTCATATTGCACATTTTATGTACCATGGTGTGCACCACTCATTCATGTCATAGTAACGTGTTCATTTTTCAGGGTATTAAATGATCACGACTTTCATAATAAAATAGCTGGTGTTTTGGTTGAATCAAGGAGTGATCTTTCAACTAAGGAAAGAGGTAAGCATCCAGTTCTGCACACTTTGTTTATCTACTGAGTTTGACCGAAGAGTTTCAACTGGTTGTAAAACCTTTTCCTTTCTCTTAGGATTTTCGCCTGTTGAGAAGTTCCCACAAGCCAAGTTTGCTCCTTACAAGAACAATAGTTACGAATGGAACCCAACTGTAAGTTGTGAAATGCATGCTCGTAGGAGTGGATATTTATTACATTAGATCACTCTGTATTTTCTTTCAACATGTAGCAGTACTGCTTTCTGTTTTGTCTTAAAATACTGAACTTACTGCTCAATATTTGGTTTTTCGCAGGGATCAAATATTATGTGGAACAAATACAATTTTCCTGTATTCCTGCTTTCGCAGCATAGCACATTAACACTGCAGGAGGTAATGCAGTTAATAACCGAATTTTTTTAGGCAACTTTTTCACCATGGCAATTTGGTCAAGTAGTCATGGGCTTTTGTTTTTTTGGATGCTCTACTAATGAAGTGGCGAATTGAGTGTCATCGACTTCCATTTAATATCCTGTATCATATAGAAACAACACACTTTGTGTAGTTAATTAATTTGGAAAAAACACATAGAAACCATGTATAGAGATTTTTTATTATCTTATTATCAAGCAAATTAGTACTATACATTTACCCATATGTGCCAGTCTTCAGGTTTATCTTTGAACAAAAAGTTAATTAATAAAAAAAATTAATTACAATAATAGTAGGCAGCTTGAAAGCGGCACTCTTGGTGAACCAACTTATGTTCCTTGTTTTTCCATTTGTCTATGTTTGACTTTCTTTATGTACTTGCAGATTGCTAGTAAGAATGGGAAGAGCAAGAAAGCACATACCGTAGATGTGGCTGAGTTTGATCTTGTGATGCAGGTACATTCTTCTTCTTCGGATATACATCATCTCATATCTTTCTTTTTTACTTTTTATGTTTAACAACCACGTTATGCTTAATCTTTATTAGACGACAAAGGCTGGAACCCATGATTCAGAATCTTGTCTGAAACAGCAGTCTTGTTTGCCTTTGGGTGGCTACAGGTGTGGTGTTGATCTCTCTCTGTCTTTGTGTGTCTTAATTTATTGTCTATAGTAGTCAACTGAGCCCCATAAAGGATTTAATCGGGGATCGGAAGATTTATAAGAAGCAAAGTTGGATCCTATTTATTTCAGTATGCCTATATATGGAGAATTTTTCGAAAACCTTGTTTGATGTTTTTAAGAGCCATAACTTATGTGGAAATATTTCCTGGAGAACTTTTTCTTTGTATTATGACTTATAATAGTCTAAGCTGTAAGAGCTGTTTTGAAGATTTCTACTGTTGCTGCTGCCTGTTTGTATTAGACTTGTCTTTGTTAAAACTTAATACTATAGATACAAAAGAGAATCTCCCCACCCCCCCCCCCCCCCCCCCCCCCCCCCCCCCCCCCTCCCTCCCACACACACACACACACACACCCCCACCACAAAAAATAAAATAAAAATAAAAATAAATACAAAAGAGAATGCTGAACAATTAGAAGTTGTTTACCACTCTCTTTTCACCTGTGTTTTTTTTCTTTTCTTGTCTCAATGTGAAAAGTCTTGTTGCAATATGCACCAACCTTTCCTTTATATGTTAGTCATCATAGCTACACATTTTATGAAGCACTGCTTATTACAGGACAATTTCATTTTTATAACTTATAAGCTTCAACTGTTTCTGACATCCGAAGGGCAGTGTATTGTCTTCACTCCCACCAATTGATGATATATCAAAACAGCCCAAACCCATTTTATTGGTAGTGGCATCCATGGATTCTGCATCATTTTTCCGTGACGATAGTCCTGGTGCAGATTCTCCTATGTCTGTAAGTTCAAAGTCTTTTAATACAAATTTGATAATTTTATCATTCCATTTTCAGATATAATGCTATCTAGACAGAGGATGAGTTTTTTTTTTCCGAACATTCAGGGAATGATTTCATTGCTGGCAGCAGTTGACGCTCTTTCTCATATTGATGCTGTAAATGAGTTTAATAAGCAGGTATGATCGATTAATGTTGTTAGCTTGTGCAGTGTAAGTCTGTAATGAAGTCAACGTTCTACGGTGTATGTGTACTAAAAAATTATTGTGAAAAATCCTTTTTTTTTTTCTTTCAAAACGTTTGTTGACAATGATAGATTCACCAAGGTTGAGCATTATATCCAGACAAATAGACAATGATAATAAAGCCCACAAGAAAAAGATTAGCCCCATACTAAACGTTTCACCTTGTCCATTGTCCAATACCACAACTACCAATACTTTCAACAGTATAATCAACTGAATTGGTTAAGAATTGTGTCTTTGTATTCTTAACCTGATTCTTAAGTTTTTTAGTTGATCTCTTTTCCACTAGATAATGTACCACTGATGTTTACTTTAGTCATCATTCTGCAGCTTGTTTTTCTTGTTCTTACTGGAGAAGCCTGGGGTTACCTTGGTAGTCGGAGATTCCTTGCAGAACTGGATATGGATTCGGATGTTGTTCATGGCCTTAACAGCACTCTGATTGAGCTGGTACACGTCTCATCTTAGTATAAGATATACTTTAGGATACTCTATTTTATACTCGAATGTTCTATTTCATAACTGTGGCTACGATTTATCTTGAAGTCCTTGAAGCTATTGTATTGTTTTGAAGCATGCGACACTCTCATATTTGGTTACTGGTATAGGGATAGTCGATATGGTTCCATGATTGCATTTTTGAGCGTGGGAATGTTATTTAGTCAAGTCGTTGTTCAGATTTTACCAAGTACTTATATAATTATGCTTGGATTGTTTTAGTCCAATTTTATGGCCAAATTGGTTGAAAGTTTTTCTTACTTCATATTGGGGCAGCTTGGCTATCACATGGCCTGTATGAAGTTCAAGTGCCTTAAACTCTTGGTTATAGTAACTGATGTTAGCTAAGCATGCATATAGTGCTGAATTAATTTTATATCGTTGGAACTGCAGTGTGTAAATAACCTGTTTGCGCCTTGAAGGTGACATGTATTTCAAGCAACATTTTTTGTTTACCACATCAATATCCTCTTACGTTGTTTGCACATTGATTTATTCGTGAATTGTGCATTTTGCTGCCATATGCAAGTCCTATTTGGCAAGTTCCAGTATTCAATTTTCCCAGAAATTATTTTAAATCAAACTGTTCAATTGTGAATGGTGTAGGTTATGGAAGTTGGGTCTGTTGGCAAAGCCTTCGATCGCGGGGTCAATTCGTTTTTCACTCATGCTGTAGGGGTGAGAAACCAGTCTATTCTCTTAGCAGAATATCTGTACATGAATTTATCCATTCCTGGTTTTATTTTTCATCGGATGATTAGTTATACATGAAGTAATAATTACTGTTGAAATTTTGTTTAAAATGTTGATTTTAAAATGTTGATTTTAAGGTTGGCACTTTGTGGATAATATTGGTTGGTGACTTGGTGGCGTTATTTTGGAATTTGGATATCAAATAACATAGAGAGCAATGGTCTACAACCAAACTGTCATTCAAATTTACCTACTTTGGAAGGTGAAGACAAGCATGGATTAGGGGAAATTATCCACTTCTATTTAAGTTTAGAGTAGATCCTTATAACGCGATACACTTGAGGGGTCCGTATGGAGTCTTTTCAAGGGCAGACTTTTTAATAAAGACAGTTATCTTACCATGGAGATCATCCTCATTCCTCACATACTAGCAGCTTTTGATATATCTAACCACATGTGATTATTACACAACTATCTGTTATTAGTAAGGAATCATAGTATTACACGTCCTGGAGTACAAGAGGCCTCCACAATTTAGCAAGTAACTTGAGCAGAAAGATAAATCTACATGATTACAAATATGTTCTTTATGCAAACAAATCACTGGATTGTAAGTCTGTGGCATAAGATCCCTGACACCAGTCCAGTGTATTGAGTTTATAATTTGAGTTCACTTCCATCTCCAAGTACTTTTTCCTAATCTTTTCCTTTTCCAGGGATCATCTGCTTCAGATAAGGCGTTGTCTGCATTCCAAGATGCTCTTGAATCACTTGAATCAAGCATTAAGGTGACAACGGCCAGTAAATCAAATCCTGGGATACCTCCGTCATCGCTGATGACATTCCTTAGAAAGGTGGGTTCAATGAATTAATATTGTCAATTATTGTTCATAAAATGAATAGCTTCACTCTTTGGCATATATATGGTTCTGGACCTGAAACATTTCATAAATTATGGAATTCATGGGTAGTTGAAATTTATTTGTCCATATAGCTATCCTTTTTCTGATGTAAGTTTCTCTCTGTAGAACTCTTCACTTTCTGGACTTGTTTTGGAAGATTTTGATACTGCTTTCTCCAATGAGTTTTACAACAGCCACTTGGATGATATATGTAAGTTTAAGCTCTGCTCATTGCTTATGCAGTTACACGAGTTACATGTTTATTCCTTATATTTTTTCTACTTCGATGCAGCAAATGTTAACTCTTCAGCAATAGCGACAGCCGCTTCTCTGGTTGCGCGCACCCTTTATATTCTTGCAAGTGAAGGCAAGGAATCAAATCAGAAAGCCCTGAATTCAATCAATGTAAATTCCTCGATGGTGGAGGAACTTTTGGGATGCTTACTGACCTGTCAACCGGGACTGTCTTGTGCGCTGGTGAAGGATTATATTGCACCCATCAGTACCTGCCCAAACCACTATGTTGGCGTTCTTTTGGGACCACCTACTTCCACACCCATCCTTGATTATGTGAGTGACGTCTCTAGATTTGTATGGAACTTTCTGGCAGAAAGAACCTCTACACTAAGGGAAAATGCAAGCTCTGCTTGTACACAAGATTGCAGCAGGGGTGAAGTATGCATTAGGTCAGAAAAGAAGGGAAAGGACACATGCGTTGTCTCTACGACCAGGTAGTTTACATATTACAGAAATCAAGTTATCGTTTGTAATTAAATGGCCTTTAATTTGCCTCTCTTTCACTGCCCTCAAAAATGTTCCTCACTCATATATGCAGTATATGTATGGCACTTGTCGATCTAAATATCATTCATTTCAGGTACATTCCTGCATATTCAACCAGGTTAAAGTTTGAATCTGGACTATGGAGTGTTATACCCCCAAATGCTTCTGATGTCATGGGCATGGACGACCCAATATGGACAGAGAGCTTCTGGGATGTAATTCAGCTCCATGTTTATTCAGTTCAGGATGCAACCTATGACCATTTAATTCTTCTTGGAGGCATTGCTGTCACAGTTTTGGCTTACCTTGCTATAGTGGCTACAAGGACTGCTGTGACAAAGGCACTCAAGCGTGACTGAAATAGAAATACACAAGCAAAATTACGGGAAAAAAAAAAAGAATACTCTTTACCGTGTTGGGAATTTGTAAACCTACCAAACAAGTCTGATATAGGTTGTTTTGAGTTAGATCATTTTAGTTTCTTTTCTATTGGCAAGTGTTCCATGAAGATTTTTTAAGATTCATGGCTTGGCTTGCTAAGTCCTATTTTTGTAACAATATTAGGTCTACAGTTCTCAATTTTGTGAAGGAAAAGACTCTTGATTATTAGTTTATTAAATAATCTTGAAATGTTTCTAGTCAGGCATTCATTTGTTTGGATCGTTCTGATGCCACTCTTATGAAGTTACAACCAAATGCATGAATTGGTAATTTTTTTGGATAATTATTCTATTTTGCAATAACTCGCATGGATCAACAGTTACATAAACTAGATTGTATTTCCAAAATTCCCCCCAACTCCCTAAGAAAGAAAAAAGCTTCCATATGTTAAAAAAATATATATATATCTCGGCGGCTTTGCTGATCACGCATTAACTTTGTCATCATCAAGACATGTTCAGGAGATCAGAGATGGAAGATGGGGTTCTCAAATGATCAAGATAAAGAAGTAGTAAGTCTTTTCAGTAATTTGTTTTCCATCTTTACCCTTCTATATCTAACTGAGCGTCTTGGGGATATCTGTAGATCTATTGAAATCTAACGGTCCACAACGTTAACCTTAAGAGGTTAACCTTGGGACAGCCGTGCTCATAACAAAATATCTTGGTGGCTTTGCTGATCACGCATTAACTTCGTCATCATCGAACTTCGAGACATGTTCGAGAATCCTAGTCACCAACCACTTTAGGCTTTGCCACGTGTTCAGTTCAAAAATGTCTTTTAACGTCGAACTTGCCTTACTTGTCTCTCTCCCTTCTCTACACGCTCACTAAAAACCAATATTTTCTCTTAGTTTCAGAACTCTTCTTCATCTTCTCAGTTGTAAGTCACGAGAGTTCTTATTCTTACACACTTTTCGATACGTTTTACAAACCTTTCTTACTTCCTAAATTTCTCTATAGATATAGATTACTAGTGATCTTGTTATTGCAAACAAAGCTAGTGTTGTTGCAAATTGCAATAAAGAAAAATGGCATCAGGAGGAGGAGTTGGAGGGGGAATGGGAAGAAGCACAGATTCGATGCAGAAACTGCTTAAACAACACAAAGAGAAGCATTTCATGGCAGGAGATGTGGTGAGAGATGTGATACTAGGTGTATCAGATGGTCTTACAGTGCCGTTCGCACTCGCTGCAGGTTTATCCGGTGCCAACGCTTCATCTTCGATCATTCTTACTGCTGGCCTTGCTGAAGTCGTCGCTGGTGCTATCTCTATGGGACTTGGCGGGTATTAATTTTTCTTTTCTTTTGTCTTGTTATCATTTGTCATTTAGAATTTGTGTTTGTTTTCATTAATTAATGTTTGTTTATGTATTACATACTGTTATACTGACTTACAAATTTACAATCACATGTTGGTTGAAATGTTTAAATTAATTTAAGATCATTAGATCCGTTTAATCATTTCTTATTGTATTTATTAAAATCAAAAATTGAAAGAGTTCTAAAGAAACAAAAATTGTATATTGCCTTTTATTATTGGATAACATGTTTCACTGTACCACTGTTTTGGAGAAACACAAGTAGTATATTCTAAACAACTTTCAGATGAATAAATAACGCGCATCATATGAATTATTCAGTTTTGTTTTGCATGAATAAATAAGGTACCTTGCTGCCAAAAGTGAAGCGGACCATTACAATATGGAATTGAAGAGAGAGCAGGAGGAGATAATCACTGTCCCAGATACAGGTCATTTCCTTTTCCTTGGCATTGCCATTACCATATAACTATAACAGAACAGTAACACTTATGCAGGGGGCATGCTCCTTCACAGCATATGTATATTAGTATATAACCACTTATTTTCTAATGTTCGGGCTTGCAAACTAAATTGAATTGCATTTATTTAGTATTTTAAAGGTCTATTTGTGTAAAATGCAGAGGCTGCTGAGGTTGGAGAGATACTAGCGGAGTATGGACTTGAGCCCCACGAGTATGCACCAGTTGTTGATGCACTTCGAAAGAAACCACAAGCATGGCTTGATTTTATGATGAAGTAAGTTGATATGTCTTTATTCATAACCATATATGAGCCTCCAGTCCACTAGATGTCACGACATAATTTTAGAGTCATCTTAATGTAAATGAATGTTCTAAAATAATTGCTCCATCAATGGATGACATCGATAAGTTTTTGATATATATTCAGAGAGAACATTGTGGCAAACATTTTGAATTAAGGTTGCAAATTTATTTAACAATATGTAATCATGATTGATTTTGTGAATAAAGCTCAATATAGGTCACGTGTTCATCATCATTCGTACACAGTTTTGAGCAAGAACGTAACATATATGTTATAAGCATTTGTTAAATAAATATGCTTGTTGATCAGCTGGTTCAAGAAATCAAAAGTTTTTTTAAGCAAACATGTCAAAATGAAAAGAATGAAGGTTCTCAATACTTAAAGGTTGTGTATCTAGTACCCAGTCTAAATTAAAGTATATGCATGAATGCAGGTTTGAGCTTGGATTGGAGAAGCCTGAGCCGAGAAGAGCACTGGAGAGTGCATTCACAATCGCCATTGCCTACGTCATGGGTGGATTGGTCCCCCTTCTTCCTTACATGTTCATATCTACGGCAAAAGATGCAGTGCTCACGTCTGTGGCCGTTACTTTAGTGGCACTCTTATTCTTTGGCTATGTGAAGGGTCGTTTTACAGGCATCAAACCCTTTAGGAGTGCTTTTCAGACAGCTTTGATAGGTGCTATTGCCTCAGCTGCTGCATTTGGTATGGCTAAAGCTGTTAAACAATGATCTCAGTTGTTCAGTATCAAACAAACTTACTTTCTATCTTGTAGGGATCTTGAATTTTGAATCTTGGACTACGCACCTTTTGGTTGGAACTTTTACTTTAATTATTGGTCTTGATCACTAAATGTCTAAATGTATGGGGACCAATAATTTGATAGAATTTTCTTCTCATCAGTCTTATGGTTATGGATATAATTAGCATGCAACAAATGGAAAATTTGAGTTTGATCCGTGATGAATACCATGAAAGTTGCTAGTTAGGATGTATATAACGTTACTTGTAGTTCTGGTTAGCCCATTTGCCGAAAGTTTGCCAAGAAGCATAGGTTGTCAGGGTCTGATAAAGACATTTGATATGTCAGTGACCTAGCAAAACAAAGCACTCTCTGAGGGCCTGGAATCCAAAAGGAGACCTGCGGCTTTGTAAAACAATACTACAACAGTTACTTGGAAGTCTATGGCATTGAAGATTTTAAATGCATCTTTACAATCATTCTCCTAAATTGCAATAAAGCCTAATAGAAAGACCTGCTCTGCGTATTCTGGATAATGTATAGCCCTTGGCCCTTTCTGCACTGACTGTAAATCTGTAATAGATTAAGTGATTAGCATCAGAGTATCAGAGTTAATAACAATCACATAACTTGATAAGAGCCATCAGTTCATATAGAAATTGGAAGCAAATTTTTAACTCCATCAAATTATGCTCCAATTGCTCGGGCCTTGTAATAATCCCTGTAATACTGCCCAAGTTCCAAGCTCAACCAGAGTTTCGATAGCGAAGTAATTTAAAACATGGGCCAATTCTTTTGGGTAGGCACTTACCTGCTACAGGCCTACAGCCACACCAGTTGCGCTAATGAACTGTGAGGAAAATCATTTCTTTACAGTTAGTGCAAACACTACAGTGTTCTCAGTCTTTCTTCCTCTTTCAGAAGCCCAGCTTGTACTCGAGAACAAATACGAGTAACAGTAATGGTTACACTGAGAAACCCTAGAATAACAACACACCACCTTCTCTCAGCATCTTCTTATTATCACAATCGTTTGAAATTCCTTCTCTTCTCTACTTATTTCTCTCCATCATCACAACTCCAACTCCAAAACCAAAACCAAAACCAAATCATCCTCACAACTCTATCTCAAGCTATTCAAAACACTTCAACAAAACCACTTGATTCTTCTCTAAAGAAACTCATACCATCTCTTAAAGCTAACCATATAATCAATCTTATTAATAAAAACCCATTCTCGTTAGACCCAAAGTCTCTTTTTAATTTCTTCAAATGGATTTCTTCACAACAAGGTTTTCGCCATACTATTCAATCATACTGCAGTATGATACATTTCCTCTGTTCCCATCAAATGCACTCAGATGCTCATTCTTTAATAAGTTTCGTTGTTTCTCGAAAAGGGAAGGACTCTGCTTCTTCGATTTTCGCAGCAATTGTTGAAACCAAAGGTACTCATGAACCTCATATGGTATTTAATGCTTTGATGAATGTGTATACGGATTCTGGTTTTGTTTCGGATGCTATTCAGTGTTTTAGATTGGTTAGGAAGTATGGTTTTAAGGTTCCTTATCATTCATGTGGTTATCTTCTTGATTATTTAATGAAGTCGAATTCGCCTTCGGCAGCTTGGGCATTTTATTCAGAGATTTTGAGTTGTGGGTTTCCGCCGAATGTATATACTTTTAACATTTTGATGCATAAATTCTGTAAAGAGAACAAAATAAAAGAAGCCCAATTGATTTTCGATGAAATCAGAAGAAATGGATTGTGTCCAACTGTTGTTAGTTTTAATACTTTGATCACTGGATATTGTAAAATGGGAAATTTAGACGAGGGGTTTAGGTTGAAGGAGGTGATGACAGAATTGAGAATATTTCCTGATGTGTTTACTTACAGTGTACTGATCAATGGGTTGTGCAAAGAGAGTAGGTTGGATGAAGCGGATAAACTGTTTGAGGAAATGTGTCAAAGAGGATTATTACCTAATGGTGTTACTTTTACATCTTTGATTGATGGGCACTGCAAGAAAGGAAGAATTAATATAGCCATGGATATTTATCAGAAAATGTTGGGGAAAGGTGTGAAGCCTGATCTGATTACTTACAACACCCTCATTAATGGTCTTTGCAAAGTTGGTGATTTGGTTGAGGCGAGAAGACTTGTGGATGAGATGGGGAGTAAAGGTTTGAAGCCTGACAAGATCACTTATACAACACTTATTGATGGATGTTGCAAGGAGGGAGATTTAGAATCAGCTATTGAGATTAGGAAAGGAATGGTTAGTCAAGGGACTGAGCTTGATAATGTTGCATTCACTGCACTAATATCAGGATTAAGTAAAGAGGGACGAGCTGATGATGCAGAGAGGGCATTAAGGGAGATGTTGAGAGCAGGTATGTCTCCAGATGATGCAACTTATACAATGGTAATTGATGCATTTTGCTGGAAGGGTGATGTGAAGATGGGTTTTAAGCTGCTCAGGGAGATGCAGAATAATGGTCGTTCACCGGGTGTTGTAACATATAATGTTCTTTTGACTGCACTTTGTAGGCAAGGTCAGATGAAAAATGCTAAAGTACTTTTGGATGCTATGCTTAACCTAGGGGTGATGCCCGATGATATTACTTACAATATACTTTTGGAAGGGCATTGCAAGCATGGAAATCCAGAGGAGTTTGATAAGCTGCGCAGTGAGAAGGGACTAGTTTCAGATTTTGCGGCATACACTTCAATTATTAACGACTATAGTAAAAATGCAAAAAATCGCCAAAAGAGATGATGTCCAGTCCAAAACAGAATCTATGTACTTTGTGACATAGCTCTATAAGAAATGTAATTCTTGGAGCCAAATTAAGTTGAGCGGGATCATGGTTGGAGAATACTACTTGGTCTGTTTGTTTTTGAGAGCTACCACAAATCCAGCTTCAACCAATGAATTGACGAAGGCTTGAACATGTATGATGGAAATTTTTCGGTGAAACAGGTCATATATAAAACCAAGAACAATTGACCTTTGGCTCATTTCCTATTCTATTGATGCTCGTCTGGGTACTTATACAGTTATTTTGCATACCGTGTAAGTAGAAAATGAAAAGGAAGTTGAGTTGAGATATTTTATATCATTCTGCAAAGTTCCTTCATGACGCTGGAGATGTCCTCATGATCATGGTGCACAGGGTTCTCCAGCAACTGCACACTCCCGCTCTGTTGGAGTTTATGCGCGCGACTTAGCTGGTGCCCTTTTTCATGTCTGAGGTTCATGCAGCAGTATATAAATAAACTACTTGAGAAATTTGCAGTCAGTCGAAGACATTTATTCTCACAGAAGAGGTTGTCTTCACATAACAATCCAAGTTTGAATGGATGGGTGTTCTCTTTTGCTCAGGTAATTGACTAATTTCAATGCATCCGTTGTAATTACATCACAGTTTTCTAAAATTTAGATATTTGATTGTTTTGTTATTAGAGAATTGATATAATTTTTCTTGTAAGCTTTTCAGAGCCCAGTGTAGAATAAAAATGGATGAACTCTTAACTTCTATTATTAAATTCTAAGCGGTGACATACACATATACTGTAACTGATATAAGAGTGCTTAAACTTGTGGACTGTATTAGGGGTTCCAAGAATTCTCTAAAAGAATTTCCTGAGAATTTTTACATTTAAGTTTCAAGCTGCAGTTTACTCTGCCTGAAAAAGACTTTGAGAGTTCGAGGTTGTACTTTTCTGAGAAGCCCAGTTGCTCTGAAAGTTTAACACAACCTAAGGTAGGGCCGGAGTTCAACTCAGATCACACTTTGTTGGTAGGTCTAGAACTTTAAATTGGACTTCATGTCAATCAAATGCACCGTGTTTAACTGTTAACCATGTGCCAAAAATCTTGACCAATGACAAGATTTGTTGATTAAAGTCTTCACTCTTCACTCTGCAGTCAGTGAGATTTCTTTGCTTCACATGACAAGAATCAGGTCCGAAACAAGTGCTTTTGCAGCATCACCATGCCATAGAGCTGGGAACAAATTCGTTGATCATGCCAAAGTATTAAGCTTGGCTGAAAGGGGTTTTCCCCTTTTTCTTTTTCCTAATCAAAATTTTCCATACTATTAATGCAAAAATATTTTGAATCACAGATTTGTTAGGTGACATTTTTTTATCCAACATAATATTACAAAAGCCAAATAATATGGATCCAAGGAGAATTAGTGAGAAAACTGGCAAGAATTGAAAGTTTGATGTTAATGATAAAACTGTATGAGAATGACATAACAACCAACGGATCAATTGACCCTTATGACCCTACTCTTGATTAAAAAGTTGACAAAGCAAGACCATATTCAATAGTTGAACATTTCGTTCTCATCTTTGAGTCATGGTCTTTCTCAAAAGAGGTGACCCAAAGGTTCCCATGGTCATTGTCAAGATTCAAGAGATTTTCCCGTTATGGCTCCATTTAAATTGTTGGATTAGGAAACCTGGCTCTATGATACCCAACATAGATATCCCCTACATGAGTCATACATACATGTATAAATGTATTGCACTACTATTATACTATAATTCTAATCTATCATACTTTTCAAAATGTTGAAATTTAATTTAGCTGATTTAGTGGATTACCTTAAAAAAAAAAAAAAAAAAGAACTTCGAGCTCATCAAGAGGCACAAAAAAAAATTGAGAAAATTTACCAAAAAAAAAAAGAGGCACAAATTTGAGAGACTGCCTAAGAACTAGCCCCAAATTTCAACTTTCTAGTAAGTCAATAATCCTATATTTTCTTGTGTCCCACTTATAGAAAAAATCCCCACAAAAAAAAAGTGAATATGCCATCATATTATTGAAAGAGTGGCTTGTTTTAGTGAGTCTACCTAAGAACTAGCCCTCAATTTCTGGCAAGTCAATGAACCTATTTTTGGTGTCCCCCCATCTCTAGAAAAATTCTCCCTAAATCTGTACACTCAAGCTGTAAATGAACTGCATGATAAGAACTTATGGAATTTTGCAGGTTATTAATTTATTACTTTTGAAATCTGAAAATTAGAATATACTAATCATTTCCCATAATCCTAGGTTTCCAATATGTTTTGTACATGTATAAGTATAACTATGATTCTCTTAAGTTTAAAAATAACCATTCTCAACCAATTCTCCCCATGTTCACTTGTTCAGTACTTCTGTAGACAGGCTAACAACCTCTTTAAATTAAGTAGTGATCAGTGTCTACTGTCTAAACAAAAGGGAAAAGAAGAAGATTAACACCTGTCTACCATGTATTTATTATTCTAATCCAAAAGCTAAAAAACGTTGTTTTCACATTCCCAAGCTATGAAGCTAAAGCGAACAAACGAACCCACCTCTTAAGTTTTTAATTTTAAACACAAAAGAGAACAAGAAAGAGAAAACTCTCTCGCAAGTCTCAACAGTCTCACTTGAGTGTTGTTGAAACGGAAAGAAAAAGAAAGAGAAAAAACAAACACACAAAGAAACACCAACACCAACACCAAATCTCTCTCTCTCTCTCTCTCTCACTTTCGCTTTCGCTTTCTTCTTGTTGAAACCCTAGAACTTACACATTCGAATGTGAGATTATTTCAGATCTATCATGGCTGATCACTATGATGACAGAATAGAGATGCCGGAGTTGAGTTGCAGTGGTAGTGTTGGTTCTTCAATGATGGCACCGACGGCACCGTTAACGATTTCAGGTTCATTTAGAGAAGGAAGACCAACTAGAAGAAGAACTACTACTGTTCGACCAAGTTTGGATGCTGATGAGTTTATGAATCTATTACACGGATCGGATCCAGTTAAAATTGAACTTAATCGTTTGGAAAATGAAGTTAAAGGTGAGAATGTGATCTTGTTTGATTGTTGTTTTGTTGAGAATTTAGTATGTTTTGAGTAGAATTGGATGGTTTTGTTACACTCCTTTTAGTGAATTGTTGGTTTTAAATGAATTTTATTTACTTTTCTGTAGATAAGGATCGAGAATTAGCAGAAGCACAAGCAGAGATCAAGGCATTGAGGTTATCTGAACGCCTTAGAGAGAAAGCAGTTGAAGAGGTTAACTTTACTCTTATTTTCCTTTTTTTTTTGGTTTGGTTATTCTCTTTTGTTTATTTAAGAACTAATGAATATCTTAGGATGTAGATCAATTAAAACGAAGTGAATTCAGAAAAGATTTCCTATTAAACAGCAACATAAATACATACTTTTTCTAAGAAAAATTGAGGAACAAAGATACCATACAGATAAAACAGAATATATACCTTTTAACAAGATGGAGTCCTCCCAAGAATATATGAAGTTATGAACTACTTTCCAGGCTTGTAACGAACTCTCCACATTGCGACACAGATTTTGCCAAATGTACGCCCTTCTGATGTTTGAGACAGTCTCTCTCTAATCTCTATGTCATGTAATTATGCAACTGATTGATTTTGGAAATTTGCTTTTGCTTTAATTTATTTACCGTTCTATGTAATAAACATTTACATTTAATAATGCTAGCTGTACTTGAAACGCACCTTAAGGAATGGACCTGTGTTTTAGTATCATGTAATGTATTAGCTAGACGAAGGGACTTAAGGAATTTATTCATTAGTAGACGCTAGAGGCGATATCTTTCATTAACATTCAAATGGATAAAAACAAATGCTAGTCTGATTGTAGTGGGCCAACTTATATGTGGTTTGGTAAACTTACTCCTATGGATCCCTTTTTCAGTCCAAGATTTCCACTTTCCAGTCATGTTCATACCATGAGAGAATTTTCGGGGAGTTACCTTTTAAAACCTAATTATATTTCCAAAATTCTCATTCTTGTTTCTACATGGGTCACGCTTTCCAGATATTTTATTACCGCATCTAATTCTTCTGTTGTAGGTGTGTCAATTGCATCGATTTGTTTGCATTGCATAATGTTATTTCCATTACTGCAATGAAGGGAGATCAACTACATATATGCTGTTATTATTATTTTAATGTGCAGATTAAAAACCTACATATATATTAAATTTAATGTGCAGATTAGGCCTCACCATCTAGATTATTATTTTTTATTTTATTACTTTCAATTCATATTCTATAAACAATCAGTATATCCTAATTAGGAATCAATGAATTATGGTTATAAAGGGTTAAAGTTGTCACCTTAGTTAAATGGGATGTAACTTAGACTTTGGCCATCTTTGGCATAATGATTTTTCTCTACTTATATTTGTACGATTCAAATTTCTTACTGTCTTTGTGTCGGTTGTTTTAGCTCACTGAAGAACTGGGGAAGATGGAAGAGAAGCTCAAATTGAATTTATTCATTAGTAGACGCTAGAGGCGATATCTTTCATTAACATTCAAATGGATAAAAACAAATGCTAGTCTGATTGTAGTGGGCCAACTTATATGTGGTTTGGTAAACTTACTCCTATGGATCCCTTTTTCAGTCCAAGATTTCCACTTTCCAGTCATGTTCATACCATGAGAGAATTTTCGGGGAGTTACCTTTTAAAACCTAATTATATTTCCAAAATTCTCATTCTTGTTTCTACATGGGTCACGCTTTCCAGATATTTTATTACCGCATCTAATTCTTCTGTTGTAGGTGTGTCAATTGCATCGATTTGTTTGCATTGCATAATGTTATTTCCATTACTGCAATGAAGGGAGATCAACTACATATATGCTGTTATTATTATTTTAATGTGCAGATTAAAAACCTACATATATATTAAATTTAATGTGCAGATTAGGCCTCACCATCTAGATTATTATTTTTTATTTTATTACTTTCAATTCATATTCTATAAACAATCAGTATATCCTAATTAGGAATCAATGAATTATGGTTATAAAGGGTTAAAGTTGTCACCTTAGTTAAATGGGATGTAACTTAGACTTTGGCCATCTTTGGCATAATGATTTTTCTCTACTTATATTTGTACGATTCAAATTTCTTACTGTCTTTGTGTCGGTTGTTTTAGCTCACTGAAGAACTGGGGAAGATGGAAGAGAAGCTCAAATTGAATGAATCTCTTCTTGATACGAAGGTATTGATTTAATCCTACTTTATGTTCATCACTTTGCTTGATTTCATTTTCATTTTTAAGACTATGTCTGGTTTGCACAATTTTTTCGCAGACTCTTGAAATCAAGAAAATCAATGATGAGAAGAAAGCTTCCATGGCTGCTCAGTTCGCAGCAGAAGCAACTCTTCGAAGGGTTCATGCTGCTCAAAAGGATGATGAAATGCCACCAATTGAAGCCATTCTTGCACCTCTGGAGGCAGAACTGAAGCTTGCCAGGCAGGAGGTATGCTGCCCTTGTCTTTGATTCTTAAGGCGATCCTATAAAATGTCTACGTGCCTTCAATAAAATTTCTCATTAAGTATTAATGTTTCTGTGCAGATAGCCAAACTGCAGGATGATAATAAGGCATTAGATCGTCTTACTAAATCAAAAGAAGCAGCTCTGCTTGAAGCAGAGAGAACTGTTCAAGTGGCCTTGGCAAAGGCGTCTATGGTGGATGACCTCCAGAATAAAAACCAAGATTTACTGAAACAAATTGAAATCTGTCAGGTAATCCATACTCAATACTGATTTTCTTCAGTATAATAAAAATTAGAAGTGCAAGTGTTCAAGATTAGTAGACTTGTCATCACAGAATATTTTGTGTGAACCAGGAAGAAAATAAGATCTTGGACAAAATGCATCGCCAAAAGGTTGCAGAGGTTGAGAAGCTCGGCCAAACTGTACGAGAATTAGAAGAGGCTGTGCTTGCTGGTGGTGCTGCTGCAAATGCTGTGCGTGATTATCAACGTAAAGTGCAGGAGATGAATGTAATGGGCGTAATCTCAATGTGAATTTTTGGCTTGAAAAGTTCAGTGTCTGACAAGTTAGTAATATGATTTATTATTTTTATCTTTGGTTCTCATAGGAAGAGAGAAAAGTCTTAGACAGGGAACTGGCTCGTGCAAAGGTCACGGCTAATCGAGTGGCTGTAGTGGTAGCGAATGAATGGAAAGATGCTAATGATAAAGTAATGCCAGTAAGGCAATGGCTTGAAGATCGAAGATGCATGCAGGTGCGCTTTTTTTTTTTGTGTTTTTTTTTTTCAGTTCACAATAATAATTTCTCCTTATTTCTTTCACTAGACATACTATGTTCGGCTTTTCGATCATCTACATGCTTGTACTTATTACCCAAAATCATTGGTGCAGGGAGAAATGCAGCAGCTTCGAGACAAACTTTCTATCGCGGAACGAACTGCTAGATCTGAAGCACAACTTAAGGTAAATTGGATAGGGCATAATAATTGTTGAGGATCTGTCATTTCTATCTGCAATTGTTTCATTTTATATTAGGAAATTTAAAATTGTATGTTTTTCAATTATTATTTAGGAAAAATATCTACTCCGGCTCAAAGTACTAGAAGAAGGATTGAAGATGTCCTCGTCTGGCAATAACCGCCCCATCTCAGAGGGGAGAAGTGTAAGCACTGGTCGTTCACGTCGGCAGTCCTTGGGTGGAGCAGATAGCATTTCTAAACCAACCTCCAATGGCTTCCTGTCAAAGAAAACACCACCCTCTCAGTCTAGATCTTCAGTTTCTTCTGGAAGCAGTACATTGTTGAAGCTTGCCAAACAGGGGTCAAAGTCATTTGATGGAGGTTCAAGGTCATTTGATAGGAGTAAAGTTCTCTTGAATGGACTAACTCCTAGCCATTCTGTCAATGCATCTTCTGAAGGAAGCGGAGATGGTGTGGCATCAAAAGGAAATCCTGATGAAAAACCCAATGAAGTGTCTGACGTGGATACAAAGGACTCTGTGTCCGGATTGTTGTATGACATGCTACAAAAAGAGGTCATTGCTTTGAGAAAAGCTGGGCATGAAAAAGACCAAAGTCTTAAAGACAAGGATGATGCTATTGAGGTGAAAATTATCATGCAATCTACTCATTACTTTCATATTTTTTATGCTATGACCTAACTCTTGGTTGCAACTTGTGGTGTTACAGATGTTAGCAAAGAAGGTAGAAACACTAACTAAAGCAATGGAGGTGGAAGCCAAGAAGATGCGAAGAGAAGTAGCTGCAATGGAGAAGGAGGTAGCTTCCATACGTGTGGAGAAAGAACATGACAATAGGCTTAAGCGATCTGGTAGCTCAAAGGGGACTACAAACAGTTCTCAGTTGCTTCGGTATGTATAATTTCATTTGGTGTTGCTACTGGACAAGACTAGATATCCTATAAGTCTGTTTACCTGAAATGTTTTTGTTTATTTTGACATCATTGATTGAATCGATCGGTGTCATAGTATTTATTTTTATTTACTATATATGCATGGACAAGACTAGATATACTATAAGTAATATTCTACTTTTTTATGCATGGACTTCTTTTCCCCATATTTTATTCCTCGCGATTTGAAGTGACTCTTTCTATCTTGGTCTCTTGGCCCTACTATTTTCATAATTTCTCTAGTTTTATATACAACGTTCTCAGAAAAATGGAAATCTGATACGATGAAGTACATTTTTATGAATTTGCGTTGTATTTAAGTTAGTTAAATTCGTTTAACTCTATTATCTTCAAAATGTTGAATCAAAACAGTGAGTGCAACTGTTTACACCTAAGATTATGACTTAGATATTTAGTGTTCAAATCAGAAGTAATCTATCCTAAACTTTTGTTTTCATGCATTCATTACCTGAAAGCATTTATGATTGTGGGAACTGATAACCCCATTATAAAATGATCTCGAGTATAGCTCAGGGGTTTTGTTCTAAACGTCTTACCTTTATGCAACTACTAATGTTAATGTTAACAGTTACTCGTATCAAGGTTGATGCACATTGTTAACAAAACAACCACTTTACTTCAGAAGCCCAATCTGTTGAAAAATATATTACAAAGTTAGTCAGAGGGACAAATGGACAACAGTCTAGCATGAGAAATCTATTGGAATATATTGCGACTCTTTAATGCCTTCATTGGCTTGTTTTTTTGTTGTTGGAGTCCACTAGCTTTCTCATAAAACTTATTAAAGTTACCAACTTTGATTTAAAACAAATGGAAGAAGGTTATGTCATTGGTGCGAGACATTGTGACTATATGATTGCTATCAAAGCTCCTTCCTTCTCTGATATGACTAGTTTTCTTGCCAGAGATCTATATGTAACTACAAACTAAAACCATATTTAGTTATTTGAATCCTAGTGTTGTGTTTTTCTGTTTGATATTGGACTTGAATTGTGGTCTTAATAGTATGTATACTGCATTCGTGCAGAAGCACATCACGAGGTGGAGGTATGACACGCAACATTCCTTGATCAGAAGTGCAAAGAATATAGATGCAGTAAAGGGTAATTCACATTGGTCTTTGTTTCTTGTGCTCCCTTTTGTTCTTTCATGATTGTTTCAAGAGTTAAGACTGATATCCTCGCGTTCGGTTTGGGAAAGCAAAAGAAATGAAAAGAAAGTATTAGCGAGAATCGGAGGAATGTATCGGTCTGCTTCTGACTTTTTTTAGTGTATATTGAAGTAGCTGAAAGAGAAGGATGATGAAGTTGGCCACTATCATTTTCGATTGAGAAACTCCGCTCACATGGCGGTATAGATAATTGTTTTCTTCCTGGCTATGTGGGCAGTTGTGTGTTATTGGCTATTGCTTTAAACTTGTGAATATTTATATATAACCAGATCAAAGGTAATATTTATTCTGGCGATCTAATTCAGTTATGTACTGCAGACTTTGGAGTTGAAAGTTTTATTGTTGTAGGGTAACGATAAACTCAGACAGGTTCATGTTATTTGCAGTATAAATGGTTATAGTAGTGTATATTCAGCCCAAGCATAAAATTTATCTTTCTTTGTGTTTAGTTATGTGAATCTTTAGAATACGGCCATTGGAATATGTTTAGGTCATAAGTGATTTCAATGGCAGGTTGGAATTTGAACTAGAAATAATCAATTCAGGGGATCTGGATGTCTTAGTAACACCATCAATATCTCCCCAACGGTTTTGATTGGTTTTTTTGAATGAATCATTTGACAGAATTTCCGTGTTCATTCAGCAGTGAATGCTGTTTGTGTCTACTAAAAGTCTAAAATGTTCATTTGCACACAGTACAACTTGGACCCATTTTACACTCGTTGGCAAACTTAGTTCCCAAGTTTGTTGTGCAACATGGTATACTTGCAAGTTGCAACCATTAATGCATTATAGGAGGAAAAATCGTTATAAAAAGTGTTAAAGATAGGATCCACAGAAACCCTGGAGGGCCTGGACAATGACAAAAGGCGAAGACCTAGGTTGACTAAATAAAGAAATTCTAACGCATTCTGATAGCAATGTTCAAGTCAAGTCAAGTGATCCACTACACCGCTGGACAACTTATATCTTTGATATCTATTGGTACATTACATCACTTGTCGCAATATCACAGCCTGCCACAACTTTCCAACGTCATCAACTATCGATACTTCATATAAAGCAATATAATATTAACATTAAGGGGTTTGCTTAGCAAGGAAGGAGGAAGAAAGGGAGACATTCTTCATTACTTAACACAAGCAATATAATACATTGTCTCGCGAGACACAGAATACCATTCTTTTCTTGTCATTTTATTAATTAATATTAAAGGGTTTGCTTAGCAAGGAAGGAGGAAGAAACGGAGACATTCTTCATTACTTAACACACTTCTTCTTCTTCTTCTTCTTCTCCAGTTGTCAAGATATCACTTTTTTTTAGTGTTGCAGACAAAGTTCATTCTTCTCTTCTTCTGAATAGGTGAACTTCTTACTTCTTCTCTTTTCTTACTTAAAATGAACTTTTTTTTTTTTTTTTTTTAAGTAATTTGGTGAAAAACTCTTTGAACTTCTTCTTGTGTTTAGTGTACTTTCTTTACATGCAACAACTTGATTCTTACTAAATAATTAGGTTTCTTATTGATTTATGAGTTCTGTTAACTGATCAAAGTCTTGATCGCATCTCTATTAAGTGATCAAAACCTTGATCGTACGATTGTGTACTGTAAATTGGGATTAGTTGAAGCATTATTAGTGTGCAGAGTGTAGATCATAAGTTAGGATTTGAAGGCAACGTTTGGATTGTTGGAAAATTTCATTGTCTAACTTTAATGAAGTTTGTCTTTTTCCTGCATTTTCCTGTAAATGTGAGATTTTTAATGTTTAGTACTTTGTAGCTACTTATTTATGGAATAGGTGTGAGCAAAGAAGGATCATTGATTTTTTTTTTTTTTGGTTTTTGCGATTTAATGTGATGTTTTAATAGGAACCTGCGAGCTCAATTTTATTTTATTTTGTTTCTGAGGTGTTTGCATTTTTCTTGCTAATAATATAATATGCTATTTTTGTTCTTTTATGCTCTTTAAGATCAGACATTATTGTCCTAGATAAACTGTAATTGGAATATTTTCACTTTCTTGGTAGCTTACAACAGGACCTGATTAACTTCTTGAAAGACATGGTTAAGACGGTTCAAATTCACGGATTCCCTACTAGTGTGTCTGCTGAAGACGTAAAGGTGTTTCTGGAAACTTTCACAGGCACAGATACTATCCATGCACTAAAAATTGGTCAAAGTAAGGGGCGACGTCCAAGAGCATTTGCGATAGTCCAATTTACGGGCAGAGACAATGTCGAGATTATTACTACCTTGATTGATAAGCGTTTATACTATCAGGGATCTTATCTCAAGATTTGGGACATGGAACGTGATATTGTGCCAAAGCCAAAGGAATCAATGCTCAATTTGGAAGCTACAGCTCTGCATTTTGGTAATCAAGTTTCCAAGGAAAGGTTTTTGGTTCTTTGGAAAGGAATGGATGTTTTAGTGAACATTGGGGTTGGCCTCCGGAAGATGGAATTTCTCCTAACCCATAATTGCAGGGCATACAAAATTGTTTTTTCTTATGATAGCATATGGCAAATCGAGCTACGATGTCCACGGGGTCAAAAAACAAAGTTTCTTCTTATTCAGGTTGGTCTACTCCAAAAAAAAAAAAAAAAAAAATGCGGAACAACAAAATACATGTATTCTGAACTCTAAGCTTGTGTGTTTGATATATTTTTATAGGAGATGCTTAATTGATATCTAAATATCTGTAGGTGATGTATGCTCCACGGATTTATGAGAAACCTTTGGGTTCGTCATCCCATGCAGATGAAGACCAGTCTTTAACTTATTTTAAGGATACAAAAGATGATCAGTGGGTAAGAACAACTGATTTCACTAAATCTTGTATAGGGCAGTCTTCGGCAATATGTTTGGAGCTTTCATTAAATTGCAAACTTCAAGGTGTGCGGGAAAACTTTCATTATTATAAAGAAGATGAAGGAAAATTCCAGCTGGAAAGTGGTTCAAAGTTTTCTCAGAGCTCAGATCTGGTTCCTATTGTAGGGCCTCCTGAAGGAATTGATTTGCCATATAATATCCTTTTTAAGGTTAATTGTCTTGTTCAGAATGGTTGCCTATCTGGGCCAACACTTGATGCTGCCTTTTATGGTTTAGTTCAACCTCAGCACGTTCCTAGTGCCTATATAGAACATGCATTGGAGAAACTGTCCAATTTGAAAGAATGCTGCTATGAACCGACAAAGTGGCTTAATGAGCAGTACAAAATATTCCGCAAGTCTAAGCATATGACTAAGCCGCCAGTCTGCTTGAACGATGGTGTGGTTTATGTGCGTAGAGTCGAAATAACCCCTACAAAAGTATACTTTTGTGGTCCAGAGGTTATTGTCTCCAATCGAGTGTTACGCAGTTATCATAAACTCATTGATAATTTTATCCGTGTTTCCTTTGTTGATGAAGATGAAAAGAAAATGTGGTCAACTGATTTGTCACCACGTACACTTCCGAATGAGACCAAATCACATACTGATGTATATAGAAGGATTCTTTCTATATTGAGAAATGGTGTGACTATTGGGGATAAGAAATTCGAGTTTCTGGCATATTCGTCAAGTCAATTGAGGGATAATTCTGTGTGGATGTTTGCTTCAGAGAATGGGATTACAGCAGCTGGTATCCGGGAGTGGATGGGTGATTTTCGTGAGATTAGGAATGTGGCAAAATACGCTGCGAGGCTGGGTCAATCTTTTAGCTCTTCAAAACAAACTTTGTCTGTCCGTAAAGAAGAGATGGAGATTATTAGTGATGTTAAGATTGAGACAGACGGTGTAGAATACGTTTTCTCTGATGGCATTGGGAAAATCTGTCCAAAGTTTGCCCAGAAAGTTGCAAAAAAATGTGACATTAAGAGTCATACTCCATCAGCCTTCCAGATCAGATATGCTGGCTATAAAGGTGTTGTTGCTGTAGACCCAACATCAGTAACAAAGCTATCCTTAAGAAAAAGCATGCGTAAGTATACATCAGATAACACAGAATTGGATGTTTTATGTTGGAGCAAGTTCCAACCGTGTTTTCTCAATCGCCAATTGATCACCCTATTGTCTACCCTTGGCGTCCAAGATCAAGTTTTTGAAAAGAAGCAAAGAGAAGCTGTCAATCAACTCGACATGATTCTTACGGATCCAGAGAGGGCTCTGGAAGCACTGGAAATAATGACACCAGGGGAAAATGTAAATGTTCTAAGGGAAATGCTCATGTGTGGCTACAAGCCTGATGCGGAACCATACCTTTCTATGATGCTGCAAATCTTTCGTACATCAAAGTTGTTGGAACTGCGTAAAAAGTCAAGGATATGTATTTCAGATGGAAGATCATTAATGGGATGCCTGGATGAAACTAGGACACTGGAATATGGGCAGGTGTTTGTACAAGTTTCTCGTGTTGGCCGCAAACAGAATCATGGAAACGCTTGGTCGGGATCAGACCAACATACTCGCATTGTGGAAGGAACAGTAGTTGTTGCTAAAAATCCTTGCCTGCACCCTGGTGATGTGCGTGTTCTGCGCGCTGTCAATGTCCCGGCTTTGCAGCATATGATGGATTGTGTTGTCTTTCCTCAAAAAGGATCCAGGTGAGATGTATTACAACATTCCTCTACTTTTATTATGAAATAATTGAATGTATAAAAGCATATAATGTCTTGCTCTTCCTAACTATTTTTATATACTTTGCACATATAAAAGAAGATAACAAAACCAGCATTTTCTTCAAAATTTAATTTGGATTTATTTTTATTTATTTTTAATTTGGATAACAAAACCAGCATTTTCTTCAAAATTCAATGTTTTCTGTATGTGGGCTTAGTTTATAATGTTACCTCTACTTTGTTTGGATTGTAGACCACATCCAAATGAGTGCTCAGGAAGTGATTTGGACGGTGACATATACTTCGTCAGTTGGGACCCTGAACTTATTCCACCTCGTCAAATCCAACCGATGGACTATACCCCAGCACCGGCGGCTATCTTGGATGATGATGTTAAGATTGAGGTAATTATTTTGGAATACGACAAAATTAAGCTGTATAGTTTTGTTCATCGCTTTTTTGTACCAAGTAATTGGAGGTTTGGCAGATTCCTACAAGTTCTAGTGAACCTGAAGGCTTTTTCATTTAATTTTTTGCTAAGTATGCTGATTCAATTAAAGAATGAAAAGTTACAAGAGAACAGTTTAGAGTTGGTTTCAGGCAACCCCATCTAGTTCTCAAATATGAAATACATTGAATTAGATGTTTCCATCCTTGTCAACCATTGTGGCCTACAATTATACAATTGGCTAACACCATCTCTTTGCTGTCGCATCTGCTGAGAAGTTAGCTTGGACCCAGATGTGAGAAATAGTAAGAGTCCTTACTTGATCTTTGGTCCTCCTCCATCTGTCCTGTAGTCTTCAAGGTATTTGATCTTCTTTAAAAGCCATACTTGCCCCTGCAGAATCTGTCTCCATCCATAAGTCAAGCTACCCTCTACTAACAGCTTCTTCCACACCATCAATGACTGCTCTGCATTCTGAAGACTTTTACATTCTAGTATACTGTATAATGTTTCATTTGTGTCCTGCAATGTGATACTGTCCAACTCACTCGAGAGAGTGTTAAAATAAAAATAGCGTCAGGTGGACTGCAAATTTAAGATAGAAGCTGGTGCAGCTCTTTGTTTCTTCAGACCCTGACATATCTCCTGGAAGCAACAAAGTTCTTAGCCCTCCATCCTCAAAAAGTTTCACTTATGTTGCCTAATGCTATTTCAGAACGAAAGACTGGCAGTGTTAAGAGATTGACAGTTTCAATTCCTTTGTCAACAGTGCTTCACATGAACTCATTGTTTTAATTATATACCGTGCACCAGGATTATATTCAACTTTTTCTGTATAGTATGATGCATTATTCGCCTATTTTATCCATTATGAAATTGCTTATATACAATTGATTGTGCATTCTTTTGATAATGAAAACTGCTATTAGTATGCTCAGAAAATTGAATAATCAACATACATGTCTTCCTGTTATATTATGTTTCCGTATACTGGATGTCGACATGTATATATTATCATTTCTGTTCTATATTATGTCCTCTGTTTTCACTAATGAGGCATGTTGTTTATGCGATGCAGGACGTTCACGAGTACTTTACAAATTATATGGTCAATGACAGTTTGGGAATCATTGCTAATGCCCACACTGCCTTTGCTGACAAGGAAGATAGCATGGCTGAGAGTTCAGCATGCTTAGAGCTTGCAAGATTGTTCTCAATTGCCGTCGACTTTCCAAAAACTGGTGTGCCTGCAGTGATTCCCCCTCGCCTACATGTCAGGGAGTACCCAGACTTCATGGAAAAGCCAGATAAACCCACTTATGAATCAGGTAGAGTTATTGGAAAGCTGTTTCGAGAGGTGAGAGATATTGTACCGCAGAAAAGCTGTATAACATCTTTCACCTGGAAGGTAGCTAAGAAATGTTACGATAACGATATGGAAGTTGAAGGCTTTGAGTATTATCTTGATGATGCTTGCTATTTCAAAGAGCAGTATGACTTAAAGTTGGGGAAATTGATGAAAAATTTCGGGTTCAAAACCGAGGCAGAGCTTCTTGCCAGAGGGATAGTGAAAGCGACAGTATCATTCAATAGAAAGCAGGATGCGGATGCAATTGGAGTGGCTGTGAGGTCTTTAAGGAAGGAAGTACGGTCATGGTTCAATCAGAAGGGAAAGAACTCAGGCTCCGGAGAAGCTGATGTGTATGCTAAGGCTTCAGCTTGGTATCATGTAACATATCATCCAAATTACTGGGGAATGTTCAATGATGGAACCAAGTGGGATCATTTCCTGAGTTTTCCATGGTGTGTTTATGACAAGCTGATCCACATTAAGCGAGAGAATAGTAAGAAAGTATCTCGATATCAGTCATTGGAACAGCAGTTCATGTCTGGTCTGAAGTTGATCTGAGGAAAGTCGTGTCACGGTCTTCTGTCATCGTATAAGTATTTCTGTATTTCAAATAGCATATATGTATTTCTGGTCTTCTGTCATCGTATAAGTATTTCTGTATTTCAAATAGCATATATGTATTTCTAAGTTTGTGATTAACGAACATTTCAGCTTACTTTCCTTATTAAAAGACCATATTTGTAACTAAGAATAATTTCAAGGTAAAATTGATAAAAAATACAACGTACTTTACCACTTTTTCTCATTAATACAATGTACAAAAAAACTGACCAAACAATGCTTGTACTTTTATTTTGTTTCTACGTTATACAATCTGTTAAAATGAAGCTAACAGACTGCTTATCTGTACAAAAGTTTTTGACGTGGCTTTATCTAATTAAGTTAATTTGCTGAGGTGTAAAAAACATAACAAAAGTTCTAGTAATCCACGTGTTAGCAGATGTTGTTACCATATGTTTCAATCTCAGCCGTCTATAAATCTCAGCAGTTACTGAGTGTCGCCGGAATAGTGCCATCAAACAGATTATTCTGAAGATACAGTTCCCTCAAACTATTCTTAGGATCTTGACATAATCCAGCTGGAATGAATCCAGTCAAGTTATTCGAAGCCAGATCTAATAGCTCCAAATTTGTAAGCCTTGACAAGGAATCCGACAAAAAACCGACAAAATTATTGTAAGACAAAACCAACTTCTTCAAGCTAGTCATCTTAACAAGAGTTTGAGTAGGAAATTCACCAGAAAAACTATTATTCGAAAGATTAATAGTCTCCAAAACAGAACAAGAAGCTAAATTATCAGGCACCATACCATACAAATTATTGAATGAAACATCGAGCTCGGCAAGAGTAGAACAAACATCAGCAAGTCCACGAGGTAACTCACCTTGAAATTTGTTGGCAGAAAAGCAATAGAGACTTCATACTCCTATTCGAAAACGTCGGAATTTGTCCTGATAACTGATTATTGGACACATTCAAGTAACTTAAGTATGAACACTTATCAAGTTCATTTCCAATAACACCAGTAAACTTATTATCAGAAAGATCAAGATGCTGCAAACTGTCGCAATTACCGAAAGAAGGAATCTCTGTCGAGAAATTATTACTAGAAACATCAAGATACTCCAAACTTTTGCAATTAGAAACAGGAATACTTCCAGAAATCTTATTTCCCTTCAAATTCAACCACTTCAATCGAAAACAACCATTAGAAACAATCCATGAAACAACATTTGGTGCAACAATTCCGTTATGAGAAAGATCAAGTGTTTCTAAATCTAGCTTGAAATCATCTTTCTGATTAGGGTCATTTTGTGTAAACACCCCGTTTTTGTAACCAGTTTGTCCAATACACCCCATTGCTTGAAAAATTAGTATGGTCACCCCGTTAACTGTTTGACTCTGTCAAAACAAACAGTCAACCATGTTGACCCCAGTCAGACCCTTTAAGTTACCAGTTTGCCCTTACTTTTTAAAATACCCAAATTACCCGTTTCTAATCTAAACCGTCCATTCCTCTCTTTTCATTTTCAAATTTCGAAATTTTTGGATTTGGACCGAGATTTTGTGGATCATATGGTGGGCCCTGACCTGGTGACTATGGTATTGTTGTACAGTACTTTAATGGTTTCGGATCTCTGATACTGTACTTATAGCTTGTAGTATTTTCTGATTATACTGTACGTTGTATAGCCGTGTAATGTTCGATCATCGTGTAGCCATCTTGCCGAGTTGCCGGTGTATGTTTTATGTGTGGGATGGCTGCCTACAGCTTGAGGTTTAATGAAATCTCAGTTGGAACTTGGAAGTGGTGTAGCTGATATGGACTTCATATCCCAAACTTCTGCACGCTGGAATTACCCTGGTGATGGGGAAGTGAACAATGGGTTTGAGATTACAACTTCTGAGCATTGGGTTCAACTTATGGAAAAAGGGGGTTCACTGTTCTAATTTCAGTAGGGAACTTGTTCCTGTTGGGAGTCTCTTTTCCTGTAAAAGTTGAATATAAGCTCATTCATCCCACCCTTGAATTAATTTGTAGGAGATCAGTAATCAACATTTAAACTTACATAATAATAATGCCAGTAGTACAATTCCCTTTTGAGACTTGCTTCCACCCTCTTAAGAAATTGTTCAACAAGTTTCTGCAAGTTGGATGCATATGGTTAAGAATAATGTAAAGCCTAAATAACATCATCAATAGAAATGTTACCAGTATGTTTGATATTCTTAGTCTTCTTTCGATCACGTTCAGGTTCTTTCAAAGCTTTGATAACTAAAGCAACAGCAGATGGAACAACAGAAACCTTTGCTTGCCTATTCTGAACAGTTAACTTCACTGTAACACGAAGACCCTTCCAATCTTTTGCAGTTTCTTTGGCGATATCTTCTCCGATCTTCTTTGGTGAAAGACCGAGTGGACCGATCTTTGGAGCGAGTGAACTCGCAGCACCAACTTCACCTCCAGTCACACGAACGTAAACATCAACCACTTGCGATGGATCGAATTTGGGAGGCATTGTGAACAGAGACGAAGAAGAATAAGAATGGGAAAAAGAGAGGAATGGAATTGGACGGTTTAGATTAAAAACGGGTAATTTGGGTATTTTGAAAAGTAAGGGCAAACTGGTAACTTAAAGGGTCTGACTGGGGTCAACATGGTTGACTGTTTGTTTCGACAGAGTCAAACAGTTAACGGGGTGACCATACTAATTTTTCAAGCAATGGGGTGTATTGGACAAACCGGTTACAAAAACGGGGTGTTTACACAAAATGACCCTTCTGATTACTTGAAAACCCCAAATTTCTTGATAAATTAAGAAATCTTAAAGATTTACAACCAGATAAGCTTGAAATATCTGAAATTGAACCAGATAAGTTGTTTTCAGCTAGATCTATTTCAGCTAACATTTCACTACAAGAAGTTGATTTCCAAGCAGCTGAAGTAAGATTACCAGTAAGATTAGTTTTCTTTAAAGATAATCTTTCTAATTGTTGTAAACTTAATAGATATGAAGAAACAAGATTGAAATCTAAGTTCAAATTAATTGAACTAAGATCTATTGATGAAACTCGAGAAGTTTTGCAAATTACTCCAGTGAAGTAACAAGGATCTTGATTTGTTTGCCAAGTTGAAAGTAGATTTGGATTTTGTAGTGCAGGTTTGAAAGAAATCAATAACTTAGAATCTTCTGAAGATGATGAAGCAGCAGAAATAGAAGTAGCAGATGCTATTGTTCGGGGATAAATCGATTTGAGAAGAAGAACTGGTGTAACTTGTTTCTAACAGAGAATCACGTGAGAATCACGAGCGGTTTTATAAACGGCTGAGATCGAAACATGTGGTAACAACATCTGCTAACACGTGGTCAGCAAATTAACTTAATTAGATAAAGCCACGTCAGAAAATCTTGTACAGATAAGCAGTCTGTTAGCTTCATTTTAACAGATTGTATAACGTAGAAACAAAATAAAAGTACAAGCATTGTTTGGTCAGTTTTTTTGTACATTGTATTAATGGGAAAAAGTGGTAAAGTACGTTGTATTTTTTATCAATTTTACCTATTTTTTTTGGCTTTTTCCTTCGTTTTGGTTATTTATTATAGATTTACATCTTCTCAATTTCTACATCTTCGCAATTTCTAATATCTTCTCAATTTCTACATCTTTCTCTTCTACGTTGGGTTTGTTCAACGATTCTTACAAGATTCTGATTTGTTGTTTTATTTAATAAACTATTTATTTTTAACAGATTGGGAACATTTTAATTCATCTTTTTTTTTCGTTCTTGTGGTTTCCTTTTTTGCAGATTGCTGGTGCGGTTTTTGGATTTCTTCTTCTGCTATTTTCTCTAAGGTTTGTTTGAATCAACTATTTTTCTTTACAAAAGGGTTCTTTTAGGTCTCATCTATAACGGATTCTTGCAACTATTATTCTACAGTTATTCGGTCTTCCAAAGGGAGCGTCTCCTGTGCGCTTTGATTTTTCCCTTAGTATCTATCGAGGTCAGTGCATTTTTGGTTCTGTTCTTCCTTATTTGGGGATTTGGTCGCCTTTTATTAATTTGTTCATTCTTTGTTGGGTTTTAGTTCTAATTTATAATAATCCTATTTTATTTGGTAATAATATTTTTTTTGTTCGTTGAATGTTTATTTAGGTTTGTGTTGTTTAAATTCATCAAAATAGGAGAAAAAATGATCCACGCTCTCATGTATCTTCAATAAATTTCTCATCGATTGAAATTGATCGGTAGTTCTGATGTTTATTTTATTGAATTAAAATCGACTAATTAATCTAATGTTTATTTGGATTTGTTTGTTTTATTTCATAGCTTTGGCTCTGATCAGTGGCCATGAATGGCAATTGTCTTATATGCCAGTCATTTAAACTCAGATGCATATAAGATTGCTAGCAAAAAGAAAGTTCTGATCTTCTTCTTTTTTCTTATTGAGTTTGTTGTTAAGTTTTCCGTTATTTGGCATTTGATTTAATAGAAGTCTTTGCTTTTGCAGGTAGTGCAGTCAATGGTCATTATTCATCCACTGCAAAAGGTACAAAAGTTATTGCTTTAGGTTGATTATATATATTTTATTTCAATCAAAAAAAAAATTGTAGAGATTTTTGCAATTTACAGATGGGAATTGACACCCATTTGATTTATTTCAAATATCTTATATCGTTGCCACCATGAATTCCATGTTCAGCCAAATTGAAGACCAGTCTCAGAGTCAGAGCATCTCCGAAATGTAAATGACGTTTAAAGTGACTATCAGGTACTGTTTAAATTAGGTCAAGCATATTTTTTTCATAAATAAGGATGTGAACCATAATTTAAATATCCAAGTTTAGGGATCATTTTACGAACAGGCTGTAAAGTTTATATCGTAATAGCTTAGTGCAGCATCCTTCACGAATAATGGGTTTAATGCTTTTAAGTTGGGATCTTAAGAATGAAGACTTTGTATAGATATCATAGCATACAACCTATAAGCTATGGATCAAGAATGATTATGTGTTGAATTCAATCCAAATGGATTCCTCTGGTTTAATATATATATATATTTTCCTTTGGAATCTTCTTGCTCAGATCAGAATGAAGTTATCCAGTCACCAATGGCATTTGGTAGATATTAAAGTGCTTACATATCCAATCGTTTTCATCTTTCTGGTAATTTTCTTAACTATATTGCTTTAATTTGAAATACAAAAATCATCATGTGTCAACTTCACTTGATTTGTTTGCCTGAGTATGGACAATCTTTATGGTACCAACTGGTTGTTGCATGTAAGTTTCAAGAAATGCATACAAGCAACAAACTTTAGCCAAAGCATCAGAAGAGAAGACATACTTTTAATTAGATTATATGACGACGCTTTCTGTGTCTTCTGCTCTGCAGGTTTATCTCTCTTCCCAATAACTTTGGCTTCTTCATTTGCTGTCGGAACTGTTCGTTTAGTCTTAGAGAATTTCTCACATTCAGAAAAAGATATTAGTCATTCTCCTGCAACTGGGCCACTGATTTAGCTACAGGTATATAAGGTCGTTAGTGAATCATACATTAGCATCTACACAAGAATAACAATTTTGAGAAGTTTTTGCGATTTATGTATGTTTATTACAATAAAAATAACAATTTTGAGAAGTTTTTGCGATTTATAGAAGAGATTCGACACCTACTTGATTTTATTGGAAGATTGTTGACTAATTTGGCATAACAATACGGCAGAGATTTTGTTTTTTTATATATTTTGGCATATATAATTTATATCTAACTGATTCCTATATTATTATTTTTTCAGAAAAAGGGATTCCAAGTTAAGCTACAACCGATTGCCAATGATCTCAGTGATAATCCTGTTTGGTACAAGGAAAGGCTCCAGCCTGCAAATAAGGTGATCCTCTTTTAGCATGCCACCTTTGTAAACTTCCTCATCTTCTTCGTCTGTGTATCCTCAATCTGTCTCTCATGATTTAATTGGACGCACAATCGGATGCTTGCAAACACAAGCTAGATAGTATTGAATGCTCATCTCGATCTCCTGCCTAAGGTACTGCACTTAATCAGTGAACGTAATTTCTTTTGTAGTTTATATTCTTTTTGAATTCAGTTTTGTACATTTGTTATTGGTGATCGACTGCCACCAACGAATATATTTGTCGTTCTGATCAGGTTTGCGTGACTAATTTGTTCTGAAAATCCACGAACTTAAGGTTTCACTGTTAATTTGTTTTATTCAAACCTGCATCTAACATGGTTTGCTGGAAGTGCATCAGTAGATGATAATATGATAGTCTAATAAACACTGAGAAAAACACAATATCATTTATGAAATTTGTATAGTACATGCCATGTACGATGTTAATCGACTTCAGAGAAAATGTTTCACATTCTTCTCAACTTCAACATTCAACTATTATAAATAATTAAATATTAAATAAACTGTCTCACATTCTTCTCTTCCATCTCTTCCTTTTTCCTCTTCCGCAGATAAGGATTCAATTTGCTAGCTATTTCAGACGAAGATTCATTCAAATTTTGCTGCAGGTTAGATTTAGTTACTTCTCAATAACCTATATTATGTCATTTAATCTCAGAAGTTTTATTTGTTGATTTTTCAAACTCCTTAGTTACATGGAACTGATCAGTAGTATTTGCGCATTCTTAGCAGACAGGTCATGTATGTTGTTAATCAACTTCAGAGAAAGAAAGTAATTGCATTGTAATTTGTCAGCAAAAATTTGTCCATTGCTAATCCATGTTCAAAACTCATTGGAACAAACACAGGTATGGATCTAACATTGGTTTAGGGTTCTACATGCTATTATATTTAAAGTTCCTTGAATTTGATGCCAGGTGAGGCCGAGGACTGTGATGAAGAAGTTTATGAAATTTGTGTGGGTCAGATCACGTAGGTTGTTAACCGACCTCAGGGAAAGAAAACAATTAAAGCAACTGAAGTTTGCACTTACGGGTAGGTAGTGTTATCTATAATTATAAGGAAATATGATGTTTGTTGAGAAAAGGTGGTGGATTGTGTTAGACAGATTAATACAAAGGAAGAAAACTGTCATAACCAAAATTCATTTCTATTAAGATACTGTCTCCAATCAATTGAAGATCATCACCTATTGTTCTTAGTTTCTAGGTTAGGTCTTGCTTCAAATCATTAATTGAAATTTCCTCTTTGTTTTCATTTGTTTTGTTAAATTTTGTTGTTCATGATGAATTGAATCAAGTAGATTGGACTGGAGTTGAATCTCTCAATAAAACAGCAGGTATCTAGGTTAACAAAATGTATGATTGTGATAAACTTATCGGAAAAACTTTTGAATTTGGAGATTTTGCGTTTATTGTTAGGTTACAAAGGACGATGGCTTCAATCTGCAGAGAGATGCAGATGAACAACTTCTTATTTATCTTCCTTAGTGGTTGTCAAATTTCAGTAATTTCTGATCAAAGATTCAAAGGTCCTTAAGAGGAAGATAAGGTTTGGTGTTTTTGTTTGTTTCTCATCATGGCTACCAATGAAATATGCTTTGTTAGCGTGTTTGCTGCTTTAGTTCATATATTTTATAAGTCGGTAATTTGTTTGTATTGTATATCTACCTTTACATTGATCCTACCAAGCGTATTTATGTTTTCCGGTTTGCATGTTTGTAGAAAGTCAGTGGTTACTAAAAACTAAGAGACCTACAGGAATAAGGCTAAACATTTTTTTAATTTGGCTTAATCAATTTTCTCAAATAAGTGAAATGTTTTTTGATTTCAATTGAATTTGATAATTGGGCTTTGTCTCAAAGTGAAATCTATTAAATTTACATAAAAAATTCCTGAAACTTGCATCATCTCATTAATGTTTGTCTCAAACGTAGATAATTCGATTAGATAACCAAGACAATCGACGATTAAGTTTGTCTCAAACTTGCATCATCTCCACGATGTACTGCCTACTTTTGCATTTTTTATTCTGAGCAAGTACAGATTGAGTAGTTGCACACTAATTAGGGCCTTATTATTATGTCTTACAGGGTAATCAATGGAATCTTGCCGCAGTTTGCCCAATTTATTGGATGGACTCCAAATTTGAAAAACCGTAACAAGCCAAGAAATCCCTTGCCTGCGAATTTATTTAGGTCTTACTATTTCTCTTTTCAGAGTGGCAGGTTTTGCTTCCCGGCTCAAGTTCATAATCATCAGGTATATATACCATTATATCACTAAATATAAGACTTATATTTTACATAAGACGAATCTATATCTTATATTAAATTGATAATATTCAAACATATTGATACAATATGGTATTACAATTTTGTGCTTCATGTATCAAACCATTATTTCCTTATTGGACCAATATGTTTCTGCTTTGTGCAAAAAACTGACCATAATAGATAGTTGATTTACCTCTGTTCTCAATATAAGCTATTTAGATATATGCATCTGTCATTTTAATTGGTACCTAGCCATTATAGACTTCACACAAATAAAGTGTGATTAATGGTATAACTTATATTATGATTCAGATCTTCTTTCAGCATGGGCATATTGGTTTAATGTTGTCCTCTTGCGATGTCGAGCTTTCCTATCACATACGTGCAGCCACCTTTCATATAGGTTGAGAACTTGGCAATTTCAAAATCACTGTCTTATTTGCGTTATATCATTTACTATGTTCTCATTTACATTCTTCATAATCTCGTTCCACAATACTTGAACTTCTTCAGAACCTGAGTGATAACTATTTTCATTTGCTCATTAAGAATATCTTCCTCATTGAAATACCGGTCATGCTTTACACTTGACTATAGGTTTTCTAAAGATTAAAAATTACTTCATTGACAATTTCCATTATAGTTCTCATGTATCTTTCTTGCCTGCATCCTTCAAGAGAACCCTAACAATTTTCAGCAAAACCCAAATCTGGAAAATGAGTAATAACTTTGCAACTCTTGCATGCCCTTCGAGAAGAAATGGTTTTTGACAGACGAGGCGAAAAACTCTTCATACTTCTCAAACAAAAAATCACACGCCTTTCTCAACTTCACTGGACATCTAAAACCCAACACTGTCAGGTATAAACATCTTACTAATGTCCTATTTAATTTTTCATTTTGTCGCATTCATCATCTCAATATTTTTATTTTCTCGTGATGGTAGTAATTTTCAGAGTACAAATAGTTGTCAGAATACACTATAAGGTACCAATAGGTCAGTGCTCTAGGTAATCACATTCTAGCTATCTCCGCCTAACTCAAACTGGGAAAAAAATGCCTTCTCTTCATCAGCAACCACTTAGATATTCCCAAGAGCTTGATCAATATGTATCAATATTTGAGAACTGTTATAGATATTGTGTAAATCAGCACATAAAGTCGTAGTCATGCGAAAATCTGTTCCCCAATGGCATCTAGGAACTTTGCACCTCTGCTGTCTTTACACATTTGCAAATACATTAACTTGCACATATATTTCAACAATGTGTACTCCAAGAAAGCTTCAACCATCGCTCCTGATATAATGCAAAAGGTCCGAGGTCAGACTATATATGACATCTCCATACATGGTACTAGCAGATTTGCTTTTGAGATACTCGATATATATTCAAATCCATTAGTTTTCAGTTTGTGATATGCGTTTTCCATTATTTCTGATGCAAACATCTTAGTAATACCATTTTAACATATCTACGGTTATATATCTTCTATACCGCTCCCTATGTGCTTGGATTGCCCATAATTGTAAGGTTAGTGTCACTCATGATTCTGTCATTATATATACTTGCTTATTTGATAGTTCAGAAAAATACAACAAAGAATTTGGTTTTTTATATATTTGGCATAATATTTTGGTCCAAGGCAATCCTGTATTCGTTCGCATATGCATGGTTAGTGTTCCTATTTGAATATTTCTATAAGCCTATAATTGAACAACAGTAAGCTCAGATTTAGTATTATATATTTTTTGAAACATAAATGTAATTGTACATATTGCAACTATACATTCATGGTTAAAATCTGTTGTTGTTGTCACTACAGGTAATCTTGGCTGAAAAAATAGGATTTTGATTAGCAGTGCGGAAGAAGAAAAATATTTCAAAGCTATTGAAACTTATCTTCAAAGCTACTGAAGCTATTGAATACTAAGTTGTGCCGCTGTGGAATTTGTGTTGATACTTTTCAATCATTAAGCTTTTTAATGGAAAAGAAAGCACCTATAGGTTGTCAAGCACATATAATTTGGTTGACCTCAACTTTTGCAATGTTATTCATGTTTGTGCTTTAAATTCTTATATCAATTTAAATGCTCAATTTATGATATCATACGTATTTACAACAATTTTTTTGGTCTCCATATACATTTGGATTCAACAAATGATGCTTAGGTTTGATTGTTTTGGTTTCCCTTGCAAAGACATGTTATGTTCTCTTTTTTGGTTTGAACTGACAAAGGTAAAGGAGAAGTGTGGTTTTGTAAATAGATCATTCTTAAGCTTCACCATCTGCCCAATTTAGTGACATGAATATTAATCTGAGAAACGAATGGGCCTCCCTCAAACTTCATATGAGCATTTTTACTTTGGAGTTGTTTTATTAAATTTAAATCCTAACAACATAAAAAATTATCCAAAAATTTATCTACAACTCTGCACTTGGCTGCAAGCGCCGAAGACACATACCAACCAACTCCACAAACGACTTTATAAGTCCCGAACACAATCAAAACACACTGCAACCCACAAAGCAGCTGCTCACTGCACCAAACCCACTAGTAGACTTGGCCGCAGATGCCGAAGGCACAAGTCAGTTGCTATCAAACTTCACATCAAAATTCTTTAAATTTTCGTCGTCTCATTCAAAAGTAGAATATAAAATTCGTTATAAATTTATAATACATTATTTCAATGACATAGATTATGATCTGATATCTCGAGGTTAGATTATTTGAGCAATGTAATGGATATAGTCCTGTCAGCCATGTCTCCAAAATCATTGTGTGGAAAAATAAACTACATACCGGTGGTTTTGTATGACTTCGTTATGGATAGTAGGAGTAGGTCTTCAAATCAGGACTTTGTTTAAAAATTGTTGCAGGTAAGCACTTAGATATGGATTTTTTTTTTATAAGTGTATTTTTTTTCACAGAAAGTGGAAATAGTAGCCTGCCTTGATTATACCTCTGTTGATTGCTACAATACATGACAGATTAGCGACTTAGCAACACACAATTTTAGTATTCTCCATTTATTATTCTTATCAATGTCTTCTTGCTTTCCCTACCTAGGGGTTTAAACTTTAGACAACAGATAAAAAACTAGCCTAACTTCAAATCTCCTTGCCAATAGTTTCTAACACAACCATATATGAACACCAACTCAAAATTCCACCCACCCATCCAGACTATAGCTCCCTCTGCACATATCTAATACTTTAATCTCACCAACTAAAACCCTAATATGTAAATACATTGCCCCAACCCAAAATCCCCCAACACCATCACAATTGACTGCAAGTGCCGAAGGCACGGGTCAGCTGCTAGTCTTAAAACTAGAAAAGATTTCAGATCAATTATTGGCGACAGAAGACATCAATCATAGTCCTCTTTGATAAAGCAGATATAGATAAAGCAGTAAAGCAATGGAGCATACTGCATAGTACTATACCAAACGTGTAGACTAGTGGTACATCTAGCTTCTTAACGAAGGCAACATTAGCTTCTTAACAAGGCAGCATTCCCCTTCGTCCTCAGTGGAAACAAACAACCAACCCACACAAAAATTGGGCTGACCGGTCAACTCACTGAGTCACTCGCCGATATTAAGATTCTAAAGAAACACTACTTCTGATCTTTCAACTTACGAAGGTTTGAACTTGTTTTCTCTACTTTTTCAGATAGTTCTTGGACTTCTTGTTACTTTGAACTAAAGCTAGTCTTGTTTAGTAATCAAACAAGTTTACAACTTGAAATGAAACATACGGCGATCATTTTATTTTGTTTAAAGAAGTTGTGAAGCTTGAAGCTCCATTTTTTTTGTTGGGGTTTGAGTTTTCTCTCTGTTGATGTTCCGTACGATTTTTTTTTTTTATATAGACATACCAATTTCTTTTGATTTTTTTTTAACTAGATTTTGATCTAAACTTCATATATCATGCTTTTGTAGTAAAATAAACCGCTTTCATTTCCAGTCGCAATGTATATGATTAAATGATTGATCCTTAACCAAGATCATGTGTATATGATTGATCTTAAAAATATCACATTTTCGGCTTGTTTTGTTTTACCATTGGACCAGAATGCAGATTATTTGTTCCTGGTTTTTATCCCCTCTGTTTTTTTTTTTTTTTTTTTTTTTTTTTCTTTGCATTTTCTTGAATCGGAATCAATCTTCTATTAAAAGGCTTTTCTTTACACAACAAATGCAGTCTGAGGCTTTTTAAGTGTTAATTATTTCATCATTCCCACGAAGCACAGTAATGTTACAATTCTTTATATATACTGAGTTGTATTTGCATTTTGATGATCATTTACTTGTTATTTATCTTACAGGAGAGTACGTAGAGTGAGGATACGTGGAAGTCATGGGTAGGACTATTCAGGTATCTGGGTTTCCTTCTAATGTGACTGCTCAGCTGGTAAAGGAATTTTTGGAAACTCATGCAGGAGAGGATAGTATCTATGCACTAAAAGTAAGGCCACAAAAAAGTAAGGGACCCCCAAGAGCTCTTGCAGTAGTCCAATTCACATCTACTAGAGGCGCTGAAACTATATCTTCTTACCAGCGTCTATATTATGGAACTTCTTGTCTCAATGTCCGTAACATGGAGCGTGATATTGTCCCAAAGCCAAGGGTCATGATGCTCAGTCTGGATGTTACAGCTTTGCACTTTGGCTGTCAGGTTTCTGATGAAAATTTTAAAGTTTTCTGGACAGAGGTCAATGCTGTAATGAACTTTGGATTTGGCCTTCGAAAAGTGGAGGTTCTTCTTTCTCATGAGCACAAAGATTATAAGCTTGAATTGTCTTATGATAGCATTTGGCAAATACAACTACGTCGTTCACGGAGTCTGATGGCAAATATTCTTGTCATTCAGGTTTGTTTACTTAACATCAGTTGTCTTATGAACTTTCCCGAACAATTAGCTATTTTGGTCCTCTAACTTTGCTCAAATTTTCAGTTGAGTCCTCAAAATTTAAACTGGTCAATTTGGTTCCAAATCTTTCAAAACGTTTGCAAAATGGTTTAGTCGTTTCCAAGCATTTAACCGAGTTGCCCAGCGGTAGTTTACTATCATACGTGGTAGTTTATGAAATGCCCAAATATAAGGGAGGGAGGTTAATCATTTTCGATATTGTTCAACTCAAGGTTTTTCACTTCAGATATAGCTACTGGGCAATTGGGTAGACCACATATGATAATTAACTGCTATTGGGCAACTTTGTTAAATGCTTGGAAACATGAAGATAACGAGTGACCATTTTGCAAAGGTTTCGAAAGATTTGGGACCAAATTGACCCGTTTAAACTTTGAGGACTCAACTGAATATTTGAGCAAAGTTAGAGGACCAAAATAGGTAATTGTTCGAATCTTGCTTTAATTTAAATACACATCGTCTGCTGAGTCTATAGCCAAGTTCATTATCATTTTTCCTGCCTTGATCTTTGAGCTATGATATCTAAGTTTGCAGGTACTGTATTTAAATATATACTAATGTAATTAATCAGCTGTAATTTACATCATCTTTAAACTTTTGCAGGTATTTTCTGCTCCTCGGGTCTTCGAAAAGCTTCCGTGCTCTTCAGGAGGTTTATATGGAGATCCAGATTTGAATTTCTTTAGGGATATACCAGAGGATCAGTGGGTTCGAACTACAGATTTCACATCATCTTGCATTGGCCAGTCATCTGCTATATGCCTAGAGCTTCCAAACAGCTGCAACCTTTCTAGTATTCGTGAGAGTTTTCATTCTTATAGAGAAGTTGAATGCCAATTTTCATTGGACAGTGGTTCTTGTTTTTCTGACAGTTTGGAACTAGTTCCTATTGTTGGGCCTCCCCTAGGACTTGAGTTGCCTTACAGTGTCCTCTTTAAAATTAATTCCTTGGTTCAGAGTGGATGCTTATCAGGGCCAACACTTGATGTCACATTTTTCAGGTTGGTTCATCCTCGGTTTATACCTGTTGCCCATATAGAATGCGCCCTGGAAAAATTGTATTATTTAAGGGAATGCTGCTATCAACCTGTTAAGTGGCTTACTGAGCAATACAGGAAATACAATGCGTCCAAACATCACCTTAGATCACCTTCTTTGTCATTGGATGATGGCTTAGTTTACATTCGCAGGGTGCAAGTAACCCCTTCTAAAGTGTACTTTTGTGGACCAGAGGTGAATGTTTCCAATCGAGTAATACGCCATTATAATAAATCTATTGATAATTTCATCCGCGTTTCTTTTGTGGATGAAGATTGGGAGAAAATGCGTGCTACTGATTTGGCTCCGCGTTCAACTAAAAATGAGGACAAGGGACACACCGCATTATACGACAGGATACTTACTACTTTGAAGAATGGCATTGCTATTGGTGATAAAAAGTTTGACTTTCTTGCCTTCTCATCAAGCCAATTGAGGGATAATTCCGCATGGATGTTTGCTTCAGATGATGGGCTTACTGCAGCTAGCATCAGGAAGTGGATGGGAGATTTTCATGAGATAAGAAATGTGGCGAAATATGCAGCTAGACTGGGTCAATCGTTCAGTTCTTCGACAGAAACTTTGACTGTTGCGCGGCATGAGATTGAAATTATTGATGATGTAGAAGTAGTAAGAAATGGAAAGAAGTATGTTTTTTCTGATGGAATTGGAAAAATTTCACTGGAGTTTGCACATAGAGTGGCAAAGAAGTGTGGCATTAATGGTTTTACGCCATCTTCGTTTCAAATTAGGTATGGCGGTTATAAAGGTGTCGTGGCTGTGAACCCAGGATCAATAAAGAAGTTATCCTTGAGAAAAAGCATGTCTAAATATACATCAACGAATACAAAGTTGGATGTTTTGACATGGAGCAAATTTCAGCCGTGCTTTCTTAATCGTCAGATAGTTACTCTTTTATCTACCCTTGGGGTCAAAGATCACATTTTTGAGAAGAAACAAAAAGCAGCAGTAGATCAGTTGGACTTGATTTTAACTGATCCATTAAAGGCACATGAGACCCTTGAGGTTATGTCACCAGGAGAAAACGTAAATGTACTGAAAGAAATGCTTATGTGTGGTTACAAGCCTGATTTAGAACCTTATCTATCATTGATGCTTCAATCCTTCCGAGCCTTAAAATTGTCGGACCTGAGGAAGAAAACACGGATATTTCTTCCTAATGGTAGAGCATTAATGGGATGCCTAGATGAAACCAAAACGCTGGAATATGGCCAGGTATTTGTACAAGTATCTCGCATGGGCATTGAACGACGTCATGGTGACACTCCATTTATGAACAAATCAGACCGTCGTTGTTTCATTGTTGAAAGGAAGGTAATTGTTGCTAAAAATCCTTGCCTTCACCCTGGAGATGTTCGTGTTCTGCAGGCTGTCAATATCCCAGATTTGCATCATATGGTCGATTGTGTTGTTTTTCCTCAGAAGGGATCAAGGTGAGACAATATTAATTGTTTGAAAGTAAGATTGAGAGTTTTATTCTTTGGTTTAATGTGTACTATTAGATGCTTGTTTCTAGTTTTACCATTAATATTATTAGCTTCATACATGAATGCCTCTTTATTTGGAGTTTGGTTGACCTTCTATTCCTTTTTTGGTTCTTCATACTTGTTGCGGAATTCTGATTTGACGAAGATTTAGTCAATAGACTTGCACAGAATGCTATGCACATGCACTCTCTATCCACGAACAAGCTATCTCGTTGTGCAGGAGGGTGGTCTGCGTTGAATCTTGTGGTTCACTTTGTTAGCACATTTCTTATCTATTCAAACAGATTGAATGTGCTTAACTTTGTTAGTTTAGTTACAAAGAACTTTCTTTCTCTGTCATTTTCCTTTGTCCAATGTATTTTTCGATGAAATATAAACTTATTAGAGGAGTCAACTACTTATCTTTCCTTTTAGTTGATAAAGTTTTCTTCATTCACATAGGTCATGTACACATTTTCCATTTATGTGATTTGGTGGTTAATTTTTGTTAAACTTGTAATTGTAGACCTCATCCGAATGAGTGTTCAGGAAGCGATCTGGATGGAGACATATATTTTGTCAGTTGGGACCGTGAACTTATTCCACCTCGTCAAATTGATCCCATGGACTACGCCCCAGAAGCAACTGTTCAGTTGGATCATGATGTTACAATTGAGGTAATTATTGTCAATTCTAATAGTACTTTATATTTCTAAGTTTGGCTGGATTTGTCTTGTTGGCCTTCTGGTGTGCTTTGTCTTCTGATGAATCCATGCCCTTGTTTAGATTGGAATTCTATGTGAAACCAAAAGAATTTAAGAAGAAAAAAGGAGAACCCTTTTCCAAATATTTATATCCATTTATATTAATTTCAGAATATTAGTTAATGATGTGATGTTAAATTGCATCAAGAAATACTAACAAAAAAGAAGCATGCCATGTACATGATTTCAGGGCAAAGCAAGAGTCAACTATACCGGGAAAAACATTTTGACAGGGCACAATAATACATCAAATTTATGCTTTAAGTTATACTTATGTAGTAAAACACTGTTATGAGTGGCATGTTTATCTCTTTTAGAAGATATGAAAGAACATAGGTCAGGATGTATTCCTGCTGTGAATGGAAATGGCTTCTTACACCACAATTTGACCTCTGGAACCAAATGTACTTGCTTTGTTTTCTCTCAGATGATAAATCCCTTTTCTCTGGTGCAGGAAGTCCAAGAGTATTTCACAAATTACATTGTCAATGACAGCTTAGGGATTATTGCAAATGCTCATACTGCCTTTGCAGACAAGGAGCCAAACATGGCAGAGAGTGATGCATGCATAGAGCTTGCAAGACTGTTCTCAATTGCTGTTGACTTCAACAAGACTGGAGTGCCAGCAGTAATCCCCCCTCATTTACATGTCAGATTGTATCCCGATTTCATGGATAAGCTTGACAAACCCACTTATGAATCAGATCGAGTGATTGGAAAGCTGTTTAGAGCAGTCAAAGATATTGCACCACAAAAGAGTTGTATAAAATCCTTCACTAAAGAGGTTGCAAGGCGCTCGTATGATTATGACATGGAAGTTGATGGTTTTGAGGATTATATCGAGGATGCTCGCTATTACAAAGGTGAATATGACTACAAGTTGGGAAACTTGATGGACTATTATGGTATTAAAACAGAATCGGAGATTCTTGGTGGGAGTATCATAAAACTGTCGAAATCATTTGATATGAGGAAGGATGTGGAAGCCATCGGATTTGCAGTGAGGTCCTTAAAGAAGGAAGCAAGGGCCTGGTTTGAGAAGAAGAGTTCTAAATCAGGTTATGAAGAAGATGATGCATATGCGAAGGCGTCAGCTTGGTACCATGTGACATATCATCACGACTACTGGGGATGCTATAATGAAGGGATGGGTAGGGATCACTTCCTTAGTTTTCCATGGTGCATATACGACAAGCTGATATATATAAAGAGAATGAACAGCTCAAGAAAGAAGCTTGCTCAGTCATTGAGGTTGTTTTAGTTATCATCCCGTCCCCTTTTTCCTTTTTTATAATGTTTTGCTTTATGTAAATAAACAATATTTATAGTGTGCAGAAAACGTATGATGTGGCTAGCTGGTACAGTTTGATGATTTGCAAACAATGTAAAATTGTATATATTGGTGTCATGTCTTTTGCTTTGCTTTGTTATTTGAGTTTTACAGTATTTAGAATTTTGATGTTATGCATATACATGTGGTCTGTATTATTTCCATTTTCAGGAATAAAATCTCCATTTAGTTCTGTGTCAAAAGGCAGCAACTCACTTGCTATGGTTTCCATAAGATTTATTGTACAGAGATATCTTTATCTTTTGGATTAAAGAATTAGTTCAAATATTTTAGCTCATTCCCAAGGATGTTATAGGGATCATTCTCATGTGCTCACATGCCATTTCTTACTAAGTTCAGATCACAAACAATATTGCCTGTAATTGACTCCAACATTAACTAAAGTATTACACTCAATTTACTCTTAAATGTCTGCATTCACTAAAAGATGGAAGATGGAATCGTCATCACTATACTGTCTAAATCATAGTTTAAAATATCGGACACGAATTATGCCGATATTTGAGAAATACTTTGTGAATATCCACGAATACTGAGCTTCCAAACTAATTTCTAGTACCGAAATCTCGGCAAAAATCCCATTTTTCAGGATTCAAAATTTTGGCATTTTGAACTATGGGTCTAAAATTTAGACCATAGTATTTTTTTAATTCAATCACACAATGTAGGTCCTCTTTATTTATGTTTGCTAATAATTGAATTGACAACGTAGTCCAATTCCCTACTTCCCTTTTATAGTTTTTGAAGTAAACATCTTTGTCACAAACAACTCATAACACCCTATCGGACCGAACCAAACGTACGTAAAAGAAAAGATAATTTCGCACTTCAAAGATATGTCCACACTCCGGAAGTCGCTTCTCTTAATCAACACTCAAACCTTTCTTCGAGATAAACAAAACAAATATAAGACGAAGGTGTGAAACTACTGATACGTGGCAATATACGAGGGAGGTATACACTAAATATGTGTTTCATGATTAACATCGAAGAGATTCTCTCCGATCATTAAATTGATCATCAAACTTATCTATTTATTCGCCCATTGTCTCTCTCGTCAATTCAACAAGATTCTTCTACTGTTTTCTTTCTCTGTAAATCGTCTTCTTCATCTCGAAATCTCTGAAAACATCAAATTTCAATCATGGCTTCTTTAACTTCACCACCACAAATCAGTCGACCAAACACTTCACAACTTCAATTTTCAAAACAACTTCATCATCGATCGAGCTTCAACAATAATAAAATCAGTAGAGTTGGATTTCAAATTAGAGCTACTTCTGAAATAATAAAACAAGAACCAGATCTAAGTGTAACTGTAAACGGGATGAAGATGCCGAATCCATTTGTTATAGGTTCTGGACCTCCAGGTACTAACTATACTGTTATGAAAAGAGCTTTTGATGAAGGTTGGGGTGCCGTGATCGCGAAAACAGTAAGTTTTTCTTTCTTTTCTAGTGATATTTGGTTTCTTTGAGCTTTAAATGTTATCAAATCGGTTAATTGAGAATCGTTTTAGTGTAGTTACTCTGTTTTGATCATTTTTATTTTTATTTTTCTTCTTTATAGATTCTGTGAATCTGGTTTAGAATAGTTACTACTTATGTCATTTTCATAAAGATCTTCAATCGTTTTCTTAATAGATTCTCTTTGTATAATTTTTAAGTGAATAGATTAGTACAATTAAGTATCTGGATTGGATATTCTTTTGTTCTTGCTTTGTTCAATTAATCTTATCAGAAGTTGGGGTTCTCAGATTCAGTAACAAAAAGTTTAGTTTCGAATTTTTTTTCTTGTCTGATTCTACAAAGCAGCCGGCTAGAGTTAGATAGCTTAGCTATTCAATTTCTGCTTGGGCTAAATCAAATCGTCATTATATTTTGTAGTTAATCAAAACTCAAAAGTATATACTTTCTCTTATTTGTAATACATGCTAAAATCTATGGATTTGACATATTCGATTGTGATTTTTCAAGGTGTCATTGGAGGAGTCATACATACATGTATAAATGTATTGCACTACGATTATACTATAATTCTAATCTATCATACTTTTCAAAATGTTGAAATTTAATTGAGCTGATTTAGTGGATTACCTTAAAAAAAAAAAAAAAAAGAACTTCGAGCTCATCAAGAGGCACAAAAAAAAATTTACCAAAAAAAAAAAAGAGGCACAAATTTGAGAGACTGCCTAAGAACTAGCCCCAAATTTCAACTTTCTAGTAAGTCAATAATCCTATATTTTCTTGTGTCCCACTTATAGAAAAAATCCCCACAAAAAAAAAGTGAATATGCCATCATATTATTGAAAGAGTGGCTTGTTTTAGTGAGTCTACCTAAGAACTAGCCCTCAATTTCTGGCAAGTCAATGAACCTATTTTTGGTGTCCCCCCATCTCTAGAAAAATTCTCCCTAAATCTGTACACTCAAGCTGTAAATGAACTGCATGATAAGAACTTATGGAATTTTGCAGGTTATTAATTTATTACTTTTGAAATCTGAAAATTAGAATATACTAATCATTTCCCATAATCCTAGGTTTCCAATATGTTTTGTACATGTATAAGTATAACTATGATTCTCTTAAGTTTAAAAATAACCATTCTCAACCAATTCTCCCCATGTTCACTTGTTCAGTACTTCTGTAGACAGGCTAACAACCTCTTTAAATTAAGTAGTGATCAGTGTCTACTGTCTAAACAAAAGGGAAAAGAAGAAGATTAACACCTGTCTACCATGTATTTATTATTCTAATCCAAAAGCTAAAAAACGTTGTTTTCACATTCCCAAGCTATGAAGCTAAAGCGAACAAACGAACCCACCTCTTAAGTTTTTAATTTTAAACACAAAAGAGAACAAGAAAGAGAAAACTCTCTCGCAAGTCTCAACAGTCTCACTTGAGTGTTGTTGAAACGGAAAGAAAAAGAAAGAGAAAAAACAAACACACAAAGAAACACCAACACCAACACCAACACCAAATCTCTCTCTCTCTCTCTCTCTCTCACTTTCGCTTTCGCTTTCTTCTTGTTGAAACCCTAGAACTTACACATTCGAATGTGAGATTATTTCAGATCTATCATGGCTGATCACTATGATGACAGAATAGAGATGCCGGAGTTGAGTTGCAGTGGTAGTGTTGGTTCTTCAATGATGGCACCGACGGCACCGTTAACGATTTCAGGTTCATTTAGAGAAGGAAGACCAACTAGAAGAAGAACTACTACTGTTCGACCAAGTTTGGATGCTGATGAGTTTATGAATCTATTACATGGATCGGATCCAGTTAAAATTGAACTTAATCGTTTGGAAAATGAAGTTAAAGGTGAGAATGTGATCTTGTTTGATTGTGGTTTTGTTGAGAATTTAGTATGTTTTGAGTAGAATTGGATGGTTTTGTTACACTCCTTTTAGTGAATTGTTGGTTTTAAATGAATTTTATTTACTTTTCTGTAGATAAGGATCGAGAATTAGCAGAAGCACAAGCAGAGATCAAGGCATTGAGGTTATCTGAACGCCTTAGAGAGAAAGCAGTTGAAGAGGTTAACTTTACTCTTATTTTCCTTTTTTTTTTTTGGTTTGGTTATTCTCTTTTGTTTATTTAAGAACTAATGAATATCTTAGGATGTAGATCAATTAAAACGAAGTGAATTCAGAAAAGATTTCCTATTAAACAGCAACATAAATACATACTTTTTCTAAGAAAAATTGAGGAACAAAGATACCATACAGATAAAACAGAATATATACCTTTTGACAAGATGGAGTCCTCCCAAGAATATATGAAGTTATGAACTACTTTCCAGGCTTGTAACGAACTCTCCACATTGCGACACAGATTTTGCCAAATGTACCCCCTTCTGATGTTTGAGACAGTCTCTCTCTAATCTCTATGTCATGTAATTATGCAACTGATTGATTTTGGAAATTTGCTTTTGCTTTAATTTATTTACCGTTCTATGTAATAAACATTTACATTTAATAATGCTAGCTGTACTTGAAACGCACCTTAAGGAATGGACCTGTGTTTTAGTATCATGTAATGTATTAGCTAGACGAAGGGACTTAAGGAATTTATTCATTAGTAGACGCTAGAGGTGATATCTTTCATTAACATTCAAATGGATAAAAACAAATGCTAAGTCTGATTGTAGTGGGCCAACTTATATGTGGTTTGGTAAACTTACTCCTATGGATCCCTTTTTCAGTCCAAGATTTCCACTTTCCAGTCATGTTCATACCATGAGAGAATTTTCGGGGAGTTACCTTTTAAAACCTAATTATATTTCCAAAATTCTCATTCTTGTTTCTACATGGGTCACGCTTTCCAGATATTTTATTACCGCATCTAATTTTTCTCTTGTAGGTGTGTCAATTGCATCGATTTGTTTGCATTGCATAATGTTATTTCCATTACTGCAATGAACGGAGATCAACTACATATATGCTGTTATTATTATTTTAATGTGCAGATTAAAAACCTACATATATATTAAATTTAATGTGCAGATTAGGCCTCACCATCTAGATTATTATTTTTTATTTTATTACTTTCAATTCATATTCTATAAACAATCAGTATATCCTAATTAGGAATCAATGAATTATGGTTATAAAGGGTTAAAGTTGTCACCTTAGTTAAATGGGATGTAACTTAGACTTTGGCCATCTTTGGCATAATGATTTTTCTCTACTTATATTTGTACGATTCAAATTTCTTACTGTCTTTGTGTCGGTTGTTTTAGCTCACTGAAGAACTGGGGAAGATGGAAGAGAAGCTCAAATTGAATGAATCTCTTCTTGATACGAAGGTATTGATTTAATCCTACTTTATGTTCATCACTTTGCTTGATTTCATTTTCATTTTTAAGAATATGTCTGGTTTGCACAATTTTTTCGCAGACTCTTGAAATCAAGAAAATCAATGATGAGAAGAAAGCTTCCATTGCTGCTCAGTTCGCAGCAGAAGCAACTCTTCGAAGGGTTCATGCTGCTCAAAAGGATGATGAAATGCCACCAAATGAAGCCATTCTTGCACCTCTGGAGGCAGAACTGAAGCTTGCCAGGCAGGAGGTATGCTGCCCTTGTCTTTGATTCTTAAGGCGATCCTACAAAATGTCTACATGCCTTCAATAAAATTTCTCATTAAGTATTAATGTTTCTGTGCAGATAGCCAAACTGCAGGATGATAATAAGGCATTAGATCGTCTTACTAAATCAAAAGAAGCAGCTCTGCTTGAAGCAGAGAGAACTGTTCAAGTGGCCTTGGCAAAGGCGTCTATGGTGGATGACCTCCAGAATAAAAACCAAGATTTACTGAAACAAATTGAAATCTGTCAGGTAATCCATACTCAATAAATCTATCTACTATATTAAACAAATTGAAATCTATCTACTATATTAAACGCCAACAATTTTGAGGGCATTCCCCGAAGCACCAGAATCAAGCTTTAGAAATATTTTGCTAAAACCGGACTATATTACCCTTTTGGGCCTGGTTTTAATGTCATTTCACACTTAAATCTTAAAAAAGGCCCAATAAACCAACAAAATATGGCTGCGAAAATATCTCTCTTCGGTTACAATTTTCGCACTAACTTCTCTTCGTCTTCATTTGAATTCTGGAGAACATTTTCTACGAATTTTGGTGAGTGTACTCTAAAATTTCAAACTCCAACTTTCTTTACTTTTAACGCTTCTTCTTCTTCTTCTTCTTCTTCTTCTTCTTCTTCATTTCTCTCACTGACCATCATCTTTTTCCTTTTTAATTTCCTTTTTCCAAAGGTTAGTCTCCTCACCAGTAAAAAGGTGTTCTCTGTAAGTTATTCAAATTTTAAATACATTTATTTTATTTGTTGAATCTCCTGCAATTAAATTCATTCGTCCTCTATCACGACCTGACTTCTATATCTTTATCAAAACTGAAGGCTTCTCACAAATTATGTTAAATATTTTCTGTGACAATATTTGGATTATTAAATTCCCAAATTTTAAAATGAATCAGGGAATTCAATAATTTTGCACTTGAAGTAAAATTAGAGGGATTATTAGTTTGATTTTTCCCCAATAAATGTCAACTTTTAAAACTATTAGCTTAGATTATAAGCGTGTTTTGAATCTGTCAAATTTTTGGGTTGAATGAGCAAGTTCTAATAATCATATATGCTATGTCAACTTCTTACCAAGATTAGTTTTTTAATTTCTTTTTGTCCAGCTATGTTTACTTAAGCAAGATGGATAGCAATGGAAACCAGTGACCTTGCTTAATGGAAGAATAATTTGTTGTATCAGGTTAGTGATTCCAAATCAATATTCTAAAGAAAAGAATTTTCGTTGCCAATTGTTCTTATTTAAATTTTCAAAAACAAATGTTGAATTAGTTTTCAATGCCAATTGTTCTGACAAGTAAGACCCCCATTGCTTTGCAACCTCGAATTGACTTTTTACACTTACATCAATATTTATATAGCTCGAGTTTTAGGGCAATGTCAACTAAAAGTTTGTAGGTAATGTAAACTGATTTTACGTTGCTTATATGGAGTAAGACTAATATAATATTTTACAACTGTATAAATTGAACTGAAGTGTGTGCATTTCTATGATTAGAATGCAAACTGATTTTACGTTTGGTTCCATTTGGAAAAATTTTGAATCTATAATTTTATATGCTATATGTAGGACCTACTGGAAGGAGCGGCATAGAAGAGAGTAAAAAACTCCTTATCAACAGACTCAGTTCTTCAAAATTGCGTTGGTGATTTGCCTTTGGTTAGTATTAATTATTGTTAACTTAAAGCCAATTATGTTGGTACTATGTCTCTTTTTTCTTTTTTTTGATAACGGTACTATGTCTCTTTGTTTTGGTGATCAAAGTAGGAGTTTTTTCTTACAAAAATAACGTAGAGATGCTGGGGTCAAATTGAAGTAATGTGCATTGGGTGGTAGTTTCGTTTTTAATCCAAAGGGTCAATGTCATTAGTGTCTGCTGGCAGCCTTACTGTAACTTTTAAGCCGAAAAAAAAACACCCATATTTTTTGTTTGATGGATAGTGGCCGGTACATTTGGTTTGAGAGTTGCCTTTGGTGGTATATTATTTACTTATTTGAATTGCATATAACTACCTGTTTCCATCAGTATAATAAAAATTAGAAGTGCAAGTGTTCAAGATTAGTAGACTTGTCATCACAGAATATTTTGTGTGAACCAGGAAGAAAATAAGATCTTGGACAAAATGCATCGCCAAAAGGTTGCAGAGGTTGAGAAGCTCGGCCAAACTGTACGAGAATTAGAAGAGGCTGTGCTTGCTGGTGGTGCTGCTGCAAATGCTGTGCGTGATTATCAGCGTAAAGTGCAGGAGATGAATGTAATGGGCGTAATCTCAATGTGAATTTTTGGCTTGAAAAGTTCAGTGTCTGACAAGTTAGTAATATGATTTATTATTTTTATCTTTGGTTCTCATAGGAAGAGAGAAAAGTCTTAGACAGGGAACTGGCTCGTGCAAAGGTCACGGCTAATCGAGTGGCTGTAGTGGTAGCGAATGAATGGAAAGATGCTAATGATAAAGTAATGCCAGTAAGGCAATGGCTTGAAGATCGAAGATGCATGCAGGTGTGCTTTTTTTTTTTGTGTGTTTTTTTTTTCAGTTCACAATAATAATTTCTCCTTATTTCTTTCACTAGACATACTATGTTCGGCTTTTCGATCATCTACATGCTTGTACTTATTACCCAAAATCATTGGTGCAGGGAGAAATGCAGCAGCTTCGAGACAAACTTTCTATCGCGGAACGAACTGCCAGATCTGAAGCACAACTTAAGGTAAATTGGATAGGGCATAATAATTGTTGAGGATCTGTCATTTCTATCTGCAATTGTTTCATTTTGTATTAGGAAATTTAAAATTGTATGTTTTTCAATTATTATTTAGGAAAAATATCTACTCCGGCTCAAAGTACTAGAAGAAGGATTGAAGATGTCCTCGTCTGGCAATAACCGCCCCATCTCAGAGGGGAGAAGTGTAAGCACTGGTCGTTCACGTCGGCAGTCCTTGGGTGGAGCAGATAGCATTTCTAAACCAACCTCCAATGGCTTCCTGTCAAAGAAAACACCACCCTCTCAGTCTAGATCTTCAGTTTCTTCTGGAAGCAGTACATTGTTGAAGCTTGCCAAACAGGGGTCAAAGTCATTTGATGGAGGTTCAAGGTCATTTGATAGGAGTAAAGTTCTCTTGAATGGACTAACTCCTAGCCATTCTGTCAATGCATCTTCTGAAGGAAGCGGAGATGGTGTGGCATCAAAAGGAAATCCTGATGAAAAACCCAATGAAGTGTCTGACGTGGATACAAAGGACTCTGTGTCCGGATTGTTGTATGACATGCTACAAAAAGAGGTCATTGCTTTGAGAAAAGCTGGGCATGAAAAAGACCAAAGTCTTAAAGACAAGGATGATGCTATTGAGGTGAAAATTATCATGCAATCTACTCATTACTTTCATATTTTTTATGCTATGACCTAACTCTTGGTTGCAACTTGTGGTGTTACAGATGTTAGCAAAGAAGGTAGAAACACTAACTAAAGCAATGGAGGTGGAAGCCAAGAAGATGCGAAGAGAAGTAGCTGCAATGGAGAAGGAGGTAGCTTCCATACGTGTGGAGAAAGAACATGACAATAGGCTTAAGCGATCTGGTAGCTCAAAGGGGACTACAAACAGTTCTCAGTTGCTTCGGTATGTATAATTTCATTTGGTGTTGCTACTGGACAAGACTAGATATCCTATAAGTCTGTTTACCTGAAATGTTTTTGTTTATTTTGACATCATTGATTGAATCGATCGGTGTCATAGTATTTATTTTTATTTACTATATATGCATGGACAAGACTAGATATACTATAAGTAATATTCTACTTTTTTATGCATGGACTTCTTTTCCCCATATTTTATTCCTCGCGATTTGAAGTGACTCTTTCTATCTTGGTCTCTTGGCCCTACTATTTTCATAATTTCTCTAGTTTTATATACAACGTTCTCAGAAAAATTGAAATCTGATACGATGAAGTACATTTTTATGAATTTGCGTTGTATTTAAGTTAGTTAAATTCGTTTAACTCTATTATCTTCAAAATGTTGAATCAAAACAGTGAGTGCAACTGTTTACACCTAAGATTATGACTTAGATATTTAGTGTTCAAATCAGAAGTAATCTATCCTAAACTTTTGTTTTCATGCATTCATTACCTGAAAGCATTTATGATTGTGGGAACTGATAACCCCATTATAAAATGATCTCGAGTATAGCTCAGGGGTTTTGTTCTAAACGTCTTACCTTTATACAACTACAAATGTTAATGTTAACAGTTACTCGTATCAAGGTTGATGCACATTGTTAACAAAACAACCACTTTACTTCAGAAGCCCAATCTGTTGAAAAATATATTACAAAGTTAGTCAGAGGGACAAATGGACAACAGTCTAGCTTGAGAAATCTATTGGAATATATTGCGACTCTTTAATGCCTTCATTGGCTTGTTTTTTTGTTGTTGGAGTCCACTAGCTTTCTCATAAAACTTATTAAAGTTACCAACTTTGATTTAAAACAAATGGAAGAAGGTTATGTCATTGGTGCGAGACATTGTGACTATATGATTGCTATCAAAGCTCCTTCCTTCTCTGATATGACTAGTTTTCTTGCCAGAGATCTATATGTAACTACAAACTAAAACCATATTTAGTTATTTGAATCCTAGTGTTGTGTTTTTCTGTTTGATATTGGACTTGAATTGTGGTCTTAATAGTATGTATACTGCATTCGTGCAGAAGCACATCACGAGGTGGAGGTTTGACACGCAACATTCCTTGATCAGAAGTGCAAAGAATATAGATGCAGTAAAGGGTAATTCACATTGGTCTTTGTTTCTTGTGCTCCCTTTTGTTCTTTCATGATTGTTTCAAGAGTTAAGACTGATATCCTCGCGTTCGGTTTGGGAAAGCAAAAGAAATGAAAAGAAAGTATTAGCGAGAATCGGAGGAATGTATCGGTCTGCTTCTGACTTTTTTTAGTGTATATTGAAGTAGCTGAAAGAGAAGGATGATGAAGTTGGCCACTATCATTTTCGATTGAGAAACTCCGCTCACATGGCTGTATAGATAATTGTTTTCTTCCTGGCTATGTGGGCAGTTGTGTGTTATTGGCTATTGCTTTAAACTTGTGAATATTTATATATAACCAGATCAAAGGTAATATTTATTCTGGCGATCTAAGTCAGTTATGTACTGCAGACTTTGGAGTTGAAAGTTTTATTGTTGTAGGGTAACGATAAACTCAGACAGGTTCATGTTATTTGCAGTATAAATGGTTATAGTAGTGTATATTCAGCCCAAGCATAAAATTTATCTTTCTTTGTGTTTAGTTATGTGAATCTTTAGAATACGGCCATTGGAATATGTTTAGGTCATAAGTGATTTCAATGGCAGGTTGGAATTTGAACTAGAAATAATCAATTCAGGGGATCTGGATGTCTTAGTAACACCATCAATATCTCCCCAACGGTTTTGATTGGTTTTTTTGAATGAATCATTTGACAGAATTTCCGTGTTCATTCAGCAGTGAATGCTGTTTGTGTCTACTAAAAGTCTAAAATGTTCATTTGCACACAGTACAACTTGGACCCATTTTACACTCGTTGGCAAACTTAGTTCCCAAGTTTGTTGTGCAACATGGTATACTTGCAAGTTGCAACCATTAATGCATTATAGGAGGAAAAATCGTTATAAAAAGTGTTAAAGATAGGATCCACAGAAACCCTGGAGGGCCTGGACAATGACAAAAGGCGAAGACCTAGGTTGACTACATAAAGAAATTCTAACGCATTCTGATAGCAATGTTCAAGTCAAGTCAAGTGATCCACTACACCGCTGGACAACTTATATCTTTGATATCTATTGGTACATTACATCACTTGTCGCAATATCACAGCCTGCCACAACTTTCCAACGTCATCAACTATCGATACTTCATATAAAGCAATATAATATTAACATTAAGGGGTTAGACATTCTTCATTACTTAACACAAGCAATATAATACATTGTCTCGCGAGACACAGAATACCATTCTTTTCTTGTCATTTTATTAATTAATATTAAAGGGTTTGCTTAGCAAGGAAGGAGGAAGAAACGGAGACATTCTTCATTACTTAACACACTTCTTCTTCCTCTTCTTCTTCTCCAGTTGTCAAGATATCACTTTTTTTTAGTGTTGCAGACAAAGTTCATTCTTCTCTTCTTCTGAATAGGTGAACTTCTTACTTCTTCTCTTTTCTTACTTAAAATGAACTTTTTTTTTTTTTTTTTTTAAGTAATTTGGTGAAAAACTCTTTGAACTTCTTCTTGTGTTTAGTGTACTTTCTTTACATGCCACAACTTGATTCTTACTAAATAATTAGGTTTCTTATTGATTTATGAGTTCTGTTAACTGATCAAAGTCTTGATCGCATCTCTATTAAGTGATCAAAACCTTGATCGTACGATTGTGTACTGTAAATTGGGATTAGTTGAAGCATTATTAGTGTGCAGAGTGTAGATCATAAGTTAGGATTTGAAGGCAACGTTTGGATTGTTGGAAAATTTCATTGTCTAACTTTAATGAAGTTTGTCTTTTTCCTGCATTTTCCTGTAAATGTGAGATTTTTAATGTTTAGTACTTTGTAGCTACTTATTTATGGAATAGGTGTGAGCAAAGAAGGATCATTGATTTTTTTTTTTTTTGGTTTTTGCGATTTAATGTGATGTTTTAATAGGAACCTGCGAGCTCAATTTTATTTTATTTTGTTTCTGAGGTGTTTGCATTTTTCTTGCTAATAATATAATATGCTATTTTTGTTCTTTTATGCTCTTTAAGATCAGACATTATTGTCCTAGATAAACTGTAATTGGAATATTTTCACTTTCTTGGTAGCTTACAACAGGACCTGATTAACTTCTTGAAAGACATGGTTAAGACGGTTCAAATTCACGGATTCCCTACTAGTGTGTCTGCTGAAGACGTAAAGGTGTTTCTGGAAACTTTCACAGGCACAGATACTATCCATGCACTAAAAATTGGTCAAAGTAAGGGGCGACGTCCAAGAGCATTTGCGATAGTCCAATTTACGGGCAGAGACAATGTCGAGATTATTACTACCTTGATTGATAAGCGTTTATACTATCAGGGATCTTATCTCAAGATTTGGGACATGGAACGTGATATTGTGCCAAAGCCAAAGGAATCAATGCTCAATTTGGAAGCTACAGCTCTGCATTTTGGTAATCAAGTTTCCAAGGAAAGGTTTTTGGTTCTTTGGAAAGGAATGGATGTTTTAGTGAACATTGGGGTTGGCCTCCGGAAGATGGAATTTCTCCTAACCCATAATTGCAGGGCATACAAAATTGTTTTTTCTTATGATAGCATATGGCAAATCGAGCTACGATGTCCACGGGGTCAAAAAACAAAGTTTCTTCTTATTCAGGTTGGTCTACTCCAAAAAAAAAAAAAAAAAAAATGCGGAACAACAAAATACATGTATTCTGAACTCTAAGCTTGTGTGTTTGATATATTTTTATAGGAGATGCTTAATTGATATCTAAATATCTGTAGGTGATGTATGCTCCACGGATTTATGAGAAACCTTTGGGTTCGTCATCCCATGCAGATGAAGACCAGTCTTTAACTTATTTTAAGGATACAAAAGATGATCAGTGGGTAAGAACAACTGATTTCACTAAATCTTGTATAGGGCAGTCTTCGGCAATATGTTTGGAGCTTTCATTAAATTGCAAACTTCAAGGTGTGCGGGAAAACTTTCATTATTATAAAGAAGATGAAGGAAAATTCCAGCTGGAAAGTGGTTCAAAGTTTTCTCAGAGCTCAGATCTGGTTCCTATTGTAGGGCCTCCTGAAGGAATTGATTTGCCATATAATATCCTTTTTAAGGTTAATTGTCTTGTTCAGAATGGTTGCCTATCTGGGCCAACACTTGATGCTGCCTTTTATGGTTTAGTTCAACCTCAGCACGTTCCTAGTGCCTATATAGAACATGCATTGGAGAAACTGTCCAATTTGAAAGAATGCTGCTATGAACCGACAAAGTGGCTTAATGAGCAGTACAAAATATTCCGCAAGTCTAAGCATATGACTAAGCCGCCAGTCTGCTTGAACGATGGTGTGGTTTATGTGCGTAGAGTCGAAATAACCCCTACAAAAGTATACTTTTGTGGTCCAGAGGTTATTGTCTCCAATCGAGTGTTACGCAGTTATCATAAACTCATTGATAATTTTATCCGTGTTTCCTTTGTTGATGAAGATGAAAAGAAAATGTGGTCAACTGATTTGTCACCACGTACACTTCCGAATGAGACCAAATCACATACTGATGTATATAGAAGGATTCTTTCTATATTGAGAAATGGTGTGACTATTGGGGATAAGAAATTCGAGTTTCTGGCATATTCGTCAAGTCAATTGAGGGATAATTCTGTGTGGATGTTTGCTTCAGAGAATGGGATTACAGCAGCTGGTATCCGGGAGTGGATGGGTGATTTTCGTGAGATTAGGAATGTGGCAAAATACGCTGCGAGGCTGGGTCAATCTTTTAGCTCTTCAAAACAAACTTTGTCTGTCCGTAAAGAAGAGATGGAGATTATTAGTGATGTTAAGATTGAGACAGACGGTGTAGAATACGTTTTCTCTGATGGCATTGGGAAAATCTGTCCAAAGTTTGCCCAGAAAGTTGCAAAAAAATGTGACATTAAGAGTCATACTCCATCAGCCTTCCAGATCAGATATGCTGGCTATAAAGGTGTTGTTGCTGTAGACCCAACATCAGTAACAAAGCTATCCTTAAGAAAAAGCATGCGTAAGTATACATCAGATAACACAGAATTGGATGTTTTATGTTGGAGCAAGTTCCAACCGTGTTTTCTCAATCGCCAATTGATCACCCTATTGTCTACCCTTGGCGTCCAAGATCAAGTTTTTGAAAAGAAGCAAAGAGAAGCTGTCAATCAACTCGACATGATTCTTACGGATCCAGAGAGGGCTCTGGAAGCACTGGAAATAATGACACCAGGGGAAAATGTAAATGTTCTAAGGGAAATGCTCATGTGTGGCTACAAGCCTGATGCGGAACCATACCTTTCTATGATGCTGCAAATCTTTCGTACATCAAAGTTGTTGGAACTGCGTAAAAAGTCAAGGATATGTATTTCAGATGGAAGATCATTAATGTGATGCCTGGATGAAACTAGGACACTGGAATATGGGCAGGTGTTTGTACAAGTTTCTCGTGTTGGCCGCAAACAGAATCATGGAAACGCTTGGTCGGGATCAGACCAACATACTCGCATTGTGGAAGGAACAGTAGTTGTTGCTAAAAATCCTTGCCTGCACCCTGGTGATGTGCGTGTTCTGCGCGCTGTCAATGTCCCGGCTTTGCAGCATATGATGGATTGTGTTGTCTTTCCTCAAAAAGGATCCAGGTGAGATGTATTACAACATTCCTCTACTTTTATTATGAAATAATTGAATGTATAAAAGCATATAATGTCTTGCTCTTCCTAACTATTTTTATATACTTTGCACATATAAAAGAAGATAACAAAACCAGCATTTTCTTCAAAATTTAATTTGGATTTATTTTTATTTATTTTTAATTTGGATAACAAAACCAGCATTTTCTTCAAAATTCAATGTTTTCTGTATGTGGGCTTAGTTTATAATGTTACCTCTACTTTGTTTGGATTGTAGACCACATCCAAATGAGTGCTCAGGAAGTGATTTGGACGGTGACATATACTTCGTCAGTTGGGACCCTGAACTTATTCCACCTCGTCAAATCCAACCGATGGACTATACCCCAGCACCGGCGGCTATCTTGGATGATGATGTTAAGATTGAGGTAATTATTTTGGAATACGACAAAATTAAGCTGTATAGTTTTGTTCATCGCTTTTTTGTACCAAGTAATTGGAGGTTTGGCAGATTCCTACAAGTTCTAGTGAACCTGAAGGCTTTTTCATTTAATTGCTAAGTATGCTGATTCAATTAAAGAATGAAAAGTTACAAGAGAACAGTTTAGAGTTGGTTTCAGGCAACCCCATCTAGTTCTCAAATATGAAATACATTGAATTAGATGTTTCCATCCTTGTCAACCATTGTGGCCTACAATTATACAATTGGCTAACACCATCTCTTTGCTGTCGCATCTGCTGAGAAGTTAGCTTGGACCCAGATGTGAGAAATAGTAAGAGTCCTTACTTGATCTTTGGTCCTCCTCCATCTGTCCTGTAGTCTTCAAGGTATTTGATCTTCTTTAAAAGCCGTACTTGCCCCTGCAGAATCTGTCTCCATCCATAAGTCAAGCTACCCTCTACTAACAGCTTCTTCCACACCATCAATGACTGCTCTGCATTCTGAAGACTTTTACATTCTAGTATACTGTATAATGTTTCATTTGTGTCCTGCAATGTGATACTGTCCAACTCACTCGAGAGAGTGTTAAAATAAAAATAGCGTCAGGTGGACTGCAAATTTAAGATAGAAGCTGGTGCAGCTCTTTGTTTCTTCAGACCCTGACATATCTCCTGGAAGCAACAAAGTTCTTAGCCCTCCATCCTCAAAAAGTTTCACTTATGTTGCCTAATGCTATTTCAGAACGAAAGACTGGCAGTGTTAAGAGATTGACAGTTTCAATTCCTTTGTCAACAGTGCTTCACATGAACTCATTGTTTTAATTATATACCGTGCACCAGGATTATATTCAACTTTTTCTGTATAGTATGATGCATTATTCGCCTATTTTATCCATTATGAAATTGCTTATATACAATTGATTGTGCATTCTTTTGATAATGAAAACTGCTATTAGTATGCTCAGAAAATTGAATAATCAACATACATGTCTTCCTGTTATATTATGTTTCCGTATACTGGATGTCGACATGTATATATTATCATTTCTGTTCTATATTATGTCCTCTGTTTTCACTAATGAGGCATGTTGTTTATGCGATGCAGGACGTTCACGAGTACTTTACAAATTATATTGTCAATGACAGTTTGGGAATCATTGCTAATGCCCACACTGCCTTTGCTGACAAGGAAGATAGCATGGCTGAGAGTTCAGCATGCTTAGAGCTTGCAAGATTGTTCTCAATTGCCGTCGACTTTCCAAAAACTGGTGTGCCTGCAGTGATTCCCCCTCGCCTACATGTCAGGGAGTACCCAGACTTCATGGAAAAGCCAGATAAACCCACTTATGAATCAGGTAGAGTTATTGGAAAGCTGTTTCGAGAGGTGAGAGATATTGTACCGCAGAAAAGCTGTATAACATCTTTCACCTGGAAGGTAGCTAAGAAATGTTACGATAACGATATGGAAGTTGAAGGCTTTGAGTATTATCTTGATGATGCTTGCTATTTCAAAGAGCAGTATGACTTAAAGTTGGGGAAATTGATGAAAAATTTCAGGTTCAAAACCGAGGCAGAGCTTCTTGCCAGAGGGATAGTGAAAGCGACAGTATCATTCAATAGAAAGCAGGATGCGGATGCAATTGGAGTGGCTGTGAGGTCTTTAAGGAAGGAAGTACGGTCATGGTTCAATCAGAAGGGAAAGAACTCAGGCTCCGGAGAAGCTGATGTGTATGCTAAGGCTTCAGCTTGGTATCATGTAACATATCATCCAAATTACTGGGGAATGTTCAATGATGGAACCAAGTGGGATCATTTCCTGAGTTTTCCATGGTGTGTTTATGACAAGCTGATCCACATTAAGCGAGAGAATAGTAAGAAAGTATCTCGATATCAGTCATTGGAACAGCAGTTCATGTCTGGTCTGAAGTTGATCTGAGGAAAGTCGTGTCACGGTCTTCTGTCATCGTATAAGTATTTCTGTATTTCAAATAGCATATATGTATTTCTGGTCTTCTGTCATCGTATAAGTATTTCTGTATTTCAAATAGCATATATGTATTTCTAAGTTTGTGATTAACGAACATTTCAGCTTACTTTCCTTATTAAAAGACCATATTTGTAACTAAGAATAATTTCAAATAGCCGTCAATTAGCAAAGTTTTCTTTTGGGTTTTTTCGTAAATAATGCATATTTAGAAAATGGGGCGTTTTTAATTGTGATGCAGAACAGTGCTGACGTTATTGTTGACGTCATCACCAGCAAGGCTGACATCATTGTCAGAAATTTTTTTTTTTTTTTTTAATAATAAAATTTTATTGATAAGCTCAACAAATTACACAAAAGTAGAGGACAAACGCGCTACAAACTGCGCGGCAAGTCCTTTCTGGATAGCAAACCCGATTCTCCTAAATACATATTCGTTCGAACCCGCAGTCATCACGTTGCTATCCATTACCTTTTGCACTCTCCTGAGAAGCTTAACTGCTTCTGAGCCTAGCAATCCAAATGTGTCAAATGCAAAGGGGATAAAACTATGTTGGTTAGCCCTACAAGCTCCGTCATGTTTCTCCACTTTTGCTGCTGCTGCATTGCTAGCTGCTAGCCCCACCTCAAAAATCCCAGCACCCAGGCCAACCATCGGAGACGCCCCTGTAACATCAACACACGCATGTTTACCTTCAGACCAGTTATAGACCAGAATATCAGCAGGACGTAATGTCGATCTTCCTTCCTTAGGATCAGTAAGAAAGTTAACAGGAGCCTCCTTCTTAACCTGTACTCCAGCCCGCCAGAACACATCACACAAGATATCTCTAACGTGGTCATGCCTGTACTTGAAGCCGGGGTAATGCTTACAATGGGCCGCATGGTCCCCAAAAGCATCAAGTCTGCTCTTCTTGCACACTGGACAAAGTTCACCATCTGAATAAAGAGGGATCATCAATCGATAACGAAGAATGGCACGATATTCTACCGGCGTCACGCGTTGTCCAAGCCCTTCCATCGGGATGGCAAGGAGAAAATCTTTGGCATGTTCTGCTTGCACACATCCAATCACGGCTTTTTGTCTAGCTGACAACTCAAATTCCCTCTCAAGACCAGAACTAATCTTGCTGTAGTATGCTTCCGCCAAGACATGTTGGGGTCTGAAGGGGACGGTATTAGTAATTTCTAATTTAGAGTCTAGAAGTTCTAGAATAGTTGGTTTACTACTAAGTTGATATTAGTAATACAATTCAAAGTAGGATTTGTATTTTGATTTCTTTGTTTAGGAAGTCCTAGTGCTAGTTGGTCTTAGTCTTTAGTCTATATAAAGAGTCATGCTTTGTAGAACCAATTCAATTATTCAATCAATACAATTAAGATTTGTCTCTACAATTTAGTTTTCTTTAGTTTTATATTAGTTATTCCTTGTTTCAAGGCAAACCTCCCCTTGGGTTATTCAAGGTTTGATTTTTAATCGCTTCCGCTACGTCAATTGGTATCAAAGCTTCGTTCCGATCCTACAATGGTTAATGACGGAGATTCTTCACCCCGCTCCCAAGTCGATAATCTTGGAGATTATGTGACGAAGGTTGAATTCAATTCGGCTATTAATCGTCTCACCGCTTCAATCGATAAACTTACGCTTCGATTTGATAAGTTTGAAGGTAAGCAATCTATTGTTGATGCTCCCACCCTCCCACCCTCTACTATGACCAACATATCTCAACCACCCCAATTTTCCACCACCACCACAACTTTACCACAAGGTTCCAATATTGACTTCACATCTCTCTCTATTCATGGTTGCCCCCAAACACCACAAAACCTATTTTCACATCCCTACCCATACTTACAACCCTATAATAACTCCCAACCATCTCAACTTTCCAATACTCCACAAATTCGCACCACTTATACCACTATTGTTTCTCCATCTCAATCTCGCTACCAACTCCTACATACAACCAACAATGTCCCACCCACTACACAAAATTTTCAACTACCCCCCAATCTTCCTATTAATCGTTTTCAACAAACTTATCACCGTTGCGTCCCTCGAGCACCAAATTCTTATCTTGATGATCATGATAGTGATGATGATGCTGAAAATTACTATCAACAAGCATGCCCTCAACCTCAACAACACCACAACAACAATTTTCGTACTCAATCTGACCAGTTTCGTATGAAAATTGATCTCCCTACTTTTACTGGTAATATGAATATTGAGGAGACTCTTGATTGGATTCATGAAGTTGAGAATTTCTTTGAGTACATGGATACTCCCGAACATGCACAAGTTAAGCTCGTGGCATATAAACTCAAACAAGGTGCTTCTGCTTGGTGGGAACAACTCAAGGCTCATCGTCGAAAGAATAATAAGCGGGATATTGTTTCTTGGGCACGTATAAAAACTTTGATTATGGATCGTTTCTTGCCTAAGGATTATGAGCAAATTTTACACAACCAACTGCTATCGTGTCGCCAAGGATCTCGTAGTGTTGATGACTATGCTGCTGAGTTTCATTGCTTGGTATCTCGAAATAACATTGTGGAAATTGAAGATCAATTAGTTACTCGTCTTCGTAATGATTTGAATAGGAATATCGTGGAGAAGATTTTTACTCAATTCCTACCTTGGCCGATGCAATTCAAATCGCACTCAACATTGAGCAACATAATGGTTTTCGCTCGAATTCTTGTAAGTCATACTATTCTCCATCATCTTCTTCTTATCCAAATCGTCGCAACAACTACAACCCTTCACCATCATCTACTGCACACCGCAATAATCAAAATTCTCCAAACACTAACTATTTACCTAACACTCCTACAAACAATCAAGCCACACTTGCTTCCAACAATGATCAACCTCCACTTACCAAAGCTCCACAAACCACCCAAGCAAGCAAAACCAATCAATATGCTTACCCTACCATGCCCAATTGTTACCGTTGCGGCCAACCTGAACATAAGCAACATGAATGTCCAAAACGAGACAAGTCTAGAGTTAACTTTATTGATCACGATGAAAACGATTGCGATGATGACTATGATGAAGATTACTATGATAAATGTGAACCTAGTAATGAGATTCAATATGAAGTGGATGCTCAATTCTTGGGTGTTATTCGAAGGCTTCTCTATGCTCCTTCTCAACCGGTGAATTCTGAACGAAAAATGATCTTTCAGACTCGTTGTCAAGTTAAGGATAAGGCTGTTAATTTGATTATTGATGGTGGTTCCCATGATAATTATGTTTCTACTTATATGGTGACTAGGTTGGATCTACCAGTGACCACATCCTAAGCCTATGACTAGGTTCACATTTATTGATCACGATGAAAACGATTGCGATGATGACTATGATGAAGATTACTATGATAAATGTGAACCTAGTAATGAGATTCAATATGAAGTGGATGTTCCATTCTTGGGTGTTATTCGAAGGCTTCTCTATGCTCCTTCTCAACCGGTGAATTCTGAACGAAAAAGGATCTTTCAGACTCGTTGTCAAGTTAAGGATAAGGCTGTTAATTTGATTATTGATGGTAGTTCCCATGATAATTATGATTCTACTTATATGGTGACTAGGTTTGATCTACCAGTGACCACATCCTAAGCCTTATTCTGTTGGTTGGGTTAAGGATGGTCACTCACTCATGGTGACTACTCAATGTCGTGTTCCATTTTCTCTTGGTAAGTATCATGATGAGGTTCTTTGTGATATTCTTGATATGGATGCTAGCCATTTGTTACTTGGTCGACCTTGGCAATGGGATCGCCGTGCTATGTATGATTGTTATGCCAATACATTTACCTTTAAGAAAGATGGTGAAAAACATACTTTGGGTTCTATGCGTCCAAAACCTGTTCATGAAGTTTCTAAAGTCGAAGAGCGAACTTGTTTGATTTCTAAGGACCATGAAGAGGATTTCAAAAAGACTGACACAATCTATGTTCTTGTACTTAAGGAAGAAAAGAGAGAAGAATCAAAAATTCCCATGGTTGTCCAACCTTTATTGGATGAATTCAAAACTATCATACCCACCGATCTACCTTCATCATTGCCTCCAATGCGTGATATTCAACATCACATTGATTTGATGCCTGGTGCAAGTCTTCCCAATCTTCCCCACTATCGTATGGCACCTAAAGAACATGAAGTGCTTCGACGCCAAGTTAATGATTTACTCGAGAAAGGCCTCATTTGCCTAGTATGAGTCCTTGTGCAGTTCCTGCTTTGCTTGTGCCAAAGAAAGATGGTTCTTGGCGTATGTGTGTTGATAGTCGTGCAATCAACCAAATTACCATTCGCTACAGGTTTTCTATTCCTCGCATGGATGATATGCTTGATATGCTTATTGGTTCTAAAGTGTTCTCTAAGATTGATTTAAAGAGTGGTTATCATCAAATCTGCATACGACTAGGAGATGAATGGAAAACTGCTTTCAAGGTAAAGGATGGTCTTTATGAATGGATGGTAATGCCTTTTGGTTTGTCAAATGCCCCAAGTACATTTATGCGTTTGATGACTAAAGTGTTGCAGCCTCTCATTGGAAAGTTCGTTGTCGTATATTTTGATGACATATTAATTTATAGTCAGAATGAGCAACAACACATGTGTTATCTTTGGGAAGTCTTCAAGGTTCTCTATGATAATTCGCTGCTCATCAACATCAAGAAGTGTGATTTCATGACATACCGCATTCTTTTTCTTGGCTACGTTGTAAGTGCTTCAGGTATACATGTTGATGAAGACAAGGTGAAAGCAATATGAGAATGGCCTACACCTCGTACAATTCATGATGTTCGTTCTTTCCATGGTTTGGCTACTTTTTACCGACGTTTTGTCAAGAACTTCAGCTCTATTGCAGCTCTTTTGACACATTGTATGTGAGGTACTAAATTTGAATGGACTGAAGAAGCCGACAAAAGTTTTAACTTACTTAAAGACAAGCTTTCTACAGCCTCGGTTCTCGCTCTACCTGATTTTTTCAAGATTTTTGAAGTAGATTGTGATGCTTCCATCATGGGTATTGGCGCTGTTCTTTCTCAAGAAGGTAAGCCTCTTGCATTTTTTAGTGAGAAACTTAGTGATGCTCGAAAGAAATGGTCTACTTATCAATTGGAACTCTTTGCGTTGGTTCAAACATTGCGGCATTGGCATCACTATCTGATCCATCGAGAATTTATTCTCTACACTGACCACTAAGCTTTGCAATTCCTTCAGAGCAGTTCCAAGACAAATCGAATGCATGATAGATGGAAAGACACAATTGACAAATACACTTTTGTGATTAAGCACAAATCAGGTCAACAAAACAAAGTAGTTGATGCCCTCAGTCGAAGAGCTTCTTTGCTCGTTACAGTCAACACCGATATTGTTGGGTTTGATTATTTGAAGGATTTATATGATGATGATCCTGATTTTTCGGATATGTGGATTAAATGCTCTCAAAATCAATCTGGTACAGATGATTTTCTTATTCATGATGGTTTTCTTTTCAAGGGAAATCACTTGTGCATTCCTCAAGGCTCCCTTAGAGAACATATCATTCGTGAAATGCATGCTGGAGATCTCGCAGGTCACATGGGTCGTGACAAGACTATTGCTTTGATTGAATAAAGGTATTATTGGCCATCCCTAAAAAGAGATGTTGGTAATCTCATTCAGCGGTGTTATACTTGTCAAACTGCAAAAGGTCAATCTCAAAATACTGGCTTGTACACACCATTACCAGTTCCTGATGCACCATGGGTTGATGTTTCTATGGATTTTATCTTAGGTCTCCCTCGGACTCAAAGAGTTGTTGATTCGGTTATGGTTGTTGTAGATAGGTTCTCCAAGATGGCTCATTTTATTCCTTGTAAGAAGACATCGGATGTTTCCAATATTGCTACTTTATTCTTCAAGGAAATTGTTCGTTTACATGGAGTTCCAAAATCTATTACTTCAGACCGTGACACCAAATTTTTAAGTTACTTCTGGAAGACTTTGTGGATGAGACTTGGCACTTCCTTGAAATTTAGTAGTACTTCTCACCCACAAACTGATGTTCAAACTGAAGTTGTGAATCGAACATTGGGAAATTTGATTCGTTGTCTCTCTGGTGACAAACCAAAACAATAGGATCTTGCTTTGCCTCAAGCCGAGTTTGCTTACAATACCTCAAAGAGTCGTACTACAGGATATTCTCCTTTTCAAATTGTCTATGCTAAAGTTCCCAATCATACCCTTGACCTTGTCTTTTTGCCTAAGGTTTCAGGTATGAATTTTGATGCAGATGCAATGGTTGATAGTATGACTCAGCTTCACGACACAGTCAAGAAGAATATTGAGAATTCTAGAATTCTCATTACAAGGAAGATGCTGACAAACATCGTCGTTCTCAAACATTCGAAGTTGGAGACTTAGTAATGGTGCATTTGGGTAAAGAGAGATTTCCAGTAGGTACTCACAACAAGTTGAAAATGAAGAAGATTGGTCCCCTAAAGATTCTTCGCAAGATCAATGACAATGCTTATATTGTCGATCTTCCGAGTGACATGCATATTTCCAAGACCTTCAATGTCAAAGATATCTATCCCTTTCATGCTGATGATACTTCTAACTCGAGGACGAGTTCTTTTAAAGAAGAGGGGACTGATGCAGAACAGTGCTGACGTCATCACCAGCAAGGCTGACATCATCGTCAGAAATTTATTTATTTTTATTTTCTTTTTATCTTATTATTTTATTTAGTAATTTCTAATTTAGAGTCTAGAAGTTCTAGAATAGTTGGTTTACTACTAAGTTGATATTAGTAATACAATTCAAAGTAGGATTTGTATTTTGATTTCTTTGTTTAGGAAGTCCTAGTGTTAGTTGGTCTTAGTCTTTAGTCTATATAAAGAGTCATGCTTTGTAGAACCAATTCAATTATTCAATCAATACAATTAAGATTTGTCTCTACAATTTAGTTTTCTTTAGTTTTATATTAGTTCTTCCTTGTTTCAAGGCAAACCTCCCCTTGGGTTATTCAAGGTTTGATTTTTAATCGCTTCCGCTACGTCAAATTGATATTTAGAGTTTGGGGCCCTTCCGTGAGTTGATTGCTTTGACGATTGCTTGTTGCGTTTTTTTAAAAAATGAGAATATTATCCCTCCACGTGTATAACACGAGATTGAATTTTAATAACAAAACGATTACATGTGTCGTTATATCATTCTTTGATTCTATCTTACGGTTGATAAATTGAAACGTATTGTTGTATCATCCCTTACAAACTTTTAAAAAATTTAGTTATTAGAGAAGAAAACACCATGTGTTAAATAAATTTAGAGAATAAAACACCTGTGGAGAGTATTATGGGTTATTTATAAAATATGAGTTTTTTTTATTTAAATCAACTGTTAGTAATAACAGTCAACTGACAGGAAAATACTCATACTCTAAATACAAATTAAAAGCGTCTCATTTCTTAGACAAACATTATTTAGACGTCCCAAAGTCTAAAATCCCGTTTTTTCTTTTCTTTTCTTATTCCAAATCTATATTTATAATACAGCGATTGAACATCTCGAGGATTGGGAAAGACATCGGCGGTGGAAAAGGTGTTCCCAGGAGACAAATTGAGGACAGTTTGCGGCCAGGATCGACGAGGGACTGCGATCTGTGGCGCTGGAGGGTCTTGCCAATCCTACGGTCCGGAGTTATCTTTGGGCGTGGTCCCCCCTCAGATTCGTTTTGTTTTTAAGGTAGACAAAGAGGGGCTGGGATCTGTTGCGTCGAAATCCGATGACCCCCGCGTCTCTGTGGTCGCGAAGTTCATTTTCGCTTTCTCCTCTTCCCCCTCGACGGCACGCAGCTCGCTGCGTCCTCCTCCCCCAGCCGACCTTGCCAGCGGTCCAGATTTTTTTCATGGTTCGATCCGACGGCTCTGAGGGACGGAGACCCGATGGTCTTCGTTCTCTTTGTTTATTCTTTCTTTCGACCGCTGCTGTTTTTGTCGGCTATCTTCGTGTCATGCTTCTATCTTCTTCTCTTCTCTATATTGATGACACGCACCTCTCTTCTTCTTTCTTCTGCGAACCGACCTTCGTGGTCTATATATATCGTCTTCTAGGTTTGTTTTTCAGGTAGTTTGTTCTTCCGCTTTCCGTATCTTCATCGGGATTTGTTTTTTTCCTTTTGGAAATTCCTCATCAGATTCTGTATTAGCCTACAGTGTGTGTCACCATTTCTTTTTGTTTTATATAGATTGGTTTGGTTGAATAATTATTTGTTTGTAATTTGGCTTTTACAAATATTTTTCTCCCAGGAGAATTTTGTTTGTAATTGTTGGTTTACAATTATTCGGTTATTTTTATATCCATTGATATATTCATAGTTGCTCATTTTTTCCATTTGGCATTTATTTCCCATTTTTATTCATCGAGAAGGCATACAGTATTTGTGATTCATGTTTTTTCCTTTTTTTTAAAGACTATTATCCATCTGTTTATTGGAAGAAATCATGTTAATATATTTCTTTTTTGGTCTTTTCGGTTTCGTTGGTTTAGTTTGTTGCTGTGTTTTTCTGGGTTTTGGTGTTCTTCTTCGCTATAAAGGTTAGTTATTTTCTCCTTCTTAATATGTTCAAATGTGGAATATTTTGGGATTGTTTATCGGACAGTTTTGCTTGACCTTGGTTTGTAGCTGTTCAGATGATTTGTTCCACATATATTTATTTATATTCATTTCAGATAGACATTCCCACCTGTCTCCATTTTGGTGGTTATCGTGATGCGGTCGCGGAATGAGCAAAAGCAGGTTGGTATATCTGTGGCGTCTTCGATATGATGATTGATGTGTATTTATTTTACAGCCTGATTGGTGTGTATTTATTTTACAGCCGGTTTTTGTTGTGTCCAGGTTGGTTCTGGTAGTCCAGGCATGCAAAATATTGGCCCCTTATTTCGTCGTCCAAATGTTGGTGACCACCGTTTGCCGTCAGCTGCTGAGTTGCCCTCATCGATTGTCAATTCCTCTGCTTTGGAGGCAGTTCCATGCTTTGTCCGGTGGGTGTATTTTTTTTGGCTTTTTCCTTCGTTTTGGTTATTTATTATAGATTTACATCTTCTCAATTTCTACATCTTCGCAATTTCTAATATCTTCTCAATTTCTACATCTTTCTCTTCTACGTTGGGTTTGTTCAACGATTCTTACAAGATTCTGATTTGTTGTTTTATTTAATAAACTATTTATTTTTAACAGATTGGGAACATTTTAATTCATCTTTTTTTTTTCGTTCTTGTGGTTTCCTTTTTCGCAGATTGCTGGTGTGGTTTTTGGATTTCTTCTTCTGCTATTTTCTCTAAGGTTTGTTTGAATCAGCTATTTTTCTTTACAAAAGGGTTCTTTTGGGTCTCATCTATAACGGTTTCTTGCAACTATTATTCTACAGTTATTCGGTTTTCCAAAGGGAGCGTCTCCTGTGCGCTTTGATTTTTCCCTTAGTATCTATCGAGGTCAGTGCATTTTTGGTTTTGTTCTTCCTTATTTGGGGATTTGGTCGCCTTTTATTAATTTGTTCATTCTTTGTTGGGTTTTAGTTCTAATTTATAATAATCCTATTTTATTTGGTAATAATATTTTTTTTGTTCGTTGAATGTTTATTTAGGTTTGTGCTGTTTAAATTCATCAAAATAGGAGAAAAAATGATCCACGCTCTCATGTATCTTCAATAAATTTCTCATCGATTGAAATTGATCGGTAGTTCTGATGTTTATTTTATTGAATTAAAATCGACCAATTAATCTAATGTTTATTTGGATTTGTTTGTTTTATTTCATAGCTTTGGCTCTGATCAGTGGCCATGAATGGCAATTGTCTTATATGCCAGTCATTTAAATTCAGATGCATATAAAATTGCTAGCAAAAAGAAAGTTCTGATCTTCTTCTTTTTTCTTATTGAGTTTGTTGTTAAGTTTTCCGTGATTTGGCATTTGATTTAATAGAAGTCTTTGCTTTTGCAGGTAGTGCAGTCAATGGTCATTATTCATCCACTGCAAAAGGTACAAAAGTTATTGCTTTAGGTTGATTATATATATTTTATTTCAATCAAAAAAAAATTTGTAGAAATTTTTGCAATTTACATATGGGAATTGACACCCATTTGATTTATTTCAAATATCTTATATCGTTGCCACCATGAATTCCATGTTCAGCCAAATTGAAGACCAGTCTCAGAGTCAGAGCATCTCCGAAATGTAAATGACGTTTAAAGTGACTATCAGGTACTGTTTAAATTAGGTCAAGCATATTTTTTTCATAAATAAGGATGTGAACCATAATTTAAATATCCAAGTTTAGGGATCATTTTACGAACAGGCTGTAAAGTTTATATCGTAATAGCTTAGTGCAGCATCCTTCACGAATAATGGGTTTAATGCTTTTAAGTTGGGATCTTAAGAATGAAGACTTTGTATAGATATCATAGCATACAACCTATAAGCTATGGATCAAGAATGATTATGTGTTGAATTCAATCCAAATGGATTCCTCTGGTTTAATATATATATTTTTTCCTTTGGAATCTTCTTGCTCAGATCAGAATGAAGTTATCCAGTCACCAATGGCATTTGGTAGATATTAAAGTGCTTACATATCTAATCGTTTTCATCTTTCTGGTAATTTTCTTAACTATATTGCTTTAATTTGAAATACAAAAATCATCATGTGTCAACTTCACTTGATTTGTTTGCCTGAGCATGGACAATCTTTATGGTACCAACTGGTTGTTGCATGTAAGTTTCAAGAAATGCATACAAGCAACAAACTTCGCCAAAGCATCAGAAGAGAAGACATACTTTTAATTAGATTATATGACGACGCTTTCTGTGTCTTCTGCTCTGCAGGTTTTATCTCTCTTCCCAATAACTTTGGCTTCTTCATTTGCTGTCGGAACTGTTCGTTTAGTCTTAGAGAATTTCTCACATTCAGAAAAAGATATTAGTCATTCTCCTGCAACTGGGCCACTGATTTAGCTACAGGTATATAAGGTCGTTAGTGAATCATACATTAGCATCTACACATTCTTTTGACTTAATTAACTTTGGTAGTATTTTTGTATGTTTATTACAATAAAAATAACAATTTTGAGAAGTTTTTGCGATTTACAGAAGAGATTCGACACCTACTTGATTTTATTGGAAGATTGTTGACTAATTTGGCATAACAATACGACAGAGATTTTGTTTTTTTTATATATTTTGGCATATATAATTTATATCTAACTGATTCCTATATTATTATTTTTTCAGAAAAAAGGGATTCCAAGTTAAGCTACAACCGATTGCCAATGATCTTAGTGATAATCCTGTTTGGTACAAGGAGAGGCTCCAGCCTGCAAATAAGGTGATCCTCTTTTAGCATGCCACCTTTGTAAACTTCCTCATCTTCTTCGTCTGTGTATCCTCAATCTGTCTCTCATGATCTAATTGGACGCGCAATCGGATGCTTGCAAACACAAGCTAGATAGTATTGAATGCTCATCTCGATCTCCTGCCTAAGGTACTGCACTTAATCAGTGAACGTAATTTCTTTTGTAGTTTATATTCTTTTTGAATTTAATTTTGTACATTTGTTATTGGTGATCGACTGCCACCAACGAATATATTTGTTGTTCTGATCAGGTTTGAGTGACTAATTTGTTCTGAAAATCCACGAACTTAAGGTTTCACTGTTAATTTGTTTTATTCAAACCTGCATCTAACATGGTTTGCTGAAAGTGCATCAGTAGATGATAATCTGATAGTAAAATAAACACTGAGAAAAACACAATATCATTTATGAAATTTGTATAGTACATGCCATGTACGATGTTAATCGACTTCAGAGAAAGTGTTTCACATTCTTCTCAACTTGCACATTCAACTATTATAAATAATTAAATATTAAATAAACTGTCTCACATTCTTCTTTTCCATCTCTTCCTTTTTCCTCTTCCGCAGATAAGGATTCAATTTGCTAGCTATTTCAGACGAAGATTCATTCAAATTAAGCTGCAGGTTAGATTTAATTACTTCTCAATAACCTATATTATGTCCTTTAATCTCAGAAGTTTTATTTGTTGATTTTTCAAACTCCTTAGTTACATGGAACTGATCAGTAGTATTTGCGCATTCTTAGCAGACAGGTCATGTATGTTGTTAATCAACTTCAGAGAAAGAAAGTAATTGCATTGTAATTTGTCAGCAAAAATTTGTCCATTGCTAATCCATGTTCAAAACTCATTGGAACAAACACAGGTATGGATCTAACATTGGTTTAGGATTCTACATGCTATTATGTTTAAAGTTCCTTGAATTTGATGCCAGGTGAGGCCGAGGACCGTGATGAAGAAGTTTATGAAATTTGTGTGGGTCAGATCACGTAGGTTGTTAACCGACCTCAGGGAAAGAAAGCAATTAAAGCAACTGAAGTTTGCACTTATGGGTAGGTAGTGTTATCTATAATTATAAGGAAATATGATGTTTGTTGAGAAAAGGTGGTGGATTGTGTTAGACAGATTAATACAAAGGAAGAAAACTGTCGTAACCAAAATTCATTTCTATTAAGATACTCTCCAATCAATTGAAGATCATCACCTACTGTTCTTAGTTTCTAGGTTAGGTCTTGCTTCAAATCATTAATTGAAATTTCCTCTTTGTTTTCATTTGTTTTGTTAAATTTTGTTGTTCATGATGAATTGAATCAAGTAGATTGGACTGGAGTTGAATCTCTCAATAAAACAGTAGGTATCTAGGTTAACAAAAGGTATGATTGTGATAAACTTATCGGAAAAACTTTTGAATTTGGAGATTTTGCGTTTATTGTTAGGTTACAGAGGACGATGGCTTCAATCTGCAGAGAGATGCAGATGAACAACTTCTTATTTATCTTCCTTAGTGGTTGTCAAATTTCAGTAATTCTGATCAAAGATTCAAAGGTCCTTAAGAGGAAGGTAAGGTTTGGTGTTTTTGTTTGTTTCTCATCATGCATGGCTACCAATGAAATATGCTTTGTTAGCGTGTTTGCTGCTTTAGTTCATATATTTTATAAGTCGGTAATTTGTTTGTATTGTATATCTACCTCTAGATTGATCCTACCAAGCGTATTTATGTTTTCCGGTTTGCATGTTTGTAGAAAGTTAGTGGTTACTAAAAACTAAGAGACCTACAGGAATAAGGCTAAACATTTTTTTAATTTGGCTTAATCAATTTTCTCAAATAAGTGAAATGTTTTTTGATTTCAATTGAATTTGATAATTGGGTTTTGTCTAAAAGTGAAATCTATTAAATTTACATAAAAATTCCTGAAACTTGCATCATCTCATTAATGTTTGTCTCAAATGTAGATAATTCGATTAGATAACCAAGACAATCGACTTTGTTCTTAAGGTTTGTTGTCAAATTTGAACTCATTACTTCTTTATTATATGTTTGCTTGGTGATCAACCTGAGTTTTAATCAAAGTTTATTAATTACTTCGCCTATCTAAATTTAGCATTCGAAAAAATGTTTATTTGACATTTACTTTGACCAGGCTTTGATTTACAATGTCCAAGATATCTTTCCCTTGCGGGTCTCGGTAACCTACATTTTAGGGTTTAGCCACTATGCTCATATTTATTTCTCTTAATACGTACTTTGTTTTCGTGATTTTTTTTTTCCCATACTTATGTACTACTCTCCTTTCTTTATCTCTTTGAAGAACACAAAACACGTTGGCAGGGATTGGTTTAAAATACGACCAGAATGTCATGTTTGTTTAGAATATATCAATGGGTCCACCATATTTTACTTGGCTGGTGTAGCTCAGTTGGTTAGAGCATGTGGCTTTTAAACCACAGGGCCGAAGGTTCAAGCCCTTCCTCCAGCATTTGCAATTTGTTGGAATAGTTTTGACATTCAAGATTATGTGGGTATTTAGTTGAAGGACCTGCTAGATTGGAGATTTTGAACTCAATTTTTTCCTTGATTCATGTGCCTTAATCATTGCAGTATTTACACATAAATAGCATTTATTTTAAACTTTTTTTATCAAACAACCTCCAAATGATTAAAGATTTCTATCAACCCCTAAATTTATGCCATTGTTCTAACTAACAATTTCTATAAGTTTAGAAAAAAATAAGGTGCATTTTCTTTCAGCTATTTGTAAACCCAGTTTTTTGTCAAATTTCCTTGCACAAGGAGTCAATCGAGCATTTCATTTAGTTGCCAGTGATAAAACTGATGATGTTGTTTAGTTTCAAATACCTATGATACAGCGGGACGTACGGGTGGTGCAGCCTTTGGGTAAAAAAAAAACCAGTAGTCCCAAATCAGTATGCAAGTCTCAATTCATAGGTTCAATATTCTACAGATTTATGAAAGATTGATAATGGTGCAATACTATTACCTATTTGGTTATATGTAAGAAAATCAAAATTTAGTACAATCTAATTGACGTATTAATTTCCTTTGTTAATACATTTTCCTCTGTTTAGGGCAACATTCTAATATCAATTTGGAGGCTATTGAAGTTGGTAATGAAACACTGCAATTTCCAGAAGGTGTATTGGGCTCTGCAACTACAAGTGAGAAAGAAACAAGAATCGATCGTGTTCCAACCATGACGTATCTTCCAAAGGAGGTCTATCAACCATTGATCACTAAGGTATAAGATAGAGTATATATGAATGTTGTTGAACTGAAGATCATGTTAAGAGACCTAATTTCAACAATAGATACTGGCGAACAATGGTGACTTGGGTGTGCGTACAGTGGAGGAACATTTTCAATGGCTCGGGTATAATGCGAGGTATCAACTCATTATTTATCATGCTCTTTTGTTATTCTACCTTTGGCTTCGATTGATTTTATGATAAGAAGGTAGAATAAAAAAAAGAAATGCAAATCGTCTAAGAAATAGTCCTCTTCAAAAGTAGGTCATCATCTCCACGATGTACTGCCTACTTTTGCATTTTTTATTCTGAGCAAGTACAGATTGAGTAATTGCAAACTAATTAGGGCCTTATTATTATGTCTTACAGGGTAATCAATGGAATCTTGCCGCAGTTTGCCCAATTTATTGGATGGACTCCAAATTTGAAAAACCGTAACAAGCCAAGAAATCCCTTGCCTGCGAATTTATTTAGGTCTTACTATTTCTCTTTTCAGAGTGGCAGGTTTTGCTTCCCGGCTCAAGTTCATAATCATCAGGTATACCATTATATCACTAAATATAAGACTTATATTTTTACATAAGACGAATCTATATCTTATATTAAATTGATAATACTCAAACATATTGATACAATATGGTATTACAATTTTGTGCTTCATGTATCAAACCATTATTTCCTTATTGGACCAATATGTTTCTGCTTTGTGCAAAAAACTGACCATAATAGATGGTCGATTTACCTCTATTCTCAATATAAGCTATTTAGATATATGCATCTGTCATTTTAATTGGTACCTAGCCATTATAGACTTCACACAAATGAAGTGTGATTAATGGTATAACTTATATTATGATTCGGATCTTCTTTCAGCATGGGCATATTGGTTTAATGTTGTCCTCTTGCGATGTCGAGCTTTCCTATCACATACGTGCAGCCACCTTTCATATAGGTTGAGAACTTGGCAATTTCAAAATCACTGTCTTATTTGCGTTATATCATTTACTATGTTCTTATTTACATTCTTCATAATCTCGTTCCACAATACTTGAACTTCTTCAGAACCTGAGTGATAACTAATTTCATTTGCTCATTAAGAATATCTTCCTCATTGAAATACCGGTCATGCTTTACACTTGACTATAGGTTTTCTAAAGATTAAAAATTACTTCATTGACAATTTCCATTATAGTTCTCATGTATCTTTCTTGCCTGCATCCTTCAAGAGAACCCTAACAATTTTCAACAAAACCCAAATCTGGAAAATGAGTAATAACTTTGCAACTCTTGCATGCCCTTCGAGAAGAAATGGTTTTTGACAGACGAGGCGAAAAACTCTTCATACTTCTCAAACAAAAAATCACACGCCTTTCTCAACTTCACTGGACATCTAAAACCCAACACTGTCAGGTATAAACATCTTACTAATGTCCTATTTAATTTTTCATTTTGTCGCATTCATCATCTCAATATTTTTATTTTCTCGTGATGGTAGTAATTTTCAGAGTACAAATAGTTGTCAGAATACACTATAAGGTACCAATAGGTCAGTGCTCTATATAATCACATTCTAGCTGTCTCCGCCTAACTCAAACTGGGAAAAGAATGCCTTCTCTTCATCAGCAACCACTTAGATATTCCCAAGATCTTGATCAATATGTATCAATATTTGAGAACTGTTATAGATATTGTGTAAATCAGCACATAAAGTCGTAGTCATGCGAAAATCTTTTCCCCAATGGCATCTAGGAACTTTGCACCTCTGTTGTCTTTACACATTTGCAAATACATTAACTTGCACATATATTTCAACAATGTGTACTCCAAGAAAGCTTCAACCATCGCTCCTGATATAGTGCAAAAGGTCCGAGGTCAGACTATATGTGACATCTCCATACATGGTGCTAGCAGATTTGCTTTTGAGGTACTCGATATATATTCAAATCCATTAGTTTTCAGTTTGTGATATGCGTTTTCCATTATTTCTGATGCAAACATCTTAGTAATATCATTTTAACATATCTACGGTTATATATCTTCCATACTGCTCCCTATGTGCTTGGATTGCCCCTAATTGTAAGGTTAGTGTCACTCATGATTCTGTCATTATATATACTTGCTTATTTGATAGTTCAGAAAAATACAACAAAGAATTTGGTTTTTTATATATTTGGCATAATATTTTGGTCCAAGGCAATCCTGTATTCGTTCGCATATGCATGGTTAGTGTTCCCATTTGAATATTTCTATAAGCCTATAATTGAACAAGAGTAAGCTCAGATTTAGTATTATATATTTTTTGAAACATAAATGTAATTGTACATATTGCAACTATACATTCATGGTTAAAATCTGCTGTTGTTGTCACTACAGGTAATCTTGGCTGAAAAAGTAGGTTTTTGATTAGCAGTGCGGAAGAAGAAAAATATTTCAAAGCTATTGAAACTTATCTTCAAAGCTACTGAAGCTATTGAATACTAAGTTGTGCCGCTGTGGAATTTGTGCTGATACTTTTCAATCATTAAGCTTTTTAATGGAAAAGAAAGCACCTATAGGTTGTCAAGCACATATAATTGGGTTGACCTCAACTTTTGCAATGTTATTCATGTTTGTGCTTTAAATTCATATATCAATTTAAATGCTCAATTTATTATATCATACGTATTTACAACAATTTTTTTGGTCTCCATATATATTTGTGTTGTGCGCAGCGGAAGCTTATGCACCAATACCCAAGATTGAAATAGTGTGTGAATCAAACAAAGCAAAACAAAACAAACACAAAACACAAGATTTACGTGGTTCGGCTAATATTGCCTACGTCCACGACCAAAACAACAATCTTCCAAATAGAGACGATTATACAAGCCCTCACGAAGAAACCAAAGTGTTCTTCCTCACAAGAGTTCTCTCAAACTCACCAATGGCTTCTCACAATCTCTCTCTCACATGAAGATTAGGTTTTCCAACCTTCTCAATTGGCTTTATAACATAGCCATACAAACACACACGAAATGGGCTTAAACCGGCCCATATACACAAAACCAAGAGAGGACGTACGTACGTCGAAATCACGTACGTACGTTCAGCTTCAAAACCAACATCTGTGATACGGGACGTACGTACGCCCTAACTACATACGTACGTTCCCAACCTGCAAAGTTATCTGTCGAGTGGAACGTACGAACGTCCTAACAGCGTACGTACGTTCCTGAACAAAAAAGTTCCATTCATTCAAAAATTCCAACAATTCTCCACCTCGGCGAAGATTCAATAAATCTAAGCCGACACCAAGTCCCAAACTTCCACACTTGTCCCGAAGGACCAAAACGGTTGCACCACCTCATGGTTGCCTACGTACCCTTCTTCTAAGGGATCAAACCACCGTAGTTCACTCCAATGGCATCTATGCGATGCCCACCATACCCCGAAGGGTCAAATTCCCACAAGGGGCCAAATCAAAACAAATGCCCACCAATGTCGGGGCCAAATCAAAAACAAATGCCCACCAATGCCGGGGCCAAATCAAAAACAAATGCCCACCAATGCCCGTAGAGGGCCAACAAACAACTTCAACACAATGGGGTCCAAGCTACCAAATACCATCTCCACCTCAACAAAGTTCTCCATCGAAGATGATCCAATGCCCCGAAAAACTAACCTCTCAAGAGTTTTTCCTATGAAGTTCAACCAAGTGGGGTACAAATTCAAATCACTATGCATAGATTTACCAAATACGTCTTCCTTACTAAGCGCCAAACAAACATCACATGAGAGATTACCAACAATAGGAAGTACGTACACAAAACCCCCAAACAAAGGTTTCACGGCTTCATAAGGTTCTTGGGCGATAACCTTTGCTACTAACAATGGTGGCTTCAACTTTCTTCTTTGTCGTGTCACCTAACAAACCAATCAAATGTGGAGCGACATCAATCTCCACCCGAACAAATGACGCTTCAACAAAATGCCTACCAACTATGCATGCCTTGCCACCCGCAAACAAATCTGTCTTTACTTGCATAGTACCATCAACGGCATGCCCCATATTACTATGCAATTCCTTGGTAGAATCGACAGACAAATTAACAACTGAACTATGCAAACCACATGTAATTGCACTTCCTTTCAAGTAGTACAACTTACCCTTTCTAATGCCTTTCATAACAACTCGTGCACCTACAACAACTTTTAGAGCTCCACCAATACATGTAATTTTCATACCATCGGACTCTAAAACACCCAATGAGATTTGATTCATAGTCAACTCTGGTACATACCAAACATTTTCCAACTTTCGAGTGCATCCATCTTCCAACTTCAATCGAACGGTACCTATCCCAAAAGTTTTGCAAGTATGATCATTACCAAGCAAAACACAAGCATCTAGCTCCTGAAAGCTATCAAACAACTCCCTATTGGGACACATATGATAGGAACAACCCGAATCCAAAATCCACTCATTAGTAGAATGACTAACTGAAGATGAAGCCAACAACGAAACACCAACACATGAATCTTCATCTCTTCGATGTACACGAACAATCTTCTTCTGCAACTTTGGACAATTAATTTTCCAATGTCCCCAACAATGACAATAGGCACATTCATTCTTTGCAAGAGTTCTTCGACTTCTCAATTTACATTGAGAACCAACCAATCTACCAATACTATCATCAACCACATAGAGCCAGTCCTCTGTATTTTTCAAAGTGTACTTGTCTTCCAACTTGGACAACATAACCATTACAATGGTTTCCAATTTGACAATGTACCACAAATCTTCTACCAAACAATACCGGACAAATTCACAAGCCTTTAAATTTAGAGTTAACCATTCATCATCATTCATAATTCTCGATTTATCATCAAGAACATCCACATAGCCATTAATGGCTAACCAATCTTGTACCTCCGTCTTCCACATAGCAAAGTCGAGGTTACCATCAAATTTATGAATGTCAACATCTAACAACAAGGTTTGATCAAACAAACTATCAACCTCCTTTCCAAATTCACTCGAATCCGAAATATGATCCGACATGATACCAATCAATTTCATACACCAAACAATCACCAAACGAAGGTAAACAAATCTGAAATTCACACGGGATTTCAACAAACACCTTCTTGACAACCCACGGATACAAGATAGAACTTTTGCCTTAAACCACAAATAAGAAACTCACCTGCAGAAATTTCTTCAAACACCTTCAAGGCTCTCAAGATCTAGCCTGCAGCTCTGATGCCACTTGTTGTGCGCAGCGGAAGCTTATGCACCAATACCCAAGATTGAAATAGTGTGTGAATCAAACAAAGCAAAACAAAACAAACACAAAACACAAGATTTACGTGGTTCGGCTAATATTGCCTACGTCCACGACCAAAACAACAATCTTCCAAATAGAGACGATTATACAAGCCCTCACGAAGAAACCAAAGTGTTCTTCCTCACAAGAGTTCTCTCAAACTCACCAATGGCTTCTCACAATCTCCCTCTCACATGAAGATTAGGTTTTCCAACCTTCTCAATTGGCTTTATAACATAGCCATACAAACACAAACGAAATGGGCTTAAACCGGCCCATATACACAAAACCAAGAGAGGACATACGTACGTCGAAATCACGTACGTACGTTCAGCTTCAAAACCAACATCTGTGATACGAGACGTACGTACGCCCTAACTACGTACGTACGTTCCCAACCTGCAAAGTTATCTGTCGAGTGGAACGTACGAACGTCCTAACAGCGTACGTACGTTCCTGAACAAAAAAGTTCCATTCATTCAAAAATTCCAACAATTTGGATTCAACAAATGATGCTTAGGTTTGATTGTTTTGGTTTCCCTTGCAAAGACATGTTATGTTCTCTTTTTTTGGTTTGAACTGACAAAGGTAAAGGAGAAGTGTGGTTTTGTAAATAGATCATTCTTAAGCTTCACCATCTGCCCAATTTAGTGACATGAATATTAATCTCCTTTGCTATTACACTGTCACCATCTGCCCAGTATAGTGACATGAATATTAATCTGAGAAACGAATGGGCCTCCCTCAAACTTCATATGAGCATTTTTACTTTGGAGTTGTTTTATTAAATTTAAATCCTAACAACATAAAAAACTATCCAAAAATTTATCTACAACTCTGCACTTGGCTGCAAGCGCCGAAGACACATACCAACCAACTCCACAAACGACTTTATAAGTCCCGAACACAATCAAAACACACTGCAACCCACAAAGCAGTTGCTCACTGCACCAAACCCACTAGCAAACTTGGCCGCAGATGCCGAAGGCAGAAGTCAGCTGCTATCAAACTTCACATCAAAATTCTTTAACTTTTCGTCGTCTCATTCAAAAGTAGAATATAAAATTTTCGTTATAAATTTAGAATACATTATTTCAATGACATAGATTATGATCTGATATCTCGAGGTTAGATTATTTGAGCAATGTAATGGATATATAGTCCTATCAGCCATGTCTCCAAAATCATTGTGTGAAAAAATAAACTACATACTGGTGGTTTTGTATGACTTCGTTATGGATAGTAGGAGTAGGTCTCCAAATCAGGACTTTGTTTAAAAATTGTTGCAAGTAAGCACTTAGATATGGATTTTTTTTTTACAAGTGTATTTTTTTTTCACAGAAAGTGGAAATAGTAGCCTGCCTTGATTATACCTCTGTTGATTGCTACAATACATGACAGATTAGCAACTTAGACAACTTAGCAACACACAATTTTAGTATTCTCCATTTATTATTCTTATCAATGTCTTCTTGCTTTCCCTACCTAGGGGTTTAAACTTTAGACAACAGATAAAAAACTAGCCTAACTTCAAATCTCCTTGCCAATAGTTTCTAACACAACCATATATGAACACCAACTCAAAATGCCACCCAACCATTCCACCCACCCATCCAGACTATAGCTCCCTCTGCACATATCTAATACTTTAATCTCACCAACTGAAACCCTAATATGGGGCGATTTTGTTAAAACCCCATAAGTCTATGTTCATATTTGCGTTTACCCCACTAAAGAATTTTTTTTTGTCTTATCACTAGCAAGTTAACGATTCTGTCTCATGACCGTTTGTAGATGCTGACGTGGTTAGAAATTAACAACTCTGGCTTATTTAAAACGCAAAAATGCTGACGTGGTTTAAACTTAAAAACAGAGGACAGGTGTGATGATCCAACGGTCGAGATGTATCTTTAATCCAACGGTTCTAATATGTTTTTAATGTTACCGTTGGACCCGACTGAACCAAGCTTTTAAATAGTGTCTTCTTCCCCAATTTTAATATCTGACCTCTAAAACGCAAACAGAGACACAATGAAAAACCAAATTTGTCTTGGTCGCCTTCTTCCCAATCCCAATTTAAGGTTAGAATGAATTCAAAAGGTGCTTCAAGCTCAGTTTTTTCTAAGTTTAAGTGTTTTATCTGTGGAGGTAGTGGCCACTTCGCAAAGGATTGCGTGTTTCATGATTTCCCATGTGTCCTCCTCTGCGATGATCACACAATGAAGTTTGGGACTATATAACACTCAATCATGGTAAAAGGATTAATTATTGTGTTAGTATGAAGGAAGACAGAAATATTTCATTGGAGTTATCTGTTTATTAAAGCAAATTAATAAAGTAGTAGTAATCAACTTTTATAACAAGTAAGGATGATGTGAGCTTAGTTTGTCGGTAAGAAATAACAAGTGATTGGGAAATGGTTTGGATCTCTCAGCACGTAATTTACTGATTCCATTCCAATTTCCATGTGCTCAAATTCGATTATAATGTAACTATTAAGTCTTTGAAAAAAAAAACCATTTTAATCCTTGAAAAATTGTACAAAAACTGAATCTTCAATACTGTCACCAACGTAGCAAGTGAGTTGTTATCACGCTCAAGTGTTTACTTTTATATTATCAGATCCCTCACCCTAGCTGTTGATTAAAACCATTCAGATTAAGACACGTGCCCCCATTATGATTAAACCGTTTATATGTTTTTAAGTTTTAACTACGTCAACGTTTTTCGAATTAAATAAACCACGTCAACATCTGCAAACAGTCATGAGACAGAATCGTTAACTTGCTAATAAGACCAAAAAGAAGTCTTTAGTGGGGTAAACGCAAATATTAACATAAACTTCTGGGGTTTTTACAAAATGGCCCTCTAATATGTAAATACATTGCCCCAACCCAAAATCCCCCAACACCATCACAATTGACTGCAAGTGCCGAAGGCACGGGTCAGCTGCTAGTCTTAAAACTAGAAAAGATTTCAGATCAATTATTGGCGACAGAAGACATCAATCATAGTCCTCTTTGATAAAGCAGTAAAGCAGATATAGATAAAGCAGTAAAGCAATGGAGCATACTGCATAGTACTATACCAAACGTGTAGACTAGTGGTACATCTAGCTTCTTAACAAGGCAACATTAGCTTCTTAACGAAGGCAACATAGCTTCTTAACAAGGCAACATAGCTTCTTAACAAGGCAACATAGCTTCACTCCAGCGATATCAGCGATATTAAGATTCTAAAGAAACACTACTTCTGATCTTTCAACTTACGAAGGTTTGAACTTGTTTTCTCTACTTTTTCCAGATCAAGTGTTTTTAGTTCTTGGACTTCTTGTTACTTTGAACTAAAGCTAGTCTTGTTTAGTAATCAAACAAGTTTACAACTTGAAATGAAACATACGGCGATCATTTTATTTTGTTTAAAGAAGTTGTGAAGCTTGAAGCTCCATTTTTTTTTGTTGGGGTTTGAGTTTTCTCTCTGTTGATGTTCCGTACGATTTTTTTTTTATATAGACATACCAATTTCTTTTGATTTTTTTTAACTAGATTTTGATCTAAACTTCATATATCATGCTTTTGTAGTAAAATAAACCCCTTTCATTTCCAGTCGCAATGTATATGATTAAATGATTGATCCTTAACCAAGATCATGTGTATATGATTGATCTTAAAAATATCACATTTTCGGCTTGTTTTGTTTTACCATTGGACCAGAATGCAGATTATTTGTTCCTGGTTTTTATCCCCTCCTTGTTTTTTTTTGTTTTTTTTTTTTTTTTTTGCATTTTCTTGAATCGGAATCAATCTTCTATTAAAAGGCTTTTCTTTACACAACAAATGCGGTCTGAGGCTTTTTAAGTGTTAATTATTTCATCATTCCCACGAAGCACAGTAATGTTACAATTCTTTATATATACTGAGTTGTATTTGCATTTTGATGATCATTTACTTGTTATTTATCTTACAGGAGAGTACGTAGAGTGAGGATACGTGGAAGTCATGGGTAGGACTATTCAGGTATCTGGGTTTCCTTCTAATGTGACTGCTCAGCTGGTAAAGGAATTTTTGGAAACTCATGCAGGAGAGGATAGTATCTATGCACTAAAAGTAAGGCCAAAAAAAATTAAGGGACTCCCAAGAGCTTTTGCAGTAGTCCAATTCACATCTACTAGAGGCGCTGAAACTATATCTTCTTACCAGCGTCTATATTATGGAACTTCTTGTCTCAATGTCCGTAACATGGAGCGTGATATTGTCCCAAAGCCAAGGGTCATGATGCTCAGTCTGGATGTTACAGCTTTGCACTTTGGCTGTCAGGTTTCTGATGAAAATTTTAAAGTTTTCTGGACAGAGGTCAATGCTGTAATGAACTTTGGATTTGGCCTTCGAAAAGTGGAGGTTCTTCTTTCTCATGAGCACAAAGATTATAAGCTTGAATTGTCTTATGATAGCATTTGGCAAATACAACTACGTCGTTCACGGAGTCTGATGGCAAATATTCTTGTCATTCAGGTTTGTTTACTTAACATCAGTTGTCTTATGAACTTTCCCGAACAATTAGCTATTTTGGTCCTCTAACTTTGCTCAAATTTTCAGTTGAGTCCTCAAAGTTTAAACTGGTCAATTTGGTCCCAAATCTTTCAAAACGTTTGCAAAATGGTTTAGTCGTTTCCAAGCATTTAACCGAGTTGCCCAGCGGTAGTTTACTATCATACGTGGTAGTTTATGAAATGCCCAAAGGGAGGGAGGTTAATCATTTTCGATATTGTTCAACTCAAGGTTTTTCACTTCAGATATAGCTACTGGGCAATTGGGTAGACCACATATGATAATTAACTGCTATTGGGCAACTTTGCTAAATGCTTGGAAACATGAAGATAACGAGTGACCATTTTGCAAAGGTTTCGAAAGATTTGGGACCAAATTGACCAGTTTAAACTTTGAGGACTCAACTGAATATTTGAGCAAAGTTAGAGGACCAAAATAGGTAATTGTTCGAATCTTGCTTTAATTTAAATACACATCATCTGCTGAGTCTATAGCCAAGTTCATTATCATTTTTCCTGCCTTGATCTTTGAGCTATGATATCTAAGTTTGCAGGTACTGTATTTAAATATATACTAATGTAATTAATCAGCTGTAATTTACATCATCTTTAAACTTTTGCAGGTATTTTCTGCTCCTCGTGTCTTCGAAAAGCTTCCGTGCTCTTCAGAAGGTTTATATGGAGATCCAGATTTGAATTTCTTTAGGGATATACCAGAGGATCAGTGGGTTCGAACTACAGATTTCACATCATCTTGCATTGGCCAGTCATCTGCTATATGCCTAGAGCTTCCAAACAGCTGCAACCTTTCTAGTATTCGTGAGAATTTTCATTCTTATAGAGAAGTTGAATGCCAATTTTCATTGGACAGTGGTTCTTGTTTTTCTGACAGTTTGGAACTAGTTCCTATTGTTGGGCCTCCCCTAGGACTTGAGTTGCCTTACAGTGTCCTCTTTAAAATTAATTCCTTGGTTCAGAGTGGATGCTTATCAGGGCCAACACTTGATGTCGCATTTTTCAGGTTGGTTCATCCTCGGTTTATACCTGTTGCCCATATAGAATGCGCCCTGGAAAAGTTGTATTATTTAAGGGAATGCTGCTATCAACCTGTTAAGTGGCTTACTGAGCAATACAAGAAATACAATGCGTCCAAACATCAACTTAGATCACCTTCTTTATCATTGGATGATGGCTTAGTTTACATTCGCAGGGTGCAAGTAACCCCTTCTAAAGTGTACTTTTGTGGACCAGAGGTGAATGTTTCCAATCGAGTAATACGCCATTATAATAAATCTATTGATAATTTCATCCGCGTTTCTTTTGTGGATGAAGATTGGGAGAAAATGCGTGCTACTGATTTGGCTCCGCGTTCAACTAAAAATGAGGACAAGGGACACACCGCATTATACGACAGGATACTTACTACTTTGAAGAATGGCATTGTTATTGGTGATAAAAAGTTTGACTTTCTTGCCTTCTCATCAAGCCAATTGAGGGATAATTCCGCATGGATGTTTGCTTCAGATGATGGGCTTACTGCAGCTAGCATCAGGAAGTGGATGGGAGATTTTCATGAGATAAGAAATGTGGCGAAATATGCAGCTAGACTGGGTCAATCGTTCAGTTCTTCGACAGAAACTTTGACTGTTGCGCGGCATGAGATTGAAATTATTGATGATGTAGAAGTAGTAAGAAAAGGAAAGAAGTATGTTTTTTCTGATGGAATTGGAAAAATTTCACTGAAGTTTGCACATAGAGTGGCAAAGAAGTGTGGCATTAATGGTTTTACGCCATCTTCGTTTCAAATTAGGTATGGCGGTTATAAAGGTGTCGTGGCTGTGAACCCAGGATCAAGAAAGAAGTTATCCTTGAGAAAAAGCATGTCTAAATATACATCAAAGAATACAAAGTTGGATGTTTTGACATGGAGCAAATTTCAGCCGTGCTTTCTTAATCGTCAGATAATTACTCTTTTATCTACCCTTGGGGTCAAAGATCACATTTTTGAGGAGAAACAAAAAGCAGAAGTAGATCAGTTGGACTTGATTTTAACTGATCCATTAAAGGCACATGAGACCCTTGAGGTTATGTCACCAGGAGAAAACGTAAATGTACTGAAAGAAATGCTTATGTGTGGTTACAAGCCTGATTTAGAACCTTATCTATCATTGATGCTTCAATCCTTCCGAGCCTTAAAATTGTCGGACCTGAGGAAGAAAACACGGATATTTCTTCCTAATGGTAGAGCATTAATGGGATGCCTAGATGAAACCAAAACGCTGGAATATGGCCAGGTATTTGTACAAGTATCTCGCAGGGGCATTGAACGACCTCATGGTGACACTCCATTTATGAACGAATCAGACGGTCGTTGTTTCATTGTTGAAGGGAAGGTAATTGTTGCTAAAAATCCTTGCCTTCACCCTGGAGATGTTCGTGTTCTGCAGGCTGTCAATATCCCAGATTTGCATCATATGGTCGATTGTGTTGTTTTTCCTCAGAAGGGATCAAGGTGAGACAATATTAATTGTTTGAAAGTAAGATTGAGAGTTTTATTCTTTGGTTTAATTTGTACTATTAGATGCTTGTTTCTAGTTTTACCATTAATATTATTAGCTTCATACATGAATGCCTCTTTATTTGGAGTTTGGTTGACCTTCTATTCCTTTTTTGGTTCTTCATGCTTGTTGCGGAATTCTGATTTGACGAACATTTAGTCAATAGACTTGCACAGAATGCTATGCACATGCACTCTCTATCCACGAACAAGCTATCTCGTTGTGCAGGAGGGTGGTCTGCGTTGAATCTTGTGGTTCACTTTGTTAGCACATTTCTTATCTATTCAAACAGATTGAATGTGCTTAACTTTGTTAGTTTAGTTACAAAGAACTTTCTTTCTCTGTCATTTTCCTTTGTCCAATGTATTTTTCGATGAAATATAAACTTATTAGAGGAGTCAACTACTTATCTTTCCTTTTAGTTGATAAAGTTTTCTTCATTCACATAGGTCATGTACACATTTTCCATTTATGTGATTTGGTGGTTAATTTTTGTTAAACTTGTAATTGTAGACCTCATCCGAATGAGTGTTCAGGAAGCGATCTGGATGGAGACATATATTTTGTCAGTTGGGACCGTGAACTTATTCCACCTCGTCAAATTGATCCCATGGACTACGACCCAGAAGCAACTGTTCAGTTGGATCATGATGTTACAATTGAGGTAATTATTGTCAATTCTAATAGTACTTTATATTTCTAAGTTTGGCTGGATTTGTCTTGTTGGCCTTCTGGTGTGCTTTGTCTTCTGATGAATCCATGCCCTTGTTTAGATTGGAATTCTATGTGAAACCAAAAGAATTTAAGAAGAAAAAAGGAGAACCCTTTTCCAAATATTTATATCCATTTATATTAATTTCAGAATATTAGTTAATGATGTGATGTTAAATTGCATCAAGAAATACTAACAAAAAAGAAGCATGCCATGTACATGATTTCAGGGCAAAGCAAGAGTCAACTATACCGGGAAAAACATTTTGACAGGGCACAATAATACATCAAATTTATGCTTTAAGTTATACTTATGTAGTAAAACACTGTTATGAGTGGCATGTTTATCTCTTTTAGAAGATATGAAAGAACATAGGTCAGGATGTATTCCTGCTGTGAATGGAAATGGCTTCTTACACCACAATTTGACCTCTGGAACCAAATGTACTTGCTTTGTTTTCTCTCAGATGATAAATCCCTTTTCTCTGGTGCAGGAAGTCCAAGAGTATTTCACAAATTACATTGTCAATGACAGCTTAGGGATTATTGCAAATGCTCATACTGCCTTTGCAGACAAGGAGCCAAACATGGCAGAGAGTGATGCATGCATAGAGCTTGCAAGACTGTTCTCAATTGCTGTTGACTTCAACAAGACTGGAGTGCCAGCAGTAATCCCCCCTCATTTACATGTCAGATTGTATCCCGATTTCATGGATAAGCTTGACAAACCCACTTATGAATCAGATCGAGTGATTGGAAAGCTGTTTAGAGCAGTCAAAGATATTGCACCACAAAAGAGTTGTATAAAATCCTTCACTAAAGAGGTTGCAAGGCGCTCGTATGATTATGACATGGAAGTTGATGGTTTTGAGGATTATATTGAGGATGCTCACTATTACAAAGGTGAATATGACTACAAGTTGGGAAACTTGATGGACTATTATGGTATTAAAACAGAATCGGAGATTCTTGGTGGGAGTATCATAAAACTGTCGAAATCATTTGATATGAGGAAGGATGTGGAAGCCATCGGATTTGCAGTGAGGTCCTTAAAGAAGGAAGCAAGGGCCTGGTTTGAGAAGAAGAGTTCTAAATCAGGTTATGAAGAAGATGATGCATATGCGAAGGCGTCAGCTTGGTACCATGTGACATATCATCACGACTACTGGGGATGCTATAATGAAGGGATGGGTAGGGATCACTTCCTTAGTTTTCCATGGTGCATATACGACAAGCTGATATATATAAAGAGAATGAACAGCTCAAGAAAGAAGCTTGCTCAGTCATTGAGGTTGTTTTAGTTATCATCCCGTCCCCTTTTTCCTTTTTTATAATGTTTTGCTTTATGTAAATAAACAATATTTATAGTGTGCAGAAAACGTATGATGTGGCTAGCTGGTACAGTTTGATGATTTGCAAACAATGTAAAATTGTATATATTGGTGTCATGTCTTTTGCTTTGCTTTGTTATTTGAGTTTTACAGTATTTAGAATTTTGATGTTATGCATATACATATGGTCTGTATTATTTCCATTTTCAGGAATAAAATCTCCATTTAGTTCTGTGTCAAAAGGCAGCAACTCACTTGCTATGGTTTCCATAAGATTTATTGTACAGAGATATCTTTATCTTTTGGATTAAAGAATTAGTTCAAATATTTTAGCTCATTCCCAAGGATGTTATAGGGATCATTCTCATGTGCTCACATGCCATTTCTTACTAAGTTCAGATCACAAACAATATTGCCTGTAATTGACTCCAACATTAACTAAAGTATTACACTCAATTTACTCTTAAATGTCTGCATTCACTAAAAGATGGAAGATGGAATCGTCATCACTATACTGTCTAAATCATAGTTTAAAATATCGGACACGAATTATGCCGATATTTGAGAAATACTTTGTGAATATCCACGAATACTGAGCTTCCAAACTAATTTCTAGTACCGAAATCTCGGCAAAAATCCCATTTTTCAGGATTCAAAATTTTGGCATTTTGAACTATGGGTCTAAAATTTAGACCATAGTATTTTTTTAATTCAATCACACAATGTAGGTCCTCTTTATTTATGTTTGCTAATAATTGAATTGACAACGTAGTCCAATTCCCTACTTCCCTTTTATAGTTTTTGAAGTAAACATCTTTGTCACAAACAACTCATAACACCCTATCGGACCGAACCAAACGTACGTAAAAGAAAAGATAATTTCGCACTTCAAAGATATGTCCACACTCCGGAAGTCGCTTCTCTTAATCAACACTCAAACCTTTCTTCGAGATAAACAAAACAAATATAAGACGAAGGTGTGAAACTACTGATACGTGGCAATATACGAGGGAGGTATACACTAAATATGTGTTTCATGATTAACATCGAAGAGATTCTCTCCGATCATTAAATTGATCATCAAACTTATCTATTTATTCGCCCATTGTCTCTCTCGTCAATTCAACAAGATTCTTCTACTGTTTTCTTTCTCTGTAAATCGTCTTCTTCATCTCGAAATCTCTGAAAACATCAAATTTCAATCATGGCTTCTTTAACTTCACCACCACAAATCAGTCGACCAAACACTTCACAACTTCAATTTTCAAAACAACTTCATCATCGATCGAGCTTCAACAATAATAAAATCAGTAGAGTTGGATTTCAAATTAGAGCTACTTCTGAAATAATAAAACAAGAACCAGATCTAAGTGTAACTGTAAACGGGATGAAGATGCCGAATCCATTTGTTATAGGTTCTGGACCTCCAGGTACTAACTATACTGTTATGAAAAGAGCTTTTGATGAAGGTTGGGGTGCCGTGATCGCGAAAACAGTAAGTTTTTCTTTCTTTTCTAGTGATATTTGGTTTCTTTGAGCTTTAAATGTTATCAAATCGGTTAATTGAGAATCGTTTTAGTGTAGTTACTCTGTTTTGATCATTTTTATTTTTATTTTTCTTCTTTATAGATTCTGTGAATCTGGTTTAGAATAGTTACTACTTATGTCATTTTCATAAAGATCTTCAATCGTTTTCTTAATAGATTCTCTTTGTATAATTTTTAAGTGAATAGATTAGTACAATTAAGTATCTGGATTGGATATTCTTTTGTTCTTGCTTTGTTCAATTAATCTTATCAGAAGTTGGGGTTCTCAGATTCAGTAACAAAAAGTTTAGTTTCGAATTTTTTTTCTTGTCTGATTCTACAAAGCAGCCGGCTAGAGTTAGATAGCTTAGCTATTCAATTTCTGCTTGGGCTAAATCAAATCGTCATTATATTTTGTAGTTAATCAAAACTCAAAAGTATATACTTTCTCTTATTTGTAATACATGCTAAAATCTATGGATTTGACATATTCGATTGTGATTTTTCAAGGTGTCATTGGAGGAGTCATACATACATGTATAAATGTATTGCACTACGATTATACTATAATTCTAATCTATCATACTTTTCAAAATGTTGAAATTTAATTGAGCTGATTTAGTGGATTACCTTAAAAAAAAAAAAAAAAGAACTTCGAGCTCATCAAGAGGCACAAAAAAAAATTTACCAAAAAAAAAAAAGAGGCACAAATTTGAGAGACTGCCTAAGAACTAGCCCCAAATTTCAACTTTCTAGTAAGTCAATAATCCTATATTTTCTTGTGTCCCACTTATAGAAAAAATCCCCACAAAAAAAAAGTGAATATGCCATCATATTATTGAAAGAGTGGCTTGTTTTAGTGAGTCTACCTAAGAACTAGCCCTCAATTTCTGGCAAGTCAATGAACCTATTTTTGGTGTCCCCCCATCTCTAGAAAAATTCTCCCTAAATCTGTACACTCAAGCTGTAAATGAACTGCATGATAAGAACTTATGGAATTTTGCAGGTTATTAATTTATTACTTTTGAAATCTGAAAATTAGAATATACTAATCATTTCCCATAATCCTAGGTTTCCAATATGTTTTGTACATGTATAAGTATAACTATGATTCTCTTAAGTTTAAAAATAACCATTCTCAACCAATTCTCCCCATGTTCACTTGTTCAGTACTTCTGTAGACAGGCTAACAACCTCTTTAAATTAAGTAGTGATCAGTGTCTACTGTCTAAACAAAAGGGAAAAGAAGAAGATTAACACCTGTCTACCATGTATTTATTATTCTAATCCAAAAGCTAAAAAACGTTGTTTTCACATTCCCAAGCTATGAAGCTAAAGCGAACAAACGAACCCACCTCTTAAGTTTTTAATTTTAAACACAAAAGAGAACAAGAAAGAGAAAACTCTCTCGCAAGTCTCAACAGTCTCACTTGAGTGTTGTTGAAACGGAAAGAAAAAGAAAGAGAAAAAACAAACACACAAAGAAACACCAACACCAACACCAAATCTCTCTCTCTCTCTCTCTCTCACTTTCGCTTTCGCTTTCTTCTTGTTGAAACCCTAGAACTTACACATTCGAATGTGAGATTATTTCAGATCTATCATGGCTGATCACTATGATGACAGAATAGAGATGCCGGAGTTGAGTTGCAGTGGTAGTGTTGGTTCTTCAATGATGGCACCGACGGCACCGTTAACGATTTCAGGTTCATTTAGAGAAGGAAGACCAACTAGAAGAAGAACTACTATTGTTCGACCAAGTTTGGATGCTGATGAGTTTATGAATCTATTACACGGATCGGATCCAGTTAAAATTGAACTTAATCGTTTGGAAAATGAAGTTAAAGGTGAGAATGTGATCTTGTTTGATTGTGGTTTTGTTGAGAATTTAGTATGTTTTGAGTAGAATTGGATGGTTTTGTTACACTCCTTTTAGTGAATTGTTGGTTTTAAATGAATTTTATTTACTTTTCTGTAGATAAGGATTGAGAATTAGCAGAAGCACAAGCAGAGATCAAGGCATTGAGGTTATCTGAACGCCTTAGAGAGAAAGCAGTTGAAGAGGTTAACTTTACTCTTATTTTCCTTTTTTTCTGGTTTGGTTATTCTCTTTTGTTTATTTAAGAACTAATGAATATCTTAGGATGTAGATCAATTAAAACGAAGTGAATTCAGAAAAGATTTCCTATTAAACAGCAACATAAATACATACTTTTTCTAAGAAAAATTGAGGAACAAAGATACCATACAGATAAAACAGAATATATACCTTTTGACAAGATGGAGTCCTCCCAAGAATATATGAAGTTATGAACTACTTTCCAAGCTTGTAACGAACTCTCCACATTGCGACACAGATTTTGCCAAATGTACCCCCTTCTGATGTTTGAGACAGTCTCTCTCTAATCTCTATGTCATGTAATTATGCAACTGATTGATTTTGGAAATTTGCTTTTGCTTTAATTTATTTACCGTTCTATGTAATAAACATTTACATTTAATAATGCTAGCTGTACTTGAAACGCACCTTAAGGAATGGACCTGTGTTTTAGTATCATGTAATGTATTAGCTAGACGAAGGGACTTAAGGAATTTATTCATTTAGTAGACGCTAGAGGTGATATCTTTCATTAACATTCAAATGGATAAAAACAAATGCTAAGTCTGATTGTAGTGGGCCAACTTATATGTGGTTTGGTAAACTTACTCCTATGGATCCCTTTTTCAGTCCAAGATTTCCACTTTCCAGTCATGTTCATACCATGAGAGAATTTTCGGGGATTTACCTTTTAAAACCTAATTATATTTCCAAAATTCTCATTCTTGTTTCTACATGGGTCACGCTTTCCAGATATTTTATTACCGCATCTAATTTTTCTGTTGTAGGTGTGTCAATTGCATCGATTTGTTTGCATTGCATAATGTTATTTCCATTACTGCAATGAAGGGAGATCAACTACATATATGCTGTTATTATTATTTTAATGTGCAGATTAAAAACCTACATATATATTAAATTTAATGTGCAGATTAGGCCTCACCATCTAGATTATTATTTTTTATTTTATTACTTTCAATTCATATTCTATAAACAATCAGTATATCCTAATTAGGAATCAATGAATTATGGTTATAAAGGGTTAAAGTTGTCACCTTAGTTAAATGGGATGTAACTTAGACTTTGGCCATCTTTGGCATAATGATTTTTCTCTACTTATATTTGTACGATTCAAATTTCTTACTGTCTTTGTGTCGGTTGTTTTAGCTCACTGAAGAACTGGGGAAGATGGAAGAGAAGCTCAAATTGAATGAATCTCTTCTTGATACGAAGGTATTGATTTAATCCTACTTTATGTTCATCACTTTGCTTGATTTCATTTTCATTTTTAAGAATATGTCTGGTTTGCACAATTTTTTCGCAGACTCTTGAAATCAAGAAAATCAATGATGAGAAGAAAGCTTCCATGGCTGCTCAGTTCGCAGCAGAAGCAACTCTTCGAAGGGTTCATGCTGCTCAAAAGGATGATGAAATGCCACCAATTGAAGCCATTCTTGCACCTCTGGAGGCAGAACTGAAGCTTGCCAGGCAGGAGGTATGCTGCCCTTGTCTTTGATTCTTAAGGCGATCCTACAAAATGTCTACGTGCCTTCAATAAAATTTCTCATTAAGTATTAATGTTTCTGTGCAGATAGCCAAACTGCAGGATGATAATAAGGCATTAGATCGTCTTACTAAATCAAAAGAAGCAGCTCTGCTTGAAGCAGAGAGAACTGTTCAAGTGGCCTTGGCAAAGGCGTCTATGGTGGATGACCTCCAGAATAAAAACCAAGATTTACTGAAACAAATTGAAATCTGTCAGGTAATCCATACTCAATACTGATTTTCTTCAGTATAATAAAAATTAGAAGTGCAAGTGTTCAAGATTAGTAGACTTGTCATCACAGAATATTTTGTGTGAACCAGGAAGAAAATAAGATCTTGGACAAAATGCATCGCCAAAAGGTTGCAGAGGTTGAGAAGCTCGGCCAAACTGTACGAGAATTAGAAGAGGCTGTGCTTGCTGGTGGTGCTGCTGCAAATGCTGTGCGTGATTATCAACGTAAAGTGCAGGAGATGAATGTAATGGGCGTAATCTCAATGTGAATTTTTGGCTTGCAAAGTTCAGTGTCTGACAAGTTAGTAATATGATTTATTATTTTTATCTTTGGTTCTCATAGGAAGAGAGAAAAGTCTTAGACAGGGAACTGGCTCGTGCAAAGGTCACGGCTAATCGAGTGGCTGTAGTGGTAGCGAATGAATGGAAAGATGCTAATGATAAAGTAATGCCAGTAAGGCAATGGCTTGAAGATCGAAGATGCATGCAGGTGCGCTTTTTTTTTTTGTGTGTTTTTTTTTTTCAGTTCACAATAATAATTTCTCCTTATTTCTTTCATTAGACATACTATGTTCGGCTTTTCGATCATCTACATGCTTGTACTTATTACCCAAAATCATTGGTGCAGGGAGAAATGCAGCAGCTTCGAGACAAACTTTCTATCGCGGAACGAACTGCCAGATCTGAAGCACAACTTAAGGTAAATTGGATAGGGCATAATAATTGTTGAGGATCTGTCATTTCTATCTGCAATTGTTTCATTTTATATTAGGAAATTTAAAATTGTATGTTTTTCAATTATTATTTAGGAAAAATATCTACTCCGGCTCAAAGTACTAGAAGAAGGATTGAAGATGTCCTCGTCTGGCAATAACCGCCCCATCTCAGAGGGGAGAAGTGTAAGCACTGGTCGTTCACGTCGGCAGTCCTTGGGTGGAGCAGATAGCATTTCTAAACCAACCTCCAATGGCTTCCTGTCAAAGAAAACACCACCCTCTCAGTCTAGATCTTCAGTTTCATCTGGAAGCAGTACATTGTTGAAGCTTGCCAAACAGGGGTCAAAGTCATTTGATGGAGGTTCAAGGTTATTTGATAGGAGTAAAGTTCTCTTGAATGGACTAACTCCTAGCCATTCTGTCAATGCATCTTCTGAAGGAAGCGGAGATGGTGTGGCATCAAAAGGAAATCCTGATGAAAAACCCAATGAAGTGTCTGACGTGGATACAAAGGACTCTGTGTCCGGATTGTTGTATGACATGCTACAAAAAGAGGTCATTGCTTTGAGAAAAGCTGGGCATGAAAAAGACCAAAGTCTTAAAGACAAGGATGATGCTATTGAGGTGAAAATTATCATGCAATCTACTCATTACTTTCATATTTTTTATGCTATGACCTAACTCTTGGTTGCAACTTGTGGTGTTACAGATGTTAGCAAAGAAGGTAGAAACACTAACTAAAGCAATGGAGGTGGAAGCCAAGAAGATGCGAAGAGAAGTAGCTGCAATGGAGAAGGAGGTAGCTTCCATACGTGTGGACAAAGAACATGACAATAGGCTTAAGCGATCTGGTAGCTCAAAGGGGACTACAAACAGTTCTCAGTTGCTTCGGTATGTATAATTTCATTTGGTGTTGCTACTGGACAAGACTAGATATCCTATAAGTCTGTTTACCTGAAATGTTTTTGTTTATTTTGACATCATTGATTGAATCGATCGGTGTCATAGTATTTATTTTTATTTACTATATATGCATGGACAAGACTAGATATACTATAAGTAATATTCTACTTTTTTATGCATGGACTTCTTTTCCCCATATTTTATTCCTCGCGATTTGAAGTGACTCTTTCTATCTTGGTCTCTTGGCCCTACTATTTTCATAATTTCTCTAGTTTTATATACAACGTTCTCAGAAAAATTGAAATCTGATACGATGAAGTACATTTTTATGAATTTGCGTTGTATTTAAGTTAGTTAAATTCGTTTAACTCTATTATCTTCAAAATGTTGAATCAAAACAGTGAGTGCAACTGTTTACACCTAAGATTATGACTTAGATATTTAGTGTTCAAATCAGAAGTAATCTATCCTAAACTTTTGTTTTCATGCATTCATTACCTGAAAGCATTTATGATTGTGGGAACTGATAACCCCATTATAAAATGATCTCGGGTATAGCTCAGGGGTTTTGTTCTAAACGTCTTACCTTTATACAACTACTAATGTTAATGTTAACAGTTACTCGTATCAAGGTTGATGCACATTGTTAACAAAACAACCACTTTACTTCAGAAGCCCAATCTGTTGAAAAATATATTACAAAGTTAGTCAGAGGGACAAATGGACAACAGTCTAGCATGAGAAATCTATTGGAATATATTGCGACTCTTTAATGCCTTCATTGGCTTGTTTTTTTGTTGTTGGAGTCCACTAGCTTTCTCATAAAACTTATTAAAGTTACCAACTTTGATTTAAAACAAATGGAAGAAGGTTATGTGACATTGTGACTATATGATTGCTATCAAAGCTCCTTCCTTCTCTGATATGACTAGTTTTCTTGCCAGAGATCTATATGTAACTACAAACTAAAACCATATTTAGTTATTTGAATCCTAGTGTTGTGTTTTTCTGTTTGATATTGGACTTGAATTGTGGTCTTAATAGTATGTATACTGCATTCGTGCAGAAGCACATCACGAGGTGGAGGTATGACACGCAACATTCCTTGATCAGAAGTGCAAAGAATATAGATGCAGTAAAGGGTAATTCACATTGGTCTTTGTTTCTTGTGCTCCCTTTTGTTCTTTCATGATTGTTTCAAGAGTTAAGACTGACATCCTCGCGTTCGGTTTGGGAAAGCAAAAGAAATGAAAAGAAAGTATTAGCGAGAATCGGAGGAATGTATCGGTCTGCTTCTGACTTTTTTTAGTGTATATTGAAGTAGCTGAAAGAGAAGGATGATGAAGTTGGCCACTATCATTTTCGATTGAGAAACTCCGCTTACATGGCTGTATAGATAATTGTTTTCTTCCTGGCTATGTGGGCAGTTGTGTGTTATTGGCTATTGCTTTAAACTTGTGAATATTTATATATAACCAGATCAAAGGTAATATTTATTCTGGCGATCTAATTCAGTTATGTACTGCAGACTTTGGAGTTGAAAGTTTTATTGTTGTAGGGTAACGATAAACTCAGACAGGTTCATGTTATTTGCAGTATAAATGGTTATAGTAGTGTATATTCAGTCCAAGCATAAAATTTATCTTTCTTTGTGTTTAGTTATGTGAATCTTTAGAATACGGCCATTGGAATATGTTTAGGTCATAAGTGATTTCAATGGCAGGTTGGAATTTGAACTAGAAATAATCAATTCAGGGGATCTGGATGTCTTAATTGGTTTTTTTGAATGAATCATTTGACAGAATTGCCGTGTTCATTCAGCAGTGAATGCTGTTTGTGTCTACTAAAAGTCTAAAATGTTCATTTGCGCACAGTACAACTTGGACCCATTTTACACTCGTTGGCAAAATTAGTTCCCAAGTTTGTTGTGCAACATGGTATACTTGCAAGTTGCAACCATTAATGCATTATAGAAGGAAAAATCGTTATAAAAAGTGTTAAAGATATGATCCACAGAAACCCTGGAGGGCCTGGACAATGACAAAAGACGAAGACCTAGGTTGACTAAATAAAGAAATTCTAACGCATTCTGATAGCAATGTTCAAGTCAAGTCAAGTGATCCACTACACCGCTGGACAACTTGTATCTTTGATATCTATTGGTACATTACATCACTTGTCGCAATATCACAGCCTGCCACAACTTTCCAACGTTATCAACTATCGATACTTTATATAAAGCAATATAATATTAACATTAAAGGGTTTGCTTAGCAAGGAAGGAGGAAGAAAGGGAGACATTCTTCATTACTTAACACAAGCAACATAATACATTGTCTCGCGAGACACAGAATACCATTCTTTTCTTGTCATTTTATTAATTAATATTAAAGTGTTTGCTTAGCAAGGAAGGAGGAAGAAACGGAGACATTCTTCATTACTTAACACACTTCTTCTTCTTCTTCTTCTTCTCCAGTTGTCAAGATATCACTTTTTTTTAGTGTTGCAGACAAAGTTCATTCTTCTCTTCTTCTGAATAGGTGAACTTCTTACTTCTTCTCTTTTCTTACTTAAAATGACTTTTTTTTTTTTTTTTTTTTAAGTAATTTGGTGAAAAACTCTTTGAACTTCTTCTTGTGTTTAGTGTACTTTCTTTACATGCAACAACTTGATTCTTACTAAATAATTAGGTATCTTATTGATTTATGAGTTCTGTTAACTGATCAAAGTCTTGATCGCATCTCTATTAAGTGATCAAAACCTTGATCGTACGATTGTGTACTGTAAATTGGGATTAGTTGAAGCATTATTAGTGTGCAGAGTGTAGATCATAAGTTAGGATTTGAAGGCAACGTTTGGATTGTTGGAAAATTTCATTGTCTAACTTTAATGAAGTTTGTCTTTTTCCTACATTTTCCTGTAAATGTGAGATTTTTAATGTTTAGTACTTTGTAGCTCCTTATTTATGGAATAGGTGTGAGCAAAGAAGGATCATTGATTTTTTTTTTTTTGGTTTTTGCGATTTAATGTGATGTTTTAATAGGAACCTGCGAGCTCAATTTTATTTTATTTTGTTTCTGAGGTGTTTGCATTTTTCTTGCTAATAATATAATATGCTATTTTTGTTCTTTTATGCTCTTTAAGATCAGACATTATTGTCCTAGATAAACTGTAATTGGAATATTTTCACTTTCTTGGTAGCTTACAACAGGACCTGATTAACTTCTTGAAAGACATGGTTAAGACGGTTCAAATTCACGGATTCCCTACTAGTGTGTCTGCTGAAGACGTAAAGGTGTTTCTGGAAACTTTCACAGGCACAGATACTATCCATGCACTAAAAATTGGTCGAAGTAAGGGGCGACGTCCAAGAGCATTTGCGATAGTCCAATTTACGGGCAGAGACAATGTCGAGATTATTACTACCTTGATTGATAAGCGTTTATACTATCAGGGATCTTATCTCAAGATTTGGGACATGGAACGTGATATTGTGCCAAAGCCAAAGGAATCAATGCTCAATTTGGAAGCTACAGCTCTGCATTTTGGTAATCAAGTTTCCAAGGAAAGGTTTTTGGTTCTTTGGAAAGGAATGGATGTTTTAGTGAACATTGGGGTTGGCCTCCGGAAGATGGAATTTCTCCTAACCCATAATTGCAGGGCATACAAAATTGTTTTTTCTTATGATAGCATATGGCAAATCGAGCTTCGATGTCCACGGGGTCAAAAAACAAAGTTTCTTCTTATTCAGGTTGGTCTACTCCAAAAAAAAAAAAAAAAAAATGCGGAACAACAAAATACATGTATTCTGAACTCTAAGCTTGTGTGTTTGATATATTTTTATAGGAGATGCTTAATTGATATCTAAATATCTGTAGGTGATGTATGCTCCACGGATTTATGAGAAACCTTTGGGTTCGTCATCCCATGCAGATGAAGACCAGTCTTTAACTTATTTTAAGGATACAAAAGATGATCAGTGGGTAAGAACAACTGATTTCACTAAATCTTGTATAGGGCAGTCTTCGGCAATATGTTTGGAGCTTTCATTAAATTGCAAACTTCAAGGTGTGCGGGAAAACTTTCATTATTATAAAGAAGATGAAGGAAAATTCCAGCTGGAAAGTGGTTCAAAGTTTTCTCAGAGCTCAGATCTGGTTCCTATTGTAGGGCCTCCTGAAGGAATTGATTTGCCATATAATATCCTTTTTAAGGTTAATTGTCTTGTTCAGAATGGTTGCCTATCTGGGCCAACACTTGATGCTGCCTTTTATGGTTTAGTTCAACCTCAGCACGTTCCTAGTGCCTATATAGAACATGCATTGGAGAAACTGTCCAATTTGAAAGAATGCTGCTATGAACCGACAAAGTGGCTTAATGAGCAGTACAAAATATTCCGCAAGTCTAAGCATATGACTAAGCCGCCAGTCTGCTTGAACGATGGTGTGGTTTATGTGCGTAGAGTCGAAATAACCCCTACAAAAGTATACTTTTGTGGTCCAGAGGTTATTGTCTCCAATCGAGTGTTACGCAGTTATCATAAACTCATTGATAATTTTATCCGTGTTTCCTTTGTTGATGAAGATGAAAAGAAAATGTGGTCAACTGATTTGTCACCACGTACACTTCCGAATGAGACCAAATCACATACTGATGTATATAGATGGATTCTTTCTATATTGAGAAATGGTGGTACACTTCCGAATGAGACCAAATCACATACTGATGTATATAGAAGGATTCTTTCTATATTGAGAAATGGTGTGACTATTGGGGATAAGAAATTCGAGTTTCTGGCATATTCGTCAAGTCAATTGAGGGATAATTCTGTGTGGATGTTTGCTTCAGAGAATGGGATTACAGCAGCTGGTATCCGGGAGTGGATGGGTGATTTTCGTGAGATTAGGAATGTGGCAAAATACGCTGCGAGGCTGGGTCAATCTTTTAGCTCTTCAAAACAAACTTTGTCTGTCCATAAAGAAGAGATGGAGATTATTAGTGATGTTAAGATTGAGACAGACGGTGTAGAATACGTTTTCTCTGATGGCATTGGGAAAATCTGTCCAAAGTTTGCCCAGAAAGTTGCAAAAAAATGTGACATTAAGAGTCGTACTCCATCAGCCTTCCAGATCAGATATGCTGGCTATAAAGGTGTTGTTGCTGTAGACCCAACATCAGTAACAAAGCTATCCTTAAGAAAAAGCATGCGTAAGTATACATCAGATAACACAGAATTGGATGTTTTATGTTGGAGCAAGTTCCAACCGTGTTTTCTCAATCGCCAATTGATCACCCTATTGTCTACCCTTGGCGTCCAAGATCAAGTTTTTGAAAAGAAGCAAAGAGAAGCTGTCAATCAACTCGACATGATTCTTACGGATCCAGAGAGGGCTCTGGAAGCACTGGAAATAATGACACCAGGGGAAAATGTAAATGTTCTAAGGGAAATGCTCATGTGTGGCTACAAGCCTGATGCGGAACCATACCTTTCTATGATGCTGCAAATCTTTCGTACATCAAAGTTGTTGGAACTGCGTAAAAAGTCAAGGATATGTATTTCAGATGGAAGATCATTAATGGGATGCCTGGATGAAACTAGGACACTGGAATATGGGCAGGTGTTTGTACAAGTTTCTCGTGTTGGCCGCAAACAGAATCATGGAAACGCTTGGTCGGGATCAGACCAACATACTCGCATTGTGGAAGGAACAGTAGTTGTTGCTAAAAATCCTTGCCTGCACCCTGGTGATGTGCGTGTTCTGCGCGCTGTCAATGTCCCGGCTTTGCAGCATATGATGGATTGTGTTGTCTTTCCTCAAAAAGGATCCAGGTGAGATGTATTACAACATTCCTCTACTTTTATTATGAAATAATTGAATGTATAAAAGCATATAATGTCTTGCTCTTCCTAACTATTTTTATATACTTTGCACATATAAAAGAAGATAACAAAACCAGCATTTTCTTCAAAATTTAATTTGGATTTATTTTTATTTATTTTTAATTTGGATAACAAAACCAGCATTTTCTTCAAAATTCAATGTTTTCTGTATGTGGGCTTAGTTTATAATGTTACCTCTACTTTGTTTGGATTGTAGACCACATCCAAATGAGTGCTCAGGAAGTGATTTGGACGGTGACATATACTTCGTCAGTTGGGACCCTGAACTTATTCCACCTCGTCAAATCCAACCGATGGACTATACCCCAGCACCGGCGGCTATCTTGGATGATGATGTTAAGATTGAGGTAATTATTTTGGAATACGACAAAATTAAGCTGTATAGTTTTGTTCATCGCTTTTTTGTACCAAGTAATTGGAGGTTTGGCAGATTCCTACAAGTTCTAGTGAACCTGAAGGCTTTTTCATTTAATTTTTTGCTAAGTATGCTGATTCAATTAAAGAATGAAAAGTTACAAGAGAACAGTTTAGAGTTGGTTTCAGGCAACCCCATCTAGTTCTCAAATATGAAATACATTGAATTAGATGTTTCCATCCTTGTCAACCATTGTGGCCTACAATTATACAATTGGCTATAACACCATCTCTTTGCTGTCGCATCTGCTGAGAAGTTAGCTTGGACCCAGATGTGAGAAATAGTAAGAGTCCTTACTTGATCTTTGGTCCTCCTCCATCTGTCCTGTAGTCTTCAAGGTATTTGATCTTCTTTAAAAGCCGTACTTGCCCCTGCAGAATCTGTCTCCATCCATAAGTCAAGCTACCCTCTACTAACAGCTTCTTCCACACCATCAATGACTGCTCTGCATTCTGAAGACTTTTACATTCTAGTATACTGTATAATGTTTCATTTGTGTCCTGCAATATGATACTGTCCAACTCACTCGAGAGAGTGTTAAAATAAAAATAGCGTCAGGTGGACTGCAAATTTAAGATAGAAGCTGGTGCAGCTCTTTGTTTCTTCAGACCCTGACATATCTCCTGGAAGCAACAAAGTTCTTAGCCCTCCATCCTCAAAAAGTTTCACTTATGTTGCCTAATGCTATTTTAGAACGAAAGACTGGCAGTGTTAAGAGATTGACAGTTTCAATTCCTTTGTCAACAGTGCTTCACATGAACTCATTGTTTTAATTATATACCGTGCACCAGGATTATATTCAACTTTTTCTGTATAGTATGATGCATTATTCGCCTATTTTATCCATTATGAAATTGCTTATATACAATTGATTGTGCATTCTTTTGATAATGAAAACTGCTATTAGTATGCTCAGAAAATTGAATAATCAACATACATGTCTTCCTGTTATATTATGTTTCCGTATACTGGATGTCGACATGTATATATTATCATTTCTGTTCTATATTATGTCCTCTGTTTTCACTAATGAGGCATGTTGTTTATGCGATGCAGGACGTTCACGAGTACTTTACAAATTATATGGTCAATGACAGTTTGGGAATCATTGCTAATGCCCACACTGCCTTTGCTGACAAGGAAGATAGCATGGCTGAGAGTTCAGCATGCTTAGAGCTTGCAAGATTGTTCTCAATTGCCGTCGACTTTCCAAAAACTGGTGTGCCTGCAGTGATTCCCGCTCGCCTACATGTCAGGGAGTACCCAGACTTCATGGAAAAGCCAGATAAACCCACTTATGAATCAGGTAGAGTTATTGGAAAGCTGTTTCGAGAGGTGAGAGATATTGTACCGCAGAAAAGCTGTATAACATCTTTCACCTGGAAGGTAGCTAAGAAATGTTACGATAACGATATGGAAGTTGAAGGCTTTGAGTATTATCTTGATGATGCTTGCTATTTCAAAGAGCAGTATGACTTAAAGTTGGGGAAATTGATGAAAAATTTCGGGTTCAAAACCGAGGCAGAGCTTCTTGCCAGAGGGATAGTGAAAGCGACAGTATCATTCAATAGAAAGCAGGATGCGGATGCAATTGGAGTGGCTGTGAGGTCTTTAAGGAAGGAAGTACGGTCATGGTTCGATCAGAAGGGAAAGAACTCAGGCTCCGGAGAAGCTGATGTGTATGCTAAGGCTTCAGCTTGGTATCATGTAACATATCATCCAAATTACTGGGGAATGTTCAATGATGGAACCAAGTGGGATCATTTCCTGAGTTTTCCATGGTGTGTTTATGACAAGCTGATCCACATTAAGCGAGAGAATAGTAAGAAAGTATCTCGATATCAGTCATTGGAACAGCAGTTCATGTCTGGTCTGAAGTTGATCTGAGGAAAGTCGTGTCACGGTCTTCTGTCATCGTATAAGTATTTCTGTATTTCAAATAGCATATATGTATTTCTAAGTTTGTGATTAACGAACATTTCAGCTTACTTTCCTTATTAAAAGACCATATTTGTAACTAAGAATAATTTCAAATAGCCGTCAATTAGCAAAGTTTTCTTTTGGGTTTTTTCGTAAATAATGCATATTTAGAAAATGGGGCGTTTTTGATTGTGATGCAGAAGATTGCTGACGTCATCACCGGCAAGGCTGACATCATTGTTAGAAATTTATTTTTTTTTATTTTTATTTTTTTTTTATCTTATTATTTTATTTAGTAATTTCTAATTTAGAGTCTAGAAGTTCTAGAATAGTTGGTTTACTACTAAGTTGATATTAGTAATACAATTCAAAGTAGGATTTGTATTTTGATTTCTTTGTTTAGGAAGTCCTAGTGCTAGTTGGTCTTAGTCTTTAGTCTATATAAAGAGTCATGCTTTGTAGAACCAATTCAATTATTCAATCAATACAATTAAGATTTGTCTCTACAATTTAGTTTTCTTTAGTTTTATATTAGTTATTCCTTGTTTCAAGGCAAACCTCCCCTTGGGTTATTCAAGGTTTGATTTTTAATCGCTTCCGCTACGTCAATTGGTATCAAAGCTTCGTTCCGATCCTACAATTGTTAATGACGGAGATTCTTCACCCCGCTCCCAAGTCGATAATCTTGGAGATTATGTGACGAAGGTTGAATTCAATTCGGCTATTAATCGTCTCACCGCTTCAATCGATAAACTTACGCTTCGATTTGATAAGTTTGAAGGTAAGCAATCTATTGTTGATGCTCCCACCCTCCCACCCTCTACTATGACCAACATATCTCAACCACCCCAATTTTCCACCACCACCACAACTTTACCACAAGGTTCTAATATTGACTTCACATCTCTCTCTATTCATGGTTGCCCCCAAACACCACAAAACCTATTTTCACATCCCTACCCATACTTACAACCCTATAATAACTCCCAACCATCTCAACTTTCCAATACTCCACAAATTCGCACCACTTATACCACTATTGTTTCTCCATCTCAATCTCGCTACCAACTCCTACATACAACCAACAATGTCCCACCCACTACACAAAATTTTCAACTACCCCCCAATCTTCCTATTAATCGTTTTCAACAAACTTATCACCGTTGCGTCCCTCGAGCACCAAATTCTTATCTTGATGATCATGATAGTGATGATGATGCTGAAAATTACTATCAACAAGCATGCCCTCAACCTCAACAACACCACAACAACAATTTTCGTACTCAATCTGACCAGTTTCGTATGAAAATTGATCTCCCTACTTTTACTGGTAATATGAATATTGAGGAGACTCTTGATTGGATTCATGAAGTTGAGAATTTCTTTGAGTACATGGATACTCCCGAACATGCACAAGTTAAGCTCGTGGCATATAAACTCAAACAAGGTGCTTCTGCTTGGTGGGAACAACTCAAGGCTCATCGTCGAAAGAATAATAAGCGGGATATTGTTTCTTGGGCACGTATAAAAACTTTGATTATGGATCGTTTCTTGCCTAAGGATTATGAGCAAATTTTACACAACCAACTGCTATCGTGTCGCCAAGGATCTCGTAGTGTTGATGACTATGCTGCTGAGTTTCATTGCTTGGTATCTCGAAATAACATTGTGGAAATTGAAGATCAATTAGTTACTCGTCTTCGTAATGATTTGAATAGGAATATCGTGGAGAAGATTTTTCACTCAATTCCTACCTTGGCCGATGCAATTCAAATCGCACTCAACATTGAGCAACATAATGGTTTTCGCTCGAATTCTTGTAAGTCATACTATTCTCCATCATCTTCTTCTTATCCAAATCGTCGCAACAACTACAACCCTTCACCATCATCTACTGCACACCGCAATAATCAAAATTCTCCAAACACTAACTATTTACCTAACACTCCTACAAACAATCAAGCCACACTTGCTTCCAACAATGATCAACCTCCACTTACCAAAGCTCCACAAACCACCCAACCAAGCAAAACCAATCCATATGCTTACCCTACCATGCCCAATTGTTACCGTTGCGGCCAACCTGAACATAAGCAACATGAATGTCCAAAACGAGACAAATCTAGAGTTAACTTTATTGATCACGATGAAAATTATTGCGATAATGACTATGATGAAGATTACTATGATAAATGTGAACCTAGTAATGAGATTCAATATGAAGTGGATGCTCCATTCTTGGGTGTTATTCGAAGGCTTCTCTATGCTCCTTCTCAACCGGTGAATTCTGAACGAAAAATGATCTTTCAGACTCGTTGTCAAGTTAAGGATAAGGCTGTTAATTTGATTATTGATGGTGGTTCCCATGATAATTATGTTTCTACTTATATGGTGACTAGGTTGGATCTACCAGTGACCACATCCTAAGCCTATGACTAGGTTCACATTTATTGATCACGATGAAAACGATTGCGATGATGACTATGATGAAGATTACTATGATAAATGTGAACCTAGTAATGAGATTCAATATGAAGTGGATGTTCCATTTTTGGGTGTTATTCGAAGGCTTCTCTATGCTCCTTCTCAACCAGTGAATTCTGAACGGAAAATGATCTTTCAGACTCGTTGTCAAGTTAAGGATAAGACTGTTAATTTGATTATTGATGGTAGTTCCCATGATAATTATGATTCTACTTATATGGTGACTAGGTTTGATCTACCAGTGACCACATCCTAAGCCTTATTCTGTTGGTTGGGTTAAGGATGGTCACTCACTCATGGTGACTACTCAATGTCGTGTTCCATTTTCTCTTGGTAAGTATCATGATGAGGTTCTTTGTGATGTTCTTGATATGGATGCTAGCCATTTGTTACTTGGTCGACCTTGGCAATGGGATCGCCGTGCTATGTATGATTGTTATGCCAATACATTTACCTTTAAGAAAGATGGTGAAAAACATACTTTGGGTTCTATGCGTCCAAAACCTGTTCATGAAGTTTCTAAAGTCGAAGAGCGAACTTGTTTGATTTCTAAGGACCATGAAGAGGATTTCAAAAAGACTGACACAATCTATGTTCTTGTACTTAAGGAAGAAAAGAGAGAAGAATCAAAAATTCCCATGGTTGTCCAACCTTTATTGGATGAATTCAAAACTATCATACCCACCGATCTACCTTCATCATTGCCTCCAATGCGTGATATTCAACATCACATTGATTTGATGCCTGGTGCAAGTCTTCCCAATCTTCCCCACTATCGTATGGCACCTAAAGAACATGAAGAGCTTCGACGCCAAGTTAATGATTTACTCGAGAAAGGCCTCATTTGCCTAGTATGAGTCCTTGTGCAGATCCTGCTTTGCTTGTGCCAAAGAAAGATGGTTCTTGGCGTATGTGTGTTGATAGTCGTGCAATCAACCAAATTACCATTCGCTACAGGTTTTCTATTCCTCGCATGGATGATATGCTTGATATGCTTATTGGTTCTAAAGTGTTCTCTAAGATTGATTTAAAGAGTGGTTATCATCAAATCCGCATACGACTAGGAGATAAATGGAAAACTGCTTTCAAGGTAAAGGATGGTCTTTATGAATGGATGGTAATGCCTTTTGGTTTGTCAAATGCCCCAAGTACATTTATGCGTTTGATGACTAAAGTGTTGCAGCCTCTCATTGGAAAGTTCATTGTCGTATATTTTGATGACATATTAATTTATAGTCAGAATGAGCAACAACACATGTGTTATCTTTGGGAAGTCTTCAAGGTTCTCTATGATAATTCGCTTCTCATCAACATCAAGAAGTGTGATTTCATGACAGACCGCATTCTTTTTCTTGGCTACGTTGTAAGTGCTTCAGGTATACATGTTGATGAAGACAAGGTGAAAGCAATATGAGAATGGCCTACACCTCGTACAATTCATGATGTTCGTTCTTTCCATGGTTTGGCTACTTTTTACCGACGTTTTGTCAAGAACTTCAGCTCTATTGCAGCTCTTTTGACACATTGTATGTGAGGTACTAAATTTGAATGGACTGAAGAAGCCGACAAAAGTTTTAACTTACTTAAAGACAAGCTTTCTACAGCCTCGGTTCTTGCTCTACCTGATTTTTTCAAGATTTTTGAAGTAGATTGTGATGCTTCCATCATGGGTATTGGCGCTGTTCTTTCTCAAGAAGGTAAGCCTCTTGCATTTTTTAGTGAGAAACTTAGTGATGCTCGAAAGAAATGGTCTACTTATCAATTGGAACTCTTTGCGTTGGTTCAAACATTGCGGCATTGGCATCACTATCTGATCCATCGAGAATTTATTCTCTACACTGACCACTAAGCTTTGCAATTCCTTCAGAGCAGTTCCAAGACAAATCGAATGCATGATAGATGGAAAGACACAATTGACAAATACACTTTTGTGATTAAGCACAAATCAGGTCAACAAAACAAAAGTAGTTGATGCCCTCAGTCGAAGAGCTTCTTTGCTCGTTATAGTCAACACCGATATTGTTGGGTTTGATTATTTGAAGGATTTATATGATGATGATCCTGATTTTTCGGATATGTGGATTAAATGCTCTCAAAATCAATCTGGTACAGATGATTTTCTTATTCATGATGGTTTTCTTTTCAAGGGAAATCACTTGTGCATTCCTCAAGGCTCCCTTAGAGAACATATCATTCGTGAAATGCATGCTGGAGATCTCGCAGGTCACATGGGTCGTGACAAGACTATTGCTTTGATTGAATAAAGGTATTATTGGCTATCCCTAAAAAGAGATGTTGGTAATCTCATTCAGCGGTGTTATACTTGTCAAACTGCAAAAGGTCAATCTCAAAATACTGGCTTGTACACACCATTACCGGTTCCTGATGCACCATGGGTTGATGTTTCTATGGATTTTATCTTAGGTCTCCCTCGGACTCAAAGAGTTGTTGATTCGGTTATGGTTGTTGTAGATAGGTTCTCCAAGATGGCTCATTTTATTCCTTGTAAGAAGACATCGGATGTTTCCAATATTGCTACTTTATTCTTCAAGGAAATTGTTCGTTTACATGGAGTTCCAAAATCTATTACTTCAGACCGTGACACCAAATTTTTAAGTTACTTCTGGAAGACTTTGTCGATGAGACTTGGCACTTCCTTGAAATTTAGTAGTACTTCTCACCCACAAACTGATGTTCAAACTGAAGTTGTGAATCGAACATTGGGAAATTTGATTCGTTGTCTCTCTGGTGACAAACCAAAACAATAGGATCTTGCTTTGCCTCAAGCCGAGTTTGCTTACATTACCTCAAAGAGTCGTACTACAGGATATTCTCCTTTTCAAATTGTCTATGTTAAAGTTCCCAATCATACCCTTGACCTTGTCTCTTTGCCTAAGGTTTCAGGTATGAATTTTGATGCAGATGCAATGGTTGATAGTATGACTCAGCTTCACGACACAGTCAAGAAGAATATTGAGAATTCTAGAATTCTCATTACAAGGAAGATGCTGACAAACATCGTCGTTCTCAAACATTCGAAGTTGGAGAATTAGTAATGGTGCATTTGCGTAAAGAGAGATTTCCAGTAGGTACTTACAACAAGTTGAAAATGAAGAAGATTGGTCCCCTAAAGATTCTTCGCAAGATCAATAACAATGCTTATATTGTCGATCTTCCGAGTGACATGCATATTTCCAAGACCTTCAATGTCAAAGATATCTATCCCTTTCATGCTGATGATACTTCTAACTCGAGGACGAGTTCTTTTAAAGAAGAGGGGACTGATGCAGAACAGTGCTGACGTCATCACCAGCAAGGCTGACATCATCGTCAGAAATTTATTTATTTTTATTTTCTTTTTATCTTATTATTTTATTTAGTAATTTCTAATTTAGAGTCTAGAAGTTCTAGAATAGTTGGTTTACTACTAAGTTGATATTAGTAATACAATTCAAAGTAGGATTTGTATTTTGATTTCTTTGTTTAGGAAGTCCTAGTGCTAGTTGGTCTTAGTCTTTAGTCTATATAAAGAGTCATGCTTTGTAGAACCAATTCAATTATTCAATCAATACAATTAAGATTTGTCTCTACAATTTAGTTTTCTTTAGTTTTATATTAGTTCTTCCTTGTTTCAAGGCAAACCTCCCCTTGGGTTATTCAAGGTTTGATTTTTAATCGCTTCCGCTACGTCAAATTGATATTTAGAGTTTGGGGCCCTTCCGTGAGTTGATTGCTTTGACGATTGCTTGTTGCGTTTTTTAAAAAAATGAGAATATTATCCCTCCACGTGTATAACACGAGATTGAATTTTAATAACAAAACGATTACATGTGTCGTTTTATCATTCTTTGATTCTATCTTACGGTTGATAAATTGAAACGTATTGTTGTATCATCCCTTACAAACTTTTAAAAAATTTAGTTATTAGAGAAGAAAACACCATGTGTTAAATAAATTTAGAGAATAAAACACCTGTGGAGAGTATTATGGGTTATTTATAAAATATGAGTTTTTTTTATTTAAATCAACTGTTAGTAATAACAGTCAACTGACAGGAAAATACTCATACTCTAAATACAAATTAAAAGCGTCTCATTTCTTAGACAGACATTATTTAGACGTCCCAAAGTCTAAAATCCCGTTTTTTTTTTCTTTTCTTATTCCAAATCTATATTTATAATACAGCGATTGAACATCTCGAGGATTGGGAAAGACATCGGCGGTGGAAAAGGTGTTCCCAGGAGACAAATTGAGGACAGTTTGCGGCTAGGATCGACGAGGGACTGCGATCTGTGGCGCTGGAGGGTCTTGCCAATCCTACGGTCCGGAGTTATCTTTGGGCGTGGTCCCCCCTCAGATTCGTTTTGTTTTTAAGGTAGACAAAGAGGGGCTGGGATCTGTTGCGTCGAAATCCGATGACCCCCGCTAGGGGTGGGCAAAAAAACCGAAAAACCGAACCGAAAAAACCGAGTCAAAACCGGTCAAAACCGAGTTGACTAAAAACCGGTCAAGACCAGACCGAAACCGAACTGAACTATATAGCTATTGGTCCGGTCTCGGTTCTTGTTTTTATAGAACCGATAGAACCGAACCGAACCGAAATAAATAAAAAAATATTTTTTTAATTAGTAAATTACTAAATTAGACATTAGAAAACCTAACTTCTTTTTCCTCTTCTGAGTCTTCTCCATCTAATCCGCCCCCTTTTCATTCCTCTTCTCCAACTACATTTTGCTGGTCTACACTTTCTCTGTTCTACTACTACTACTAGACTACTAGTAACACTAGTCTTTCTTCTTCACAACCTCTTCACCCCATTTATCAATCGGTGAGTTTTTCTTCTTAATTCTATTTCAAAATCATATCTTTTTCTTCTTGTTCGTGTTTAAATTTTGATAGAGTTGGTGATCTTGAAGAAAGCTCACTGTTGTTCAATTCGTGTTTAAAGTAAGTTATTGAGAATTTGATCGAAAATCTCGATTTTAAGTAAGGTATAGTTGTTGAATTCCATTTATTTTTCCATTTATAGCAATATAATGCATCGGATTTTGGCAAAGATCCAAAAAACTTGCTATTTTTTCTCGTCTTAAAAGTTAAAAGTTTGTTTGAAAGAAGATAAACCAAGTTGCACTTAGTGCCAAGGCTAGTTCACTGAGCTTTCTTTTATGGAATTTTCTGTTTTGAATCATGTTTCTATTACAACCTCTTCTTCTTCAATCCAAAGCTGATCTTCTAAATGTTTCATATCAGTTAATGTTATTGTATTTGCTTATTCGAGATCTTGTGAATATTAAATTCATCAATTCTGTTGCAATATAATTCTATGTTAAGTTAATTGTTCAGTAATACACAATTTATGCCAAAAAACTGCAGGAATTAATAAGAAACATTTTCTCTATTGTAGTTATAAATAAGAAATTAAGAATAATTGTAAGTAAATTATAGCAGTTATATTGGTTAAACTAGATTTAGTAAAAATTATATTCCTAGTCATTAAAAAAAACCTATTTATTTGCTAAATGCTGATGCTAGAATAATAACATTTTGATTATTACAATGTGTTTTTGCTTTCATTTTACTCTTGAAAACGACGCTGCTATGTATTTGCCATTATAATAAGCTAGAAACAAGTTTAGAAACAACTGTCGTGCTGTTGTAGTATGGTAGAAAGATCAATAAATGGAGAAACTCCGTGCTAAGTAATTCATATGTAACATCTGTTATTTGCTCCAAAAGGGTTAGAAATGCTGCGTTACAATGTATAGACTAGGGCTTTGTAGCTGACTTGCCTCCGTGCTAAGTAATTCATATGTAACATCTGTTATTTCCTAGCTTTCTCTATAAGTTTTGTTTGTTGTTTTAAATTGTATGTTTTATTGTTCCGTAGATGGATTGCCCAAACATGCCAAGTGGCACCTCATCTGCAAGTGCAACATCACCTTCTCCACCACCTTCTCTATCACAAACACCTGAACCAACAACAGTACCAAGTGTTTTGCCACCCTTACCTCCATCTGCTTCCGCGAAGACTAAAGCAGCAAGGAAATGGTCCGAAGTATGGCAACACTTTGATGAATTTGATGTAATGGTTGATGACAACAATAACACCAACAAGGATGAGACTAAAAACACAAGAGCAAGGAAAAAGTCTAAGTGCAAGTATTGTCCGCAAGATTATTTCACTGATTCCGGCACTAATGGCACCTCACAAATGAACAAACACATGAAAGTTTGTCCGAAATTTCCTGGAAGAATACCTGATAAAGGTCAAACAAAGCTCTCTTTGGATAGAAGTGGACAGGTAGTGAGTAGAGGAGCAACACAAGCTGATTGTCTAACCTCTTGTGTTGAAATGGTAATAATTGATGAGTTGCCGTTCAGTTTTGTTGAAGGTAGGGGTTTTAGAAGGTTTTGTGAGGTTGCTTGCTCTCATTTTCATGTGCCATCTCGTAGGACACTTGTGAGGCATTTCTTGACCATGTATCAAGAGATGAGATTGAAGTTAAAAAAAGACTTAGCCTCACGTAGAGTGTGTCTCACAACGGATACTTGGACAAGTTGTCAGAATATCAACTACATGGTGATTACTGCTCACTTTATTGATGATGAGTGGACGCTTCACAAGATAGTCCTCAACTTTTGTGTCATACCTAATCACAAAGGAAACTCAATAGGCAAAATTCTTGAGCAATGTTTACTAGATTGGGGTGTAGAGAATGTGTTAACTATCTCAGCTGATAATGCAACTACAAACACGGTTGCAATTGATTATATAAGGAATAAAATGAAGTTTTGGACACATGCAAAGATGTTGCTCGGAGGGAGGTACATGCATGTGAGGTGTTGTGCTCACATTGTTAACTTGATTGTGAAGGAGGGATTGAAAAAATTGGATAAGTCCATTTTAGCTATTCGGAATGCGGTTAAGTTTGTGAGATCCTCACCTCAAAGGTTGGAGTACTTCAAGACTTGTGTGGCTAAAGAGAAGATTGAGTGCAAGGGGCTTGTAGTGTTGGATGTCCCAACTAGGTGGAATTCCACTTATTTGATGTTGAGTGCGGCTTTAAAGTTTGAACAAGCTTTTGCTAGATTGGAGGAGGAGGATGAAAGCCCTAGTTATTTGGCATGGTTTGGTGAAGATGAAGAAGAGGAAGATGATGGAGAACATGAGGAAGCACATGTGGGAGCACCTAAGAAATCTAGGAAGAGGGTAGGACCACCAAAGTCTTGTGATTGGCGCAATGCAGCCATTTTTGTAAGTTTTCTAAAGGTTTTCTATGACATGACCCTTAAAATGTCATTGACCTTAAATCCATCGGTGCATGAAGCCTTTCATGACTTGATTTCCATTGAGGGGGAAATAAATGCATTATGTGAGAATGAAGATGATATGTGGTTGGATGGTGAATATAATAAGGATTCGGATGAGGCAAAGGCTAGAAAGGTGTTAATGGAAATGTCCGAAGCGATGAGAGTGAAGTTTGTCAAGTATTGGGGAGACTTGGACAAAATAAATCAACTCTTGATGGTTGCACTTGTATTAGATCCAAGATACAAGACGAAGAATTTGGCCCATGTGTTGGAAAAGTTTTGTTACATGGACAAAATTTCAACCGCCAAGAAAACAAATGACATCAAAACCATCTTAGTTAAACTTTATGAGGAGTATGCCATTCCTACGAGTGATACTAGTGGTTCCAGTGCACGTGATCTCATGGGTACTACTAGTGTATCTAGTATGACTAGTACATCTAGAGAGCCTAAGGGAGGAAGGCAAAGAGAAGCAATGACTAGAAGTTGGATGGAAGAGGCCGCGGCAACCAATGTTGTTGTCTTAGAGCATGAAGTGGATAGGTATCTAGAGGATCCTCTTGAGCTTACAAAGACTAACAATGACTTTGATATTTTGTGTTGGTGGAAGCATAATGGAGTTAAGTACCCATGTTTAGCAACAATTGTCAAAGACATTCTAGCCATACCTGTCTCGACTGTAGCTTCAGAAGCATGTTTTAGCACCGGAGGAAGGATAGTCAATGCATTTAGGGCTTCTTTGACTCCAAAGATGGTGGAAGCATTAATTTGTTGTCAAAATTGGTTGAAGGCCGGAGATATTGCATCTTTACAGTTTGCAGCAACTATCGAAGAAATGGAGTTTTATGAAGAACTTGAATCAGGTTTGTTTAATATTGCTAATTAGTCTATTTTTATGCTTTTGTGTTTGATTTTTTCAGATTTTACGAACACATCGTCTTTGAAGAAAACTGCCCCTGCAACTTACTGTTAAAGAGGTTAGTTCATTTAATTTTTATCTAAAAAATGGCATCATTTAAGATATAATTATGCTGTGTAGTATAATTATTGTTGTAAGCAGTATCATTGCCATCTGAAGATATAATAAAAGGTTTTGCAACATTTTCTAAGCCTTAACAATAGATTACAGTCCATTGATAGCTAATAGTTTGGTAGAATACCATTCCTCACAAGTTCATTACTCTGACTGCTTCCTGTCAGATATTGATCCTACTCGCAGAGTTATGGTTATACCATCTCAACTCGTACGATGAGTTTTACTAGAACCTTAACCTTAACCTTGACCCCTTGATTTTTCAAAAGCGTTGAATTTGAGAATTTTGATGATTGAAATTCCTTTTGAAATGTATAACTTGATTTCATTAAGCCGTATTGGAAATTTGGAATTCCTATTCTATGCTTGATGTTGACATGAATCTGCAGTGTCACCGGCCAAATTATTATCTGTAATCCAGGGAAAGAATCACATTAGCTGTCTGTACAAATATTTCATAAGATTTTCCTTTATGTAGGCCATACTTGCTATAATGTAAACCACTGCAGATGACGATATTAAAGTGAGATTAGTGCTCTTATTATAGATTAAGACCAGCGATTTCTAAACACACTTAGCTTGCAGTTATTTTGCTAACTGTTACAATCAGAAAACACCTCTGGAGGTATAACTGTTACAATGCCAAATGTCGAGACACAACAGTAGTTAAAACATTTGTCAGTGTTCTGACTTCTGTGTAGTAACTAAACAATATTTTGAACCTGCAGTCCTTACAATAGTTGAATTTTTTTGGCTTGTATAGAGACTATGGAACCTACCTATGGACATACTAGAAGAGATGGATGAGTCTCAATCTACCGACCAAAAGGCTTAAGGTAATTGTTTGATCAACTTCACTGTGATGTTTTCTATCTGCTGCTATGGTTTATGAACTCTTAAGGGAATCATGCATAGATATCAGTTAGGGGTCCCAACTACTACATTACAGGAGCAGTTTAATGTACCTTGTCATCAATCCACGTACAACGTCAACATAGATACATAAGCATAGGCCAGAAAATATACACAAAATACACACAGACCCTTGCCAGTTCCCTGCCATGGCTTGCCAGGTTGCTGCCATCATCAATTGTCTACCATTAATGTGCTCCAGGTTGCCAGGTTGTTGCCATTACCAATTGTCCACAAGATTGCATAGGGTAGCATGTCATATTTGTTGAAAAATTGTTTTGTTCACATCTGAGTTTTGTTTAAATATTTTCATGCTCATTTTTAATGAACTAGTAGACACTGCCACACTAGAGTGTATATATCTCAGTTCCCTTTGTCATGATTTGTGGCAGTGGAATGTGGATAGTGAAATCAGATTTCACCTCTTGTAATTCAATATAAAAACTCATAAAACATAATTGATTTTTTGTAACTCCATCATGTGATTCTTTTTGGCAGGTTTCAAAAGAGGTTTGGACTTTATATAACGAAAGTTTGGTGGCTCGAAGGTTATATGCAAGTGTTTTTTTGCAATTTGATCATTGTCGCGCTTGTTGTTTTGAAGGAACTTTGGACTTGTCACGCTTGTTTGTACTTTTAAGAATTTTTTGTTATGTATTTGGAGCAACTTCTATGTATTCGGAGAAACTTTAAACTCCAAATTGATTATCTTTTAATTTTATCAATAAAACAACAGCTATGTACAAAGTTGAATATTTCAATCTGGCAGCCAGGAGTACTTTTTAGATTTTCCTTGCTGCAGTATGATGTAGTGGACTAAAGGCCCAAAGAAAAAGCCCAGGACCGAGTTTCGGACCGAAACCGGACCGATTGTATTTGGTCCGGTTCGGTCCGGTTACATTCACCAAATTTCGGTCCATGGAACCGAAACCGAACCGATACTTTCAAGTCGGTTTGGTCCCGGTCCTATTACATTTTAGGACCGGACCGGACCGGACCGTGCCCACCCCTAACCCCCGCGTCTCTGTGGTCGTGAAGTTCATTTTCGCTTTCTCCTCTTCCCCCTCGACGGCACGCAGCTCACTGCGTCCTCCTCCCCCAGCCGACCTTGCCAGCGGTCCAGATTTTTTTCATGGTTCGATCCGACGGCTCTGAGGGACGGAGACCCGATGGTCTTCGTTCTCTTTGTTTACTCTTTCTTTCGACCGCTGCTGTTTTTGTCGGCTATCTTCGTGTCATGCTTCTATCTTCTTCTCTTCTCTATTTTGATGACACCCACCTCTCTTCTTCTTTCTTCTGCGAACCGACCTTCGTGGTCTATATATATATATATCGTCTTCTAGGTTTGGCTTTGAGGTCGTTTGTTCTTCCGCTTTCCGTATCTTTATCGGGATTTGCTTTTTTCCTTTTAGAAATTCCTCATCAGATTCTGTATTAGCCTACAGTGTGTGTCGCCATTTCTTTCTGTTTTATATAGATTGGTTTGGTTGAATAATTGTTTGTTTGTAATTTGGCTTTTACAAATATTTTTCGCCCAGGAAAATTTTGTTTGTAATTGCTGGTTTACAATTATTCGGTTATTTTTATATCCATTGATATATTCATAGTTGCTCCTTTTTTCCATTTGGCATTTATTTCCCATTTTTATTCATCGAGAAGGCATACAGTATTTGTGATTCATGTTTTTTCCTTTTTTTTAAAGACTATTATCCATCTGTTTATTGGAAGAAATCATGTTAATATATTTCTTTTTTGGTCTTTTCGGTTTCGTTGGTTTAGTTTGTTGCTGTGTTTTTCTGGGTTTTGGTGTTCTTCTTCGCTATAAAGGTTAGTTATTTTCTCCTTCTTAATATGTTCAAATGTGGAATATTTTGGGATTGTTTATCGGACAGTTTTGCTTGACCTTGGTTTGTAGCTGTTCAGATGATTTGTTCCACATATATTTATTTATATTCATTTCAGATAGACATTCCCACCTGTCTCCATTTTGGTGGCTATCGTGATGCGGTCGCAGAGTGAGCAAAAGCAGGTTGGTATATCTGTGGCGTCTTCGATATGATGATTGATGTGTATTTATTTTACAGCCTGATTGGTGTGTATTTATTTTACAGCCGGTTTTTGTTGTGTCCAGGTTGGTTCTGGTGGTCCAGGCATGCAAAATATTGGCCCCTTATTTCGTCGTCCAAATGTTGGTGACCACCGTTTGCCGTCAGCTGCTGAGTTGCCCTCATCGATTGTCAATGCCTCTGCTTTGGAGGCAGTTCCATGCTTTGTCCGGTGGGTGTATTTTTTTTGGCTTTTTCCTTCGTTTTGGTTATTTATTATAGATTTACATCTTCTCAATTTCTACATCTTCGCAATTTCTAATATCTTCTCAATTTCTACATCTTTCTCTTCTACGTTGGGTTTGTTCAACGATTCTTACAAGATTCTGATTTGTTGTTTTATTTAATAAACTATTTATTTTTAACAGATTGGGAACATTTTAATTCATCTTTTTTTTTTCGTTCTTGTGGTTTCCTTTTTCGCAGATTGCTGGTGTGGTTTTTGGATTTCTTCTTCTGCTATTTTCTCTAAGGTTTGTTTGAATCAGCTATTTTTCTTTACAAAAGGGTTCTTTTAGGTCTCATCTATAACGGTTTCTTGCAACTATTATTCTACAGTTATTCGGTTTTCCAAAGGGAGCGTCTCCTGTGCGCTTTGATTTTTCCCTTAGTATCTATCGAGGTCAGTGCATTTTTGGTTTTGTTCTTCCTTATTTGGGGATTTGGTCGCCTGGGTTTTAGTTCTAATTTATAATAATCCTATTTTATTTGGTAATAATATTTTTTTTGTTCGTTGAATGTTTATTTAGGTTTGTGCTGTTTAAATTCATCAAAATAGGAGAAAAAATGATCCACGCTCTCATGTATCTTCAATAAATTTCTCATCGATTGAAATTGATCGGTAGTTCTGATGTTTATTTTCTTGAATTAAAATCGACCAATTAATCTAATGTTTATTTGGATTTGTTTGTTTTATTTCATAGCTTTGGCTCTGATCAGTGGCCATGAATGGCAATTGTCTTATATGCCAGTCATTTAAACTCAGATGCATATAAAATTGCTAGCAAAAAGAAAGTTCTGATCTTCTTCTTTTTTCTTATTGAGTTTGTTGTTAAGTTTTCCGTGATTTGGCATTTGATTTAATAGAAGTCTTTGCTTTTGCAGGTAGTGCAGTCAATGGTCATTATTCATCCACTGCAAAAGGTACAAAAGTTATTGCTTTAGGTTGATTATATATATTTTATTTCAATCAAAAAAAAATTTGTAGAAATTTTTGCAATTTACATATGGGAATTGACACCCATTTGATTTATTTCAAATATCTTATATCGTTGCCACCATGAATTCCATGTTCAGCCAAATTGGAAGACCAGTCTCAGAGTCGGAGCATCTCCGAAATGTAAATGTCGTTTAAAGTGACTATCAGGTACTGTTTAAATTAGGTCAAGCATATTTTTTTCATAAATAAGGATGTGAACCATAATTTAAATATCCAAATTTAGGGATCATTTTACGAACAGGCTGTAAAGTTTATATCGTAATAGCTTAGTGCAGCATCCTTCACGAATAATGGGTTTAATGCTTTTAAGTTGGGATCTTAAGAATGAAGACTTTGTATAGATATCATAGCATACAACCTATAAGCTATGGATCAAGAATGATTATGTGTTGAATTCAATCCAAATGGATTCCTCTGGTTTAATATATATATTTTTTCCTTTGGAATCTTCTTGCTCAGATCAGAATGAAGTTATCCAGTCACCAATGGCATTTGGTAGATATTAAAGTGCTTACATATCTAATCATTTTCATCTTTCTGGTAATTTTCTTAACTATATTGCTTTAATTTGAAATACAAAAATCATCATGTGTCAACTTCACTTGATTTGTTTGCCTGAGCATGGACAATCTTTATGGTACCAACTGGTTGTTGCATGTAAGTTTCAAGAAATGCATACAAGCAACAAACTTCGCCAAAGCATCAGAAGAGAAGACATACTTTTAATTAGATTATATGACGACGCTTTCTGTGTCTTCTGCTCTGCAGGTTTTATCTCTCTTCCCAATAACTTTGGCTTCTTCATTTGCTGTCGGAACTGTTCGTTTAGTCTTAGAGAATTTCTCACATTCAGAAAAAGATATTAGTCATTCTCTTGCAACTGGGCCACTGATTTAGCTACAGGTATATAAGGTCGTTAGTGAATCATACATTAGCATCTACACATTCTTTTGACTTAATTAACTTTGGTAGTATTTTTGTATGTTTATTACAATAAAAATAACAATTTTGAGAAGTTTTTGCGATTTACAGAAGAGATTCGACACCTACTTGATTTTATTGGAAGATTGTTGACTAATTTGGCATAACAATACGACAGAGATTTTGTTTTTTTTATATATTTTGGCATATATAATTTATATCTAACTGATTCCTATATTATTATTTTTTCAGAAAAAAGGGATTCCAAGTTAAGCTACAACCGATTGCCAATGATCTTAGTGATAATCCTGTTTGGTATAAGGAGAGGCTCCAGCCTGCAAATAAGGTGATCCTCTTTTAGCATGCCACCTTTGTAAACTTCCTCATCTTCTTCGTCTGTGTATCCTCAATCTGTCTCTCATGATCTAATTGGACGCGCAATCGGATGCTTGCAAACACAAGCTAGATAGTATTGAATGCTCATCTCGATCTCCTGCCTAAGGTACTGCACTTAATCAGTGAACGTAATTTCTTTTGTAGTTTATATTCTTTTTGAATTTAATTTTGTACATTTGTTATTGGTGATCGACTGCCACCAACGAATATATTTGTTGTTCTGATCAGGTTTGAGTGACTAATTTGTTCTGAAAATCCACGAACTTAAGGTTTCACTGTTAATTTGTTTTATTCAAACCTGCATCTAACATGGTTTGCTGAAAGTGCATCAGTAGATGATAATCTGATAGTAAAATAAACACTGAGAAAAACACAATATCATTTATGAAATTTGTATAGTACATGCCATGTACGATGTTAATCGACTTCAGAGAAAGTGTTTCACATTCTTCTCAACTTGCACATTCAACTATTATAAATAATTAAATATTAAATAAACTGTCTCACATTCTTCACTTCCTTTTTCCTCTTCCGCAGATAAGGATTCAATTTTCTAGCTATTCCAGACGAAGATTCATTCAAATTTTGCTGCAGGTTAGATTTAGTTACTTCTCAATAACCTATATTATGTCCTTTAATCTCAGAAGTTTTATTTGTTGATTTTTCAAACTCCTTAGTTACATGGAACTGATCAGTAGTATTTGCGCATTCTTAGCAGACAGGTCATGTATGTTGTTAATCAACTTCAGAGAAAGAAAGTAATTGCATTGTAATTTGTCAGCAAAAATTTGTCCATTGCTAATCCATGTTCAAAACTCATTGGAACAAACACAGGTATGGATCTAACATTGGTTTAGGGTTCTACATGCTATTATGTTTAAAGTTCCTTGAATTTGATGCCAGGTGAGGCCGAGGACCGTGATGAAGAAGTTTATGAAATTTGTGTGGGTCAGATCACGTAGGTTGTTAACCGACCTCAGGGAAAGAAAGCAATTAAAGCAACTGAAGTTTGCACTTATGGGTAGGTAGTGTTATCTATAATTATAAGGAAATATGATGTTTGTTGAGAAAAGGTGGTGGATTGTGTTAGACAGATTAATACAAAGGAAGAAAACTGTCGTAACCAAAATTCATTTCTATTAAGATACTCTCCAATCAATTGAAGATCATCACCTACTGTTCTTAGTTTCTAGGTTAGGTCTTGCTTCAAATCATTAATTGAAATTTCCTCTTTGTTTTCATTTGTTTTGTTAAATTTTGTTGTTCATGATGAATTGAATCAAGTAGATTGGACTGGAGTTGAATCTCTCAATAAAACAGTAGGTATCTAGGTTAACAAAAGGTATGATTGTGATAAACTTATCGGAAAAACTTTTGAATTTGGAGATTTTGCGTTTATTGTTAGGTTACAGAGGACGATGGCTTCAATCTGCAGAGAGATGCAGATGAACAACTTCTTATTTATCTTCCTTAGTGGTTGTCAAATTTCAGTAATTTCTGATCAAAGATTCAAAGGTCCTTAAGAGGAAGGTAAGGTTTGGTGTTTTTGTTTGTTTCTCATCATGCATGGCTACCAATGAAATATGTTTTGTTAGCGTGTTTGCTGCTTTAGTTCATATATTTTATAAGTCGGTAATTTGTTTGTATTGTATATCTACCTCTACATTGATCCTACCAAGCGTATTTATGTTTTCCGGTTTGCATGTTTGTAGAAAGTCAGTGGTTACTAAAAACTAAGAGACCTACAGGAATAAGGCTAAACATTTTTTTAATTTGGCTTAATCAATTTTCTCAAATAAGTGAAATGTTTTTTGATTTCAATTGAATTTGATAATTGGGTTTTGTCTAAAAGTGAAATCTATTAAATTTACATAAAAATTCCTGAAACTTGCATCATCTCATTAATGTTTGTCTCAAATGTAGATAATTCGATTAGATAACCAAGACAATCGACTTTGTTCTTAAGGTTTGTTGTCAAATTTGAACTCATTACTTCTTTATTATATGTTTGCTTGGTGATCAACCTGAGTTTTAATCAAAGTTTATTAATTACTTCTCCTATCTAAATTTAGCATTCGAAAAAATGTTTATTTGACATTTACTTTGACCAGGCTTTGATTTACAATGTCCAAGATATCTTTCCCTTGCGGGTCTCGGTAACCTACATTTTAGGGTTTAGCCACTATGCTCATATTTATTTCTCTTAATACGTACTTTGTTTTCGTGATTTTTTTTTCCCATACTTATGTACTACTCTCCTTTCTTTATCTCTTTGAAGAACACAAAACACGTTGGCAGGGATTGGTTTAAAATACGACCAGAATGTCATGTTTGTTTAGAATATTTCAATGGGTCCACCATATTTTACTTGGCTGGTGTAGCTCAGTTGGTTAGAGCTTGTGGCTTTTAAACCACAGGGCCGAAGGTTCAAGCCCTTCCTCCAGCATTTGCAATTTGTTGGAATAGTTTTGACATTCAAGATTATGTGGGTATTTAGTTGAAGGACCTGCTAGATTGGAGATTTTGAACTCAATTTTTTCCTTGATTCATGTGCCTTAATCATTGCAGTATTTACACATAAATAGCATTTATTTTAAACTTTTTTTATCAAACAACCTCCAAATGATTAAAGATTTCTATCAACCCCTAAATTTATGCCATTGTTCTGACTAACAATTTCTATAAGTTTAGAAAAAAATAAGGTGCATTTTCTGTCAGCTATTTGTAAACCCAGTTTTTTGTCAAATTTCCTTGCACAGGGAGTCAATCGAGCATTTCATTTAGTTGCCAGTGATAAAACTGATGATGTTGTTTAGGTTCATATACCTATGATACAGCGGGACGTACGGGTGGTGCAGCCTTTGGGTAAAAAAAAACCAGTAGTCCCAAATCAGTATGCAAGTCTCAATTCATAGGTTCAATATTCTACAGATTTATGAAAGATTGATAATGGTGCAATACTATTACCTATTTGGTTATATGTAAGAAAATCAAAATTTAGTACAATCTAATTGACGTATTAATTTCCTTTGTTAATACATTTTCCTCTGTTTAGGGCAACATTCTAATATCAATTTGGAGGCTATTGAAGTTGGTAATGAAACACTGCAATTTCCAGAAGGTGTATTGGGCTCTGCAACTACAAGTGAGAAAGAAACAAGAATCGATCGTGTTCCAACCATGACGTATCTTCCAAAGGAGGTCTATCAACCATTGATCACTAAGGTATAAGATAGAGTATATATGAATGTTGCTGAACTGAAGATCATGTTAAGAGACCTAATTTCAACAATAGATACTGGCGAACAATGGTGACTTGGGTGTGCGTACAGTGGAGGAACATTTTCAATGGCTCGGGTATAATGCGAGGTATCAACTCATTATTTATCATGCTCTTTTGTTATTCTACCTTTGGCTTCGATTGATTTTATGATAAGAAGGTAGAATAAAAAAAAGAAATGCAAATCGTCTAAGAAATAATCCTCTTCAAAAGTAGGTCATCATCTCCACAATGTACTGCCTACTTTTGCATTTTTTATTCTGAGCAAGTACAGATTGAGTAATTGCAAACTAATTAGGGCCTTATTATTATGTCTTACAGGGTAATCAATGGAATCTTGCCGTAGTTTGCCCAATTTATTGGATGGACTCCAAATTTGAAAAACCGTAACAAGCCAAGAAATCCCTTGCCTGGGAATTTATTTAGGTCTTACTATTTCTCTTTTCAGAGTGGCAGGTTTTGCTTCCCGGCTCAAGTTCAGAATCATCAGGTATACCATTATATCACTAAATATAAGACTTATATTTTACATAAGACGAATCTATATCTTATATTAAATTGATAATATTCAAACATATTGATACAATATGGTATTACAATTTTGTGCTTCATGTATCAAACCATTATTTCCTTATTGGACCAATATGTTTCTGCTTTGTGCAAAAAACTGACCATAATAGATAGTCGATTTACCTCTATTCTCAATATAAGCTATTTAGATATATGCATCTGTCATTTTAATTGGTACCTAGCCATTATAGACTTCACACAAATGAAGTGTGATTAATGGTATAACTTATATTATGATTCGGATCTTCTTTCAACATGGGCATATTGGTTTAATGTTGTCCTCTTGCGATGTCGAGCTTTCCTATCACATACGTGCAGCCACCTTTCATATAGGTTGAGAACTTGGCAATTTCAAAATCACTGTCTTATTTGCGTTATATCATTTACTATGTTCTTATTTACATTCTTCATAATCTCGTTCCACAATACTTGAACTTCTTCAGAACCTGAGTGATAACTAATTTCATTTGCTCATTAAGAATATCTTCCTCATTGAAATACCGGTCATGCTTTACACTTGACTATAGGTTTTCTAAAGATTAAAAATTACTTCATTGACAATTTCCATTATAGTTCTCATGTATCTTTCTTGCCTGCATCCTTCAAGAGAACCCTAACAATTTTCAGCAAAACCCAAATCTGGAAAATGAGTAATAACTTTGCAACTCTTGCATGCCCTTCGAGAAGAAATGGTTTTTAACAGACGAGGCGAAAAACTCTTCATACTTCTCAAACAAAAAATCACACGCCTTTCTCAACTTCACTGGACATCTAAAACCCAACACTGTCAGGTATAAACATCTTACTAATGTCCTATTTAATTTTTCATTTTGTCGCATTCATCATCTCAATATTTTTATTTTCTCGTGATGGTAGTAATTTTCAGAGTACAAATAGTTGTCAGAATACACTATAAGGTACCAATAGGTCAGTGCTCTAGGTAATCACATTCTAGCTGTCTCCGCCTAACTCAAACTGGGAAAAGAATGCCTTCTCTTCATCAGCAACCACTTAGATATTCCCAAGAGCTTGATCAATATGTATCAATATTTGAGAACTGTTATAGATATTGTGTAAATCAGCACATAAAGTCGTAGTCATGCGAAAATCTTTTCCCCAATGGCATCTAGGAACTTTGCACCTCTGTTGTCTTTACACATTTGCAAATACATTAACTTGCACATATATTTCAACAATGTGTACTCCAAGAAAGCTTCAACCATCGCTCCTGATATAGTGCAAAAGGTCCGAGGTCAGACTATATGTGACATCTCCATACATGGTGCTAGCAGATTTGCTTTTGAGGTACTCGATATATATTCAAATCCATTAGTTTTCAGTTTGTGATATGCGTTTTCCATTATTTCTGATGCAAACATCTTAGTAATACCATTTTAACATATCTACGGTTATATATCTTCCATACTGCTCCCTATGTGCTTGGATTGCCCCTAATTGTAAGGTTAGTGTCACTCATGATTCTGTCATTATATATACTTGCTTATTTGATAGTTCAGAAAAATACAACAAAGAATTTGGTTTTTTATATATTTGGCATAATATTTTGGTCCAAGGCAATCCTGTATTCGTTCGCATATGCATGGTTAGTGTTCCATTTGAATATTTCTATAAGCCTATAATTGAACAACAGTAAGCTCAGATTTAGTATTATATATTTTTTGAAACATAAATGTAATTGTACATATTGCAACTATACATTCATGGTTAAAATCTGTTGTTGTTGTCACTACAGGTAATCTTGGCTGAAAAAGTAGGATTTTGATTAGCAGTGCGGAAGAAGAAAAATATTTCAAAGCTATTGAAACTTATCTTCAAAGCTACTGAAGCTATTGAATACTAAGTTGTGCCGCTGTGGAATTTGTGCTGATACTTTTCAATCATTAAGCTTTTTAATGGAAAAGAAAGCACCTATAGGTTGTCAAGCACATATAATTGGGTTGACCTCAACTTTTGCAATGTTATTCATGTTTGTGCTTTAAATTCATATATCAATTTAAATGCTCAATTTATGATATCATACGTATTTACAACAATTTTTTTGGTCTCCATATACATTTGGATTCAACAAATGATGCTTAGGTTTGATTGTTTTGGTTTCCCTTGCAAAGACATGTTATGTTCTCTTTTTTTGGTTTGAACTGACAAAGGTAAAGGAGAAGTGTGGTTTTGTAAATAGATCATTCTTAAGCTTCACCATCTGCCCAATTTAGTGACATGAATATTAATCTCCTTTGCTATTACACTGTCACCATCTGCCCAGTATAGTGACATGAATATTAATCTGAGAAACGAATGGGCCTCCCTTAAACTTCATATGAGCATTTTTACTTTGGAGTTGTTTTATTAAATTTAAATCCTAACAACATAAAAAATTATCCAAAAATTTATCTACAACTCTGCACTTGGCTGCAAGCGCCGAAGACACATACCAACCAACTCCACAAACGACTTTATAAGTCCCGAACACAATCAAAACACACTGCAACCCACAAAGCAGCTGCTCACTGCACCAAACCCACTAGCAAACTTGGCCGCAGATGCCGAAGGCAGAAGTCAGCTGCTATCAAACTTCACATCAAAATTCTTTCACTTTTCGTCGTCTCATTCAAAAGTAGAATATAAAATTTTCGTTATAAATTTAGAATACATTATTTCAATGACATAGATTATGATCTGATATCTCGAGGTTAGATTATTTGAGCAATGTAATGGATATATAGTCCTATCAGCCATGTCTCCAAAATCATTGTGTGAAAAAATAAACTACATACTGGTGGTTTTGTATGACTTCGTTATGGATAGTAGGAGTAGGTCTCCAAATCAGGACTTTGTTTAAAAATTGTTGCAAGTAAGCACTTAGATATGGATTTTTTTTTTACAAGTGTATTTTTTTTTCACAGAAAGTGGAAATAGTAGCCTGCCTTGATTATACCTCTGTTATTGCTACAATACATGACAGATTAGCAACTTAGACAACTTAGCAACACACAATTTTAGTATTCTCCATTTATTATTCTTATCAATGTCTTCTTGCTTTCCCTACCTAGGGGTTTAAACTTTAGACAACAGATAAAAAACTAGCCTAACTTCAAATCTCCTTGCCAATAGTTTCTAACACAACCATATATGAACACCAACTCAAAATGCCACCCAACCATTCCACCCACCCATCCAGACTATAGCTCCCTCTGCACATATCTAATACTTTAATCTCACCAACTGAAACCCTAATATGGGGCGATTTTGTTAAAACCCCTCAAGTCTATGTTCATATTTGCGTTTACCCCACTAAAGAATTTTTTTTTTGTCTTATCACTAGCAAGTTAACGATTCTGTCTCATGACCGTTTGTAGATGCTGACGTGGTTAGAACTTAACAACTCTGGCTTATTTAAAACGCACAATGTAGGTCCTCTTTATTTATGTTTGCTAATAATTGAATTGACAGCGTAGTCCAGTTCCCTACTTCCCTTTTGTAGTTTTTGAAGTAAACATCTTTGTCACAAACAACTCATAACTCCCTCACGGACCGAACCAAACGTACGTAAAAGAAAAGATAATTTCGCACTTCAAAGATATGTCCACACTCCGGAAGTCGCTTCTCTTAATCAACACTCAAACCTTTCTTCGAGATAAACAAAACAAATATAAGACGAAGGTGTGAAACTACTGATACGTGGCAATATACGAGGGAGGTATACACTAAATATGTGTTTCATGATTAACATCGAAGAGATTCTCTCCGATCATTAAATTGATCATCAAACTTATCTATTTATTCGCCCATTGTCTCTCTCGTCAATTCAACAAGATTCTTCTACTGTTTTCTTTCTCTGTAAATCGTCTTCTTCATCTCGAAATCTCTGAAAACATCAAATTTCAATCATGGCTTCTTTAACTTCACCACCACAAATCAGTCGACCAAACACTTCACAACTTCAATTTTCAAAACAACTTCATCATCGATCGAGCTTCAACAATAATAAAATCAGTAGAGTTGGATTTCAAATTAGAGCTACTTCTGAAATAATAAAACAAGAACCAGATCTAAGTGTAACTGTAAACGGGATGAAGATGCCGAATCCATTTGTTATAGGTTCTGGACCTCCAGGTACTAACTATACTGTTATGAAAAGAGCTTTTGATGAAGGTTGGGGTGCCGTGATCGCGAAAACAGTAAGTTTTTCTTTCTTTTCTAGTGATATTTGGTTTCTTTGAGCTTTAAATGTTATCAAATCGGTTAATTGAGAATCGTTTTAGTGTAGTTACTCTGTTTTGATCATTTTTATTTATATTTTTCTTCTTTATAGATTCTGTGAATCTGGTTTAGAATAGTTACTACTTATGTCATTTTCATAAAGATCTTCAATCGTTTTCTTAATAGATTCTCTTTGTATAATTTTTAAGTGAATAGATTAGTACAATTAAGTATCTGGATTGGATATTCTTTTGTTCTTGCTTTGTTCAATTAATCTTATCAGAAGTTGGGGTTCTCAGATTCAGTAACAAAAAGTTTAGTTTCGAATTTTTTTTCTTGTCTGATTCTACAAAGCAGCCGGCTAGAGTTAGATAGCTTAGCTATTCAATTTCTGCTTGGGCTAAATCAAATCGTCATTATATTTTGTAGTTAATCAAAACTCAAAAGTATATACTTTCTCTTATTTGTAATACATGCTAAAATCTATGGATTTGACATATTCGATTGTGATTTTTCAAGGTGTCATTGGAGGCTGATAAAGTTGTAAATGTAACCCCTAGATATGCCCGGCTTCGAGCTGGGGCGAATGGTTCAGCTAAAGGACAAATAATTGGATGGCAGAATATTGAGTTAATCAGTGACCGTCCTCTTGAAATTATGTTGAAAGAATTCAAGCAATTAAAAGAAGAATATCCAGATCGGATCCTTATTGCTTCGATTATGGAAGAATACAACAAACAGGCCTGGGAGGAACTGATTGATCGTGTTGAACAAACTGGAGTTGTAAGTTTATGTTCTCTTATTATTGTCTCTCTAAAACTTTTGACTACTCTTTCATTAAACTAGCATGGTCTTATGATATTATTTTGTTGTCATGCTAAATGCTTGCTATATGTTTCAAACTGAATGGAACATCTTATTATCATAACATAAGGTAACATCTGGGCATCACTTCATGTATTTGTTATTGTTCTGTAGGACGCCATTGAAGTTAATTTCTCATGTCCTCATGGCATGCCAGAGCGTAGAATGGGCGCTGCAGTTGGACAGGACTGTGTGTTGTTGGAGGAGGTATGTGATTGGGTAAATGCAAAAGCCACCATTCCTGTGTGGGCAAAGATGACCCCTAATATCACTGACATTACACAGGTCCGTTTGCCTTCTTGTCTTCTTGTTCCTATGATATTCTTATTAAAGATCAGTGCTGATTTATTCGAAGAATATGTCCAATTTGAGTTTCTTTTTAGTACATCCGTTGTTGTGAAAATACTTTCATTTTATTGATCATATCATATATGCATAACCTCCACCCAGATGAAGAATAATGTATATTAAGTGTTTTTTTAGCAATTATATAGGTTTTACTGATTAATTTCGTAAATTTCATTTCCTTTCTTTATCATATTTTGTCAAAAGGCTTACTATGAACATCTATTTGCAAATACCAAAAACTATGGACCTCTTTCTTTTTCTATTTTTTGGTACGAACAGTTTACTCTTATTTCTTCTAGAATTTTAGCCATAATGACATATTTTCATGTTTTGGTGTTTTATATAGCCAGCTAGAGTTGCATTGAAATCGGGATGTGAAGGTATTGCTGCAATTAACACAATCATGAGTGTTATGGGAATTAATCTCGATTCTTTACGCCCTGAGCCTTGTGTTGAAGGGTAAGCCATTGTTACTTTCTATATGGTTATAATGTGGCAGGGTATTTAGGAATTTTCAAATTTCTAATATATTGGCTATGTTGTAAAGATACTCTACTCCAGGAGGCTATTCTTCCAAGGCTGTCCATCCTATTGCACTTGCAAAAGTGATGAGTATTGCAAAAATGATGAAATCAGAATTTAATGATAAGGATTATTCACTTTCTGGTATTGGAGGAGTCGAGACTGGTGGTGAAGCAGCTGAGTTTATTCTTGTTGGAGCAAATACTGTCCAGGTTTGTTAAATATGTGGAAAGTTTTCGCTGTTGCTAGAACTCTTCCTATATTAGTTTTTAAATGTCTCATACAATATGGAGTTGCAGAAACTACTATTTAGCTCTAATTATTACAAAATTTATTAGATTGAGAGGAGTATATCATCGCAACATGTATACTTTGTTTAGCTATGTACACTTAAATCTTAACGTGTTTTCCATCCAGTGCATATTATTCCTGTGATTTCTCAGTTGCTTCTAAATATGCAGGTCTGTACAGGAGTCATGATGCACGGTTATGGCATTGTGAAGAAGCTTTGCTCTGAGTTGAGTGATTTCATGATAAAGCACAACTTCTCATCCATAGAAGATTTCAGAGGGTATGTGTTTCTAGATTTAATCCTTTATAATTATATGGTGTGGTGATGTGGTCAATGGAACTCTTCTATGCGACAGTAATGAAATGAGTGTAATGAAATGAGTGTATAAATTGGGGTCAAATATTCATTTCACTTCTACCTTATTGATCTTGACAATATTTTTTACTTTTGCACACTCGTCAGAAACTAGGAGTTACCTATGTATCTTCTTGCTCGACTACATAATATATACAGCTATTATTGATTATGGTATTTCTGACCTTTTCAGGGCTTCCCTTCCATACTTCACAACTCACACTGACTTGGTACATAGGCAGCAAGAAGCGATCCGGCAGAGGAAAGCTATCAAGCAAGGATTGCAGTCTGATAAAGATTGGACAGGTGATGGTTTTGTGAAAGAAACCGAAAGCATGGTATCAAACTAAATTTCATTATTTTAAATTTACAAAAAAAAAAAAATCAGTTTGTACTGTGTTTGTCCTCCACCTTTGTATAAGTTATTTTGAATATCAATAAAATGTGACCTTATTTAAAGAGGAAAAAAAAATATAACTATATACTATCATAAGACTGTTGCTTAAATTACGCTGTTGAGCTGTTCACTATTTGGACAATTAAAATTTTAAATATACTGTATTAGATAGTTTATTTGATCAGTGGAGAATCCAGTATTTAATGGGGTAGGTATATAGGTGGGTTATCGATTCTTTGGAAAGAAAATTCTTAGAATTCATCCGAAAGAACTAAAGAAGTTAGTGCTTGACCTCTTTATATGCCATATTTTTTAATAAAGCGTTCTGCTTCAATTACTCAGACAAGAAGTAAAACAAGAAATCTTAGCACATTGCTAAAAAAAATAAAAAAAAATACGTTTACATAGCATTTTCTTGTTTAAACTTTAAAGTACTTCAGTTTCTACAAGATGTTATTGAGCCTACCTGAAAACTTGTTAAAATAGTTGCCCAAGCAATGCCAGATACCCTGATCATTGTTACTATATTACAGGTATTAATTTCTGTGGGAATAGAGTAAACTAAGTTAATGCCTGAACCTACTTGATCTTGATTATGGAGCATTGTTCTTAGCAATTTTTAAATTTACCACAATTTGATATGGTACAAAATCCTGCACATCAGTTGGTCAGACAGGTTGGTCGATGATACTAGCTTCCCTGCTTGGAATTAGTATCATCTTGCATACTTCTAGAATGAAACACACCACCTCTTCTTTAACCACCCTATAATAAGCGACCGCATTATCAATCTTTCAGTTTTCTCCTTTACCACATTATCAATGTCCTAATGTATTTAAGGGTAATGCTCTGATAGAAACAACCAGATTTTCAATTCAAGGAAGCAGATTTCCCAAAGTTCTTTTTTCCAGCTTTATGATAAAAAAAACTCTGAGCAGTTGTTCTATCAATTGCTAAGTACACTTAACAAAATAACAAATTAACACAATAATTGATCATTGGGAGATTGGACGACACAAAGTTCCCCTCTGCTGAAAGTACAACCAAAACATTTTTAAATGCATTGCTCTACAAACTGCCTCTTGAGCTTCATCTTGCTTTGTAAATAAATATCAATCTTCCTCTAGTCCTGCACAAGATTGTTTCAGCAGAATTGCTTTAGCATTTACATGCATTTTATTTACATAGGATAAATATAAGATGGAGCTAATCTGCAGATGCTTTTTCACATTAAAATATACCAGGAGAGGTGGGTGTTGTGGCGTATGATGGGTAAGTGGTTGTGAGCTCCTTGAGTTGAGAATGCATATCATTGATAAATGCAGTTGTTCCGTATAATGGCTTTTTCATGGCTTCTTTGAACTCACCTAACACCCTGCAGTATGCTTCCTGCCCATATGCATATCATCAAATTCTAAATCAGTAACCTTAATATTCAGGAATACCTTAGTCACCTTATATAATTAAATACAACAATTTGATCTAAATGGTCTAGGCTAAAGTTAACCAAATTTAAACCTATTTAGCTGAAACTTATCAACATTTTTGCCCTAGAAGATTAGCACCTGCTGTGTGTGTGCACGCCTAACATTGATTTAAGACAGAACAATAAGCTCTATTCTTACCATGAAATGATCGAGGTCCGGAAGCTCAGCTACGCTTGTAATAGTTTCCGCCTTGTTGTGACCTTCCTTTACTACGTTTTCATCAGCTTCTTCCAGATCATCCAATAAGCTCATCTGAAATTCTCATTTCACATAAACCAAATTATATTGCTTTATATTACTGTGTGTACTGAGTAGACCACTATCGAAAATAAAAATCCCAGATGAACTAGATTTTTTTTTTTTTTTTGATAAACAAACAGAAGATTAACGTGATACAGATGGTTTCAATGGGAAAACCGTACCAGGGAATTAATTCTATCAGCAAAACTTATTGAAATACTGTTACACTTTGCAACCTTATTAGGCTAAGTATCTATTTTGCTAAAAAGTTTACAACAAGATTCTGTTCTTCTCACAAGTGTTCAATAGTGCTAACAGTGTTACAGACAGATAGTGTATTGGATGTTTTACCAGATCATGGACAAATTACAAGTTCCTCATTTCTATATACAGTATATGGTTTTATTCCCAAAACAGTGAACAGTGGCGGTGCTAAACCAAAATAGAAGAAAGAAATAAATAAATTAAAAAGCACCAATATCATATGAAATAGTAGTGAATCTGGTAGAGATCAGAGATGTATACCTTCAAACAGTCCAAATGGGTTTCAATCAAAAGCCTATACAAAGGATGATTACATATGCTTCTCTTCACCATCTCTAAATCTTCTTGTTTTTCTTTTTCTTCTTCAAACAACTCTACAGTACTGTTCTTGTTACTGTTGTCCTCCATTTCTTACTTCTCTTTGTCTCCCAAAAATTGAACAACTATCACTATTACTACTACTCTACTACTACTACTGTTCTCATGATATTACTATATTTAGTGTACTATGGTTATTGTACTCGTACGATTATCATGCAGACTGACGAACTTCCTAACTTTGGAAGTAGTATAAGATTTGACTCATCGATCAATTGAGTAAAATCGAGGAAGATCAGTTTTTTACTTTGTTCAGCACTGTCCTTATCATTCCGATCTAGATGTGTGTTATTAATACATCTACACCATGCACTATTCCTATTGATGTGTGTATGCACGTATCTCGATGGTAAAGATGTCAGGTTGCTTACAGCATTGAAAGGAACACTTCAGAGAGCTGAGGTTGCCCTTCAATTATGAGACTTTATCGCAATTCTCATCCAACCATTCAACTGTCTCTCAATGTACAAAATCGTTACTGTTCCTCCTTGTTTCTTGCATTTATTTCATTCGTTTTCTCTTTCTCACAAATATCTGTTACTATAGTTTACTATCTTTAGGCAAAAATGGTCACTTTCGTCTTTCTATGACGAGAGAAACTTTAGTCTCTAGTCTCTACTCTCTGTAGCACTTTGGATTTTTGAAATGAACATTTCAAAAATAAATAAAAAAATATGAACACTTCAACTATTCAACACTTTCAAGTCTTTGCACTACTTCAATCGGGTTCAAACTTGAGTTCAAACTGGCTGCTTCATTTGGTTGGAAGTTGGAACATGGAAATCAGAAATGGGACAGAGAGTTATTGGGCCTTGATCTTAGAAGCACATGATGGTTAATGGGCCTCAATATGGGGTTTTGGTAATTGGAATTTGGAAAGGCCTCCAGCACTGAAAGGAGGCATAATGTAAGAGTGGTCAGACAGTCTCACAAATTAGTGTCATGGGTCTCTTATTTTGTTTTTCTTGGAAACTGTACTTAGAATTTTAGATTATGAGAAACTCTTGAGATTTAAGAATTTTATTTTATTTTTATTGTTAATTAAATGAATGTGTTATGACCATTACAATAGGTTAGATACATTAGAGCATCTCTAATGGGTCTCCCATATTTAGTCTACACATAGGACGATTTAGCCTCCACGTAGGTGTCACCTTCTTTCCCATCACTTTTTTTAGCAGGTCTTCCATACCTATATCAGGGGTATCCCTAACGCGTTTCCTATTTTTTTTGCCAAATTTTATTTTTCACGCTGGTGCAACCAACGTGGAAATGTTTTTCTGTTCCACGCTGGTCCAACCAGCGTGGAAGACTTGGGCTTTGCGTGGTTGGGCTTGGGGGCAGTAGCTGGGCTAGGCTTTGGCTACAGGATCTGTAAGATGTTCCACGCTGGTTCAACCAGCGTGGAACTTTAATGAAATTTTTTTTTTTAACGAAACAGCAACCAGTTTACACCGTCTTCTCCATCTTTTCGCCTCCATTCTTCTTCCTCTTCCGCCATTTTCAACTTCTTTCATCTTGATTTTGCTACTTCTACTTCTTCCTACTCAAAAATTACACAACCATTAAGCCATCTTTTGTTATTTTCTACTTCTTCCCCTCCATTTTATTCATTCATTCTCTCCAATGACTTCTTACGACCGACATCATGAAATTTTGAACCAACAACGCCAATTGCTTATGGACTCATCTGATGATGAAGATCTTAGCACAAGGCATATCAATCGTCTGCTTCCAGCTATTTCGGCTTCTTTGGAAGAAGAAGAAAATGTAGAAAACATACCAAGATGGGGAGGTTCTAAATTTGGTCGAGCAGCTAACAGGCGTGACCATGTTCAATCACACAACATGCTTATCAACCATTATTTTGCAGCCCAACCTGTTTTTGGTGCAAAGCTTTTTCGACGTCGTTATCGTATGAGGCAGAATGTTTTTTTGAAGCTGTATAACGCAGTTGTTGAAAATAATGACTATTTTCACCAGAAATACGATGCTCTAGGTGTTCCTGGACCTTCTGGCCTAATTAAAGCGACATGTGCACTTCGCCTTCTCTGTTATGGGTGTCCAGCTGATTCTCTTGATGAGTCAATCAAAATAGGTGAGCAAACTGCACTCAATTCTCTGAAGCATTTTTCTCAAACTGTTGTCGATATTTTTGAGAACGAGTATTTGAGGACACCCACTCCAGCTGATGTCGAACGTCTGCTTGCTAAATGAGCTCAACGAGGGTTTCCAGGTATGTTGGGATCCATTGATTGTATGCATTGGATTTGGAAGAACTGTCCTACAGCAGAACATGGGCAACATATGGGACACCATAAGAAAGCTACTGTTATTTTGGAAGCTGTTGCAGATCATGAGCTTTGGATATGGCACGCCTTTTTTGGAACGGCAGGTAATTGCAACGATCTCAATGTCTTAGAAAACTCTCATGTTTTTTATGATATGGTAAATGGCAGATCGCCTCCTTGCAACTACTAGGTGAATGGGAATGATTATAATATGGGATACTATCTTTCTGATTGTATCTACCCACAGTGGGCTACTCTTATTCAAACAGAGAGATTTTCAGGGACGCGAAAGAAGAAAGTGTTTGCCAAAGCCCAAGAAGCTGTCAGAAAAGATGTTGAGCGTGCATTTGGTGTTTTGCAGGCTAGATTTGCCATGGTTGCAAGACCAGCACGTACCTGGAACAAGGCACAGCTTGGTATATTTATGAAGGCATGTTTGATAATGCATAACATGATTATTGAAGATGAGAGGGATATTGTTCTTCCAAAGTGGAAGCCCCCTCGTGATGAGCCTCCATTACCTGTAATAGTGGAGTTACAATCAAACGATGTGGATGAGGTTAGAGACATGCTTCATCGCATTTGTGCTGTCAGAAGTGGTCATGCACATGACTTATTGAAGCATGATTTGATCGAGCATATATGGCAACGTCATGGAGGCAATGAAGATTTGGACTGAATTGTTATAGTAGTTTATGTTTGAGTTTGTGTTTGATTTTGAATTTGTGTTTGAGTTTTTGTTTGAGTCCATGTTAGTTTGTGTTTGAGTTTGTGTTTGAGTCCATGTTAGTTTCTTGTGTTGTGTTTGAAAAGATGAGCTTAATGTTATATTAAGAAATTTCATGTTTTATAATTGCTAATAGTACAAAACATATTAAACTAAGGCCCATACTAGTACAAAACATATAAAAACTAAGGCCCATAATAGTACAAAACATATAAAACTAAGGCCTATAACCTCCACTAGGCCCAAAACCTCCACTAGGCCCATTAGGCCCATAACCTCCACTAGGCCCATTAGGCCCATAGCCTCCACTAGGCCCAAAACCAGGTTGGGGCCCAAAACCTCCACTAGGCCCAAAATCATCTAGCGCATAAGGCCTATAACCAAAAGGTACAAAACCAGTAGGCCTACTTGGAATACCTTGCTGAAAAGAAGTAGGAGCAAATAGAGTACCCGTAAAATCATTCTGTGAGGAAGGCCCATTTGGATCGTCTGAGGATGCAGTCCACGTAGGAGAGAATTCATTGATCTGTTTGTGACGCCTATCAAAGATTGCTTTCTGGATCTCTTCAAAGTATTGTTTGGATAGGGTTAGCAATTTTTTCTGTGTCTATCATCATGATATTGTATTCTTTTTCTACTCTTCTTTCTTCATTTAGTCGTGTCTTTTCTTCTTCCATCTGCTGGTACATCTTCATCTTTAACTCCCAATTGGCTTGTTTTAGAGCCAACTCTTTGGACGTTGTTTCATTGACCTTTGTCAGTTGAGTTGTGTACTCGGCCCTAGAAGAACTAACATCTCCTCCTGAATGATTGTCGTGCTAGCTTTCTTTTTTCTTTGGCAGTTTTTCTTCCAGTTGGTCGCGCTGGTGGTGGTACTGGACCATCCCCAATGTTGAGAAAAACATTTGGTGTAACCCCAACATTAGTTGTACCTTCTGGAAATTCATTTGGGGAGTCGTCATCACTGAGATGGATGTTCTGTTGGCTACGAGCATATGAAGCTGGAGTATCATCGCCCAGATTGATGTTCTGCATGTTCCGAACATTTGAAGTTGGCGTGTCGTTTGAAGCACCAGTAAACTCCGAGTCTGTGTTTGATTTCTGCTTCTTAGATGCATTCTCTCTTTGAATAGTCGTAGGGGTTCTTGCTGAAGCATAATCCATCCACTTTGCAGAAGTGTGCAAATATTCATAGCAATGCCCAGATTTAAATGATTCCCCTTCCACAGTTTGGTAGACTGAACGAGCAGTTGTCCACTAAAAAAATATAATTTAAAAAAACTAATTAAGAAATAAACTATTTATGAATTAAAAACATAGAACCCTAAAAATTAAAGCCAAAAATATATCTTGTCTTCTTGACTGGTTCCAGATCTATTGATGCGGACTTCTCAATTAATATGACATAAAATTTTTGTACAATCAAGACTTATTTTCGCCCATTTCGACATAATTGAGTCGAGCGACCTTTTTTTTTGATTTCCATTGGAGAGTAGAACAAATTTTTTCCAAACTTTTATCCCAAAATGCCTGTTTGGGTTGACCAGCGCCGACGACAGCATCTTCAGAAATTTTTACCCAAGCTTTACATAACGCAATATCTTCTGCTTTAGTAAAGTTAGACGTTCGTGGCGCCATGCTTGAGAAAAGAGTTCTGTTGTTGTAGTTGAGTTTTGATGAAGTTTGAAGAAAAGAATTCCGATGAAAAAAAAGAGTTCTGATGAAGAAAAGAGTATCGATGCAGAGTTTTTATAGACGTCGTCGAAATTATATCCGTTCGAGATTATAGCCGTTGATAGATTATAGCTGTTGATGGTAGCCGTTGGTTCCACGTTGGTTAAACTGGCGTGTAACAAATAAATTTGTTTTGAAAAGGTTCCACGCTGGTTTGACCTGCGTGGAATAAAAAAAATTAAAAAAAAGGTTCCACGCCGGTTTGACCTGCGTGGAATAAAAAATAAAAAATAAAAAAAAATGTTCCACGTTGGTTGAACCAGCGTGGAATTAAAAAAATAATTAAAAAAAAATTCCACGTTGGTTGAACCAGCGTTGAACATTTTATTTTACCCATTCCTATAATCCTATCTTTGGTTCGATTTTGGACGAAGTTTTAGCAGACCGGCCCACCACATCCTACGTGGATAGCCGGCTGCTAAAATTATAGACGACGCGTTAGGGTGCTGTTTTTTTCGGAATTCCTATAATTTAGGTTTTAGGAGACCCATTAGAGATGCTCTTATACTCCAGAACTCAAAAGCCTGTTAAGTACAGGTGCAGTCACGGAAGATGGCCAGAGAAGGGGCGATGTAAGTACATAGTCTATCATTGACAAGTGGCGAACTTGGAGCCAACAGATGGCGGTGTATAGGATAGCTTAAAGAGTAGGATATCAGAGATTAGGAATAATCTATAAGCATATGAGTAAATCACGTGAGTCTAGCTGTATAGCATATTAGAACAACGTAAGGTTATGAGAAGGCCACGTTAGAAAGATCATAATGGTAGAATAAGTAAAGAGATTCTACAGATAACATCAAACGGTGGATAGGTAGTATAAAAATTATTGAGTAAACCCTAGAAGTGGAGGGAACATTTTTCAGATAGAACTCTCTCTCTCTCTACTTGCTTTTAGGTTTTGCTTACCCAACCAACTTGGCCGTAGGAGTTTCTTCCACTGGTTGAACACCAACACCAATGGTCTTTTAGTTACCAAGGAGCATGAAGGATACCAGAGGTCCAGCCTTCTTTAACACTTAAGCTCACGGAATACGAGCTGTTTGCGCAATGAAAAGGGTTGAAGACTTGAAGAATGAAGCTACCTAGATGGCTAGATTGGTTAGGGTGTTAATGCGTTATGCACTTGGAACCAGAATGTCACCAACACAAGATGTGGTTCACAAAAGCACACCATGTCCTGTAATTGGCCACGCGACTGATAGTAATTTGTAAAAACGGAAAAACCTGATCGATTGCTAAAAATTCTGACACTTGGAAAAGCACGTGACTTCCACACTCCCAACCACACTAAAACAATCAAAATCCTCTCTCTCTTCGGCTCTTCGCAACATTACTCCTCGTTCTTCACAGAGAAGAAGAAGAAGAAGAAGAAGAAGAGAGAGAAAAATTAGAGATGGGTTTTGCCCTAATAGCTCTTCGTCGAGCTTCGAGATCTTCAACATCAGTCTTTAATCGACTATCTTCTTCATCTCCTGCATCAATTTCTAGGGTTTTACCTTCATCTTATAGATGGATTGTTTCAACACCTGAACTTCAAAACCCTGAAGCTGCAACAGCAACAACATCAACACCAGAACCAACTCAACCTGAGTTAATTCATCCACCTAGAAATCCAGTTGGTGGAGCTAGGGTTCATTTTCCTAATCCCAATGATGCAATTGAAGTTTTCGTTGATGGATTTCCGGTCAAAATTCCCAAAGGAATGACTGTCTTACAAGCTTGCGAGATTGCCGGAGTTGACATTCCTCGATTCTGTTATCATAGTAGGCTTTCGATTGCCGGTAATTGTCGTATGTGTTTGGTTGAAGTCGAGAAATCTCCGAAACCTGTTGCTTCTTGTGCTATGCCTGCTCTTCCAGGTTCGATTTGGTTAATAAGTTTTGATTTTTGAGCAATTTGAGTTAATTGGATTGATTTTGATCTGGATAATTTGATTTGATGATAGGAATGAAAATTAAGACGGATACGCCTATTGCTAAAAAGGCTCGGGAAGGAGTTATGGAGTTTTTGCTGATGAATCATCCTCTTGATTGTCCAATTTGTGATCAGGGTGGAGAATGTGATTTGCAGGATCAGTCTATGGCTTTTGGATCTGATCGTGGTCGATTTACTGATGTGAAGAGATCTGTTGTTGATAAGAATCTCGGACCTTTGGTGAAGACTGTGATGACTAGGTGTATTCAATGCACAAGGTTCGTAATACTTGTTCTTTTTTTGCTATTGGTATTCAGACATTTTGCTATATGACTCACTATACTCTAATTTCATTATTCTAGCTGTTGCCTGTTGGCTCATACTGAAATTGAAATTTGTTAAGGCATAAATGTTGCTAAGATAGAGAAAAGTATTTATTGTAAAGCACGTGGTTTCAATAGTAATCCTTTAAATGAATCATCTGTGTTCCCTTACGGTCTTGGTAAAAGTCTTTCACCTCTTGGTTAACCTTGATTACTCAAGGTCTTGGTTGACAGTTATAGTGTTGCCAAAGGTGTTCCTGTAGGCTTATGTCCTTCAAGAAGACCTTTGATTTTGAGCATTGTGTTTAGAAGGAGGTCTATTTACAAATGGAAATGTTGACTGATACAAGGCTGCATAGCAAAAACGCCTTGTATTATTTTCTGTCCATGATCAACACATTAAGTTGCAACATATCACGTTCGTTGGTTTTTGTTGTCTGGTAAGTTCTTATCGCACTGGTTATTTAACTTGGTAGAGTTCTAAGATTCGAGGGTTCCTTCGTTGGTTTTTGTTGTCTGGTAAGTTCTCATCGCACTGCATACTTTAGCTTAGGAACATCTCATCGTGTGGTATTTTGCCATATCCGATCCTTTGTACCTGTGTTGGTCAGTCAAATACCGATACACAGACCCGTATCAATGTCACTTAGAATTAAAGAAGGAAAAAGCTGGAACTTGAAGACATCATGTTAGGTTATTAATCCCTACCATGATCCCAGGGAGATAGAAGTAGAAACAGAGCAGTCGCGTACCTCTTAGTTCATCACTTGATTGTTTGGCACTTTGCCTTTGGCTTCAATCTTCAGTATCGTTCATTGTCTAAGTAACCACCAGGGAAGAAGCAAAGAGATATTTGATAGACTCGGATTCTTTAAAAAAGTAATGATCATGTAATTCTTTGTTTTAACAAGTAACGATTTGGCAATAACACATTTAAGAATTGAATATTAGGTTGCTTTGCAGTTTCTTCAGAAATGTAGATATGTCTCCCTTAAAGATACCTTTTGGCAGCATTAATTTTCTCCACAAACTGAGACGGTATCTTTTGGCAGCATTAATTTTCTCCACAAACTGAGACTCTGAGAGTTTAAAAAAGAAAAAGAAAAAAGAAAAAAGAAGAGGGGGTGTGTGAAGGGAGAAGGGCTACTGGAGTATTGATCAACTTAAATCTTTAGACAGTAGTACAAAATCTCTAAATTGTCAAGATTTTTTATGCTTTGGGCACGTAATATAGCCCATAGTTTCTCGTTCGGCATCAATTCTTGAAATTTTGATGATTTGGCCTTTTTATATGATAAAGCATGGCTATATTGCGTCTGACCCACCAATTCAATTTTCCGATCTCCACTTCTCTGACTCTCTTATCTCTGAGAGAGTTGTTCTGTTACCATCATTTTATATATCTACCCAATTTAACTCTTTTTTTGAACTGGATGTTTGGTCTAACAGATGTGTTAGGTTTGCTACTGAGGTTGCTGGAGTTCAGGATCTTGGTATGTTAGGCCGCGGCAGTGGAGAGGAAATTGGAACTTATGTTGAGAAACTTATGACCAGTGAACTTTCTGGGAATGTCATAGATATCTGCCCTGTGGGAGCTCTCACCTCAAAACCCTTTGCTTTTAAAGCTAGAAACTGGGAGTTGAAGGGCACAGAAACTATTGATGTAACAGACGCAGTTGGTTCCAACATTAGAATTGACAGTAGAGGTCCTGAGGTCATGCGCATAATCCCAAGATTGAATGAGGTACAGTTCCTTTATTCAACTCTGACATCCATTTTGTTTGTATTTGTTTCCTTAACAAGTTTGTGATATATGTAATATGTTTCATCACCTTTACGGATTAAATTCATTCAAACTTCAGAACCTTTTAGTTAAAACTTCATTATCTTTTCCCTTGCATATATTGGATTGTTATATCTAAAGTAATATTCTGACTTCAGTTATACCGTTAAAGATTGAGCGATGTAATTGCCTTCACATATATACTTTCTGGTGTTATAGTAAATTTTAATTGTTTATAAGCTACTGCCCCTATTTAGTAATATTATATGATGTGTGGCACTTCATCAGCAAGCTTTATTGCTCTGTATTCAGGACATCAACGAGGAATGGATATCAGACAAAACACGCTTTTGTTATGATGGTTTGAAAAGGCAGAGATTAAATGACCCCATGATTCGCGGTCCTGATGGACGCTTTAAGTCTGTGAGCTGGCGTGATGCCCTTGCTATTGTTGCTGAGGTTGTCCATAATGTAAAACCCGAGGAAATTGTTGGAGTTGCTGGCAAGCTCTCAGATGCTGAATCTATGATGATGCTTAAAGACTTCTTAAACAAACTGGGGTCGAACAATGTGTGGTGTGAAGGAACTGCTGCGCAGCCTTGTGCTGATCTGCGCTCAGGGTTTTTAATGAACAGTAGTATTGGTGGACTTGAGAAGGCAGATGCTTTTCTTTTAGTTGGTACTCAGGTATTGTCCCACATCTTCTTTAGTTAGCTCATTTATATTTTTACTTAATGTTGGAATTGATGTGAGCTCTTGGTAAATGCATTTTTCCCCGAGATATTCAATATGAGTTTTACGTCCAATATTGTGTAAGTATTGTTGTTAATTGTTATATTTACATTAGTCCATTGAACAGGAGTAATTTATGAGGATTCTGTCTTCAAATTTCTATCCATTGATTTAACCATGACTTGTTGAAGAGAGATGACATGAACAAAATGTAGTTTACCCACTGACTATCAGTGACTGGAATACTCCGAAAATGTTGTAATCTTGTTTGAGGTGAATTTAGCCAATACATATTTGCTTAACTTTCTTTATTACTAGCTCACTCTTGTCTTGTGTTGGTATGCTTTGAGCATATGCAGGGGCCATAGAAACGCCTTGGGCTTCTAACTTATGTTTCCTTGTTTATATCGTTATGCGTCAGCCACCTGTGGTGTGCTGAAACGGTGGCCTGCCTATACATGTTTCATGTTGTGGCTATCCTGTACACAAATAATTCTTTTACTCCCTTTTCTTAGTATTCACTGCTTGCTGTTTTGGGTGGTCTCATCAAAGTTCATTATTGATATTAAATTTAAGTAAAAGTTAGTTGTATGTAAACAAATTAATAAATTATTGCATTCAAAATTCACTAATAAAAAAAATTTGAAGTTTCTCTCCCAGCCACATGTAACTTTGAATGCCCATTTCTTCACGGTAGGACTATCATTTAGAGAGCATATATACAATTGACTTTATGAATGCTCTGGAACACCTGTTTGATTCGTTACCATAAACTGTCTTTCTGCATAATTACAATACTACAAGTGTTCTTTCTTTTTCAAGTCGGAGGTTTGCCCATTTATCTGTATCTAACAGCCTTGTTCCGTTAATTAAATGGCAGCCTAGGGTTGAGGCTGCTATGGTTAATGCCAGAATCCGCAAAACAGTCAAAGCAAACCAGGCGAAGGTGGGATACATTGGGCCACCCGCTGATTTAAACTATGATCACCAGCACCTTGGCACTACACCTCAAACACTTCTTGAAATTGCAGAAGGGCGGCACCCATTTTGCTCTACTCTCCTATCTGCAAAAAATCCCGCCATCATTGTAGGTGCAGGACTCTTTGAACGGATGGACAAGGACGCAATTTTCTCTGCTGTTGAAACCATTGCTAAACTTGGGAAGGTGGTAAGACCTGACTGGAATGGCCTCAATGTCTTGCTTCTTAATGCTGCCCAAGCTGCTGCTCTTGACCTTGGTTTAGTGCCAGAAACTGAGAACAGCATTGAATCTGCCAAGTTTTTGTATCTAATGGGTGCTGATGATGTGAATTTGGATAAGCTCCCAGGTGATGCATTTGTGGTCTATCAGGGACACCATGGTGACAAGAGTGTGTATCGCGCCAATGTCATTTTACCTGCTTCAGCATTCAGCGAGAAGGAAGGAATATACGAGAACACTGAAGGGTGTGCCCAGCAAACATTGCCGGCAGTCCCCACTGTTGGGGATGCTAGGGATGATTGGAAAATTATCAGGGCCCTGTCTGAGGTGAGTGGGATACAGCTACCCTATGACTCACTTGGAGCTGTTCGGTCACGCATCAGGAATGTGGCACCAAACCTCTTGCACGTAGATGAGAGGGAATCGGCAACATTCTCCCATGTGGTAAAACCTGAATTTTGTCAGAAGATCAGTATGACACCATTCACGAGTGCTGTTGAGAATTTCTATATGACTGATTCAATTACCAGGGCATCGAAAATTATGGCCCAGTGTAGTGCTTCATTACTCTCAAAGAAGTGATAACATCGGATTGATGTTCAGTCCATTTGTAATGTTTTTTGCCTTTACATTTGGCAACTTGTGTCATTTTTCAGCAGTAGGGTTTGGAGAAAATGCAAACACAATTTGCAGTGCCATGAAAGCTTCTCATAAATGGCATTTTAATTTTCAAATTGTTCTATGTAACTATGTTTGTCTGATTCTTGTTAACTGTATGCTGTTTCTTTCTTGTGTTGGAGTAAGAAATGATAGGTTATGTTAATAAGATTTTCCATAAAAAGTTTTGCAGTTGTAATTAATTCCAAAAACATTTTGAAAGAGTTATGGTTGAAGGTGTTGTATATTTCTCCACTCTTTTGTATTAGTAGTTTAGTACTGTTGTAGTGTAATTGTAATAGATAAATGCAAGGACAAACTGGAAAAGTCATGACTAGATGGTCAGACTTTAATCACCATCCACCTGGGACGATTGTACGATTTGAACGATTAAATCAGCCATCTCCATTGTCTCTGGTACCTTCAAGAATGATTCTCTTGCAGGATTTGCTCTTGCCAAAATCTATCATGAGCCATGATGTCCAAGCATCATGAGACCTTCAAATTGATCAGTTTCTTCCAGATTACTATTGAAACATATTGATCTCCGTTGAGCAAGTTGCTCCTCATTCCCTCTCTTCTTTCTACGCATGCATTAACTATAAAGTTTTGAAACGGCAGCAAAGGTGACCACCAGGGACAACCAACGGTTATTGGTTTGATTCTTTTTAAAAGTGTACCTATAGTCTATAGGTTCATATTGGCCAACAACTACTGATATACTTGAAAATAACACTGTTCCTTCAAAAAAAAAAAAAAAAATCAAATTTAGATCTATGGTTCAAACATTTCAGTCCAAACTAAGATGATGAGGGTGAGGTATTTCTGTCGAGATGTATGCAATGAGATCATTTGTGTTTTTACGTATGAGAATCGTTTCCATGACCATGAGTCCATGACTACTCCAACAATTAGAATCATTCATACACTATTTGATCATTAATTATATATATCCTATCCTATCCATCAAAGTGAAGATAAGACACCACAAGAAGCACAAGTTGAATGAATTGGTCAATATTTGGTCACAAAAGGATGAGTTAACTTTATGCCATCAAGTGGGTAATATGGAAATATGTACACATTAGTCTTAACTTGAATGATCTTTTTTTCATGTAACATGCATCCACCTTACGAGGAGACAAGTTCACTGCATGTGGTATAGATCTTGAATCTGAATGAATTAATTCCAGACTTATTACCTCATTTATATTATATATAGATCTAAATCATATAATCCTGAACCACAGATGCTTAGTGCATGTCAAAATGAAAGTGAAATCTGATGTCAGTGATGTGAAACATGATATGTAATTATGTTGTGGCTATCTCTGTCTGATTTAAATGAGAAAATGAGAATGGTTTCTTAACAATATTGTACATAATTTCAAAATAAATTGGTCTATTTTCCATTGATCAATTTCACTATAGCTGATAATTTTTTCAATAATTGAATTATCAATTGGTAAGATGGTTCTATCAGTTGGTGCTCAAGAATGAGAATACAAACTTATCAATTTGACCCAGTCTATGAATGAGCATAGTTTCTCCTGTATGTAGTTAATGTCAATATATTTCCATAGAATAATAAATCTACATGCATATCTCTGAAATTAATTAATTAGCACATCACCCTGGCCAGTTCTCTATTATCCTCCCAACCTATAACATTGGTCACCTTATCAGCTGGAAAGATGCCCCGACTCCCTGAGTGTAACGCCCCTGAAATCCGATCCTAGCTGGCCAGGCCAAAATCGGGCAACAGAGTCATAATGATCTTCATATGTCCTCCATGGACCGTAGGGTCACACTACTGTCATGTGATATCACACCTCTAGACCACAGAAGAACATAATAAAATAAACAACAAATACTAAATTAACAGCGGAAGACTAAACAAAATACAAACTATATAAATATAAATATACATCAGAGTCATGCCCGAAGGTTACAACTCATCAAACTCCAACTAGACCTATGAGCAACTCAAGACAACCTCCACCAAGCTCTTATCGAATACTTCGTCTCTAAAACATTTGTATCCTGAAAAGGGAAAAGGGAAGACGTTAAACGCCATCAAGTTACAGAACTTGAGGTTCGATCTTAATTCCCAGAAAAGGAATTAAGATCAATAAATCAACAAGATCAATTATAAATAATAATTAATTTATTTTAACATTTAACACAGTGATCAATAAATCAACAAGATCATTCTCTGGTAATCCGCAATGTCAATCATATTTCCAGTTCCAATAATCAAAATCTATTTCAATTAATCAATCAATTAATCAGTCTGCAATATCAGATCAAGTCCTTATCCAGTAATTCCAATCCATCATATTATATCAATCCAAATCCATCAATTTCAATCCATGAAATTCATATATAAAGTTGTGCAGTAGCACCGAGTCGTACGCATCATCGCCATACACTCACATGAAATTCATATATAAAGTTGTGCAGTAGCACCGAGTCGTACGCTTCATGCCATACACTCACATGAAATTCAAATATAAAGTTGTGCAGTAGCACCGAGTCGTACGCTTCACGCCATACACTCACATGAAATTCAAATATAAAGTTGTGCAGTAGCACCGAGTCGTACGCTTCACGCCATACACTCATTGAGTTATGTCATGTGACAACACTCCGGGACGTCTCCCCATCATACGAGTCCGGTGTTAATTTGTTTAACACACCCAAATCTAATCCAACACATAGTTCAGTCCAACCATTCTATTCCAATCATTGTCCATATAAATATATATATGACGAAACAATATATGTCAAGTTCAGGAATTTCTAAAGTAAGAAAGTCCATAACCAATGGGTTCAATCAAACATTACAATACCAAGTCAAATATTCAAATCCAATAATAACATATTTTAAAATATAAATTTCAGCAATATTAATAACTAAATATTAACAAGTTTGCATATTTATCAAATTTTAATTATTAAAACATGTATTTTTATGGGAATCAATTATAATTCTATTTTCTAAACATGCTAACCAAACTAACACTTCAACCAAATCTGAAAATTAAGAGAAAACATCAAGTAATATAACTTGCCTCATAAGAAGACCACCAAACATCATATATACGAAGAACACAACTCAAAACCACCATACTGCAATCCAGTCACAGATTTTCTGACCTCCAAAGAATCAGTTGTACAGGTCACATCCGGAAGATTCACATACTCTACTTTATATGCTCAGGTGCGTATTTTCAATAGGGTTCTAATGACGTACGATTCATGTCATTCCGAGTTCTGTAGAGAGAGTTATGGCCGAAATACTAACAGGGTGTTAAGAAAAACGGGAATACATATATTTCTCTTCAAGTTTAAGATCTAGGGTTTTTCTTTCTTGATCTAATAACTAAGAATATTATATATACTAATATTTATTTATGTGGACCTAAAGATGAGTTTAAAATAAAGCCCAAAGGCATAATACTAATCTCATATATAAAACCTATTTATATAGTCAAAGAAGTCCAAATTGAAATACAATTTCTATTAAGCACAAGTCTATCAAAATACCGGGTATTACACTTTTTTTTTTTTTTTTTATTTTTAGTATATTAATCATGGCCCGAAGGCTTACAAAGACAGGGCCCAAAGGGCTTACAAGGACAAGGCCCAAAGGCTACTGATGCCATAGGTGAAAATATCGTGCGTGCCGGGCGGATATTCGCGATATTTTCCGTTTTTTCAGAGATCGGCACGGTACGGATCACGGCATATATTCGGATATTAAAACACCCCATGCCGGTCGGCATAAATCGGATATTCGCGGCATAAATCGGCAAAAACCGATATTTATCGAAATTTTGGAAATTTTCGATTTTAAAATTAACACATTTATTTTTAATCCCCCCGAACTAGAATTTTCGATGAGATTATCAAAAAAATGTCCAAAAGGCACTAGACGTTTGGAAACTTTCGCGACGAACTTGATGGCCCTCCAAGAGCAATATATCAGAAAGAAACGAAAAAAAAGCACGCTCATGCCAAAGTGAAGTTCTCTCTCACTTTTGGCAAACCAGTATACTGTTTGTATCCAAGGTTTGTTTTTGTGTAATGAATAATTGGTATCGAATTGGTAACATAGGAACCTCCCAAAGTGATGATTCCAGTGTACCATCCTACCAAACCCAACCAGATGACAGTGGTTCTTGGTTTCCTAATATAGGGAGTTGGTTGGCCCCAATGACAAGTGGGTCCGACGTGCAGTCAGCCGATACATTAATGCCGGTTCAACAATACTCGAGATTTCCTATATTTGAATCATTTGCTCCGTATTGTATGGATCAAGATGCATATGATATGCATATTGACCAATTCAGGTCGTACGAGCAAACAATGTCATGGGAATATTACTGTACTGAGTTCGTCCCCACACGTATGCGACTCGAAGCTCATCGGTTTGACAAGGGGCGTCTATCATTCTGGGGTTAGCATGTCTTTTATTTTGATTATTAAAATAAAACTATGGGTTGAGTTGTAATGAGGTTGTTTGTGTTTAGTTCTTGTATTGTAAACATATAAAATTTCTATGAATATCCGCCCGATATTTACGATTTTTTCACCTATGAGTAAAACTATCTTGTGTAATAGTTCCGTCTTAGCTTCCTTGTATGATTTGTCGTGTGTTTAATTTGTAATGTATGTTTTTCTTTTAATTATAAGTTTATATATCGAAATCCGCGAAAAAACACGTAAAGTGCAGAAAACCTCCCAATTTGCCGAATTTTTCGCGAATATTCGCGAATATCCGCGGCATAAACCGATTTTTTCGAATTTGCCAAACCAATACAATCCGACACATGAGGTCGGATATCCGCGATATTTTCCGGTTTTTGGGGGATCGGATATCCGCCCCTAAACGATATTTTAGCCTATGACTGATGCTACTACCTAAGTGTCCACACCGCCACCTTGCAACTCGAGCAATTCTGCTACTCAGGGACTTGCTTTCGCTGAAGAACACCTAGCCACATCATCATCATGGGAGAACACCTAACCACATATCATCATCATAAGAGCATGGGCCTCCTAATCTCGAACCAGGCCCGAAGGCTGACCCACCTAAGAATTACATGAGAAATTCCCCCAAACACTGTTGATGGGAATTGAACTCACAACCTCTCACTCGTGGGAGTGTTTGAAAGGGATAACAAACCAACTGAGCTAGCAGTTGTTTGTTAAATACCGGGTATTACACTGAGCACGCAAATAATGCCCAAAACAATGTTATCTGGCATATGCATGCTACAGTATTTAGATAATCTACATTTCAGCCTGGTAGACACTGAACTATACCTTCACTTAATGTATGTGAAGCCCGATCGAATTTGATGTGAGTTTTTGGGATTTGCTATGAATCCAATACGATGAGATCTATACTTAATTGTACGTATTCCCGTATATACATATTGAATTCTACTACAGTAGGATTCTAATCCAACCTGATCCATTGTCATACTGTACTTAATCAGTGGGAGGGGCCAAGTTATTAATGCACTTCACAGATAATCTTTGGTAATAGTGTAAACATTGTTGTCATGTTATGTTAGTTACTTTCTAGTTTTTTGTGATAGTCTAGGTTTCCTTCCATGTTATTATCTTCTTGTCCTCCTGTCTCCTTATCCAAACTCTTTACTCTTCCATTCAATGATGGGAACAGTTGGAAGTTATGTGCCTTTATCCACAGATATGAAAGTGCTCATCCCTTAATTTTCATGCTTTTTAAATATACAAATTCAAATAATGTGTAAAGAAAGATAGATAGCCATAATCAAGGAGTTATTAACCAATAACCACTTTCCGTCGAGTCCAACTACAATGGGTATATAGGGAAGCAAATGCAGCTGCAGATAAGCTGGCGACATATGCTTCATCTCAAGCTAAGGAAGTGGAACACTTGGGCGCTATCAGTACTCACTGTCCACAACACACCCTGTTGAAGTTAAGGAGCTCATGGATGATTTTGACTCTTTCTGGTGGTTACAACCACTTTCTTTTATATGTTTGTTATATGATGCACAGGGTATTGGTAGTTTGGTACACCCCGTCTAGTACCTGTGAAATAAATAAAATGCCTACCCACCTCCCCCCCACCCCAAAAAAAAAGAAAGGAATTGGGTGACCTGAGATATATGTTGTCATTCCTATACGTAAGGCTGGAGCATCAGCAAACCATTTGGATCACTTAACTTAATCTGTAGATCGACTTTTCAATATGACCTTTAGGATAATTTTATTAAAATGATCCCCATCTTCCTTTTATACATTTTTTTAATTTTTTTTCTATGTGATCCCACCACTTTTGACTATGTGTATTAGGACTATAATGCATGTTCATAACAGTTGTAAAAACAAAAACCTTGTTTCAAATTGAAACAAAGATAATGTAGAAGAAATATTATCTACTAAAATTAATTTTAAATTAAAAGTCTCATCCACATATATTAATCAGGGTATTGATTAAAATTAAGAATTAGGTTGGATCTTGGAGCACTGTTTGGACTCATGCTTGATAGCATCTCTTGTTCGATCAAATATATTATCTCAATGGACCATACACTCAAAACAAAAGAATATAAAGGTTATGTACGAAGATGCTTTTTATTTCTTATATATTTCTTTTAAAGGAGAAGCTAAGAAGAGCCATTAAAAATAAAATTCCATAAGGATTTCAGATGAGATTATAAGGCCACCTCACTTTTTACTACGTGCATTATGAGTTGTGATGATAATATCATTTTCATTATTAAATGCCAATTATTGTCATAAAATGTCTACCTAAATATGTCACAACAATATAATTTTATGAACTATCTGATGTGTGTGTAGCTATAAAAGTGATCTTATATTGTAGATTTTTTATTTTTATTTTTTTGGGATAATGTATCTCTCTAATTACAGACTAGTACAATTTAAACCTTGATTCTTTATGATAAGGCCTAAGCTAAGCTAAAAACCTTTGGCTGTGAGAAAAGCCACCAAACATGGAGAAAAGATCTATAAACTTGGCCAAGTAGACTGTTGATCAAAATGAAGAAAAACCACGTGAGCTTGAATTATGGACCCCCACCCCACCCCACCCCACCATAATTCATAATTAAACATTGTTTCAGCTTTTTTCGAGTTTCGCAGGTAAAGAAGTCTGGTTGGACAACCCATTTCACTTTCTCTCCAACTCATCTTTTTACCTATTTTGGTTCAATTCAACTTTATCCTTCTATTGTCTTGTGTGTTAATAAAATATAAAAAACATTAACACGTGTCATCAACCCACAACTCTCAACTTTTTAAAATAATTCTATTGCCGGTAATCCTTATCCACAACGGTTTTATCAACTCTAGCTTGTGATAAGCACCCATGTAATGTAGGTCCCACTATCAACATTGGATAAATCATATAAATCTCCTCCCCAATGTGCCAAACAGCTGTTCAAATGTCCCGACACACTTTCAAATATCGGGATACTGTTAATAAATCTACACCGATACGTTATTTATCCGATACCGGTAAATGAGAACTACTAGGAGACAACCGTTTGTAACACAGTTAAGTTACTGTATAGTGTACTTTTGTCACGTGATTAGGCGTTTGAACCATTTGGATTTTTTGTATAGATATGTGGGCCATGTTTTTATTATGCCGACATTTCAAATGTTGGCAGAAAATTGTTGCCACGTGGATAGTTAACCGCAAGTAAGCTTATTCTGCTACAACATGTGTTGTACTACTGTTGTAGTAGTAGAGGAGCTGAGCAACTCAGCAACAGCTAAGAGCCTAAAAACATTAATGGGACCCACTTTTTTAAAAAAGTCTATACCTTTGGGCATTTACTCATTTATTTATTTCTCAAGCTCCTCCTCCAATTTTGGATTAGGATAACTTTGATGTCCAACTCTTTTTTAATTACAATTTCACCCTTCAATTGCTTAATTTTAAAATAAACTCCACTTGTATACATCTAACATCTTAGTTGGAGGTCATATCCTAATAGAATGTAGGGGTGCTGATTGGGGCGGGGCAGGACGGGGCGGGGGAACAGTGTGCGGGGTTGGGGCGGGGCGGGGCGGGTTCAAATAATCCCCGTTCTTAGGCGGGGCGGGGCGGGGAACGGTTGGCTTAAGAAGGTTCACCCCCATCCCTGCCCTGTACAGGTCGGGGGGCGGGGAACGGGGCGGGGCGGGGACGGGGAAAAGTATTTTTGCTGAAACTGGGCTGAAACTGGGCTGGAACTGGGCTGGAACTGGGCTGAAACTGGGCTGGATCTGGGCGGGGAACGGGGCGGGGATACGGGGTGGGGCACGGGGCGGGGCACGGGGCGGGGCACGGGGCGGGGTTTCAGTCTATACAATGAAACCCATCCCTGCCCTGCTACCCATTGGGGCGGATACGGGGCGGGGCAAATATTGGGGCGGGGCGGGGCGGGGGATAAAAAAACGGGGCGGGGAACGGGGCGGGTCCGGGTCACGGGGCAAGTTGAGCACCCCTAATAGAATGTACTCTTTTTTCTATGTAGGGCGAACCGGGTTAGGATTCTTCCTTTGTTCATAGTAGTGTTTTGTTAATATTCAAAGTGAGTGCGGTTAGCATATAAGTTGCAATTATTTTGATTTATATCTAATTTGGATTATAGTAAAACTCGGTTGTTTTGGTTTACAAACCCTTTGTATTGTTAAACATAATAACATATTTGTTGAAAATGCTAATTAGTATATTAGATAGAAAAAGATTTACAAACAAGATAGTTGTTCTACCAACATTATTCTAATATCCTAACTGTGAATTATTATGCACTTTGGACTAAATGACTCTTGTTTAGCAATGAAAATTTAAAAGTGTATAAGTCAAAGGGTGCACAGTAAATTAAATTTTTTTAGTGTTCTACAGGTGTAATCAAATTATCCAAAAGGAGTTAAGAAGAAAAATAAATGAATAATAATAAACAAATAAAAACTCTTGTTGTGGATATGGCAGATGGTGAGTCGTGAGTGTATTTAAATGAAAGAAAAACTAGTTCACTTCACCTCAATGGTGCCAAAAGATTTATTAGATGTTTATCTGTCTCTCTTCTTTCTTTCTAAAGTTTAGCTTTTCAGTGTGTTTCAAAATTCTTTCCTTCTCAGTAAATTACCTAACTTTATAAACACTTCAATCTTCCCTTTAATGGGTTTTCTTTAATTTCACTGATTACCTTGTATTCCTTCTAATTATTATAAAAACACATACTCTGTTGTCTGTTCTTCTTCTTCTTCTTCACACCTGCAATTGTTTTAAAAGATGGTTTCAAGATCTTATTCAAATCTATTTGAAATGGCTTCAGATGAGTCTTTCTCACCATCTTACGGCCGTGTTAGCCATCGGATTCCACGTATCATGACTGTTGCAGGTATAATTTCAAATCTCGAGCTTGAAGATGATAATAACAACAAAAATAATAATAATACTAATAATACATGTGAAGGAAGTGTTTGTTCTGATATATCTTCATCTTCTATACCTCGAGATCGTATTATTATTGTAGCTAATCAACTACCCATTAGAGTTAATCGTAAAGCTGATAATAAAGGTTGGACTTTTAGTTGGGATGAAGATTCTCTTCTTCTTCAACTAAAAGATGGTTTATTATCAGGTGAAGATGATGTTGAAGTTATTTATGTAGGTTGTTTAAGAGAAGAAATTCACCCAAATGAACAAGATGAAGTTTCCCAAATTCTTCTTGAAACTTTTAAATGTGTACCCACTTTTCTTCCACCTGATCTTTTCACTAAATTCTATCATGGGTTTTGTAAACAACAACTTTGGCCTTTGTTTCATTATATGTTACCTCTTTCGCCTAATTTCGGTGGTCGTTTTGATCGATCTTTATGGCAAGCTTATGTTTCTGTTAATAAGATTTTTGCTGATAAGATACTTGAAGTAATTAACCCTGAAGATGACTTTGTTTGGGTTCATGATTATCATTTAATGGTATTGCCAACTTTTTTAAGGAAGAGATTCAATAGAGTGAAGTTGGGATTTTTCTTACATAGTCCATTTCCGTCTTCCGAGATATATAAGACTTTTCCTGTTAGGGAAGAATTGTTGAGGGCTTTGTTGAATGCTGATTTGATTGGATTCCATACGTTTGATTATGCCCGCCATTTTTTATCTTGTTGTAGTCGAATGCTTGGTCTTACGTATGAATCAAAGCGGGGTTACATTGGATTAGAATATTATGGTCGAACTGTTAGTATTAAGATTCTTCCTGTCGGCATTCATATGGGTCAGCTTCAGTCTGTTTTAAGCCTCTCAGAGACTGAGGCAAAGGTTAGGGAGTTGATTAAGCAGTATTCGGATCAAGGGAAGATAATGTTGCTTGGTGTTGATGATATGGATATATTTAAGGGAATTAGCTTGAAGTTATTGGCAATGGAACGGTTGCTTGTACAGAATCGAGATTGGAGAGGAAAAGTGGTTTTGGTGCAGATTGCTAACCCTGCAAGGGGAAGAGGAAAAGATGTGAAGGAAGTTCAAGTTGAGGTATACTCGACAATGAAGCGAATTAATGATACATTCGGGCGACCTGGATATCAACCTGTGGTGTTAATTGATAAACCACTTCCGTTTTACGAAAGAATGGCTTATTATGTTGTTGCTGAATGTTGTCTAGTTACAGCAGTAAGGGATGGGATGAACCTCATACCTTATGAATATATCATTAGTCGGCAAGGGAATGAGAAATTAGATAAGGTACTGGGATTAACTTCATCCAATCCTAAGAAGAGCATGCTTGTTGTATCTGAGTTCATTGGATGCTCCCCATCATTAAGTGGAGCAATTCGAGTGAACCCATGGAATATTGATGCAGTGGCTGAAGCAATGGATTGTGCGTTGAGCATGGCGGAGCCAGAGAAGCAGCTCCGCCATGAGAAGCATTATAGATATGTTAGTACCCATGATGTTGGGTATTGGGCTCACAGCTTCCTACAGGATTTAGAAAGGTCATGTAGAGATCATGCGAGGCGTCGGAGCTGGGGTATTGGGTTTGGGTTGGGATTCAGGGTTGTTGCACTTGATCCAAACTTCAGGAAGCTTTCTACAGAGTATATAATGTCAGCGTACAAGAGAACTAAGCATCGTGCAATCCTTCTAGATTACGATGGGACATTGATGCCTCTGGCTTCACTGGATAAGGGCCCATGCTCTAAGTCCATTGCATTATTGAATGAGTTGTGCAGAGATGAGAACAATATAGTTTTTCTTGTTAGCGCTAAAAGTAGAAAGACTCTGAATGATTGGTTTTCTCCGTGTGAGAAGCTCGTGATTGCTGCGGAGCATGGATATTATATAAGGTATGGAAGTCATCTATTGTTTTTATGCATCTTTGAATTTCAAGTTATGGTATCTTTGTAATTAAAACACGCCATTTTCTGGTTGCAGACTGAAGCGAGATGCAGAATGGGAAACATGCGTGCCTGTTACAGATTGTAGTTGGAAACAGATTGCAGAGCCTGTGATGCAGTTGTACACTGAAACAACTGATGGGTCTACAATTGAAGATAAGGAAACTTCTCTTGTTTGGTCTTACGAAGATGCAGATCCTGATTTCGGATACTGCCAAGCTAAGGAACTTCTTGATCATCTGGAAAGCGTGCTTACCAATGATCCGGTTTCTGTCAAAAGTGGGCAGCATGTTGTTGAGGTTAAGCCACAGGTTCGTACTCACGTAATCATCAATAACATTATACATTTTGCCATCATTCTCAGAATAGGATTGAAAGTTTATGTTGTATGTCCATATGTGTGCAGGGTGTGAACAAGGGGCTTGTGGCTGAACGTTTACTCCACACTATGCAAAAAAGGGAAATGTTACTGGATTTTGTACTTTGCATAGGAGATGATAGATCCGACGAAGACATGTTCGAGGTGATAACCAGTTCCATAGGGGGTCCATCACTATCCTCTTCAGCTGAAGTTTTTGCATGTACTGTTGGTCGCAAACCTAGTAAGGCTAGGTATTACCTGGATGATACAGCCGAGGTTGTTAAATTGATGCAAGGCTTGGCCACTGTTTCAGAACAAATACTTCCTTCCTCGTAGGTGTTACATGATTCACAAGATAACAAGGTGCTTGTTTTGGGTTTCTTTATTTTTGTTTTGTAAACTTGTAGGTGGAGTGGCTCAGCCATTCTTGTTCTAACTCTGTTGCCGTTTGTGGTGTTGTAAACTCTTTTACCACAAGCAGTTTAGGTCTTTTGGAAGGTTTTTAGTCCATTGTACATAGTTCTTTACACCTCCAATAAATCTTTTACCTTTATGGCATTGCAGCTGTAGTTGATTACTTGAGAAAGGAATTCCCTTGGACAATATATGTGCCGTTGGACTAGTACTTAGCCATTGTTATGAAACAAGAAATCGGTCTGATTAGGTTTCTTGTATTGTTTCTATGATTCTATCTATGTTTTATTTTGTGACATGAATCGGCTACCCCCTTCTATATGGACATTTTTCTTGGAGGTGGGAGGGAGGCTGCCGAAGTGTCCGTATGTGCTTGGCTTGGAATTACTCAACCTAGAGTTCATCAGTTATTGATGCTTGGTCCCCCAAAATATCTTGAAGATGGAAAATAATGCACTAGTTGATTTAAAATAGTCTCCCAAGAGGGACAAAAGTAAACGTAAACATCACCAACCAGGCAACCAGAAGGAAACAAGCTACTGAAGTTCACTATAATATCCATAATCATTTATGAATAAAGTGACCACAAAATATATATAGTGAGAATTACAAAGTCACACTTGTATAAAATTCTAACATCAAACACTTTACAAGGAAACCAACTGCTAGTAGAATATGTATGATGTATCCCAAGTGTCTAGTTAGTTCCTTTGGTTGCGACTTGGAGTGTCCTGTTAGTGCTGCTTGTGTATGGCCTGAGGCCTCATGATGGTGCTACTGTAACATCAGGAGGAGTTTGATCAGATACCTGAATCCCCCAAAAGCATTCAATTCAGCCCTGCAGCCTGAAATGAAACGAGGGTATACTGTTGATCCCTGGAATTGGGTTTGGGCCTTTTTTGTGCAGCTTAGGTGTAAGGCCAAGAAGGCCCTGTTTTAGGGGTTGATACTATCCTAATACTATTTATTTGGGCCTTTATACCAGTAGGCCTTTGCCCCAATTTGTGACATTAAAGAATTTTAAACACGCTTTTTTGGCTTTTTAACATGTCTCATACTCTCATTTGATTACTTAAAAAAAAAAAAAAACATGTCTCATCTCTTAAATACAAAATTGCCAGGCCAGAAAATTCAACAAAATGTTGGTGAAGTGGTCAACTAGTATATGTATGACAATTTAATGACATTATATGCTGGTCGACATCTTATTTAAATTATATATCAAACAGACCTATCTGTAACACCAAATGATGGTTTTATGTCAATCTCAGATCATGACATTAATGCTCAAATCTAGTGCAAAGTTTACCATTCAAGCCACCACCAAATAATTGAGCAAAGGGTTGGTTATACATTGTGGGATCTACAGGATGCCACATGGGATTGCCATGATGATTAGTTTAGTGTGTGTTCAAAAATCAAAACCATTATAGTCAGTCCAATTCCGTATCAATCAAGTGCCAAGTCTTACAAGACCTATAATTTGCCCCTTTCACATTGGTACACACACCCGCACACTTATTCTAGGCTTCCAACTTCTGAAGTATATCCGTATCAAAAGGGTTTTGGTCCTGTATGTTATTTCAACTTTTTGTTTTGTTGTTCTTTTGTTTCTTATGATTCATTCTCAAAATGATGAATACATATACATACCCAAGAGCTTTTAATTAGTTAATTCAATCTTAATTCTTAAAAAGTCCCAATAAGGAGCACTTAGGTAGTTAGGTATGCTTCATTTCAATTGGATATCTATGCAATCTGGTTGCCATGACTAAAGAAGTAAACCAAGCCAAGCAGCTGCTGTTTCAATCTCAGGACTTCATGAGGAATTAGTCATTAATTACAATCATATAAGTCATTACAATCATAAAAGCAAAATAATAATCTTATAAGTCATAATCATATGGTGTGAAACAAAATAGAAGAAACCAAGCCAAAAAAGTACAAGTCAAAGTATAATTATATTATGTACGCAAGAGACAAATGAAAGAACCTTATATTCAAAACCTAGTTTATGCAATATGAACTCAAAAATACTCGGTTTTGACATTCACTCAGCTATATAATATATATCAATAATTATGTTAACGTTTCTCCTGACTGAACGAAATATTATCTTGTCCTTTGGTATATATATATAGTCAATAAGAAATTAGCTAGTGTTTGTGTGGGAAGAGATATCAGTTTTAGAGAAACCTATAAGCTATTTGTGGAAAAGGTTACCAACATGACTGATATAATTGTGGAGAAGGCTTTAAGCTGTTTAGGGAAAGGGTTTGATATTACCTCGGATTTTCGGTTAAATTACTGCAAGGGTGATGGGAGGTTAGTTATCCTGAATGAGACTCAGAAGAGTGATCTTGTTGTGCCAGGATTCAAAACCGTTGAGAATGTATCTGTTGATATAAAATGTGATAAAGGAGACCGAACACGATATCAATCGGATATTCTTGAGTTTAATCAGGTAAGAGTAATCAATAACTTTTCAATCAGGTTGCAGTAGTGGTGGACTGTTATTGTGATAGTAATAAAAAAAAAAAACTGGTGCAGATGTCAGAGTTGTTCAACAGAAAAAACTCCTTGCCTGGAAAAATCCCATCAGGACTGTTCAATTCAATGTTCGGTTTCGACAGTAGTTCATGGGCTAAAGATGCATCAAGCACCAAATGTCTAGCTCTTGATGGTCACTACATCAACTTCTTCAAGCTTCATATCAACCGTTATCCTCTCTTCCTAAATGATGAAGTTCGAAATGCAGTTCCAACTACCTGGGATCCGATTTCTCTGGCAAGGTAAATAGAATTGTGTTTTGAAGGTTTACAATTGCATCATGTGGTAGTTATACTGTCACTCTGAAAAAGTGCTTAATAGAGAGCACAGTACGGCACAGTGTACAGCCAAGATCAAAATATCCAAGTCACCAAAGCTGCTTGTTAATGGTCACAGGTCTCTTGGAAATTTTCTCTCTCTAAATTACCAACTTAATAGAAAAAGAAAGTGAGATATGATTAAGTCAGCTAAAATAATTGGCTTCCAAATCTTGAACTTGACTAGTAAAGATGATATTCCTTGACCAACTAAATATGCTTATTAAAGGGAAATTAGCCATGTATTATGAATAGTTTTTGCTTAATTATTAATTTGGCCAGACCAGATCAGATGTGTTCAAAATTATAAGAAGCTAGGTTCTATTTCTATATCAATCATTTTGCTTTTTTCTATCAGATTTATCGAGAATTATGGGACCCACGTCATCGTAGCGATAAGTGTTGGAGGTCAGGATTTGGTGCTTGTAAGACAAGATCAATCATCTAATCTGCAACCTTCTGATCTCAAGAAGCATTTAAATGACCTTGGTGACCAATTATTTACAGGGACTTGTACACTCAACCTTTCCCATTCCAAAAATAAAGATTACAAGAACAAGGTCCATAAGCTTTTATCATCCCCTAACTCTTTTTTTTTTTTACATAGTTTTGATATTTAACTTCAATGTAATAAAAAATCTGATAGTTTACGGTTTCCTTGCAGGTTCCTGAGGCCTTCAACGTTTTTGATGCACAGTCCAAGCTATTCAATAGCTTCTCATCTGTAACATCAAAGGATGTAAGTTCATGCAAACTTAGCCCCCCTTATTTTTTTTATGAATCAATGATTGAAATGCCAGTAATTACTTACAAACTTACAGGGTATTACAGTAATATGCTCAAAACGGGGAGGGGATGCATCCATAAGTAGCCATTGTGAATGGCTTCAAACAGTCCCATTGGCACCTGATGCCATACACTTTAGTTTCATACCCATCACTTGTCTTCTGAAATGCGTCCCGGGCATAGGCTTTTTATCTCATGCCATCAACCTCTACCTACGTTGTAAGTTTCTTCTTCTCTGTTATGTACTTATGTTCTAGTTCTATGTATACATTTTTACAAACCTCACAAGAATAAAGAATTAAACTGGGATGCATTTTTCTTCCAAATGCACAGATAAGCCTCCTATAGCTGATTTACAGCACTTCTTGGACTTTCAGTCACATAAGTTATGGGCTCCAGTACACAATGATCTTCCCTTGGGTCCTGCAACTAATAGGGTTATCCATACTCCTGTCCTTCATTTCAACCCAGTCGGGCCAAAGCTGTTCGTCAACACAACTCAGGTACATGTGTATTTCATTTTTATTTGTTTTTTGGTAGTGAATTTTTCATTTTGAAGGGATATAGATATGTTGTTCAATTTGTTTTTTGGTAGTGAATTGGTTTCATTACCTTTCTCAAAATTTCACTTATATTAAGGTTTTCATCTAATGAACACGATTTAAATCCAATGATAGCATTTCATTAAATCATTTAAACTGGTTTTGTAAATATTTCCTTTGCTGTATTATCTATCCGAATAGTGTATTTGGATATTGCAAAAATGTTGTCCAGAAAACATTTTATATAATTGTTAACAATTACTATATAATGTGTAATGCAATACTTTGATCATAGGTAATTGTTGGAAGAAGGCCAGTCACAGGAATGCGGTTGTATCTCGAGGGCATGAAGTCAAATAGGTCTGATCTCATTGCTTACAAGTTACAACTACCAAAATTTTCATGACCAGGCAATCACAGATTTGAAGCATTTTAATTAAGTTTTGATTAGCTGATAAACCAAGTCTTTTCTTAAAGTCCTGCATGACTTCTATATCAACACCAGAAAAATCCTGCATGACTTTCTATATCAACACCAATGTTGCAACCAAGGAAAGAGCTAGGAAGAGGTATAACATGACCTCAGGAGACTCCTATAATATTCAAGTTTCACTACTAAGAAGAAAACGCCCACCCTAGTGTGAAATTACAAATGTTACTGTATTTTCCGGTTATTTGATACCTGAAAATTCATGAAGTACAACACATGCAACATTTTCAACTTCACTAAATGAACTCAGTGGCAATTCTTCATGTCCATTTGACCCAATGGAATCTAAAATGAGTATTGGGGAGTTTGAACACTGATTGTGGGTTGTATATAAGTTCAAATCTTCTCTTTCAAAAGTCACTTACAAGCATTTGTCCCACTGAAATAAGCTCCTTTTTCTGTTACTGATAGGAAACAATAATTTCTCAGGTTAGCAACGCACTTGGAGCATTTATCAAGCATACCAAAGGTTCTTCAGAACAAGATAGATGGAGTGACCATATGGAAGGGATCTGATGATGTACTGGATGAGCGATACTTTGAGCCTATTCAATGGAAGAAATGTTCACATGTGTACACAGCACCTATAGAATATGAACCTACTGATCAAATTACTGGCAAAGATGTCGCATTTATCGTTACTGGAGCTCAACTTCGAGTGGAGAAGCACGAGTCCAAGAATCTACTTCATCTTCTACTCTTGTTCTCTAGAGTCTCTGGTGCATACATAGGGAAATCAACTTGGGAACAAGGGTCTATATCGGGGGACTATCTTCAAAAGTCGAGTTTTCTCTCAACGCTTAGTACTTCAATTCTGGGAAATAGTTCTGAGAAAGAGAAACCTAATCAGATAGTAATAGATTCTGCGGTGTTCCCAACTGGACCTCCACCTCCAGCTACTCAAAAGCTTTTACGATATGTAGACATGTCACATTTATGTAAGGGACCACAACATAGTCCTGGATACTGGATAGTCACTGGAGCTAAACTGGACTTGGAGATGGGAAAGATCTGTCTACATGTTAAGTTTTCTCTTTTGTGTTTTTCTACATGAGAGGATAGAAATGAATAAGAAATAAATAGCATTACAGTGTACGTGTTGTGTAAATATTTGGGAGAATCTGGTACAGTTTCAATCCAAACCACCCTGAGTTGGTATCCAATTTTGACACCTATAGACGTTCAATGACATCAAGAAAGACATACCGAAAAAGTTAATTCATTTCTCTGTCCTTGACTTATTTGCATCAGTATCAGTTGCTTTTTATTTTCTGAGTTTTTGACACCATTTTATTAACAAGGGGGAAAATTCTACTATCAATAACAGAAAAATATATGTGAAAACAAAAGTAGGCAGAAAATGCTTTTCTGTTTCAAACAAGAGCACTGCAAAGAACATAAAAATCGAAGAGCAAAAAATTTGAAAAAAAAAAAAGAGATTCTCCTTTCAAAATGGTATATGGCTTTCCATTTGACACAACATGTATTCAGAAAGAAACTACTTACAGTATTTTACAAAAGCTGTGGAAGATGAGCCCAAAAAACATAGCTGTTTATGGATCCACAAAACTGGTTTAACAATCATCATCTTCACTGTTAGTTAGCATTCACAAAGTCCCAGTTCTTCGGTTAACCGGCGCAGAGTTTGAGATTGTTCAACTAAACTACCATGGTTAGTAAATTCCATGTTTACATTATTTCCCAGAGCCCCCAATGGTTCGGTTGGTGCAGTATTCTCTAGACGTGGACTACCCAGAAGAAGGTTCTCCAACATTCCATCTTCGTAGAAGTCTGGGATGACAAATTGTCCCTCAGCTCCACAATGTCCATTCTCTTCCATTGGCACAGGCATGCCCTCCCCAGATGGCATCAGGTCAATATTCATAAAAAAGTCATCCAACCCATTTGCAGAAGGATCAAATTGTTGAGATTCATCACAATTCGGTGCTGGCATTAGCAGAGGTTTTGGCGTCCCAATTTGCAGTGGCTGGTACTTCACTATCTGACCACTAGTATCTATAGGTTCATTGTACTCTGTATCTTGCTCTAATGCAAGATATGATCTCTTTTTGCTGGTTTCAGATATGCGCCAACTGTTTTCATTCTGCTGCAACAACTGACCCAAAATTCCAGGGCTCTGCACAACCATTGCCAAAAATGACAGCATCTGTTGCTGGCTAATTTCCATTCCTTGAAGTCTTTGTCCCAAGCGATGCAGCTTCCCATCTGCACCTTGCTGGTGATCGCTGAGTTTCACCAACTCCTGCATGACCACATTTTTATCCTTCTTTAAAATCTCCACTTCCTCCCAAAGCCCAAACTTTCCAACTTCAACACATGCACTGGCAGAAGTATCATGTTCTTGTGGCTGAATCAGTTGACTATTGCCTTCAGATTTCTGAATCTGTTGACTATTGCCTTTAGATTTAGAAGGTTTTTTCTTTCTCGTAGAAGTAATGTTTTCGTGTGACGGATTCTGTTCAAAAGTTCCTTGAAATGATAATCTGGTTGTCGAAGTAATGTCTTCCTGAGACTGATCCACTTGACAATTGCCTTGAGAAGATTTCTTTCTGGGGATGTTCTTCAATAGATGCTTCTGACCCTTTATAAATCCATCGTGTGTGAACTCCCAGCGATCTGGATCAGATTTTTTGAAACCCTGCAATTATGATGTCATTGATCATGGGTTTCATAGAGTTAGGCAAACTCTCAAATAACCACATGAACCATTGAACACCTAAAATGCGTTGGATACACGTGTCTGACTATCTACATTAAGTCTGCTTCAAAAGTCCTTAGAATAAGATCTCGATTTTATGAGATAAACGATCAGATATCTATAGATAATTTCAATGAGTTCATGTTATGAGAGGAGTAAATACCATTCTGTGGGATGACAATGGAAAGAGCTCTAGGAGTCTAACTAATAAATTCAGATGATCAAGTAACATGCATCACTAAATACTCCCTATACTATACCACTAAACAATTATTGATCAGAAACAAGTTCCACACGATATCTCCATGATCAAATGAATGCATTTCAGGTCTAAGCCAGTGATAGAAATTGTTAAATTTACGCAGTCTAGCAAACAATAACTAACATGGGACCACTCTTACAACCAAAAAATATAGCACATACTACTTACGGTTATTGGATTAACCCACAAGCCTGGATGATTTGTCTCAATTAATTTGGAAGGCTAAAATATACCAACTTGCTCATATCCTTAATGTCAAAGTTCTTCAATAACCAGACCTGGGTCCGTCATCTAAACAAAGTAACAAATACTGAATCTTAACAATCTCAGAAGCCTAACAATCTCCTATAGGAGCAACTCAGAGATTCAGTGATTAGCAAAACGATTTTGGGAACTCTACTGACCATCCTCTCTAACTAAAAGTATTATTATTACATTGTGTCATAGGCTTTCCCTGGTTGTTATCCTTTCCCCCTAGGTAATATACCCCCAATCCCATCAAATATGAAATCCTGTAATCCTTCTTGAAGATAAGTACAACTTTAAGTGAACATATCCATATTATCTCATTGAAACAAATTCGACAACATCTGATAATTGAGGACAGGACAAAAAGGCATGGACATTCATTAAAAGTATCATAGTCCCTTTTTTTATCTTTCCTCAAATTGCAGTCAAATAATAATAGTTCAGGCTTCAGTTTCAAATCAACATTGTTGAAACTTTATGTAATCTTCTTCATTATTATTTCAATAAATAATTTCAAAAGCTTCTTGTCCCAACCCTTTCAGCAATCTTCTTCTCATTCATAGTCTCTCCAACAGTGATACTATCAAGCACATGATTAGGTGAAGTATAGTGCCAATAAGAATAAGTAATTGATCATTTTAACTCTGACAGAAAACAAAACGAATGTACTCAAAACACTAAATGAGAAGACACCAAAAGCTTTTCCGCGTATCAATTCATACAATCCAAATAAACTATCATATACCTCCAAACAAACTAAAAAAATTATGTGTGATAGTATGCAAAGACAATAAACACTAAGATAGATAAAATTTCATCTTGTAAGAAATTAACGTTAAAGCTGTGCTAAGTAGCTAAAAAGTGTTTACAGGGCTCATGTTAATTTTTTTATTAATCATCGCACAATCAAAGAAGTTGCAGAATTTAAAAACTACTTTAATGCTACAACTATAACAAACCCTAACCATTTAAGATTCAAAATTGAACATAATCAATCATAATTCCCTCTAAAAATCTATTGTTTAATACAAAAAACCAGCTTCAAAGAAGATAATTTCCATTAAAATCAAACAAATTCACTAAACCAGAATCAATAAAAAAGAAAAGATACTCACATAGAGATTAAGCTGTCTCATAAAACTTGAGAAATTTTTATGTTTGTAGTATTTGGGAAGCAATTCTTGCTCAAAAGTGATCATATTCCAAATAACAAAACTTGTATCGGTTGAACCCCAAGATATGATCGTATCAGTGCTAGGATCACTAATCATGTCGTAACATCTTAAGAGAAACGGTGCAGGTTTTTTGTCTGATGTAGAATCTGTCATTCTTTGCTTCTTTGATTTGAAGAAATTGAGAACCAGAGAAGATTAAGATGAAGAATTCGAAAATCGAAATTTTTATCTGAAGAAACCCTAACCCTAAGAGAGAGAGAGAGAGAGAGAAGTGATTGAGTTTTACTCTTAAAAAGGAATGGAGGGAGGGAAGGAAGGAGGAGAAAGAAAGCAAGGTATAATAGCAACCGTGGAACCAGGCGGTTCGAAGTGTTCTCATGATCTCATCACTCATCAGTCAGGTTTATTCTTTTGGGATCATAATCTACGCTCTACAGTATTCCATTCCACATCAAAAGTCAATGCTACGATTTAGGGCTTTGGGCTTAACTTGAGGCTTGATTCCGTTATTTGAAGGCCCAAGAAAGGTCCAACAATAATTGAATTTATAGGGATTTTGCTAAACTGTCTTAAACTCTTAAGGCCATGTTCAATTGTTCATGCTGTGATGCAGGAGAGAAGAGAAATTGTAATGAGCTACCTAGACTTCAGGGAAAGTGGCAAAGTGCCGCGACAATTGTGGCAAGAGCCTTGAGCCTTTTTGCTCAATAATTGTGGATCTTATTACATATGAGAGGAGCGGATTCGCGTCTGTCTATTTTCTCCATGAGTCTGTGTGGAATGTGGATGCTTACAACATGATGATATAAATCAGTTTAAATTTTATTCAAAACCACACAACATAAAAAAGTGTTTATTTTCTGCATGCTCAATTATCAACAAGCAAACAATTACTCTGGATGTTCTGATGTTCACAACTTCACATTGTTGTATAAACGCACTGATTTGAGAGGATAAGGAAAGGGAGAAATATAAAAGAATCACTGCATTAATTAAGTCCAGACTAATATGTTGGATATTCTCTGCATTCATCCCCTGCTGGTGATACACTGCTAGCTCCAAACTGCCTTCTTTTCCCGATGGCTGAAAACTCTAATGGGAATGACAGTCTGCTTTGCATCAGATCTAGCAAGCGTGATCGCAAGTGCTTGTTCATTTCTGTGACGTGCTTGGCCATGCTTGTTGCCCAAAGTCGCCTCTCCACGATTGTATCCACTTTCATCTGTATTGCTTCAGGTGTCCGATCTTGCTGATAACACAACAAACAAAATATTGACTGGATTATACATTGCAATCTCGTACATGTAACTTGCGTATGTAAGATAGTAACAATAGGAGCTGGAGAGAAGAGTGGAGAGAGGACCTCTAAATCCATTATTTGTTGATTCATTGTATCAGTGATTTGAAAACCACTCATGATATGATCATGTTCAAGTGAACAATACTTAGGTAGAAGTGTAACGGATCTCTTGGCAGTGCTCTCTGGCTGAGGATACTTGTCTAGCGGAGAAACGCGAAACTGAAATGAAACCTTATGTAGGTTTTCCGTCCTAGGAAGAAGCAATGATTGAGGTATCACCACTATATTTGTTATGTGCCCTGCTATAAGTCCAAAAGCATAATGTTATTATCATTTGCCACATTGAAAGAGAGAGTTAAGATCCAGAATACCTTTCTTATGACTGAAATTGTGAATAACTGCCCAACTCTTGACATCCCAAAGGCAAGCAGTGCAGTCCTCTGATGCAGATATGAGAAACAATCCACTTAGACTGAAAGACAAAGCAGTTATGGCTCCCCTGTAATGCCAAATGGAGCATTTTTGAGTTATAAACCATTTAGCTCAAGAACTTGTAATGGCAAAGTACTAAAAACACACTTTTTATGAAAATCATCATTTACACTCTCTGTTGAAATTTATATAATGTTAAGCTGATCCATCAATTTTTTGTTAATGAAAAAATTGTTGTAGCTTTCTGACAACAAATAAACTTGTGTCCTAGCGAAGACATACGATTTATGTGGAGAAAACTCTGTTTATGCTGGTTTCAAGATGAAACTCTCTCCATGAATGAAAATAAAACAAAACCACCATACATTACTTGTGTCCACTTAGCACCATCAAACTTTGTTCTTCTGAAAGAACTTCATTCTCCTCTTCTAGTCCAGCATCAAGTGTGTTAACAAAAATCCTTCCATCACTACTTCCCGAAAACAAGAAACGTTCTTCGGGATCTAAAGTGATTGCTGTAATTGCTAGGGGAAAAGCATGAGTTCTCACAACTTTATTTGAAATCAGGTCCCAAATCTACAAAATGCTCCATTAAAACTGTATTCAGAATAAAACAAATAGAAATGAGATTAAAATTAAAACAATAAAATTATGTAACTTGACATGCTAACCTTGCATGTGCCATCAAGGGAGCTAGATATTAGTACAGAACTCGAGATGTCGGACGTCAAAAGACCTGTTATAGAGGATTGGTGCTCCATCCAAGCATGGAAGAAAGAAGGCACACTTTGGAAATCTGTCATGTCTAGCAAACTTGCATACAAATGGTCTCAGAAATGTATAATCACCATTCAGTAAAGTAAAACTCAACCACATAACAAAGGGATTGAGTTTGGATTCCACACATTGAAACTATAAAAGAAAATTGTTTGCATAATCTCATCTGTGCATTTGTTCCTATAGAGCAACTACTTTCCATTGTAATCTCTTAGACAACAAAAGAGACGGAGAGAATGGTATCGTCAGAAATTTGATACCATGGCCTTTCTCCGAATCCTCTTGTCATGGCCTCAGACAAGGATGTTGGGGAGCACATGCCTACATCAACTACAGGGACAAATGACAAATTCAAGTCTTTATGCAGGGGAGCACAACAGTCTTAAACAACAACTATAGGGGCAAATGACAAATTCAAGTGTTTATGCAGGGGATCACAGTGGACTAAAAACAGTCAGTCTGTTAGCATTGTTTGATGTATATATAACCACCTCTTGCAATTTGCAACTAATTTCGTCTTTCGTGTAGTTTTGTCAATGCATGCAAAGAAAAATCGAGAATCAGAATAAAAGTAACCCTTACCTAATTGTAGACCACACACGGATTTCACCCTCATTTGAACCTGAAATGAGAAAAGAATTGTCACTAGAAAAGTTCAGACAGGTGAGTGATTTCTTATGGGCATGCCAGCACTTGAGCATTCTTCCACTTGAAACCTACATGTAAATTAAAGAACTCTTAGATTTTGAAAAATCACAAATAACTGATGTTCAATTCTTAATAAACAAGAAAATTGATAATGCACTTGATTAAACTGAAAAGGGAATTGGAAGTGTGCTTAATTAATCACCTCCCAAACATAAGCCTTTCCAGAAAGTGTTCCACCTGCAAGATACAAACCATCCTTTGTGCAACAAAGTGGACCAGTGGCCTCTATTGGATAATTTCGGAGTGGCGCATGAGGCTAGTAAACCAAAAAATGTGAGTTTTGGAAAAGAAAAAAAATTCTGGATTGCAGAAAGTAGTATGATTATCAAACAATTAAAGGGATGGTTAGTAAGAACATTACCTTATTAAGGGGCCAGATGAAGATAGCCCCACCAGCAACAGATCCCTGCTTTTGGATTTGAGAAGCTACAAGGAAGTGGTTCCTTAAGCAAACTAGGCCATGAGGTGGAGAAGCACAAGTTGGTATGTGAAGGAGATGATCCCCGGTTTCGATATCCCAAACTGTTATCCCTGCACTCAAACTCTTGTCACTACAAACCACCAATGCCTCCTTCATCATCGTCTCTACTCTCACTATACTTCTCTAATTTTCTTGTTTTAAATCGCCATGAATTCTCTGCTGTATCTGTTTTATGTTTCCATGCTTTACTTGCTGTAAATGATGATTCCAGTAAACTAGTGCCAATTGGCAGTTATGTCTCCTAAACCAAACAAAGTTTGTTTTAGGCTCATCACTGCTCTCACGAGATAGACATGCAATACAACTACTTGTGACTTTGTGAGTATCACCAGGTCACAACTAGGCTGATCACCAGGACTAGACAAAATTTCCTTTTCTTTCCATTGAAAATTTGCCAGGTGTTGTAACTTTCAGTTCTGCACTTCTGCTTTCATTGTTTTCATCTCAATGGGTCAAATTAGAAACCCTCCTTAATGGAAATGAGAGTAGATTCGGCCCAATAGTCTAACCATGAGTATAAGGATTAAGGACCCTTCACCATTCTGCATTTCTGCAAGACTGCAACCTGTCTGTATTGTACCTTTCTTTTTTTATAATTTAATCAGTTATCCTTCACATTTACTGGTCCAACAATCCAACTACATGTCTACATACAAAGTTTTGAATTTTCATTGAAGAAGGCAGTGGAAGATATTAATTGTGTTACCTACACACTCGTAGCATTTCTCAATTCCAAAAAGATATATCAACCAAAAACATATTCCACCCACTCTACATTATATCATTTTGTACTGTATTGGGTGTTCATTACATTATGATAAAAATGTTATTTCATAAGCACAAACCGCTCGTATTCTTATGGATCACCATGTCAAATCAAAATACAGTGTGCAGTATAAAAAATGGGTACACATAGCATTTGAAAATGTCGCCAGGATTTACCTAAGGAAAAAAAATCGTGTACAGCAGTGTATATTTTTACTGTATATGATGTGTACAGCAGTGTATATTTTACTGGTTTGCTATGGGCAAAAAAGCTTATAAGCTGGAATTAACGTCTGTTTACACTTGGAAAATAATCTTACACGGGATCAGAGAACCTTACCCAGAAAGTTGAAACCCTAGTCCCGCTGTGAAGACCATGCTGCCGTTTCTAGTCTCTAATGCCGACATATGCTGGACTGCATTTTTTTTCATACTCCATTTTACTTGGTCTCGAAGTTATTCCCATTTCCCAGTACCCTTTAAACATAGCAATCTCCACCGTCTATCAAGTATGTATCATCATTCCAATTTCGCCACGTATCACATTCCATTTCTAATTCCGCCACGTGTCCCTCTTTCTTTATAAGTTCCAGTTCCACACTTCCACAGATCAACAGATCCACTTCTGACCAAAATTTCTCTTTCATCTTCTTCTTCTTCTTCTTCTCATCAAGCTTATCGATCTCAACAATGGCTTTAGAATGGGTTGTTCTAGGTTACGCAGCAGGTGCTGAAGCTATAATGGTTCTCCTACTAACCATACCAGGTCTGGAAACTCTGCGAAAGGGTTTGATTGCTGTGACTCGAAATCTCTTGAAGCCGTTTCTCTCTGTCGTTCCTTTCTGTCTGTTTTTGTTGATGGATATTTACTGGAAATACGAAACTCGTCCATCTTGTGAAGGTGATTCGTGTACTCCAACTGAGCATCTTCGTCATCAGAAATCCATCATGAAAAGCCAACGCAACGCACTGTTGATTGCTTCTGCTCTTATCTTCTACTGGCTTCTCTACTCCGTTACTCATCTTTGTGTCAGGATCGAGCAGCTCAATCAACGTGTGGAGAAATTGAAGAACCAGGAGTAATTTGAAGAAATTAGGTTTGATTTCATGAAATCAGTACTTTTTCGGATTATATTTCTTGTTATTATGATGTTAATTGAGATTTGAAGTATATATTGCTTGTGGATCTCAAGTTTTAGGTAGTTAGGGTTTGGTTGTTTTGGTTAATTTCTGTCGTTTATTTTGTTGTATGAATGTTAAGGAGATCATTTGCATTTATCGGCATTAATACAATTTTCTTTTTATAATCTCTGATATGGTTGTTAAATTTGATTCAATATTTGGTACTTTAGTTTAGGACGAAATTTGGAACTGTAGAATTGAGTTTTGAGCATATACATGTTCCAGTTGGGTGTTATCTGATAATAGAAGAATTGAAGCTAGATCTTGAAGCTCTGTAATACACTATAATTATAGAAGTGAAAGAAGAATGATGAGTTCGTTTTGTCCAATTTCTCATTAGATTATCCCATAATATTGACTTCCAAATTTCGATGAGATAAGTTGAGTATGTACTTGAATGTAATGTTGATGATGCATGGTAATGAAAGATTTTTGTCATATAGTAAAATCAAATATTGAACTAGTGAGAGACCCATAATAGTTACTCTCTCCACAATAGTGCCTAGTGTATGTCTTAAGTCCCTTGGAGATGCATATCCTAGAACTTTGATTTTAAACTGATTGACTTTAATGCTGTTGTTGTCAATCATCAATGTTGTCTATTAGTTTGTATATTGTAGAGTGGAGTTCTTGATACACTATAATTATTTAAAGAATCGTCTCGTGGTCTTCATGGTGTTGCTTTAAAGACAACTGAGTAAGGTCCAAGTCTAGGTAGCACGGACACTTCAAAAATAGGAGGAGTAGCAGAGTCAGACACGGTTCGGACACGGACACGGCTCGGACACGTGCCGTGTCGCACGTGCAGATTCGATCGGACACGGATCGGGACACGGATCGGACTTTAGAGAACAGATATTACTTTTCTTTCTCTCTCTTCACTCTCGATCAAACATTCAAACTTCTCTCTCTTCACTCTCGATCAAGGCAATCTTCGGAATATAAACAAGGTGAGAGTAGCATGTGGGACGTGGGAGGAGATGGATTTGATACTTTGAATGATATTGGGATTCTTGAAATGGCAGACCTCTCTCTTGATGAGCCGGAAATGGAAGCTATGTTGTACACAAGTGATGATGTAGTTGATGATGATGTTGAGTTATTGGATTTGGATGGTGAAGATAACTAATTAAGTAATTAACTAGAGTCTAGAGGGAAGGATTTATGTTTTGATAATTTTGTCGCTTGTGGCGTTATGCATTTAAAATAACTATGAAATATGAATATATGATATGATATCTCATTTGATTTTAGTGTTTTATACATGTTTTGTACATATATATTAAAAAAAATATATTATTTAATTCCCGTGTCCATGCCGTGTCCGTGTCCTATATTTTTAGATATTGTCGTATCGCCGTGTCCGTGTCCGAGTCCGTGTCCGTGTCCGAGTCCGTGCTACCTAGGTCCAAGTGAACATACGACTTTTTTGTCCCTTGGTGTTTGATATAGAGGCAGGGCTATAGAGACAATTCCTTCTACAGCCTTTGAGTTCTCTCGGGACAGTAGAGAATTGAGCCGTGATGCATATATTTTATTTTGGCTAGTATGGCTTGTAGTTACTCATTACATTTCTTTTTGGGTTTTTGATTTTCTACTATGTATATTTGTACTGAATTTCACTACGAATTGTATCAGCTAAAATAAAAAAAATGATTTACAACTTATTAGGGAGCTTCTTCTGAGTATTAGGTACGGAGATATATTGTTCTTGTATAGTTAGTTTAGCAGTCAACATTATGTTGTTGGATTGAAGGAATTGGACTGTGTCCCGTAGGGGACGAAGTATTAACCTATGGTATGAGAAGGTGGTTTAGGTCTTTAGAAAATATGAAGCTGCTACTGACTTTGAAGAATCACAGCGGAGGCCATGTTTTAACTTTCGATTTTTTTTATTTTTTTTTGAAAATTAAGTATCCCCATTTTTGTGTGTATGTCTCTGTTTGAGTTTTTCATTGATTAAAGCAGCCTCTTGTGGTTTGCCTTCTTTATGAAATTTAATTATTGCCAGAATTCATAAGTCATTTGACCACCGTAGTCTCAATTTTAAGCAGAAAGTGAGAAGCATTCCCTGATTTTGTCGAAAATAAAGGTGATGACCGAAGTAGTGTACTAATCCTCTCTGTCATCATATGTTGGACATAAAATGCTGGTAATTGCTTCCCATGGATTGGCACATTTATTATTTTAGTTGTGGAAAGGGTTGACCATCGCAAAAGTTGTTAAGCTCCTTGGGTCGTTGGAAGCTTATTTTGTGAAATTGGTATTGGTTTGTCAGTGGTTAGCTTTTATGGTTCTATATCTATGACAATGTTAAGATCCAGTTTTACTAGGCCAATATACCAATTTTTGTGATTCAGTTATCAATTAGGTCAGTTGTCTGCCGAAATAGATAAATCTTAGATGTTAGTCCTTCAATTAGAACAATTGCTTGTTGTCTGCTTGGGCTTTGAGTAATGTCTTTACTAAAGTAGCTGATCTTTGTGTTAGGACTTGGCGTTGGACAGCCTAATCTGTGACTTCGTGTGGAATAATTGAAATATTGAGTGTGTTTCATGATGGTGTGATTTAGATGAAACTGTTTTTGAAACTTACAAATCTGTGATCTGTAGCTTTTGTTGTATTATGATGAAAATATATTCTGACAAGGCATTTACCAACCGCCCTTGTGAGCTCTCCCCCTTGATATCCCTTGTGCCTTTGGTTTCCTTAGCAGTAATATGTGCTAGAGTGGTGTTGTGAGCTATTTCTGTCTTTAATTTATTTTGGGATATATATCTGTCCTTAACTTAATGCGAAGGTATATCTTTGAGTAGTCTGTATTAACAAAGATTGCCTGTATCTTTTATATCCACTAAAATTCCATTTACAGTATATTTGTATCGCTAAGATGGAAGAGTTGGTGTTTTGTATTCATGAGGGTGATCATGTTCTTTTTTCCCCCTTATTGAAGATAAGGAAGGGAGCATTTAATTTGAACTGCATGTGTTAAAATTCTGGTGACTTTGAGGTCTTCAATATTCTACGACTAAAAGATTTTTCAGGCTTGAATGTTTGGTCAGTGTAGATATCCATTCTTCTCTGTAAATGATTTAAATGATTATTTGCTTTAGCAAGGTTTCTTGCATTGTTCTTCCTTCCTTGAGAGTTGAGACTGTCAACTTCAGGCCTAGCTTCTGTAATGGTAATCATGATTTATTTACCTTGCTAGTTACAGTTCTCTCTCCCTCTCTCTAGAAGTCTTGCCCCTGGTTTGTGGTTTCAGTTTGGGCTGTCTTGGTTCACGTGTTTAACCAATGAAACAAGTTATGGCCATGTCTTTGAAAACAAAAAAGCTTTTATGGATGTGAAACTAGCTTTTGCAGTGCGAACTGTTTGTACCTCCTTTTAGTCTCTGTAACCTTGGCTGATGGAATTCTTTGCAGTCAAAGTTTTGACGTTCTGGTTTATAAAGATTATATTTTGGATGTTCAGCATTGATGCAGCATTTCTTACCTCCTTTTAGTTTGTGTGTATCCTTGGCAGATGGAATTCTTTGCATTCTTAGTTTGTGTCTTACAGAGAATATATTTTGGATGATGCTTGATAGACATCCTCCCGATAGCTGACACTTGTTAGGTTTAGTGAACCATAACCCCTTTTATGGAGCCCCAGAACTATTATTTATGTTACCACAATAAAGTCGTCGTGAGGCTGTGTGATGGAGGAATAGTTCTGATTTGATTAGAGAAAAAGGGATGAATATCTGTTAATTACCTGGTTTTATTTTTTCCTTTTCTCTTCGAGGGCTTGAAAATGTTCTATTTTGTTCAGTGCTGGCCTTTTGTACCCAGGTACAAGTGGGGTTGGGAACTTGGGAAAGTGGTTATATTATGGCCTATGGTGGGTTTTAACAGAAAATAGAGTCGACTATTTAGAAAAAAAAAACAGAAAATAGAAAAAGTAAAAAACAAAGCTTAAATGTCAAATTCATGAGGTCTAAATAGACTTGGTTATGCACCCACATATGGCTGCCGATCTGCTAATTGCCCAGAATAATAGAATGGTGCTTACAAAATCTGGAACAAAGCAGTTTTACTAGCTGAGCTGGTGCTCAATGGCAATATATATTGTCATGGATATAATTGAGGGTGATATACTTTTAATCAATGGTAAACTGGTAAATGTACTGCTGATTATTTTTTTAACCCAATAGTTGGTTTCCTTCAGTGTCTAAGCTTCGCTTAACAGTTCCATTTTTTTTTTTTTAAACTTGATTAGAAGTTAAAAACTATAGGAATTTGGGTTTTTATTTATAAACCTAAAACATCATGCAAGAAATGTTGCTTAAAGTAAATGCAGAACTGGTGATAGTTGCCCTAACCCAACCACCACTGCTGAACGTGGGTTGTTCTTGCACTTGGATTGGGGATAAGTGGTGAGGACTTACATTCTGAATGCACTGCTGATACTATACTATCATTCTGTAGAAACATTTGTGTGTTAAGAGCTTATATACAGGCCATTTCTACAACTACAAGATGTGAACAGCCAGGTGCATGCACATGTGCCGCGCACCACAGTGCAATGGTGCACACTAGTTGTTGCTTGGTAGTTCCATACTCTCATATTTCATTTTACATCATCATATTATGTAGATAGTCTTAGACTATGGACTAGTAGCCAAAACCCCATTATAGTAGTGCATGTGGGTAGCCAACAATTGAAGATCAAAAGCTCTCCCATCATACAGCACCGTCAATCAACTGGCACCGACGGTCTTCAGAAACAAACAGCTATTTTCTGTCTCTTCTCTTCATCTTTCGGTTGTTTTATGCTTTTATTAAATTGGTGCTCAGTTGTCTTTGTAATAGAATCTTATTCATTTCATATTCTTCTTCTTATTCCTTCGTAACATTTATTTATTTTGATTTTGTTGGTAGTTTCAGATTCTGATTCTTTTCTTTAGTATTTGCAAATTGCAATTTTGTAATCAAGATCTGGTCCTCCTGGCAGTAACACACAACTGAAAACACAAGTCTTCGTAAGACATTTCTATTGAAAGTTACCTACCTATCTATCTGAACAACAAACAGAAATAATCTTCTTTTTATTCCAGAAGGCATGAACATGGTAAAAGTGGGGAAGTTTTGTTTTCACATTTGAATACAGTATTTGATGAGAAGATTTCAAGGTCTTTTGACATTAGTTTTAGTCCAAAATGTTGTTGACAAGTTACAATGTTGAACATTTCTGACCATCAGCCAGCTCAATCAATATTCAATATTCAATGATTCAATCCCTCTCTCCCACGCGCACAACCAAAAATACCATTTAATTCAGTTTAATAGTTGATACGGCAGGGAAACAGTTGGCTTATAGTTACACTTCAACAGCCTTCACTATTGTTTGTAAATAAACACAGACGGTGTTAAGGGAGGTAAGACTTCGTTTTTAATTGTCCCAAACTCAAAAGCTTAGGCAAAACAAGAATTGAAGTATATAATCCACCTTATTAAGATTAACATATTAATAAGTAGGACCAATGTAAGCTGTCACAAGTCACAACTAATGCATATATGTGTCATGAATTCTATATCTAGAATTCCAGTTTGTTTATGTGTCATCCACTTCTTACATATCAATCTTCCTTTTGCTTAGGTACATTGTCTATCCAAAAAAAAGAAGACAACAAATTAATCAAATTAGCATACTGAGTGATTGAATTGTGTTACAACTTACTATGACAATGACAATCACCATTAGGGATGTTCACGGGTTGGTTCGGGGCCGGGTACCCCTATTTCCGTCCCCATTCCTATTTAGTTTTTTAGTCTCCATCTCCGTCCATTTCCCCGTTTAAGACTATTCGGGGATCCCCATCCCCGCCTCCAATGGGGATCGGTTCTCCGCGGGGCTCTATTTATAGTTTTAAGTAATCAAATAATAATAATAATAATGACCATTCATAAATTTAAATTATCATAATAATATCTTAAATTACAATTTCAAGTTAAAACCTTCAACTAAATTTAATCCAAACAAAATACAAGCTTGAAATCTTGAACATGCGGCCATAAAATCTTAACAAAAAAAAAATCGAAAATTACATTGTCATAGTTTATATTAGTTAAATTTTAAATTTGAGTATATAATCGGGTTGGGTCTGGGTTTGGAGACCATAATATCCATCCCCGCTTCAAAACCTAATCGAGTTTCAAAATAACCTCCGTACCCACCCGATCCCCATATATACCCCTCCATATCCGCCCGTTCGGGTCGGTTCTCCGCGAGGACCCGCCTCCACGGTTTTTTTTACATCCCTAATCACCATAGCTAGCAAGTAATGCCCATACCAATATACCATAATACCATACCAGTACCAATCTGAGCTTAAACATATTTTGATCATTTGATGAATTGATGTTCACTTTCCTTAAAACTGGAATACTGTATGGTGAACAAGGCTAGTGCTCTAGTCCCCTTGATTTTGCAGCTTGAAACAAGCTGGGCTAGTGGGCTCAACTACCACAACAATGCATCTTTAATTTAATCGAAATGCTTAAGCAACAAAAATGCTTCTTTAATTGAAAATGATACAGTCAATAAGATGAAACCGAGTCATAATTTGCTTCTTAATTGAAGCAGACCATGTGTTCCTCTTGTGCAATTAATATCCCTTCTTAGGGGTTAATTCAAATTTAATTAGACTCATTGACATTTTTCACATTACCCTCTCAGGCTTTTAATATTCTAAGTATTCAAATTCTTCTATGGACTATATTCTCCTTCTAAAAGTCCAGAGTCCCAGACCACATTAACATTTTTCAAACAGAGAAAGAAAAAAAAAAAAGGAAAAAAAAGAGAGAGAGACAGAGAGAGTGAAAGAGAAAGTCCACCATTATTAGGGCTTTTTTCTCCAAGAGTTTAATACATCTGGTTCCTCAACCACCTCTCTCTATCTCTCTCGTTTTAACAGAATGAAGATAAAGTACTGAAAACTAGTTTCTGTGTAATCTTTTCTTTAGCTTGAAATGAAGAATTCTTTCTCTATCTTTCTTTCTCTTCTTCTTCTTATCTTGTTTGTTCCATTTTCAAAATCAGATCTAACTTCAGACAAAAACGCGTTACTAGCTATTCAGTCAACTTTCCGACCCAGATCAATTAAAAACTGGAACTCCAGCGATTCATCGCCATGTAGATGGCAAGGTGTTGAATGTGAGAACAACAGAGTTACTGTTCTCCGTCTTCCCGGAGCTAGTCTTTCCGGTGTGTTTCCTTCGAATATTATCGGAAATCTGACTCAACTTCGTACACTTTCACTTCGTATGAATGCTTTGACTGGTCAACTCCCTTCTGACCTTTCTCTTTGTGTTGACTTACGTAATCTTTACTTACAAGGTAATAAGTTTTCCGGTGAGATTCCGGCGTTTTTGTTTGGGTTAAGTAATTTAGTTCGTTTGAATCTTGCTGGGAATAATTTTTCTGGTGGGATTTCGTCCGATTTCAATAAGTTGACTCGGTTGAAGACATTGCTTTTGGAGAATAATCAACTCACTGGTTCAATTCCAGAGTTGAATGCTCCTGATATTGAACAGTTTAATGTGTCATTTAATCAGTTAGATGGTTCAATTCCGTCGAAGTATAGGTCAATGAATCGTGATTCTTTCATTGGGAATTCACTTCATGGTTGTCCTCTTGATGCTTGCCCTAAAGGAAAGAAGAAATTGTCAGGAGGAGCTATTGCTGGTATTGCTATTGGTGTGGTAATTGGGTTTCTTTTGATTCTTTTGATTTTGTTCATTTGTTGTCGAAAAAAGAGTAGTAGTAAGTCTAAACATGTTGACATTGCTTCTGCCAAGCACCCTTCAGAGGTAGAGGCTGTAGGAAAAAAAACTGTTGACAATGTGAATACTAGTACTAGCTCAAATGAAGGGGTAACAGGAAAGGCCAGAGCAGATTTAATCAATAGTGGTAATAAGAAATTGGTGTTCTTTGGTAATGCAACTAGATATTTTGATCTAGAGGATTTATTGAGAGCATCTGCGGAGGTTTTGGGTAATGGGACGTTTGGGACAGCGTATAAGGCCGTGTTGGAGTTGGGGAATATTGTAGCTGTTAAGAGGTTGAAGGATGTAACTATACCAGAGCAGGAATTCAGAAATAAGATTGAAATAGTTGGATCAATGGATCACAAAAATCTTGTCCCACTTAGGGCCTACTATTACAGCAGGGATGAGAAGCTTCTTGTCTGTGATTACATGCACATGGGAAGCTTATCTGCACTATTACATGGTGAGCTATCTTTCTCTTTTGCATTTTTAGATATCTTTCAAGGTTATGATTGCAGTCTTTATGCGTTGTGTTTTTATGATGTTTATGTTGTATGTCTGTGCACAATTTTAGATCATTTGAAATGTCTACAAGATTCTTATTTTAGATGCATAGGATTTAACTTGAATTGCTGAAAATATTATTAATATAGCTGAGCTTTTGTTGGTTTAATTTATTTGCTTTTCTAACTGAGTAAATGAATAGGCCATCTATATCTGGTCTAGGCAATCTATGTTTTATTCACAACTAGTTCTCTTTTTGCAACTTACATTAGTCTTCTAAATGGTAGCACATGTAGGCTCCAAGAAGACACAAATATTGTTCAGACTTCAGAGACATCTGGCTTTTGTTTTACATCATTACAAGATAATTACTTTTGTCATCTCTTTATGTTTTTCTTTCCCATCTGCTTGAAACTTTCTGTAGACGATATAACATATGACATGTGTTATGTGTATGTATCTTTATGTTTTTTCTATCAAAAAAAAAAAAAAAAAAAAAAAAACAAACTATGTGCTTGATATCCCTGAAGATTTAGCAAATGTCCACATGTTAATATAAAGCTGATATTGTGGTGGTTCCACGGTTTGATTCTCTGTCAAACAATATGCAAACACAATTATAACTTTGATGTCATTCAAAACTGCAGAAGTTTTGGATATTTGCAGCTTCTTGGAACCATAGTAGTTAGACCACAAACCAAGACAACCAAATCCCTAAAGCCTTTGAAGTATCTACCTTAAAATGATCCAGGATGTAGGAAAAATATTTGAAGCCTAATGTTATTTTGAAGTTTGCCAAACTCAATTTTGCATGCTTTTGTTGGACTCATATATTCATTTTAATATCAATGCAGCACGATTTCCTGGATTATCAGAAGATTGAATACCTACTATAAACTGTATTATACTGTAGAGACGGGATGAGTTCATGATACTTTTTACTTGTTATTATCTAGGTTCCATGTTGTTTCGGATTTTAGTTTATATGTTCTGTTGTGAGTTTCTATATTTAGTAGGTCTGCTTCCTTGATTTAGAAGGTATACTTTTGGTCATCACTTCGGCTGGAATATTGTCCTGTCACTCCTGTGTGTTCATTTTTATTTGGTTGTGACTTGTGATATAAAACATGTGTTTTCAAGAATTACACAGACTTATTGACACTTCATTTAAACCCTACATCATATAAAGAAATATCTTAAATTTTGAGGTTTTTCTCGAGCTACATCTTTTTCTATTGTACCATGACCGTTCTTTACTACAGGAAACAGAGGAGCTGGTAGGACTCCATTGAATTGGGAGACCAGATCTGGCATTGCCCTAGGTGCTGCTCGTGGCATTGAATACCTACATTTGAAGGGACCCAGTGTTTCTCATGGCAACATTAAATCATCCAACATTCTCCTCACCAATTTATATGATGCCAGAGTTTCTGACTTTGGCCTTGCCCACTTAGTTGGTCCCAGTTCGACTCCCAACCGTGTTACTGGATATCGTGCGCCAGAGGTTACAGATGCACGCAAAGTCTCTCAGAAGGCTGATGTCTACAGTTTTGGCGTCTTGCTTCTGGAATTGCTGACCGGAAAAGCACCCTCCCATGCCCTGTTGAATGAAGAGGGAGTCGACCTTCCAAGATGGGTTCAGTCTGTGGTTAGAGAGGAGTGGACTTCTGAGGTGTTTGATCTTGAGCTCCTGAGGTATCAGAATGTTGAGGAGGATATGGTTCAGCTCTTACAACTTGCAGTAGACTGTATCGCCCAGTACCCTGACAAGCGTCCTTCCATGTCAGAGGTGGTACATCGGATTGAAGAGCTTTGTCGATCTAGCCCAGGGCCAGATCAGCGTGATTTGTATGATGACGAATTATCATGAGACAAACAATTCATTTAGGGCAGGCTCACTACGTCTCTACTTTTTGCATGAGCAAGGGGTGTTTGCCGTGTTCATTCATTATGGAAGGGCTTGTCTTGTCTTCACATTGAAACTGTGCATTTTTATTTTTTTATTTCATTTAACGGTTACGATTTTTATTTTTCTTAGTTACTTTGTATTGTTTTGTGGCTAGATGGGGTGGTTGGTGATTGCTGTAATTAGTTTTTGTATTAATGAAGCCATTGGAATTGTATTTTTTTGCTCGTTGATTGATCATTTACAGGCAATGCCCATGAAACTGTAATGAGTGACTGAGTGTACAATTGTTATGTTAAGGTCTGGTTGTTGCAAGTTTGCAACAAGCTGAGTATCTAAGTCATCATCTCCACACTTTGAAAAGTTGTAATCCACCAGATCTTCATATATATCATCTAGTAGATTGAGATTTTAAGATATACAGATGTGAATTAAACTTCAAAATAAATTTTATAAATTAATGTACAAAATGTTTGATTAATTGATTCAACTGGATCCAAAGCTAACCAAATTTTGCACACGATCAAAATTACTATTCTATTCCAAGTTTCCAACTAAGTTATACGGAGTATGAGTTAGAATTGCAATGAAAGTTGTGACAACTTTGATAGCAACTGATAAACATAATCCCGTATTAAGAGATTACTGGAATTTAAAGAAGTCCTCCATGTCCATGGTACAACTTACAACTGATAGCTACTGCTATTTGTCGTTGATAGTTGGTAGTTGGAAGTGGGTGGGTGGCTTGATGTATGATCCAAAACAAAATATGCTATTTTAATACTTTGCTTAAGCGTGGAATTAATGTCGATAATCCGTTTTAGTTACTGATTCATCAAAATATACCGACCAAACGTCAAAAGTGGTCAAGGTTATGAAAGCAAAAGCTTAGCCTTATTGAGATTGTGAAAAGAACTTTCATTGAAGAAATTTAAAACTGGCACAAAGGATCTTGTGAAGTTTTGCATAAAAGCATTCAAGAAAAGAAACCTTGTGTTCTTGTGGGGGTGTTAATTTCCTGACACACAAGCTGACAAGCTTGACACAGGATCTCACAAGGCCTTTGAATTGGGCTTTACTTCACGTTTGTCAGGTTGAACTGAAGTCCACTGGCCCTGTTTGCCCAGTGTAAGTACAGAGAATTAAGATTGACTTAACAGTAACACTCTACTAGTGATCCACTGGCCCATTAATTAGCAACAACAATTCAACAAACAATCCTGCAAGTTCTACCTTCTACAATTTCGGCAGTTGAGCCGAAAGGGTTTGTCTTAACGGATTTCTTGCCTGATAATTAAAGCAAAAGTAATGTGTCATGAACAACTTAGAGTTGAAAAGGTGATATACTGGTAGGGTTAGAAGTTTTAGAACTAAAGCTCCCATGATTCACATCATTTTGTCCTTATATCGTGCAACTTATGGTCCCATGGCTAATCATGTTTTTATATTGTGGATAGCGTTTTGGTCTATTACAGAAGAGGATGTCAAGTTATGTTGTGCACTTGTGCTATCAACAAGGATATTTCTTAAGTCTTGTGATCTTAGCTTGAAAACCACTCTTAAAAAGTGGCTGCTTTGTCCCTCTTCCCATTCTTATTAGTCACGGCACTCTAATCTCTAGAAGCTGCAACTAAGTGCCTTTAGCTTTCAAGTTTGAATGCAACTAAGTGCCTTTAGCTTTCAAGTTTGAATAAGAATTAAAACTAGGGCTGGTCGACTTCTTAATAAAAGATGATGCTAATTAGCAATATCAACAGAGAACAGACATTGGCATGATACAATCAACTAAGATTGTATAATAGAAAGGGTTTATTGAGGAACCCGTGACTTCTGAGGAATCACTTCTAGATCAGACTAGAAACCGTAGACCACTTTCGATACCCACTAACCCATAACTTACTTATATAACAATCCATCCCCTTTAAAACAAACCTTGTCCTCAAGGTTTAACATAAACCAAAATTTAGAATTTGAATTTGTTCCACACTTTCCACCAGATCTGTCAATCTAGCATTAATTTTTTTAAAAAATAATTTAAATGGTCCTACTAGGGTTAATGGTGTTTTAGTTTTTTAATTAATCTTACTTAATATTAAAAAAAATTGATACAATCATGGACTGATTTGGTGGAGAGTAGAATTTGCACTCCAAAATTTATCCTCTTTTTTTTTTGATCTCAAGGACGATGACAATTGATAATCAAAGCATTTGCTAATTTTCATTCCCTCTTGAGTTTTGAGCATAACATTGCAATTTTTTTTCATACCCATTAACTTTCGAAGACCACAAAGACCAAATAACAATAATGCTTTATAGTAAAAATTGTCATATCTTTCCATGTACTCTACCCAAATTGAATCAATTGTGATGGAAATTAATAGTGACTCGAATTCAAACCAAAATTCAACTCCACAACATTTAGATTCTCTTCAAAAATATCAAAGAAGTCGGTTAAATACTAACATCTTTGCACACGAAAGTCGTTTAATGTCTTCTTCAATTGAACACCATAACTTTTGACGATTTTTTTTAAATCTGCCAATATATTTTGAATCTCCACCACATTCTATTCACCCAACTTCATCATTTTCTTTGAACAAATGGTGTTGCCCAATCCAAGAATCGAACAACTCTGATACCACTTCATACAATCAATTAAGATTGTATAATAAAAAGGGTTTTCTTGAGGAACCCGTGACCTCTGATTTGATTGTACTGAGGGAATCACCTCTAAATCAGACTAGAAAGCTTAACTTCAAATAATAATTTCATTTCATAATACCAATGTTGATTACATTGCATTTATATAGCTTACATAATGTCAAATAAAATTATCCACTAACTCACCCACTAACTACAAATATTAGATCATTTTTTTATATCCATTAACCCATAACTTAGTTACATAACATGGCACCCTTAAACTCTATTGAAGTTATTTGATTATAGAATGCAGTGAGCGAGTAAGAACTAGTTTCTGAACCAGATGTGGACAAGGCAGGTAAAGAGACAAATATCTGCAGCTTACTTCCAAAATATTATTAAGACTAAAAACAATTCAAGGGGTCAGCATATCTTGAGGGCCTTCAGATTTTTATATACTACCATCCTTTATTCGTGTTGTTTAAAACTGTTTTAAAGTTAATTGACAGATCCATACGACTGATTTTAATTCCCTTGGGTTGTTTTTGCTTTCTAAGGTTTGTTCCTCAAAATGTCATGCATATATATATGGTGGTTGCTTTTTCGCAAGCCGTCATGCCATATAGCCAATAGGCAACTTTCGGATGAATGTGTGGCTGGGTTTCTAGGGAGGTGATAGATTAGTGCATGCGGCCATGGTGTGTTGTAAAATGTAAACTTGACTAGCTAGCAGGCAAAATGATTTGATTAGCCTCCAACTTCATGTTCTTTTTTCGAACATTATTGAGAGCAACTTTGAGGGATAAATGAATAATACTTATAAATTTAAACCACTGCAGACAATATCATATATATTCATAATTCATGTGAGTTCCCCAATTTGCATTGAGCCATTAAGGGGTAAATTTGAGATTTAGTGGCAAATGAAATAATGAATTTATACATCACAATATGGAGTGGCCGGTACTTAGTTACTTGTGTAACTAAGAGTTTATTCCCTCTAAGTTAAACGTGATATGTTTTCAAGTAAGGACCATGAAGTTTGGAACAATGTCTCCTATCTAATCTCTCACCTCTCAAAATAAAACAAAACAAAACAAAACAAAAAGTTTGCTAAGAAGTAGAAGAAAGAACAAAATTATTTTGTGTAGACCAACTTTCTCCTTAAATTTTGGTTTTATGTGTTGCGTGTTTCTATGAATTTTTTTTTTAAAAAAAAACCCAGATAGAATTTTAACGGTCATGAATTCAGGCCAATCCTGTGGCTTATCTGCCGGAACTGATACCAATAACAGACCCGACACAGATATAATAATTGGTCGGGATGGGTTCCCTTTAAGGCTTTAATCCCTTCTCCCGTGACCCAATCAAATGAATGGTATTTATGTAATATAGTAACATATTAGGGGTAAATTTGAGATTTTAAGCGAGAGATGCGCCTATAAAACTCCCTTCACAAGTTTCGATTGTCCTAACAAACAGAAACTGCAAGTCTGCAAAGATGAACTTCTTCCAACAAAGCTCTTTGTTCTCCTTTTCCCTACTCTCAGTAGCAATATTAATGTTTCTCCTTCCTACAATCTCAGCCACTCATCATTCATCGAATCCTAAATCCAACGCTACAGATTTCATTCGTACAAGTTGCAACGTAACATTATACCCTGACATCTGCTACAATTCACTTTCTCGTTATGCCAACGCCGTGAAATATAACTCAGGTCGATTAGCTCGAATTGCTATGTCTGTAAGTCTAGCTCAAGCTCGAGATATGTTAACACATGTTTCAAGTTTATCTCGCCAAACTAACTCTGGTGGTGCAGCTGCTGAGCCAAAAACTATAGCTGCGTTGCACGATTGTTATGAAACATTTGATGATGCAGTTGATCAGATGCAACGTTCAATTAAAGAAATGAGTCATCTTGGTACAGGTGAAAAGCTTAGTTTTCATATGAGTAATGTTCAGACATGGATGAGTGCAGCTTTAACTAATGAAGAAACTTGTACAGATGGATTTGATGAAGTTTTAGATGGACCCATGAAGTTAGATGTGTGTAGTAGGGCTACAAAAGTGAAGAAGTTTACTAGTAATGGGCTTGCACTTGTTAATAGTTTTGTTGCACAACAAATCGGTGTTAGTCGTAGTCCTTGATTGATTAAATCTGCGCTGTTGATTTAGCCGATTTGTCGATGTTGTAACAGTTTTATATATAGGTATACATACAGTAGTGGAAATTGGAAAGATATATAGTGTGTTATGTGACTTTGTCTTGTGGATTGAGTGGGATGTGTGGTGTGTTGATAGAACTAGAAGTATAGTAGGTAGGTTTCTGGTATGGTATGTTTTGAGTGTATTTATGCTAAAGCATTAAAGAATGCTAATAAGAAATTAAGCAAACCAATTTCAAAAATTTATGTACAAATGTGCAATGCCATTGAGTTTTGTTACACCAATATGCTTTATTTATAACAACTTGGGTACACCAAACATATACTATTAACAATCAAATACGCAACAAGAACCAATATTTTTCTGCTAAACTCTGCTCATGATCACTTGTCAGCAAAAATGAATGGATTGAAAAGCTTGAAACACAAAATGAGTAACAATGACAAATGTAAAATTGTGAGAGTTTAACAACATTATTGGCCATTCAATTTGACAATGCAATATACTAAAACCATAATATAGTAAAATCTTGAGCTTAAAGCTAGATATGCACCGTCCGTCTTCCTGGCTTAGTACCAAAATGTTTATATATTTATTTAATTAAACTTTTTGGTCGGATATTATTCCGCATGCTCTTTTCATGATTATTTTTTTTTTTGCTCATGGGTGCCACACCGATCTCAGCCAACCATGTAGGGTAGACAGTATCCCATTTGATAGCTCCACTATAATTAAGTTTAGTGTCGAACATAATGATCGATTTTCTCTAAAATTTGTCTTTATTTTGCCCAGTGTAGCTGCTTTTAAACATTTCTAATGATGAGATCGATTTTTGACTCATTAAGTGTTTAAAACTTAAAAAAGGAACTGGGTGTTTTGAACAGACTGGCAATGTGGTTGTGGCCTGTGGGCAAATGGCACTTTCGTTTGCATATATATAAATGGTAGTTGTATTATTGGAGGGATACCCTTTACCCTAACAAAATTTGCAGGTAAGGCAAGGTAGGACCATAAGAGGGAAAGCATCTCGTGAACTGAATAGAACTCTCGTGTGCTCAGAAACGGCATCTGGATGGATTGGTCCTCTACTCCAACTGCTTCAATCACATGCAATTTGTGTCTGTTTGCTAAAGCCGAAAATAACATACAAAATGATGATGTATCTATTCACAAAAACAACCAATCAGTTAACTAAAGTGTGCGTTGGCAAAAATCAACAACTCATTTTACGTTGCAATCTCCACGACTCCACATGACAGTATCATGAAAAACATCCATCCTATACAACCTATAAGATAGGGCAATATCCCCTTCATAGTTCTATTATTACATTTCATTTCTATATACATGTGAATATGTGATACATTTATTAGCTGTTTCTGATAGCTCTCTATCCATAGACTTAAGGTACTTGTTTTTGGAAAGATGTAACAAAATGCGAGAAAGAAAATGATAATATGATTGTGTCAAAATATTCAAACAAATTGAAATAATCTAGTGACGAGGTTTTAAATCTGAGTTATGGTGGGGGATTTCAAATCTCTGTTTTCATATGGAGGTGGCAAGATCGAGTTTGCGGTATAAATAATAGATATGGTAAACAGTGAAAAGGGACTAGATGCTGATATAGGATCTGCCACTCCATATACTTTATGTTTGGTTCCCAGCAATTCATCTAAACAGTTTCCAGTTCGGAATAAGAACATAAATATTTTATCATATGAATCAGAAAACTTGTACTTTTGTTTGTTAATTAGTTTGATAAATGATAATCAGTAGGAGGTTTATTAGTGATTGTGGGAAAATGATATTGTTACAAGGAGGCAAAGAATATACCCACAAAGATTTAAATTGATAGAGAAAGAAGATTGTGGGAATTTGCATGGAGTTTTAAGTACATAACCATTGAAAATTCTGCAAAACCGGTACAACATGTGTATTTGACGGAGGATTGAGATGGAAGTGAGATCATTGTGTGATTGAAGTTGGTATATTAACCAAAATAATTGCAGAATTCTTCGGCGTGAGATAGATGAGGTGGATTCAACAGTTAAACATGTATTAGTGATCGATTTAGCACAAAGAAGATTAAACCAAGGAAGAACGTATATAGTCTTAAGATGTTCGTGGGTATTACAGTCATTTTTCTATGTCTACCCCACTCTGTCCTAGTCGGCAAACGGGTTGCCAGAAAATTTTATCTGTGTAGCCTATTTGTATGTGGGTGTGTGCACCCAATCACAAAACCCCATGTGTTAATAATAATATAGCTTATGTAGGGGTTTAGTTAGCCCTAATGGGTTTGTTCAGTTACCCAACCACTTTATAAACATATGGCGTCTTATAATTAGGTGTACATACCCACGTATAATTAGGGAACATAGATAAATTTTTTTGAATGGGCTGCTAATAGATTAGCTAACAGAGTAGTGTAATCTCAAATTAATAACTTTTAGTGTGGTTTATGCAATGTCCGTGTGTGGTTTTAACAAATTCCTCCTTTATTTTTGTTTGTTAGTTTTAAGAATGTCAACCCATACCATGATTTACTAAAAAGTTCATTCGGAACATGGAACTGGAGTTGGCTATCAAAACTTTGTCCTATCTTTTTTGAAACCCTAGTAGAAGACAAGAATGTTGCAGAAACACTACAAAGAGATCAAGTTTTTTTTTTTTTTTTGGTTGACAAGAGGAGTTGAGGAGACCCCTACCTCTTTAAATTGCGGGTGAAAACTTATATCAACAATCAGTTGTTAACGTGTTTCGAACCCACAACCTCTCCACTTTGTGAGAGGGGTGCTACCATTGAGCCACAAGCTCATTCGCAAAAAAGAATTAAAAATATTAGTCTTGCACACACATGAAAGCAATCCACACTTCACATATTTTTTAAGAAGATATTTACTTATTTCTATCTAAAAAAACTCTCTAACATATTCTTTTACATTTATGTGGTTTTCCACTTTCCTAGTACTATTACATACAACGTATACAATAATATTAACATGTAAATATTAACTTCAATCCCCCCCCCCCCCCAAAAAAAAGTGTATCAATTTCAAGCTTAGAGTAATAAAGACTATAAACAAAAATTAACAAAAACTAATACCAAACTTTTTTGCTCTAACTTTCCAAATACCTCTCATAAGAAAACATTAATTTTTAAAAAAAACAAAGCATTTTCTTTTAATGTACGTGTGTAGCCTAGGATAGATCCCATGACCTCCCACATAGGAACCCTAACCATGGTTAACTAAGTTTCAATAATTATAAACATATGGTGATTTCTTATTGGTCCCACAAATCCCACATACTTTATCTTAATTACTTTAAAGAGGGGTGAACTTCGAGATGGTTTATGAGGCATCTGTTGTCACGCCCTTATAATTTCACGTGTCCAATATTCAAAATATATAGGTTAGGTTTTAAGAATTTAAGGCTTTAGGAGTTAACACTGGGCTTATACTAATAAATAATCCAACTTACTTTGCCGTCAGACCCAAACCAATAAAAACCCTAAAATATGTGTTTACACGTGCACATTCACATAGTAGATTGTGCACATTCACATAGTAGATTATACATGGCCATAGTTCCTAAATTATGAGCATCCGAGCAATTGACAAAAGAATCACTGGTCTAGGTGTGATTGGATTTTAGGGTAATCACGAACATAAGAGAAAAAATTGACCTAGATTTTTTTTTTCTGAACATGCAGCCCATCTCACCAATCACCGCCCACGGTCCATGTCTGATTGTCTGTCAATGTCATACAACCCATCTCATTTTCACATGAACCTTGAAGATGAAAGCCTCAAGCCCAAACACAAAAGTCCAAAGCCCAATGAAGAAGCAAATAAAGCAGAATAGCAGACCCCTAATTAAGATGCCTAGACCTAGACTACAGTAGAAGACAAGAATGTTGTGTTGCAAAGACAGTAAGACAAAACAACTAAAGAAGAGAGCAAGTTTATTAGTCTTGCACACGCGTCCAAGCAATCCACACCTCACTCTCTTACCTACTCTCTACACCTTTCCAGACCAAAGCAAGCCCACCATCGTAAAAGTCCCAAAACCACGTGGAGAAGAAGAACAACAATCTGAATCCACCATCTTCTTCTTCTTCCTTCCATTCTCACCAAACATTTTTTACTCTCTTTCTTGAGTTTCTTCTACTCATCTTCTTCTTCTTCTTCTCAATTGACATGAAAGATCCAAAACAAAAAATTCAATAATTCCTAAAAATGTCCGTTTTCTGTGGACTTGAATGTGTCTTCTGCTTAGGTTGTTCACGCTGGGCCTGGAAACGTTGCACTTACATCGGTTCAGATGATAGTGCCACCTGGACATTAGCTACACCAGATGAATTCGAACCAATCCCAAGAATCTCTAGAGCAATCTTAGCCGTTTATGAAGATGATCTTCGTAACCCTAAATTTCTTACTAATGGTCGTTACAACATGAATCCAGATTGGGTAATTAAACGTGTTACATATCAACAAACCCTAGGTCAAGCTCCACCTTATCTTATTTACACAGATCACGATAATCAAGAAATCATTTTAGCCGTTCGTGGTTTGAATCTTGCTAAAGAAAGTGATTACAAACTTTTGATGAATAATAAATTAGGTATGGAAATGTTTGATGGTGGTTATGTTCATCATGGATTATTGAAATCAGCTATTTGGTTGTTGAATGAAGAATCTGAGACATTAAAGAAGTTGTGGATTGAGAATGGATCAAGATATAAGATGGTGTTTGCTGGACATTCATTGGGATCTGGGGTTGTTTCTTTGCTTACTGTTGTGGTTGTTAATCATAGAGATAAATTAGGTGGAATACCGAGAAATTTGATACGATGTTATGCTCTTGCTCCAGCTAGGTGTATGTCTCTTAATTTGGCTGTTAAGTATGCTGATGTTATCTACTCTGTTATCTTGCAGGTAATTTTCTGTTACAGTTTGTTAGTTATTATTGTTATTGTTATTTTACGTACAATGCCCAAAGAACAAGTGTTGGACTTATTTAATAGGGAATGCAAGCTTGGATTTCAATGAAAATAGAGATTTGCATTTCAGTCACGATCTTTGGGCGTAATGGTGTAATTTGAGTATGTAGTTGACATTAACTGAAGTGAAAAGGTCTTCAGTTACTTCTAGGCATGAATCTAAGTATAGATAGGAAGCTGACAACATATTCAAGCTTTTGAATTCATGATAGATTTGGTTCGATAATTCCCGGTGGTTAGATATATAGATAACTATTAATACCCTATTATTTTAAGACATGTTGATTCAAGTTCAAAAGTTTATCTATCTCAAACAATTATAACTAGCAAACTTTGGGGTAAAGCCTTATTTCTATTTGACACTTATGTGTTTGATGATCACCCCAATTGGTTTATTGTTACAATGGAGTCATGGACCAGAAAGGCATTGCACTGATTGTTTAGAAATGAATTGCATAAGTTTTGGTCTGACGTGTTCCGTTGCCCTAAAGTCATAGCCTAATAAAGTTTAAGAGTTGAAGCACCTTCTTGCCTAGCTGCAAACATGAAAACATAATTGTCTTTAAAGATGTTGAAGTGCAGAGGATATTACTTACAGTATTTGTTATTTTCTTTCCTGCCAGAATTGGTTATTCATATTTCTCAACCTTAGTTCATTTTAAGAAATGTTTGCTTATTTTCAACATCTCACTTACGAACTATAAATTTAGTGATTTCAGTGAGGTCTTGTCCCATATGCATTCAAAGGCTCTTCTAGTCTTCTACCTTATTTTACATGAGTCTCTTAAGTTTAGATACTGACTGTGATATCTGAAACATGAACTCTTTCAGGACGACTTCCTACCAAGAACGCCGACACCCTTGGAGGATATTTTCAAATCAGTCTTCTGGTTAGACATCTTCTTCATTAGTTGGGCTATGTAAAGCATATGATTATTATGCTCTTCATCACAAAAGATATTATTTAAACATTTGAAGGAGTAAATTATTATTTCTTATATCAGGTCTTAATGCTTTGGACAGTTTGCCATGCTTATTATTTTTGGTTTGCCTGAGAGACACCTTCATGCCTGAAGATAGGAAGCTTAGGGATCCACGAAGACTTTATGCTCCTGGACGGATGTATCATATTGTTGAGCGAAAATTTTGCAGGTACCAAACCCTATCATATGGAAAAAGTTCACTCTCTTTCTTGCATATGATTCAAATCTAATATTGTGATTTATGATATTAAACTCCGACAATTAAAGAATATAAAATGAAATGGGCGCTAGATGACCAAAAAGCCATTCTTCTTTTTGTTTGGTGCCTGCATTTTCTAGGACGAATCCTCCTTTTCTCCTTGTAGACTTGTTCTTTGAAGTAGTTCTATGCTCCTCTCAATTTGGATGTCTTTGTTTTGTTGTTGGTATTCTTTTTTCATTAGTTGGTGTTAAGGGTAGCTGTTGTAGTGTGTAGGCCTTAAGACTGAAGAAAGTAGAGTAAAGCATTTTGGACTTTGAAAGGCATGCTGCTGTATACAACAAAGCAAGTGCTGATGATTGTATAATGCCTTAGTATATTCTCTTCTCAAAACATGTTTAGTTTAGCAAGACTTGGTCTTATGACCTGGATGTTGTTTACTAGGTCTCTTGACAATTAGTGCACAGATAGAAGCAAAATCTATATAGTAGCTTCATGTCTAGGCATTATTTCTGCGATAACTAACCATTGCAAACCTATTCTTTGGTGGTGAAATTGATTACCGCAATGTTTGGTTATAATCAGATGTGGCAGGTTTCCTCCAGAAGTGAGGACTGCAATTCCAGTTGATGGAAGGTTTGAACATATTGTCCTATCTTGCAATGCTACATCAGATCATGCAATTCTTTGGATAGAAAGAGAAGCTCAAAAGGCTTTAGAAGTAAGTGGGGGATAATTTTGATTTCCTTTCTTTATGCACCCTCCAGACATAAGCGTAATATTATGGATACATAATTTATGCTGTATAACTCCCTTTACCAGTTCATTGAGATTTGTCTGTATCATAAACTTACATTTATTGTTCTTTTTTCTGATCTTATCAACTCTTAGACACACCTAGAGTAGACCAGACTTATGGGTATACCTTACGCTGATCCCCATTTGTATATTCAGATGATGAAGGAGAGCAGTGATGAGGCTGTTACGACTGCTCCAGCAATACAGAAGCTTGAAAGGAAGCAGACCATTGAAAAAGAACATAGGGATGCAATAGAAAGAGCTGTGTCCTTAAACGTGCCACACACTGTGACATCAGAGGATGAATCTGCAACTGCCAGAGAAGCAGAGGAAGAACCGTCCACTGCAAGTGAAGAACGAAAGCCTTCCATATCAATTGAAGAGAAACAACCATCCACTTCAGGAGAAGAAGAACCTGCCCATAGTCCTGACAAAGAAGCTTTAGACAGAAAATCAAAGTCTAGTGGTGGAAGAACTAATTGGGATCATCTGGTTGAGAAACTTTTCCACAAAAATAAGTCCGGAAAACTTCATTTGCAGCGAGAAAATGTCACTGAATAATAACACTTTCCATTCTTCCTTTGTGATCAATTTCATCTGGATCCCGGGTGGCCTATTTTGGTAATTTTGCCCTATATTTGGCTGAAAATAGGTTGTGGTTTATATGCTAAGACACTCAGCACTCAGCAGTCTCATTTTGTATAAAAGATATAATTTTTTTTCAGGGAATAGGTGGATGTAAGCCAGATCCCATTTAGTGTGTTGAAAGAAACAAAATCTTTTTTCTTCTTATAGTTGTGGTTTGAACTTTGAAGAGTACTTACCATTGTTGGTGACTTGGGTGAACAGTTTTCAGTCATTTTTTTTTCTTATTAGTATGTCTGGTATGTCTGGTTAGTGGTTGTCATATTTTTTGCAATTTTATTACCCGTGTTTTATGACTTAAACTTTGACTTAATGCGTCTCCTCTGAGAATCCAATTTTGTTCACCAAGGGGTCCACTGGTGGTTACTAGCAGCCCTGGGAATCCTATATTGCAAACCATCCTACGTGGCGCCACTAAAAGTGTTTTATCAGTGTTTTACCACTGGGAATGCTCTCAAGCAACTGAGAAACCCAGGATTTAAATTTTAAAATTCTAAACAAAGCGGAGTATTTAACATAATAACCTGAAAGGACTCTGTCAAGCCTTCTACTCTCACTTCAAATGATCCCCAAAAAATTCTGGTTCTCAAAACCTGTAAACATGGTAGTAATAACAAGAAATAGAGCTCGATTAGAACTTAGAAGCAGCGAGGAAATGGAATTCGATTTCTGAAGATCTTTTTAAGGACATCTTTTGAAGAATTCCTGTCAAACCTGTGGCAAGATTGAAGTCTGTGTGTAAGTCTTGGAATTCTCTGCTTAAGGATCCTTATTTTACTAAGATGCATCTAAATAGATTATTCAAAAACAATAGCAATGATATTTCTTTCATGATTCATATAGACTATGATAGTTTTTCCTTACCATTGAAAAATGCTGTTGAAATTGATTATCCACTCAAATCTTCTGATTCTAGTGCTACTAAAGTTGGTTCATGTAATGGGATATTCTTGATTCGTATTTTACGTGAAACACAAGGATTCTTCAGTACAAGTAGTTCTTTTACTGAAGGTTTATGTCTGTGGAATCCAACTACTAGAGAGCACAAGGATTTATCTGACAAATTTTCATTAAATTCTGAGTGCCAAACTCAGAGTTTGAAGATTGGTTATGGTTATGGTTTTGGTTATAATCCACTAATTGATGATTATAAGGTGATAAGAATAGTTTGCCGTTATAACGACCTTGTTGGGAACGACAAAGGAGTTGATGATTATAAATCTGATGTCTATGTATATTCCATGCGAACAAATTCGTGCAAGAGGATTCAAGAGATTCCCTATTTCATTCCTACTGGAGGAATAAATCATGCTTCCCGTGGTATATATCTTAATGGTGCGATTCATTGGTTAGGAAATGCCATTCCAAGAACAAGGTCCTCAGTGAGAATAGTTGTTTTCAATATTTCTAGTGAGCTGTTTAACGATGTACAACTTCCTGAATTCCATACTCATACATTGAGTACAGGGGTGTTGAAAGTGTAAGTACCAAACCATGCTAGGTTGAGTATAGAGGACACAGGAGCTAAATAAGGAGAGCAAGCTAGGAAGTACCCAATCGGAGCACAGAACATTCTAGAGGATCACGGGTAAAGCACGTGATGTCTGGCTGTCAAACATTCACTGTATAGTATGTGATAGAGAATGAAACACGTAGGAGATAATAGAACCGTAGGATGCAAAGGAGGATCCAGCGGTTCAAGGAAGGCGGTGAATATTGCTATAAAAGGATCACGTTAGGGTTCGCTAAAGGTAACTGTTCATTCTTTGCTAAAACCTATCTCTCTAAACCTAGCCGCTTACTGACTTGATCGTTGGAGCTTTATCCACCGGTCATTGTCCGGTGGTCATTGCAGGTACGACCGTTGAAGCAGACGAAGGACCCAGCTGAGCTCATCAAGGAAAGGGAGCTTACAGAAAGAATGTCTTTGCGTGTATGGTTTTACAAGTAGCTGCATGGATGCGTTTATGATGAAGGAATATAGAGTTAGGGAATTGTGGACGAAGATTTTCAGCCTACAGCCACCATATGAAAATATTTCAAACTTCAAAGCAATAAGCATGACGAACAATGACGAACTTCTAGTGCAGTGGGAGGACAAAGACTTATATCTGTATGACCAGAAACACGGATGGAGAAAATGTGATGACACAGAGATACAGGGTCTTCCAGACAGGTTTGCACGCTATTTCACATCGAGTCTTACATTAAAAGTTGTGTGTCACTCGAGGCAAATACTTTGTTGACAACGGAGATTGGAGAGAATGTTTCTTGCGAGGTTGATGCAGGAGAATTCTGTATCACATTATGCAGGAGAATTCTGTATCACATTATGTAACTTCTTATTTTTGGCATTTAAGGCCACATTGTTATTTGAAATTAAACTCCATAAAATAGAAAGTTAGAAACCCTGGAGAGGGTTTTTTCTTGGTTTGGGTGAGTGTACCTGATTTTTACATATGATTTGATCCACTGGATTCTTAATATATCTGTCTTAATATATGTGTCCCATTGTTATCTGTTACCGCACCACAAGGCATCTAAATAGAGGGTGTCTTCTTATTCATCATGAATAGTAAGTAATTATTCATTTGATCAACACAGTACACCTTGGCAAAGTAGCACATCCATTAAAGTTGCCTGGTGGAATCAACTAATTCTTTGATTAGGTTGCAAAGGTACAAAGCATGCTATATTACTCAGTAAACACTGTAGACTTGTGCCCTTTATAAACTTAAGGAGGTAGGTCTTGTCACTACTCACTATGGAGTAATCTATCTGATGAGGCAATGGTGGGTCTAGTCATTAAGAGTTAAATCATAAAATATAGCACTTCTCTCATTCTCCACAATCCTGTGCACTAATTCCAGCTTTATCCTAAATTACTTTGTAAAATGATCAAAATTTAAAACCATCTTGCCAGGATTATGGTCATACAGATTTCTGCTCTGTTGATGATATGGTAAGACTGTTTATTAGAACATATACATGTAGAACGATATCTCACTTGAGTTCATGTCAAGTATCATGGCTCAGAAAATTTTCTCATACTACAAAATAGAACAGTCCAGCTGAAATATAAACAAAAAGTTGAATCTAAAGGTTAATCTAGGTGATAACTGTGGGGGCAGAACGGCCAGTGAATTCTTGCATCTTGGAAAGCTTGAGAGCAACCTCCACCTGTGTCAAAACAGAAAAGAAAAAAGTGATCATGAATAGTGTACCACGAAACTTACTGAAGTAAAAGCTAATGGAGGTCATAGTGAATGTTCTTACAAGAGGAGCAAGGGCTTCTGACGACTCTCTCCCAATCTTTGAAGAATCCTTCTCATATTGTTCAATGTAAAGTCGGATAGTTGCACCTTCGGAACCAGTTCCGGAGAGACGGAAAACCTATTACAATAATATATAGCTCATTAATATAATCCAGAAAGCAAGTAGGATAAAGGATTAGCAATTAAGGGTTAAGCATTTGGCCCAACAAAATGGGAAAAGAAACATCTGGACAAAATGAAGTAAGCATTCTACAAAATATAAAATGTAACAGAAAACAGATAGCAAAGTGCAATGAAATTGAATACCAAACATTATATCAACTCTGCAAATCTTAAAATGTAAGGCATCTTTTTTCCCCTTGAAATACTATGATTTGCATAAGTGCTTACCAATCTTGATCCGTCTTTAAACAGATACCGAATACCCTGGTGCTTTGAGATGGAGCCATCGACAGGATCTTTGTATTCAAACTCATCGGCTTGGACGACTTCTGATACATCTGATCGTATTCCCTCGATAATCCTGTTTAATAAAACAAAGTTGAACTCAAAACAAAATCATAGCTTGGGAGATATCTGTTTCCATTTTATATGGCATATAGCATGCAAAGTGTTTCACGATTCAGGAACTCTTCCCTACAGAATTTTTTAAAAACTGAAGTACAATGTGTAGTGCGTGCATTTTCTAAGAAATTTCTACATCTTCCATGCGATGTTTGGACATAGAATCGAGTCCTTGTGAATGGGCAGAGCCAGGTGCTCTTATTTTACGACGGTAGGGACGATTGCTTCCATTACTGACCAGAAACACACCAAATTCTCCTTTAGGTGCTTTGCAGATAAATAACAGAGCATCAAAACAAAAACCCATGGAATAATATAGAAGTTTAAGCATTACATTGACTAATATTTCCAAGATCAGATGACTAGCAAAATGAGAACATCCTGGTGCAGTCGAGCTTCCAGTTTCAAAAGATATCGGAGTATAATTTTGATATTCTAGAATACTTGCATAAATACTCAATAGATAAGTTTCCCCTTGGTTTAGTCGATGGTTGTTCCAGCCAACCATCAATAAATTGCTACCTATACAAAGTAAAGAGGTTTTCAAAAGCTCAAAACTGGAATGTCTTACTTATTCACATCAGGAAGTGAAGACTGCAGTTTAACCAAATTCGCCATCAGCTCCTTCGCTGCACCTGCATCAACATTCTTCAAAAGACAATTCAAAAATGTTAGAAGATTGAAGTCAATGAGACTTGTGGATCAACAATCGCCAGGAATAACCATTACTTCATAGTCATATCGAGTATAATAGTGGCGACCAAAAGTAGCCCAGTGCTGACGAACTATGTCTTCAACAGTGACAAGATCTTTCCCATCAAGGTTGTCCTTGTTCTTGAAGGCAAGAATAGAGAGCCAAGCTAAAACTGCCCAGATTCCATCTTTCTCTCGAATATGATCTGAACCTGTGAAAAGTAACAATGGAAGAACCATTTGCACTCATGTCAGAAGTCTAGGGCGTCCAGAAATATCTTGATAAGAAATGTACTTAATTCTTAACCTGTGGATTTAAATTGAATTCCATGCTTGAGTTGTTTAATAGTTAAAAATCATACAGTGTATATATGAATGACATCTCAAATAAAAAAACTGAGATATGGTGAGTAATAGCCAATTGATCATGGTTCCATAACATGTTTCTATTAATACAGTGTCAACACTATGACATGGCAGACAACATCTTACAAGATGGATTATGGACTAGGCACAGTAAAAGCTCCACTAGTATTAGGAAATATTTGCAAATAGTACGCAATTCAAAATAATTTGGAATTCTTCTCATATCTTGAAATTTACCTGTTGAATCTGTCTCTACCCATTCAATTAAATGGCCCAATTCAATTATCTAAGATTTTAACTTTTAAATATGAGCATGTTTACGTAAATGCAATCATTCAGTAAAAATAACTGACACTAGATATTAAGATGTATATAAGCCTCACCAGTTCCAAAACTTTCTTCACCACAAACTGAGCACATCCCAGCATCCATCAAGTTTCCGAAAAACTTCCAGCCAGTGGGAACCTAATATAGAATCAAAATATACATAAACATGCTTCCAAAAATTTAAATGACTTCAGATTTTAGATGCCTTAAAACAAAAGAAGAGATTGAAACTTTGCTATTTCATCCAACGTACTTCAAAGAACTTCAGATTCAAATGCTTTGCTACCACATCAAGAGCAGCTGATGTAGGCATGCTCCTGCAAGCAACGGGACAGAAAACCCAATTAGTTATTAACACAACTTAAAGAGGTACCAGTCCCTTATATAGATTTTAACATTAATTATTGTTTAAGTCATATAGAATGATTGCTCAAATCGTCTGGTCTTGAGTTGAAGTTCAATTAAAAACAGAACGATAAATAAAGTTTCAAAGACAATCTTTCAAGTGCAAAGTAGGCACCTGGCAACTCCCTTTAAACCAGAAGAGAAGTAAGGAATTGCTTCAACTGCATTTGCAGCAATAATCGCAACAGAATCTGATGGAGTCACAAAAAATCTGGCATTGAAAGAATATTAGAAAATGGATTGAATCCAAACACTCGAATTTCATCAACTTTTATCAGTTAACTTACCGTTTACCAAGGATCATATTACGATCTGCATCACCATCAGCAGCAGCGCCGAATTCTGGAGGGTCACTTTGAGGCTTTGACTTATCCAAACCCATACGTGCAACCAACTCCTTTGCATAGGTCAGGTTGGGATCTGGGTGCCCTCCACCAAAATCTTCCTGTTTACACACAAATCAAGACAAGACACTTATTTACAACTTGGAGGACAACTGATCAAAAATTTCATAGAGCGTGCTGCATAACCATTCAGTAAAGTTCAGAAATACCTTTGGTGTGCAGTTTATTAATGAACTTTCTTGAGCACCAAGCTCTTCTACAAATATACGGTTGGCATAAGCTCCACCAACACCATGGAGTGCATCATAACTGAGAGAAAGCAGGGGAATATCATGTCATTTAAATTATAACAACAATGCCCAATAAAATTATTATTCTTGAATCAATTTGCTGAGCCATACATACCAGAGGGTGAATTTGGGAGATGTAACCAGCTTTTGGATAGATTGAAAATCAAAAATAGACCTAGCATAGAAATACATCAAAAGTAGTTAATGAAAGAACAGCAATGATCAAACATAGAACTCTCACTAAGAAAATAGAGTTTGCTGAATAAAAAAAGAGTAACACATACTACAATACATGAAATACATATTTGAGATGATGTATGTCGTTATTTCAAAAGGTTTCTTTGGTTTTTCAAGCCCTTCAGTACTTTTCACAGCTTCAAGAATCTTCACAAACTGCTAAAGAGACCAGATGCAAGGAATTCGATGAGTTTTACGAGGACCACTCAGGATAGATATGAAACTTCCACAATGGCAAAGCGTAACAAGTACTCTAAAGTCTAAACAAAAAAAAGTCTTTTCTATTTATGTAAGTTCTTTTCTATTGGTCAATTTAAGTACTCTTTGCTGAATGATAGCCCTCTCACTCTTTGCTGAATGATAGCCAAGTTAGAAGTGTTTTTTCCTACTTCTAAGAGTTTATCCTAACTGGTTTGCTGGATAATTAAAGGCCTAGGCAAGTCGACGAGCACCGCATATGTGAACACTAGAATATAAGATATTAACAAAGAGTTTTTCCTTGTATTGACAATAACTAATTTTCAACTCAAACATGCACAAAGGAATGAGATAATGCAGCAGAAGTAGATAGATAGAAGGGACTGATAAAAGTAATAGAAGTATGGACCTAGGAAACGAGATATGATGAGTCAAGGACTGCTTACTTCATCAATTTAACATAATCACTGGCTGAATCAAAAACATCGACATCAAATTGTCCCTCAGGGCCTCCAAAGCTTGTTACGCCAATAGAAGAAATATCCACCTAGAAGATAAATTAAGAATAGAAGCATCAGATAGATTGAGAAAGCAGCACACAAAGTAACCAATAGAGATGCCAAAAGTGCTGGACGTTTTACATCTGGGAGATCCTCTGCAATGAAATATTCCGTTATTGTTTTTGTGTTCTCATAGATTTTATCAGTGATTCCCTCAGGAGCAGGTCCACCATTTTCCATGTTGTACTTGATACCAAAATCCTGTGAGAAAACACAGATAAAATCAATTGGAAAAACAACTAGAAAATGCAGATAGATTTTATATCACAATTGAAAACTATTTGATTGATATGAGCGATTACATTATCACATTTTATGATACTATATACTTAAGTGCCGCTATCCAACAAGTTATCTGCTTCAAATGCAAGATTAAAGACATTTTTGCAACAAACTGAATGTGATACCATACTGATAAACCAGTCCAAGATGTCCGTTTGGTTCAGCTTTAAGTTCCTCAAGTGATATGAGCGATCACATTTTCGAAAGCTTTTATGGAGATGAGTATCTCAATTAACTTTTCCAAGATGTCAACCTCTTTAAACGAAATAAAAATTATTAGGAATTTTAGCTTCAAGTTCTAATGAGCATCTAAATTAACTTTTAATCCATAATATCTAGTAGCAGTGCACAAGTCAACCAATATACTCACTATATTATCTTTATCAAATTTAAATAAACCAACCAAAGAAATTAATTAATCAAATTCTACACATTTTTTATATCATGAGACCAGTTTCGCCTACTTGTCGAGTATGGTACTATGCCAACTAGAACTCTACGCATTTCATAATATTAAAACATTCATATCAATCATACCTCATTTGGACCACCTGGGTTGTGACTTGCTGTCAATATAAATCCTCCTGATGCTTTCGACCCCTGATACTTAAAGATGCTATCAGTCAATAAGAGATGATATTTGTGACATCAAGTTTATTCTTAAGAAGAATTAAGAGGGAGAGAACGAACATTCGCATCAACTCTTTCCCTTATAACAGCTGATACAGCAGGTGTCGAAAGTAGTCCATTCTGTCCTATCCATACACCTCTTACGCCATTAGCAGCTGCCATCTTAATTATGATCTGCCAATATTGATAGAAGAAAAAAAAAATCAATCTAAAAGATCCTGTTTTGTGTGCTGGCAGGATTTTTATCATTACAATGTTGACTTCCATTATGATTACTAGCAGTGGATTTGACCTTTTTTTTTTTTTTACAAGCTCAAATCGATAAGACCCTATGCGGCTCATTCTTATAGACTAATTATCAAATCATGCTAATCAACCAGGAAACGATGATAGAAGAAAAGAATAAAATTTCAATACAGAGATGCTCTATGGCTACAAAACTACCTGAATAGCATCTTTTGAATAATAACGACCATCACCAGAAACAACAAGCGTAGCACCTGCATTGCACAGACCGTGCTATTACAATTCTATTTTGTTTCAGTATATTAAATGACTACAATTTTATACAGGTGTTAAAAACAGTAGTACAGTACCAAAAATAACAATATATAGAAACGGATCCAGGAAAGAAAACAAGGATCATGCAGCACATAAAAGAGCGATTCTGTTGACTGCAAGTGCAACAAATATTCAGTAAACACTTACCTCTCACTTTATCAGCAGAAAGGGCATTGAATGTTGCTTGAACAAAGTTGTGCAAGTAATGAGGCTGCTTGAATACTTTCACCTGAAAAAGAAATATACCGTCCCACAATTAAGTTTGTAGGAAATATTACAGAATATTTCAATGCATGAAAATTTGGAGTGAAAGGTAACGATATTCTATCTGAGTAGCAACAAGGACAAAGGTGCCTTGTTACCACCACCTTGGATTCTTTAGTAACACAGTAACAATAAATAACCAATGGAGCAAACATTGAGAGAGAAGAATGCGACACGAGAACCTGAATGGGACATGCCAGGAATGTCAAACTAATGTACTCAGGTACACCATTATGTAATGGCTGACATGCTAATGCAGCTATATGGCCAACCAGAGGAAAGAAACAAAAAATAATTTCATCACACATTCTTCATGATATTTTACAAATCGGGTGAAACACAAAATGCTTTCTATTTTCATAGGAGGAATACATGAAGAAATCAAAAGACACACTAACATATATAATATGATAATATCACCACTAGCTAAAACAAAATGATATTGGCTCTGATTAGATACAGATACAGGATTGTTAACCAGTAGCTAAACAATCTTCCAAGAAGAGAAAAGGAATCAAACACATCAGAGTTAATATACAAAAACAATATAACTATTTCAACATCAAAAGATTATCACCACCAAATCAATCAAATTAAAATATTACAATCAGCTCAACAACTAATCATCGGTGAAATGTATATGTAAAGTGGATGAAAGAAAGGGATCTATAAAATGAAAATGAAACCGTTCTATGAGGATGCTGCTTTGAAATCAGACAAAAGTTTTCTTAGCGAATAAAGTGAACTGAAATAATCTAACGAGCTTAGAAAACATAAAAGAATGCCTTAATCAGTTAGAATTGCCAGTTACAAATCGATTTAGATCTAAAAATCCATTACGATAAAACAGAGTACAGATCAATTAATCATTTCTTCAAGTAAAACAAACGAAATTCCTCACAGATTTCTATACAAAAAACTTCGATCAGAATTAGATGAATAAACATCAATCGCAACTCAAAATAAGTAGAATATCGTAACCGAATCAATTGAACTTTCAAACAAGCAAATCAGCTTCAAATCATCAATGCGTTAAAAGTAAGCAAGAATTGCAGATTTGATCCGATCTAAAAACCAAAAATATTCTAGAAAAGAAGAAATCAATAAATACGAGATCACACACCTTCTTCCTCAAACCAGAAGTTCCTGGTTTTTGGCCATCAATAGGTGATGTTTCAACTCGAGAAACCTTGAACACCATTTCTTCCAAGCTCGAATCAACAACAACAGCGATTCAACAGAGATTCAGAACGAAGGAGAGAGAATCTCACTGGTTAGAAAGAAAATGTAGCGAAATGGAAAAGAAACTAGTGTGGTAGAAGGATTGGTCGAGTAAGAGAAACGCAACGTCATATAAAGCCGATAGAGGAGTCTCGGATAGGAAAAAGCTATCAGGTGCTCCTCAGAATATTCTTTTTTATCCGGTTTCTTTCACGGTACAATAGACACGTGTATCAAAATGTCGACGACATTGCCACGTACTTTTTATAACGGAAAACACTCAAGTCTTTTCTGTCTGAACGACACGTGTAGCTTGTTTGCAAGATCTCTCTTAATAAAACCACGGCGGTTTAATAGGCTGTTTACTAGAACTTGCTGGCAGGAAATTTATTGGCCACACATTGCAAATCAAGATTGTAGGGTCCATGGGCCGAAAAGCTTGTTAGAAGAAATGAGACATCACGTATTGGGCTGGTCTACCCTCTTCGTTTTCTGGGCCGAGCTTGAAGTCTTGAAGTTTGAACATGCTAAGCTCGACCATCTTCCTTCTACTAATAAAGAACAAGCAAAAATTAATCAAGCTGGTCCTCAACATAGGGAAGCTTTGAAACAAAAGTTCTATGAAGCAGTCGAGTTAAGATTAAAGCATATCCAATCTATCTATTTTTTCTTATTATAAGAGCATATCTGATCTGATCTATCTCTTTATCAAAAAAAAAAAAATCTGATCTATCTAATATCTATTAATCTATTATCTTCCAAACAATTTTATCCATATCCACCAATGTAAAATATCTCATAATATTTGGCAATTAGAGTATGAAAGATATCTTAAATAGTGCACAAAATAGAAAGATAGATAATTTTTGTTTATCCTTTCCACAAATATGTAAAGCAAATACTGTACTATATCAAAAAAATAAAGTGAACCATGGATATCTTCAACAGACAACAATACAATGTTAGGACTTGGGACTTGGGACTTGGGACTTGGGAGTACAAGGATCGAAAGCTGAAAGAGTCACATATGGTCATATGGAAAGTCATACAAGACTAAAAGAAGAAGGACCAATTTTAGTTAAACAATTTAACTAGAAACCAAACAAAATTTAGTCCATTAATTGAGGGATCAAACCCTAATTATATCTAAATATAAATACTGGTCCCGGGCTCCTGGCTTCAGAAAGAACTAATTATATAGAAGACACGTCACTAATACTGATCTTTGTATCGGATTTGATCTAATCCGAACGAGTCTCACTCTCGTGTAGTCGTGTACATATATTTGCATGTTAATTGCCCCTCCTCCATTATCGATTCTGTCTCTACTCCCTCTCTAACTTTTTTTTTCTTCTATCAAACAACTCAACTCATTGAATCACCATCATCATTATCAATGGCAGAGCAACAGAAACCAGAGCTCTTTGAACTCAACAATGGAACTATGAAAGTCAAAGTCAGCAATTATGGTTGTACCATCACTTCTCTCTTTGTTCCCGACAAGAACGGTTTGTTTTCTTATTTAGCCTTTTCATGAATTCTCTCTTTTCTGAGATCTTAGTTTAGTTTTGTTGATTTGATCTAATGTGATCTCTTTGTTTTTTTTTTTTTTTTAAGGTAATCTTGCTGATGTTGTTCTCGGATTCGATACTCTCGAACCTTACTTGGTGAGTTCTTCAATCAATCCCCATTACAGAAAATCATATAATTTTGTTTGTGTTAATTGAGGAAGTGATTTATCAGAAGAGAACATAATATTAGTTTATTTAATGTTTAATTTGGAAAAATAATATCTGTAAAATAATGTTTGTTGATAAATTTTCTGTGATTTTGGTTAAAATATTTGTTCTTGATTTGATCAGAATGGTGCTGCACCTTTTTTCGGCTGCATTGTTGGTCGTGTGGCGAATAGAATCAAAGAAGGGAAATTTAGTTTGAATGGGATTGAATATTCTTTGCCCATCAACAAGCCCCCAAACAGTCTTCATGGTATGTAATATTTTCAATTCCTACTTTTCAAATTGGAACAACAAAACTGCTCCTATTGATTAACTGATATATGCGCAACAGTTTGAAATTTTTTGACTAACGTTATAGGATGTTTAGTGATTACTAATACAATTGAAAATCTGGAACCTCAAGTCCTCAACTTCATCTTTTAGATCTCAATAGGATTCCATCAGATATCTTTAGCTCCTCAATATTTATGTGGTCAGGGTGAAGTAGCAACTGTTTTAGAACTACTTGGTCATCACTTTTAAAGTGGAGATTATTTGGCAAAGGGATAAATAAGAGCCTACTCTTTTGTAATAGATAAAACTTACTTTTACACGGATAATTGATTAAAGTCTCATTTGACATTGATTTAAAACAGTCGTACCAACCTTTCTGACTTCGTAGTATGTACTGAATTATTTTACTTCTATAGGTGGGACAAAGGGTTATGACAAGGTAGTGTGGGAGGTAGCTGAGCGTAAAGATGGTGAACATCCATCAATTACTTTCAAATACCACAGTATCGACGGGGAGCAAGGTATGATCATCTTTCACACATACATTGAACATGATCTTCTTCTTTTTTTCAATCTCTCGCAAATTCGTGCTTGTGGGAGTTCTTTAATTTGATATTTTTGAAAGCAGGTTACCCTGGGGATGTTACTGTAACTGCAACTTATACGCTTACTTCACGGACAACAATGAGACTTGACATGGAGGCTTTGCCTAAGAACAAACCTACTCCTATAAGCTTAGCTCAACACACATACTGGAATCTAGCAGGTCACAATTCTGGGGATGTACTTAACCATCAGGTGCAGCTATGGGCATCTCATGTTACTCCTGTGGATCAGTACACAATCCCAACCGGGGAAATCATGCCAGTCAAAGGTACTCCCTTCGATTTCACAACACAGAAGAAGATTGGAACTTCAATTCATGAAGTAGGCTTGGGATATGACCACAACTATGTGCTTGACTGTGGGGAAGAGAAATCGGGGTTAAAACATGCTGCTGAAGTGAAGGACCCCTCCAGCTCAAGAATCCTAAATTTATGGACCAATGCACCTGGCATGCAGTTTTACACTGGGAACTATGTGAATGGTGTTGTTGGCAAAGGAGGAGCAGTCTATGGAAAGCATGCAGGACTGTGTCTGGAGACACAGGGATTCCCAAATGCCATTAACCAGCCAAATTTCCCATCTGTTGTTGTTCAACCAGGTGAGACTTACAAGCACACCATGTTGTATGAGTTCTCTGTGGGGGAATAAAAAGAACAACTCCAACGATGTAGATAGGTCGAGACGGGTAAGTTGTTTTGTCTCTTTGATATGGTACGTGGCTTTATTTGAACTTGAAATGAGATAAGACCTCAATAATGAATAAATTATTACGACAAATTGTTATATACTTTTAGCTCTCGCTGTGGCAGTATTATAATTTTCTAACCTTCAGCAAACCTTTACATGCTCTTCTAAGTTGAACACAAGTATCAAGCCTTTGAGATCTATGTTCCCACTGGGCACTAGTTGTAAGTATTTATGTACTTAATCATGTAGATGAATGTTCAATTTGAGGGGTGAGAGAAGTCTATCTGCGATGTATAAACCACAAGCTCAGCTAACACTACCAAATATTTTTTTTAAACCACAAGTGAGCCTTTTATCCATAGTGGATAACTAATCAAAAGGTCTTCTGCATTCAAATCAGTAAAAGTACCCATTTCCTCCACCATACGGCTCCTGGTTAAGTTAAATTTACGAAATTAGAGGACAATACTGCATCGATTTCTGGAGTTTAGATGGAATTATGATACTCTGTATCATCATTTGTTGGAAAAAAATTCTATAGCTTGACCTGATAAATGCTGTACCAGACCAGAAGACCTTGAGATGTGTATATGGACTAATAGATGTCCGTGTACTTTTTGTAGTTTCCCCACACAAAATTGGACGCACGCCAATTTTTTACCAGTTGGCAGCTGTTCCATAGTAACTGCTGCTAGATCTAAGATTTTAATCTTTGAAAACGACAGAAAACTCTTGAATTATGATAATAAACATAAACAGGAGGAATCCCTTTATTTACATAGTTTACATTGATATTGAAGGGAATCACCTTTTTCTCAAATGGCATGGATTGTGGGTAGTGAAAGACTGAAGGTGAATATGGTGACACTAGAAATAACAACCTATATTGTTTTAATGTGATGACATGTTAGAGTTAAGATGGGGACATGCATTTCTTATTTCTAGCTTGTATGTTCTAACCGTTTACTTTATGATGTAATATAACCAAAAGTATGTTCTAGATTTGTATTTATCTCATGATCTGAGGAAATGTTAATGCATGATAGTTGGAGCTCAGCAGCTCCACCATAAATTTTGAGAAAATTCGTATAAAACAGATAGTATCCCATGTAGTTCACAAATATATCCTACTTACCCTCACGTAAGCAACTTACATGAAAATTGAGAATAGAAAAAACAAAAACAAAACAATAGTCTAAACAAATGCCTGTATATCTGGCATCAGACTATTGATAGGATCTCTCCAGCATGGCAGACCAAGACTTCTCTTGGACCTACATGATAGGGCAGCCTGTCGTAGTGATGTACAAACCCACATGAACTCACCTGGCTGCTGCCTCTACCTCTTCCTGGATAAGGTGGTGGGTACAACACACAAAAACTCGGGTTACTTTAAACATCAAAAGAAAAAGAACATCAAAGGAATGGCGACCTTGCTTTGAGTCATCCTCTGATGCACCAATGCATCAGAAGGAGTCTTGTTCTCTTGCAAGAAAACTTCCATACACTGAGACGCTAATTCAATCAGCATCAGATCATATAAGATGATGAGTATAGGGTCAGTCTTCAATCCATGCGAATCCAACTGACTCGTACGAGTTACAAAGGAACATGCATCTATTCAGAGAATAAAATGTATAATATTAGGATTTCCTAACAGTGTGTATTCTGTATAGAGAGGACTAAAATCTTTAAGATAGATCAAAACATATTGAGATGAAAACTATTAAAACTACATTGAGAAGAATAGTCTTTTACAAACATGGTTTACTATTAAAAAGAACAAATTAAAATGTTAATGATGTTATTAAGAGATGAATTAAAAAGGATAGAAAAAAAAATGTGGAGTATTTACCTTCAATTCGTATCTCTGGTGGAGAAGCAAAATCAGGAAGTCATGCACCTGAAGGGTCGCCCACTTTCCTGGTGCAGAGTTCCACACTTCTTAGATCACGAAGGTACTGTAATATCTCCTGGAGAAGATCCATCCCCTTGTCACCTTTCTTCAAAGAGCTAATACTCTGCTTCAGAAATTCTCTGTCTGCTTCAAGAGCATGTAGCCTCTCATAAACATTATCCACCTCCTCTTCAATTGCGAGTTTCCTGTTAATTGTCATGGAAATTGAAGAATTCTTTTGACTTCCAGCAGTAAGAGATCGTTCTTCATTCGGTGCCACATCTAAAGTTTCCATGCCATTGTTTTCATAATGAGACCCATTTGCATCAGGACTCGTGTTTCCTCTCTCTTTATGGTGTCCACTTTCGAAGTTTTTACAGAAACCATTACTGTTGAAGTCATGACTGCTGAAATCCTCATTCTTATCTTCCGGAAACAGCACAACTGGTTTCACATCCTCAAAATATTCCCCCTCTTCATCACTCAGTGTGAAAAGCTTTTCCTCCAATTCCTTGAGCTTCTCAAGAATGGATAGCTTCTCAGCCTCAAAGTCAGCCAGTGATTCATCTAGAATGGTCATATGTTTTGAGCTTTCTAAATCCAAATCTTCCAAATTTAACACCCCATTTGCCGGAGTATTAATGCTGCTTTCTGGGTGACCATTATAACTATCTTCATCAATGCTTTCATGGTCAAAATCAACAAGCAGCTGGTCACTGTCCTCAGAATTACTAAAAGAAGCAGAAAGATTCCTGCTCAACTCACTAGTCTTCCTTTTCATCCTCCTCCTGTCTTTCACCTCATAATGAAGTACTTTCTTGCGATGCATTTCCAGCTCCATTTGCAGTTCATGCTTTTCCTTCTCCACCTTGACCACAAGCTCGTTTAGAAGTTGCAAGGCTTCTTGGTCATACTCAGATTGTTCGTCCATCATCCTCTGGTATTGCAAGGCCTCCATCTGCGTTGTTGCTTTTTCTTCCTGAAGTCTTGTTATCATTTCCATCGTCTGTTTAGCAGCTATAGCATTAGCACTTCTCTCTTCTTCTAGTTCTTCGTATAGAGCACATCTAGCCCTTCTTTCTTCTTTCAGCACTGATTTTAGGTGTTCTATTGTCAAAACCCCCTCTTCGCCACTGATTTCGCTGTTAAAACTTCCATCCAAAGACTCCTCTATTCCTGATTCTTCTTTCTTGAGCAGGGGTCTCTTCTTGAGGTACTGGAGATCTTCAAACTGACTGGATACATCTGTGGCATTCTCTTCAACGACATTATTAACTTCTAAATTTTTGGATAATTGGTGGTTTATATGTTCTTCAAATGTCATGGAACTTCCTTTTATGCTCGCGTCCTCTCCTTTCTTGAGACCTAAGATAATAAGATCTGCATTAGAAACTATCCTAGTGAGCTCATACATATAAAATGAATTAAATTACTAGAGAATGTAGTAACAGGTCTGAGTCTTACTTTGTTCATCTTCCGACAGGACTGTTTTAGAACTAGTAATATTTCCAGCATCATTGCATTCAATTAAGGAGTTATCTCGTGCGCATGAAAATGAAGGAATAGGATCATGAGGTTGAGACTGATCAATCAGTTCCTCAACAGATCTCTCCGTCTCTATCATTTCTAGCTTCATACCTGTAGATGCATTTGAATCCTCCATTACTCTCTCAAAGACTTTGTTACTATCATCATCAACAGACAGGGCTTGTGCATCTTCAGTAAGCGGGACTTGATCAGGGAGAAGCTGGATGGAGTCTGCATTGCACTTCTCATCTAGCATAACTATGAAATTCTTAACCTCAGCCTTGTTCATGTACTCAAGCTCTGGTTCCCATACATCAAGTTGAGCCTCTTGCACTGCACACATTGTGTTGTTTTCATCCTCAACCAAATGTACTGCAGTTTCACGTTTTGCAGAAAGAAGCATTCCATCAACCCAGTCAATTCTATTCTGGATTTGTGATACCGAATCCAGAAGTCCTTCCAACTCTCTACTTTCTCCACTATCAACTTCTCTGTGCCTGAGCAAGTTTTGTTTCTTTGAAGCTAGATTATCAATTGATTCAATAGTAATCAAAAAGTGATCATCAAAATCCGACCAATTCTCCAACTTCAGCATTGAGTTACATGATGATTTCAAATTATCTTCAGGAGATCGGAAAGCGTTGATACCTTTAATTGGGGACCCGAAAGCATCCTCCTTAATGGAATCCTTTTCTGTTGTTTGCGCAGCATCCACCATATCATCTTCATTGATATCTATCTCTTTGCACTGAAAGCTCAAAAGAGATTTTGTGAAATCTTCCTTATCAACTCTTCCTTGGAAATCTTGGCCTTCATCAACATAAGAAAGTATCGTATCTTCTGTTACTGTGTTTTCTTCCTCTTTTTCTTCATATTCTCTCTTTTCGCAGAGCGATAAATAAGGTGGATACAGATCTCTGCTCAAGCTAACATCACAGCACGAACACTTTGAGTTTGTCTCACCAGTGTCAAATTTCTGCTCTGCAACACAAGAAAGGAAAGAGATCTTCTGTTCAACATCAGCTGAACTTCGAGGGGACAACGGTTGAGAGAACAAGCAATCTTTGCACATGCAATGAATTTTCGCCAAGTTCTTGTGCTTTGTACAGTAACCAAGTTGTGAAATCTCAGTGGCATGGGTTTCACAGACAAGATCTTGGTAAGAGTTCCTAGTATTTTCATGTTCCAAACAATGATTGATTCTGGAACACCATGGACAGGGTCTTTTAAGGCCAAAATAAATAGCAAACTTTGTTATCAGATGAGAAAACAAAGAGTTCAGTAGAAGGAGAATTATCAGAATCCATTCAAGGACTGCATAGATGAGAATTATGCTGATCTTGTTGGTATTTCTATGCAACATAGTTGCAAACTTGTTGCCTTCCATGGTTGCTTATTTGCATAGAGAGGGAGAGAGTGGGGAGCGGGGGTTTGGAAGGGTGGGAGAAGGAAAGAGAAAGGCCAAATTTTTGGATGAGTTTATTTACCAACTATTCAACATTCCATCAGCCTTCACACCAACCAGCCCACAGTTAGATCTCTTTTCACATATCATACTATGTCTATGTGAGATCCCTTAATCCAAGGCTTATACGCCTTTTTGGCGCCGAATACGTCTACCTGACGTATTCGGCGCGGGTATAATCTTCCTATGGCTTCTAATACCACTTTTTAGTACATATAGTATATACTATTTGCATTAAAAATTGAAAATTTGCGGTACCTAACAAGTGTTATAGGATTCTTAATTCAAAAAAGCTAAATGAACGAAATGATGAAACATACCTGTCAACAATGGCATATGTTGGCCCCAACAAAAAAAAGTTTGGCAAGGAAAAGCGCTGTCAACAATGGGAATAGTCTTTAAAAATACAAAAGAATGGAAAAGAAAATGAAAGAAAATAAAGCATATGGATGAGAAGAATGAAAATGATGATAAATTGAGTGTCTTTTAAGTTGCAAGGCTTAGTGGTGGGGATCCTCTATTGTCTTTCTTTTTGCCTGTGTTTTTGACTACTCTCTTTTGAGTTTTTTTTTTTTTGGTTGAATACTCTCTTTTGAGTTGGAAAAGCTCTTTAGGAACTCTATCAAAATATAAATATCTATTAATTTGATCTTACTTGTAGTTTAGTTAATATTAAGAGCTAAATATTTCTTTTGAGTCTGTAATTTTTGGGTTAAAAAGGGATGTGGGCAGGTTCATGTATGAAGAGGATATGTCCTCTAAAGTGGTACCCGACGCCTCAGTCCATAATGTATATCCATGCTGATCAGGATCTGTGACTGTTTTGATGAGAGTAAATAAAATATCAACAGGACGCCATACCACAAGATGAATATATCTACATACAGATATATTTGCAAACACTTTGTCACTATTTATAACTCCAGGTTTTAGTGAAGAAAAGAGGGAATTGGCGTTGCAGACGCAGACAGGGATTTTAACCAAACTACTAGCTAATAGCAGCTCATGATAGCCAAAAAATCTAAACTGGAATTGAAATAATTATAAGGGATTCAATACAAAACAGGGAGAGTATTGAGTTATATAAATGATAATGATTTGACATGATTTGATATTCTTACTCCCTTAGATGACACAAACAAAGCAAGCTGTATCCATCCATTCTAAACACCCAGACATGTTTCTAGTAATTTGTCCATCAAGATCACGGCATCCTTTCCATTATCATCAGCCACTAGTGAAGATGTACAGTGGGGGTCCACAGTGATAATGTAGTCCCTAGCGCCTAGAATGAAGTGTGCCATTGGCAGGTTCATATTTATATATAGTGTGGAATTGGTACACCACAACATTCAGAAAAATCATGGTATAAATGTATGATAAAACATATTTCCTGACATTTCTAAGCCTTCATATGTACTGCTCAGCTAAGCTAACCATTCCAAGCTCATACATCATTCTCTTTCCTTCAAACTTTGACTTATCAGCACTTCCTAGAGCCAACAAATTTGCTCAAACGTGTAACACCAATAAAGCTAAATACGAATTGAAATGAATCAAAAGATTTATGGACACATCTAATAATCATACTTTCGACTTAAAACGGCACAATGAACATACAGGGGTTTCAACAACAGATGTGTTCACACCATTGTGTTTTATGTGTTCAACAAGAGATGTAAAATTACAAGCAGATCTCCTGCAAACAGCTAGATAATAGTCCACAAAGGTACCTTGCTCATTCAAAAATATAAAATATATAGAAAAACAACTGATTTTACATTCATATAACTTGGGAACTTGAAACATCTCAGATTATTAGAACCTGTGAATCCATTCCATACCAGATTTGACGTGCTCCTTCCAAAAAAAAGCTATTACCTATACTGAACTGACCACTCTTACTGTAAACTGGTTATTGGAATACAAGTCTATTACAAAAGAATTTGGGACTGTCACCAAACTGATCTTGCAGTTTCCTTCACTATCCCACTGCTTGTAGCTAAAATACTTTCAGACAAGACAAAATAATGCAATTTGGGGTAGGAGCAAGACTCAATTATCAACCAAACTGTAGTTCAATTCTTACATTCTTCATTACAATCTCTCACTGCTGTTGGTATCTCAAAGCAATGTGATGTGCTGCATAACACTTCCATATGGATATGAATATGATACAAAAAAGAAACAAATGACCCATCGCTCTATTTACTCACCTGCAAAGCATGCCCCCAAAAAAGGCGCCGTCAGATCACATGTATACCATATAATGCAACTACAGTAGGCCAGTAGCTCCAAAAGGATTAGTTGGCGCAGGAGGTCCATTTACAGCAAAAGGCACAAAGTTTGTCTCGCCAAATGGATTTTCTGGACCCATGCTCATAGGCTGCTGATGCTGCTGATAATTTGGTTGATATTGAGCATAGGGGTTTGGTTGATGCTGAGGCATTGATACCATTTCAAATGAAGGCGGTTTTGACATAGCAAATGGATCGTGCATCTCAAACGGATTTGGTGCTGGCCTTCCATAAACAGGCTGTTGAGATGCTCTATATGATCCTTCATCATATAAACTATTTAAAGTGAGAGAATCTAAGCCACCGGCCTGCCATGCATTCAATCAAAGCTTTTTGTTACATATGTGTCAAACAAAACAAGTCTGAGATATAATTACCAAAGACACGTAATCAATACTTGATTCCAACAAGCATTTGTTACATACTTGCAAGAATACACATGTTTCTCTCTCTTCTAAACACTTCATAATAGTAATAATAACAATGAATTTACAATAATATGCTAGATTTAAAAGGAAAAGAAAATGTAAGGGTAATGATCCACAATTGCAAACTATTACAATTAATCGGTCAACCAAATCTTAGCTCCTATGATAAGTTGAATCATTTCAACATGTTTGGATATTGTTTCTAAACTAATTCTCAAAGACTGACTTAAAGTTTCATGTCAAACCCCAGCAGTTATTGCTGCTACTGTTTCTTTTAAATTTTCAACTCAATTAAAGTTTATTAGCTGCCATTCTAGTCTAGCAAATATCTATGTGAATGTAGGTTTGAAATTATACAGTGAAACCTATCTAAATGCACAAAAGATATTGGTCCCATACTTGGAGTAATACATGTTAATTTTTACTTTATAAATGCACCACCTCTGCAAATGCACATTTTTTTTCTTGGTCCCAAGGGTGTGCATTTAGGAAGGATTCACTGTTCTAAGGTATGCATCACATAAAAATAAGCACAAAGTAAATAGCAAAGCAGCATGGACCCACCAACTGTCTGTCATTAGCTGAGGAAATATTGCTGCTTGGAGTAGTAACCAATGCGAGTTCCCATCCAGATGGATCAAGTTCTTTTCTCTCAACTGTGTTTGTATCATCTGTATAATATGCAGTGCACATATATAAAATTCCCATATCGAAAACTTCTCTCGGAATACAGGTTTACAAGTGAGAATAACTTACTAGATGGAACAATTGCTAGAGCCAATGCGTTGGCGTCTTCTATGGCAGTTGCATCAGGATAGGCAGTGGAATTTAATCCCTGCATAAGAAAAATGAGGTGCTGAATAAGGAGAATAGCCAACCTCTTTCTTTTAAAATACGTATTAAACGTATGTTGGATACGAGTAAGAAATTTATCATTTAGTTCCAATAGTAGCTAAAACAAGATCGGTAATCACCAGTAGATCTCCTGAAGCTAGTAAATCTCCAGTCACCGGGTCACTATGAGTGGCCACCTCAACATTTTGAGGAATCTCTTCAGCAGGTAATGAACTCTGTTCATTTGAAGATGGATGGGTTTCTTCTGAAGTGGAAGGAACTTCTTCTGGGTGGTATGTCAAAAGGAGTCGTTCTGGTAGATCCTGATCAATACGTATCCAACCATTTGAAAATTAGGTTTTCTTTTGTAGCCTTTTATTCTTTATATTGAAAGATATCAATATGTATCCAACCATATGCTCTTATAAAAAGAATGCCTCCTCACTAACCAATTGATTTGGAACAGATACCATACGCGGCGCCTCTCTTATGTATTCTTCCATAGTTGCCAAAAACGACTGGGGTGGCTGGATAAGGAGAGAAGAGAAATTTATTATTAACTAAACCGTTCAATTTAAGTGAAGAAAGTAACAGCAACTAAATTTCTTCACTAATAGCACCAACCTCTCTCAACTCTGGAAACTGAAAATTCCTAGCAAGTTCCAGTCCTCTGCAAACTTCATAGAATTCTGAAAGCCCTCCAGCCTGCAATTAAACCATAACTCTTGAGTGGGAAAAAAAAATATTTCTACATGAGCTCAAAGCTTTCATGATTATGGGTTACGGCAATTTAACAACTGGCCAACTACTTGGTGGCCTGAAACAATAACTTCCATTTGCAAAAAATCACATAAAAGCACTACAAGTAAATTACCTGTTGGCCAGCTCGTCTGTAAATTTCAAGGGCTTTCATAGCTTCATGCCTTGGCATTTCGAAAAACTGCACGGAATAAAAAATTGATGGAGTGAATATACTCACATCAAATGGCTGGGACAAAAGAACTAATTACGAAAATTCTAAATGATAAGTAAATCTACCTTATCAACAAGATTTATGATGCCATCATTAATTGAACAATAAATTTTGAAGCTCTCTTTCAATACCTGCATATAAATTCATGATCTGTAAATATAAAACACAAATCAAGAAAAAATGTCTGTCATTGTAAATACATTACGCCTTTAAAAAGCTAAATTGGATAACAATGATCTCATATGTAGAGAGAAGATTAATATACATATTCAAAAGGATAAACTCATGCACAAAACTAGACATACCAAAGCTAAGGCATATTGTATCAAATAGTTACCAACTGCAGCTCCTTCTGGCTGCAAAATCAGAATAAAACATCAACCATGACTGAAAATGCATATCCATCTACAATAACATCTTGAAGTAGCAACATTGATGCTTAACAGTTAACACAAGTATCAATAAATTTACCCGACATCCAATAAGACGGTACAACAGCTGTTGCAAAGCAGGCAACTGTTCCAACAGCTCTTCACTATCCAAATCCCTGGTTCTGCTGTATCCCTAGCAATATATAGAAAAACAGTTACATGTATGAGCTGAAAAACTGAGCGTGGTCTCAATACAAACCAGCATATGTTAGACCATGCAGATCTAAACAAGGTACAACAATCTCTAAAGGGGCAGGCCGCCATGCCCACGCCCCCTCCCCCCCAAATAACACAATTCGAAATAGTCAAACTTCAATCATTTTGATTTGTTTGGAAGGGGGAAAAGAGAGGTAATATCTATCCCTAAATAATCATCCTAATTGCCCATGAATCCCCCCCCCCTCCCACACAAACACAGACGAGAATCTATGGAGTTATCCTGCCTACAACATCAATACACATCGATTTTTTTCCTAAGAGAATATCGAAACAATAGTCATATAGGTTGATGTACAAATATCACAAAGTAACAGCAGGCAAATATATATTATTATATAATACTTTACAGAACTAAAGTTATTTGGTAAGATGTGTTTTCCTCCTATATGCAACCCATATCAAACCCAAAAACGACTTATGGATGCCCACTAAAAATTATCCAGTAAAAAAAAAAAAAAAAAAATTTGGCATGTACCTTTTCTATCCCTTGAGCAGGTCTTGGTAGACGCTCAGCTTCAATATCATACTTCAGAGCCCTATAACACTCTAGTCTTTCTTCCAAAAATAATGCATATGTACGAACCCATCCAGAGCAATCCCAAGCTAGAAAAAATAATCAGTCAGTAATTTTGCAACCGATTGCAGCATCAAAGTGCTTATAAAATCGATATGATGCTTGATTCTTGAATAATTTTAGTGTAAGTGCAGTTATATAATAAAACATGCCACACACATGACACATATACACATATAACCGTGATAGTGACAGACTAGCATGTTTATTCAGGTCAAATTGTTTGATTATTCATGCATGTTTACAGTTTATATCAACCAACATGTTCGTGTCGGTGTCATACCTCACATTGAAATACCTTATATCTACAATAAAGCTTTATATATGGGAAAGACCAAAAAAATTACCAATAGGGCTTGAATCGTCCTTAAAATTGGAAAGCTGGAGAATGCGCCCTCTTTGTGAGAAATTCAGAAGTTCTTCTCGAAAGGTGGAATCACCCTCTCTTAAATTCCTATGAATAACTATGAGAACTTTCAATGCTACCTGAGCAAGACAACAAATACAAATAAGAAAATCTACAATAAAGTCAAGTAGAAGAATGTTCTAAATCAAAAAAAAGTTTATCCTGTCATTCTAGGCACAATTCTCCGATAAATCCCTTTTTGCAACTCTAAATGCACAAATTTCAAGTATTTAAAATGTCAAAAACAGATAGTTGGCAACATTCCTTAACATCTCTCAAGTCTCAACCACAACCACTAGAGTTAGAAAGCCATTTTCCCCAAATTAATTTCACTTAATAAAAGCACATTTTATGACCACATTGCAAACAAACGTACATTGTAATCCGAATTTGCAGTGGATCAAACCAATTACAATGTGTTGTAAGCACTGTGAATTGTCAATTAGTCACTAGCAACTACTAAGCACACAAGTGCACTACACATACTATAGATTGTAATGTGAACAAACAAACCCTAATTGCATCTAAATAGTTTCAAATTAAGATTAACAAACAAACCGTCCAATTATGAGTCTTCGTCAATCTCCTTGAAAGTGCGTGTATACAATATACAACATCGCCTCTTGGCCGAATCGCGGTAGTTGCCGCCATGATTTCTACAAAAGAAAGAAACCAAAGTTAAAAAAATCTCTTCTTCGTGAATCAAAATCAAATCGAAAATCTGAGAAATTTTACTTCTGAGATGTCTATCTTTTGGTGGACATTCAACATGATTCGTTGCTTTAACGATCGCAACATCAACATCCTTCGATCAAGAAAAACAAATAAATTTAAAAAAAAAAAAAAAAAAATTAGAGAAATTAGAAATGAAAATTGTTGAATTTCGAGTTGAAAGATCAAACCTTGAAATCGCTATTAACTTTGGCTAAACTAACAGTAGTAGTATCTTTAAGGGCACCGTAAGCCTTTCTCCATGTCTGAAGTGTCGCCATGTGTCCTTCTTCCTTCCTTGTTTCTCTCTCCTTCACACAGATTTCTCTCTCTCTCTATCTCTATTTCTTCTCTCTTCTCCGTTCCAATGAAATCGCTCTCTCTGACTCTCTCTCTCTCTAAATGTTTATTGACTATGACGTAAGCAGTATGCCGCCCAAAAGTGTCGGACTGAAGAAATGATCGACTGGTCCTACTTATTATGGTTTTTAATTATAGCCCTCGTTTGATGATTAGACCAGCATGTGTTCTGTGTTCTTTTACAGGTTGGGTGAACGAATATGGTTCGCTGTCGTTAATAAGGACCGACCAATATTAATAAGATCATGGTCCCGGGAGTAGATGAAAAGCTTGCGTGAGAGATGAACTTTTTTGACCAAACAGGTTGTTCAGTTGTTTGTGTCTTTTCTTCTCGCACTGTTTCGAACATGGAAATGGTTCTAGGCCCTCATTAAGCACCTATAAAACACAATTGGCCCAACTAAGGTCCGGTTTGTAAAATTGGCCGCCATTAAGCATTTGTAAAATAAAAAAAGACCCATTTAACGTTGATATTGTAAAAACGGCCCTTTCACTACCGATAATACCCTTCTGGTTTATGCAAACAAATGTTTGCATTTTATGGTATGTCATTGTTTCGAGTATGCAAACAAGTTTTTGCATTTAATCTTTATGTGTTGTCACTGATGCAAACAAGTCTTTACATTTTCTAGTTTATCTTATCGTCGTTTCGAGTATGCAAACAATTCTTTGCATTTACATTTTATGGTTTATATTGTTGTTTGCAAGTATGCAAACAAGTCTTTGCATTTTATAGTTGTATTGTGACTGATATGAATAAGTATGTTTATATGTTTATGATATGCAAACAAGTCTTTGCATCAGTCGAAGGGTAAACTAGTCCATAAGACACGAAAATCAGCGGTTGGGCCTATTTTACAATTAGTTCCCTAACTGGTCCAATCTTATATTTCCACACCTTAATTGGGTCCGTTTTTTTTTTCCCTGCTGTTTCGAAGCCCTTCGGCACCTTTTCTCATTTGAGAATATGCTAATTGACACATTTTCAGGCAAAAATGCAATAAGTTAGATCCATTATACAGTAACAGAAAGGCATAATTGTTGCGTAAACTTGAATTATTTGGGTATGAACTTATTGTTTATGCCACCTTTATCTTTTGGCAAGGATGCTTTATCAACCTTAATGTGTTAGCATACATTTCTAACAACTTTATATGATCAATGTGTAGCTTTATGAATCTTTTTGTTGATATAATGTATGTGACTATTTTAACCTATAATATTAATTTGACAAAATGGTTTGAGGATAGGATGACGGTCTATCTAGGATTTAAATAGTAAATTTACAATTATCGTCGTCGACTTTATCATCCTAGTTAAATAAAATAGAATAGAATAATTATTAAGATAATTCATCACAACACATTAAAGAATAACTTACCATGGTGTTGATATATATATTTTCTAGTCATATACCGTAGGTTTTTTATGTTTCATGCGGTGATTTGAAAAGCAAAGAATCACCGCAAGTTTTTATTGTTTTTTAGAAAATAAATAAATAAATAAAAATAACAAGAATTACTATGTACAAACATCTTGAACGAGAAATTATGGGGAAAAAAAGCCGAGATGATGGAAGTTTGGATCTCGGACGAAGGTCTACAGATACGTCATTGTTATCTTCTACTATATTGGTTTGGACATAAGGTTATTGATCATAAGAGTGGCAATCAGACTTGGCGACCTGAAACCAAACCTGAACCTGAACTTGACCTGAGTTGGGTCAGGTTTGAGTTGAGATATTTGAAGTTTTTTGCCAGATCAGGTCGACCCGATTGACCTGATATGAAATCAGGTTAGGTTCAGGTATCCCTTATCCCTTTAGCGAGAATTTATATTTTTGATTGAGTTGTAGCACATGGCGAAATAATAAAACAAGTTGTTTTAAAGGGGTCGATTAATAGGCTAATCATTTTTTTTACAACAGCGAGTCGGTTGTGGGGTGAGGTGGCAAAAGAAAATGTAAGGCATTGCCCTTAGACAAACGTGGTACATAGGCTGATAGCCTTAGAAAAAAATATCCCATCTTTAAAGAGTTATCCCATTTCTTATGCCGATCTAACCAAAAATAATATATCATTTAGGGCACCAAATTTACTATGAGACAATCATCTCTCTCCCTCGATCGACTTCTCTCACTCTTACCTTCTTTTTTTTTGTATTTTCATCCAATTCACAAGGAACAATCCATATCCAAATTTACTTTGTAACACGTAGTTCGTCGGATTAGTTTTGCTATTCAAAAAGGGTTTTATAGCGCGCTTGTCCTCTAACTTTGTATAATTCCTCAAATTTTTATCAATAAAATTTATTTTGAATTAAAACAAAATATTATAAACTTGTTTCTCTCTTTGTATTAAAACACATGGTATATTTCGATAGGATTGATCACGAATCGTTTGTAGAAGACGAAGGAGATAAGACCAGCAAAGACCATAGTTAGGAAAAAAAAAATGGAAAAACCAAATGTTTTTAATTAGATTAATTAGTTATTTTGGTCCATAAACTTTTACCAAATTTTCACTTGAATCCGCAAAGTTTCATTCTGTTTGCATTTTGGTCTCTGGTTAAGTCTTCTTTCGGATCATTTAACAGAGTGGATGATTTGGCAGAAAAATTGCCTGGTTCAGAGTCGTTGTTGCACGAGCTTCGCACGTGGCGTGCTACCTTGTCACAATAAATAATAAAAAACATTTAAAATTTTAACTTAACAGAACACGTAGGATTTTAAACTGCCAAAATCACTCTTTCCGTTAAGTGATCCGAAACAGAAACTTAACTTGAGACCAAAATGTAACGGAATGAAACTTTGCGAACTAAATTAGTCAAATATAACTTTAGACTCGAGTGAAAATTTGGTAAAAAATTATGGACCAAAATAGCTAATTAATTCTTTTAATTAAATTTAAGTTAGGTAGGGTGGCTAATTAAAATTTAAGTTAGGTAGGGTGGCTCTTAGCATACGATGTAAATATTGTTTTTTTTTTTGTTCAAAATCAAATTTTATTGATAAACTCAACGAATTACACAAAAATAGAGGACAAACGCGCTACAACCTGTCCACGTGTTACAAGCATGGAAGCACCTTAAAAAAAAAAAAAAATTTAAACATGTACAGTAAATGTCAGTTTTGTGATTTTGTTAACTGACAAAAAAAAATCAACGGCCCAGAGGCTATTGGGCTTCATTCAATCCAAAGCGATTAATGGACAAAACTTAATCTAGCAATTGGGCCCAGTAATATAATAATTTTCCACGTCAGCAAACGTGTTTTGTATTACAAATCGTGAACAGTGAACTGCTTTAAACAATACCGGCGCCTAATAAACAAATGGTTTAGTTGGTGTTTATCTTGTTTAATTTGAAGAAGATTTGGATTTAGGCATGGATTTTCTAACATTTATGTCTGTTTTTCTTTTATTAATCTCAACATCATGTTATGGTTTATCAGAGAATCATCATGGAGATGAAGAAGGAGAATTATTAGTAGTAGCACCAGCAAAGCAGCAGAAAGAGTTTGATTACTTTCTTTTAGCTCTTCTATGGCCTGGTACTCTTTGTCAAGGAACCAATCATTGTTGTTCCGCCAATGCTTGTTGCAGGTAATTAATGTTCTCTAATACTATGTTGTTTGATTCTTATTGCATTTGAACTTGTTTCTGATTCATTTATCTATTATTAGTACTACTAATTAGGTGATTTTTTGTCGAAATACGATTTTTCCTTTTCAAAGGATTATATTGTTAAGAGCATTCCCAATAGTAAAAGGGTTTTAAGGGTGCCACATAGGAGAGAGAGAAAAGGTTTTAGCATAAAATTTATGTTAAAAGTGATTAGCACTTTTAGAGTTACCGTAAGTTGGTTTTAAAACAAGGGTTAAAATTTAAGGTTTCACTTTTCCCAAAAAATATAGTGTACATTGTGATGAAATCTAATTTTTAATTAATAAAATGGTCCTATGTGGCACTTTTAACTCCTTGGCAAATTTGCCAAGGAGATAAAAGTGTTTTGCTTGAAAAGTGTGTTAAAACCCACTATTGGCAAGAGTTTTTTACTAAAAGTTGCTAAAAGTGATTTAAAACCTACCATTGGGAATGCTCTAAGAACTGAAATATTAATATATTTTTGTTGAAATTGAGAAAAAAAAAAATTAGTATGTACGTGAGATGCTTTGCTGCAATTCAATGGAGATAGGGGATGGTAAGAGAATCAAGGGGTGCTTTGGTCTTGATTAGAATTTGTAAAATCGCAAACATAGGGTGCAAGTTTGTTATTGTGTGCTGAAAAATAAAAGGTGTAATGTATGTTAAACTGATTGACAGGACTGTATAAATCTGAATGAAAAAATAAAATTTATGGTTTTTGTATACTAGACACTAGATATTGTGGGTTGAGCATTAAGATGGACATATGGTAATCCAAATGTGTTGATTGGCATGTTATTGATAACTTATGGGGGTGTTGGTTGTGGAACGAGGGGTGCAAAAAATATAAGTATATATAAGTACTAGTTGTTTTGTCCATAGATGTTATTGATAAGACCAAGCTAACCACAACATATTTGATCAAGCTTCCATGGTTTCCCATATTATCTCACGGTTTTGTTTGGGCTCTATTGTTGGTTTCCTACCAAAGGAAATCCCACTAATGTAACCTTACTCGGTGTTCATTTTCACATATTTGCAGGTCTAATGCGACATCCATGTTTACTATTCGTGAGTACTATTACCATTTCCTTTCCCAGAGAATTGTAAATATCTCTTGTTGTGACATAGTTCATCTTGACAAAGGAGCATGAATGCTAATGTTTTCTATTTGTATTTAGTCAAAGAAAAATATTTTAACTAAACTAAGCATCTACACCTAAATATCTGTAGACACATTAATATGGCTGGTAGCAGTTTCAATAAAACAGATTCGTTAAAACAGTTTCATTAAACTACCTTGTTTCGTAGACGGACTCTGGGTTAATTACAACGATGGAACCTGGCCAGCGTGCTGCAATAATGGATCCAATTTCGATATAAAGAAGGTGCTCATTTTTCTTACTATATTCTACACCAAGTACACGTCTTACAATTTATATATCTTCTCTCATGCAACATACCAAAAAAGACTTTGCTTATGTCTAAGTTGATATTCAACTAAACATGGCACATGAGACCCCTAAAATTATTTGTTGCATAACCTTGTTGCCTAAGAACACAGCTGTAAGTTGTAACATCAGTGATCTAGATTAACACTGGTTAAAGTGATAAGTTTATTTACAAATAACCTCTCTGATTGCATATTACTGAGTGATCCCAACATTAATAATATTGATAAGATAGAAAGATATTATTTAGTCTATGTCACATCAACCCCTATGGATGCCAACATGATTCATTATTTCCTGTAAATTATATTTTGTCAGCCAACTCCCACTTTGTTATTATTTTTGTGATCAATCTCCATTGTGATTCTACTAATCTCTTAACTTTGTTTATCATTATATGAATAATTTGTGTCTATTTTAAATTAGATCACGCCATTGCTCGGAGGACTTCAAATATATTGGCCATCTTTAAGCTGTAACCTTGAGTCAACATGCGATGGTGGAAAAGGTCTTTTTTGGGCACATGAGGTGATTGAAATTTCCGTCTGTTAGTAATTTTAAAATATACCATTTGACACATTCTAACAATGTTTCATTGCATATTGTTGGGGTTGACGACTTCGTGGAATATACAAATGCAGTGGGGTAATCATTTCCCTTTTTTTTTTTTAATGATTTAACTGGTTCACAATCACTTCTATCTATTCAAGTATTAAAATGCTTTCTTTCAACGGAGAGTTCAATGGATGTTGGTCCTTGTTACACTGTTTCCCACTATGTAATCCAAAATATAACGTCCAACGTTTATTAAAGTATTCCCCCTCTTGGTCTCTTATTACACATTCTCCATACACACACAAAGAGAGAATATATCTCTGTTTCATTTGACTACATGTTCAGCCTACTCAAGTTGATTTTGATATAAGTTTCTTCTGACAAATTACTTGCAGAAAAGCATGGAACTTGTGCCACTCCAGTAATCTGGGATGAGTACACCTATTTCTTGACGACTCTAAATATTTACTTCAAATATAATATCACGGTTGGTATTGGTTAAACTAGTAATCTCTCCTTTAAACTTCACTTTCCTTGTTTTCATTACTCTTGAGTAGCCTCTGCGAATGTATCTTGTAATGTCATCTTGTGCTTCTGGATCTTGTAAAGCTTATGTAGACATTGTTATCTTAGGCGTTACATGGCCTAGTACTTAAGGAAAAAAAATAAAAACTGACTAGATTCAACTTGAACTGATCTGGATTCAATATTTAAGTAAACATCATCCTGTGACCTGTGATGTTTGACCAACATCACACATTGACTTCCATAGTTTTCTTTTTGACATTTTATTATTTCTTATAATAAATATCATCATCGGTATTGTCCATTAGGCTCTTAAATAAGTTGCCAAGATATAGAGAAAATGCTACTCCATCTGATTCTTTGTGTACCGTGATGAGTTGTGAATGTTTTCCACTATTAAATCGTTTGCTCACTTCTCTAGTTATTATATCAATCTTCAACTTGAATTAGTTCCATTGTCTCAAATCTGACATGAATATTTTGAACCAGAAAATTCTCATTGAAGAAGGATATATACCTAGCAATTCTGAAAAATACCCATTGGGTGGAATTGTCTCTGCCATTCAAAATGCTGTAAGGGCAACTCCATTATTAGTTTGTTCAGATGGTACTGTACAGGAGCTCCGTTTATGTTTCTGCAAGAATTTTGAGGTTCGACTTTGCTTTTCAGCCATTGTTAATCTAATAATTTCATTTGTCTATCTTCTTGTTTGGGCTAGCTATAGGAAGTTAGTGGTTGTCTTGATAAGGGCAGTCTAGGAAAGTATATTAAACACCCAGTCATTTATGCGAACTCTTCACTGTGCCAACGTGATCAGCTGAATATTCATGACAGTCCAGATGATTAACTTCTCGTTAAGATTTTGTGCTGACCTACTGAAAGGGAAAGAGTAGATTAGGTGCCTAGTCTAGCTCTCAGGACCAAAGTGATTTCCATTGTTAATGGAGGCTGGAATTCACAATCTTGCTAGGCTATGTTGGAGTTTTCTGTTATACAAAGCTTTAACATCTACTGACATTGTTAACCTTTTGAATTAACAGCCCCAGGATTGTCCAAATAATGTCACTCCTGAAGAAGCTTGTCCAAGATATGTCAGCCTACCTGAATATGTCCCAAGGAGTAAGTTTCCATATTCCATTTTCCCTTTTTTAAGAGTTTGTTACACTATGCAATATAACGAGTATATATCTCAATTGCTTTTAGTGCTTAACTTTTCCAGTTTTAAATGCTGAACTTTCCGATTTCAACTTGGATAACAATGCTGACCATGAGCTTCACTAAAGAAACCACTTAGGTTGACTGTTTAGGATACGTCAGGAATTAATCATAAAACATAAGTTTGGAACAAATTTCCGCAATTAGTTAGCTTTAAATTGTATAATGAAACTAGTTTGCAATTTGTCTTCATACACTGGTATTTGTCTGAAACCATGTTCATATTCTACTGAATATCAAATGATCACAATGAACATGTTTAAGTTACTGCTAATTCAATTTACACAGTTATGTTCATACAAATAGTTCAACCTTTTTATTGGTGCGGTTTAACAGAAATTAGTCAGCTAGTATAAATGTTATTTCACACAGTCATTTTAGCTTCTTGATTTCAATAAATACGAATTTCTACCAAAGTTCTATCACGTTAACCTTTAAATTCCTTTAGCGTAGGGGTCCTACCTGCACTTCCTGTGTATGCTAATAATTCTGTGATCATTGATAATTTCACTGTTGTAATCTTCTGTACCGTTCATTAATAACTTATTTTCATCCTTTGAATCAGAAGTTTAATGTTGGTTGCTCCCCCTGTCTAAGCCATTTCAGTCACTGGAATCAATTAGCTACGTATGAGCTGGGGATGTCAACATTCATTATGTTCAAAGTAAAAAACTTAAACCCGAAATCTTGAACATGAATCATGTGCTCTAGGTTTGGAGTGATGCTTTACTTGTACAAGAACTATAACTTTGTTTGCTTCACAAATGAAGATAGCTTTATCATTGAAGAGATGTGAGAGAAATTATTAGCAACAGCCCAGAGCACCAAGGCAGAGAGTAAACCTGATTTCTATTACGAAAAACAGGACAACATCTGTTAAAACAGGGTATTAGAAAATCATTGGAGTGGGCAAAGCTGAAATTATTCTCTTTTGCTTCCAGTGATATATTGCGACAAAAAAACCTAAAATTTTACAGAAGTATAATCATTTTGCAACTGTCTTTTGTTTGATTTTGGGTCCCAACGTTGTAACTTTCAGCTGTGTTTTTTGGAATTTCTACTTGATGGTTTTTATTATATGTACTTGTTGCAGGTCTTGGAGGTAAAAGAAGCATCCCATGGTCATCTAATAGAGAGGCCATTTAAGTGCCTGGTTTTGTAAGGTTATATGGAACTAGGAGAAAAGAGACTAATGGATTTGTTCACTATATGTAACATTGAACAAATAAATTCATTTTTTTCGCCATCAATATAGTTGTCTTTTTATTGGTAAAGAGTCATCTATATTGTTGAGAGGTCTCTTTCTCATTTCCAACATAATTCTTATTCTACCATGCGTGTACTTCAAGCAGAAGAGTAACTTGCAGATGTTTATTGACCATTATTAATTGGATCCTTGGAAGTAAAAAATTCCAACTCCCTACTGGTCACCTGGAGTTTTACTTTCCTCTATTTTGTTTGAAATTATCTTATTTTCTTTGGTTTCGCATCTTCCCTGCAAAGAGAAGATTGTTTGTTGGAGTTCACGTTGAATGGGAAGCTTTGTTACATGAAGAAGAAGAAGACTAAAGTCTTGACTGCATGACATCCTAATTACACTTGCATTTTTGGGTATGGCGTTTACACAAAGAAAGTTGTCAGACTGGCAGCAAAGCTCTGTAATTCCCACCTATATATTACATGGCTAACCATGTTATCCATTTCACGGGAGGCCGCCTTCATCTTCTTCCTCCTGTGCTCTAGCTTCTAGGTCTCGCATTCCCGCTCTCTCTCCCACAACATCCAAACAGGCTATGCCCATACCTACCAACTCGACTAATAAGCAACGTTGTGTTTATTTACACATTGCTTCTGCTCAATGTGTCACTAGTTGGGGTCAGTTCTCAATGTGATGTCCTTAGGTATTTATCGGAATGTTTATGACAGTTACCGGCATTTTCAATGCCACGAACCCACGGCAGATTCGTTCAAGTTGCATCAATGCAGCTCTTTAAATAGCTTTGCTTCGAAGTCACGCAACGTAATGTTTAATGTGTAGGCGTATAGGCGGTATAGCGTGCTTCGCTACGGCACTTCGCACTCAATTAGGCATGTGCACACGAATATCTGATGGAATCTTTTTATTTGGTTTAAGAAAAAGACAAAAAACACGAAACAGGGTGTAGTTTTATTTATTACTTACGCTGAATCAAAATCTGTAGCAATGGCGTTTCTCTCTGCTTTCTCTATCTTTCTTCTCTTTTCTTCTTCATTGTTTTGTTTATCAGAAAGTCATGGAAGAGGAAAAGGTGGTGGAGGTGGAGTAGTACCAGGGCAGAGAGAATTTGATTACTTTCTTTTATCTCTTCAATGGCCTGGTACCATCTGTCATAATACCAGACACTGTTGCGCCAAGAATGGTTGTTGCAGGTAAAATAAACTTTACCCATTTGTTCTTGATGCTTTTGAATTTGCATCTCAAGTTTGTTTTAGGGTTTTCTTTATTTTTTTTTATGTAGAAATTGAATTGGACTCTTTAAATCCATCTTTTTGTTTCTGGATTTTTTTTTCCTCTTTGGGGTGTTTGTGTGCAGTAAGTTTGATGGGATTTATATTGAAGTTATTAAAGTTTACTTATCTATCTGTGCTGAGAAATTAGTATAAGAAGAAAATTTTTAATTCGCCGTAAACAAGTCAATGCTTATGGTTTATTGGGGGCAAAAAAGTCCCAGGTTAGGATGAGAACTACTGACTGAGTTATAGGTTTAATATTGATGGTATCTGCATTTAGTAGTCCTTATCAAACATTGACATGAACGCTTAAATTAGTTTTTTTTTTTTATCACCCAATAACTAAAATGTTCTATTATTTATGATTCTATTGTAAGTTTTGATGGAAGGTATGGATTGTGAAGCGCAAAGATGGTGGTTAATCTTTTATCATATGTTGCATACTATGTGTATATACTGAAACAATAAATGCTCTAGTACATTTTTTTTTTTTTTTTTTGTTAAAAAAAGCTCAAGTACATACATGTGAATCGGTTTGTGCAAAGGCTAGAGCAGTTTTTTTCCCCTTTGTTATTGTCAAATTTAGGAAGTGTCCTTGGAATGGAGATGGTAAACATATTATGGGAATCTTATGAATTGGTTTAAACTTGAACGACTTTCTGTTTGTAGCAGTTCTTGCTAAAGTCCCTCTTTTTTTGAGATGTAGCTAAGGTCTCTTTAAAGACACCCAATTAGTGTTATCTATTTTCCAAGATCTGTTGGGAATTAGGTTTGCTTTATACTTTTGTTTGTTGGGCTCATGTTGTTGTTGGCATTAGTCCATGATCCTTCATGTGTGTATCTGATCTTTGACTATCAAAACGATGTACTGTATAAGGCTATAAGCTGTTTATTTTGAAAGATTTCTGGAATACTGCTTTTTTCATAAGAATGATGGTCATTACTGTTTTGTCATTTTTTGAACACTAGCAAACATTTTCATAGATAGTGTTTCAAGAACAAGCTAAATACAGGTTTTATTATCAGGGGTCAGCACATAACTAAAATATCATTTAATGTCGATATAGTTTAGGGTATTTTGTGTTCCTCATTCTCTCCACTCCTTTTTTTTTTCAGGTGTTAATATGTCTTGTCATTTTTATAGGCTTATTAGTTTATTATTTTTGTTCCATTTTCTTTTGTAGTTTGCTTTCTTTTTTGTATAGCGAAAAAATAAAAAGAAAATTCATTCTGATAAATCCTTATATGCCAGTTGGTTTTTTATACTTTTGCAGGTCCAGTGCTACAACTGAGTTTACAATCCGTGAGTATAGCTATAATATTTATATTATAGCACATGTATATCAACACGTCTGTCAACAAAAATGATCCAAGCCCCAGGGACAAACTATCTCTTAAAACATATTATAGACTCCAGGAAAAACAAAAAACGAGCAAAAGGAGTCTCTCTACATCCTCCCAAAACTTGGATCACGTATAAAAGAAATCTTCAATCGACATAGTAATCTCCTCAAGTCACGCAATCTGCCCATAAAAATGTCCTGTTCCTCTCTATCCAAATATTTTAGAGTACAACAGATTGGGCTAGCTCCATAGTTGATTTCTCTTTGGCGAGTGCACATTTGAGTACCATGATGCTAGGAAAGCCTTTATTGAGCCAGAAAAAACTCCTACTAAATCAGGATCAAGAAAAAGTTACACCACACATTCCAAGAAAAAGGACAAAATACATCGAAAATGTTAGCAGACCCACCACAAGAAAAAACAAATAAACATGCATCCTAAGTTTATCAGTGGCCAATATGCAATCTAATGAAGCACACACAATGCCTACCAGTTGGCATTTGATGTAAGAGGGTGCATCTATGGTGGCCAGTTGATCATGTAAATTTAATTAAGTGCTTGAGTAGAAGAATCTACACATATACATACACATCTTTCTTTTCCACCTGCCATTGGTTTCATGTTCATGTAATTATTTTGGATGACAGATGGACTCTGGACTGATTACAATGATGGAACCTGGCCATCATGCTGCGGGGATCACCAATTTGATATAAAGGAGGTACTCATTCATTTTCCCTTTTGCCTTTTCTTATACAAATTAGAGTTGGATAGGTACATGGAATTGACTAATTGAGTAGTGAATGATAGATCAAGTATATCTGCAGTCATTTTGGTTTATTATGTTTTACTAGTAACAAGTTTCTTCTAAGTCCGCTCGTAGAAGTTGAATTCAATTCCCATCTAGTTCCATTAATACTTAAACTTTTTGTATGCTTCTTTGGCGTATCTTGCATCTATGTTAATTTAGGTCACGCCATTGCTTGAAGGACTTCAAAAGTATTGGCCATCTTATAGTTGTGGTTCTACATCAACATGCCACGGAGGAAGAGGCTTGTTTTGGGCTCATGAGGTAATTGCAGAGCATTTCTGTTTCTTTATTTCATTAATTTTGTTTGTTTGTTTTATATTTTTTTAAACCATTTTCGAGATCCTAACAATGGTACATTCTTTTGTCCTTCTGATAAATGGCTTGGTGGGATATTCATTTGCAGTGGGGTAAGAATTCTCATCATTGGTTTATTTTAACGTTTTTGATTTATTTGTTACTCTCATCACTTTAATCCCCTTTAGATTAATGCTAATAATTCTCTCCTACATTGATGCTTCAATTTGATGTTGATTTTTTTTCCTAGTTAATGTATGTTTCTTTTGACATGATTACCTGCAGAAAAACATGGAACTTGTTCCTATCCAGTATTCAAGGACGAATACAACTATTTCTTAGCCACCATAAATCTCTACCTCAAATACAATATCACGGTTAGTATTGGATAAGTTAATCCTATCCACTCTTTGCCCATGCTAGCCTCTGTGTCATGTTTTCCTGTGTTTTCATTGTGTGCTTGTGGACCTTGTTATATATGCTTCATTTCGTGCCATGTTTTGTAAAGGTTATGTGGAAAAGTTGTTTCATTCGATTTAAGTGTATGTTAGAGAATCACTCACTCAAAATGAAATGATTTAAGGTTCATCCTGAACTGAAATTGATCAAGAGCTAAACCAACATGATACGTTTCACCATTTTTATGAAATATACTTGATAAGTATTTAGTTCGTGGTTGTCCTTGATTCAATAATTTGTTTTCCTTTGTATACTAAAGTAGTTTTGAATAGGAAATGCCCGAATAAGTATATAAATGCATGATATATGTGGAGTATTTGGGTAAAACAATATTTTCAGAAAAAAATAAAGATAAAAAATACTGACTTGGTTAAAATGTATACTCAAAGTAGACAACTACACATTGTATTTATTTGTTGGAGAACAAATTCATTAATCATTAGTACATATCATCTAATTTAACCCAAGCATATTTGCAAACTTTATTATCAAGTAATCAAGTTTTTGAACGATTTAGACTGTATTGTAAGTTTGTTGATATTTATTTAGACAATATAACTACCTTAGTAGGAAATATACAGTTGAACGTTGAGCATGGCATATGTACATGTCCACGTGTGTGTGTGTGTATTTTATCATTCTTTGAATCTGAACAATTCTATTATATAGGTTCATTTCTAGGCCGATTCATTATCAGAATATTAAGCCTTCTAAATGACTCTTTGCTTTGATTAATATGAAATTTGTAACACTAGTAAATGCCTTAATCTTGACCTGTTTTTGAACCAGGAAATTCTGATTGAAAATGGGTATGTGCCTAGTAATACTGAGAAATACCCTTTGGGAGGAATCGTCTCTGCCATTCAGAATGCTGTGAGGGCAACACCCCAATTGGAATGCAGAAATGGTGCCGTAGAGGAACTGCATTTATGTTTCTATAAGAATTTTGAGGTCAGGCCTGCAAAAGATCATAAAGAGATGCTTACTAGGATTAGATGCTGGTCCTTATGTAATATTGCAGATTTTATCCTTAATGCAAAAACTTAACACTTACCGAAATGTATTTGATAACAGCCTCGAGATTGCGTAACCAAAGGTAATTCACTCACTTCAAAAGCTTGTCCAAGATATGTGAGCCTACCGGAATTTGTGCCATCAAGTAAGTTTCTCTTTTCTGTACTCAACAAGATTTTAGGACACTAATGTAATAGATTCTGGAAATGTATTTGTTACTAAACAATTACAATGCAACTTAGATAACAAGTCTAGCCATAGTAATTTGGAAATTTTTGAATAACACCTTTTTTTGCTCAAGGGTGATTAAATTAAAATAAGAATGAAATAGTTACAAAAAGAGTTAGGAATTTATATCTACATTCCTGCCTCAGAAAATTAACAAAATCTATAATAGACAGAATTGTGGTTCTCTAAAGGTAATTGAAATGGAGGTGTTTTCCATCTCAATCTTTGTGTAGCCTGTAAATGAGTCCCATTCCTTGCACATGTGTCTGCTGCGAAATTAGCCTCCCTCTTATTTGCAGTGATCAGCAAGTTTAATTTCAAAAGCCTTACTTCTTCCCATTGATGCTTTAACTTCCAGTGAGGCTTGTTGTCTCTTAGAGCTACAACTGCAGCCTCTGAATCAGCCTCCACCCAAATATTCTGCCATCCCATCTCAGCTGCCATGAGGATACCTTCTACGATGGCTGTTGTCTCTGCAATGAAGCATGTTTCAACCCCCAATCCACCGATAGAAACCCCTTCTAGTGCTCCATCATCTTTTTGAATAACACCAAGTCACCAACAAAGAAGATGTCAGCAATATACTTGATTGTGTCGTTGACTTATTTTGCTCAATTTATTTACCCATATCTATGATTTGCTTTCTTTTCTGAATCAACGATCATAAAGTTGCTGTTTAGTGAGGTCGAATCATATGTGGCCCAGCCACAGAAGCGTGATCTCAGCCCCATTATGCTTTCACCACAAAAAGTGACTTTTTGACATCATGTGTTGGCATTGCATTGTTACCCTGACATCAGTTGACATAACTAGAGGTTGTGTTTTAGTGGTTGGAGCATTAGGGAGCTGAGATCTGAGCTTCTATCAGCAATAGATATGGAATCAATATATCGTTTTATTGTCTCTTTTAGGCTTTCTCTATTTACCCATGGGAAAGTACTTATATGCTTTCTTCTTTTGCGCGTATGCAGATGTTCTAAGTACAAGTGTCCCATGGTTACCTAGTACTGAAGCTCTCTGAGTGCTTTGACTGCCTGGTGTGGAGTAGACTGGGGATGACCGGTGCACAACCTGGTTAAGATCTATTGATCTTAATTCACATGTATTTGACCCTGTCTATTTTTCATAAGCTATTATTTGTAATCTTCTTTGATCAGAAATTTGCTTTCTTATATTGCTATATTCCACTCTTGAATTGATTAGTAGTGTATTAGACTTCAGTACTTAGTTGATAAGCTATATGTATATTGAAATCTTGTGCATACATCTCAATGTGGCTTCTTGCAAAGAACCACCTTGTGTCTACATGATCTCTCCATCTCAATGTATTGCTGTCCAAAACCTGTTGCTGGTGACAACATGATCTCTCCAGCCTTGCAAAACCAAGCAACAGGTTTTGGACAGCAATGCATGTAAAGCAGAGAAGGTACAATGGTGCATTTCTTCAATGTGCATTCTTGAGTATTTTATTTAAATACTATATAGAGTATTAGTTTTCAATGATATGTAAAATGGGCATATTTGGCTGATAGGTTTTCAGTGAAACATGATCAAAACTCCCATGTGACCAATTGGAGAAAATATACTATTAATACCAAAAGATTTATTGAATTTCAATTTGATGTACATGTATGGTGTGTACGTAAGGAGAATGGGTGTAAAACTTGTGTGATCAACCACCATTCGTTCTTTCACGTGGTACCTACCTCACTAATAAATCCATTTTAAAGAATCATCATACCATTGGCGTCTGGGATTCATAATCGATTGAAAGCAACGTCTAGTTCTGCTTTATTTAGCCATGATGATCAAGTATAAACATTTTCATTAATCACATTCACATATCTGGTGGACAGTGGAGTGGAGTTTGTTTTCAAAACATCTAAGCTTTCCATCTATCGCTTCTGCTACTTGTTACACATAACATGGATTAGTAAGGTTTTGAATAAATTAGTTGAGTGGATTTACTTTGTCCTGCTGTAGCCAGAAGCAGAACAAGTTCTAGCTAAGCTAGGGAGGGAGACATGGCAGGAGGAGGGTATGTCGTGAATGGTAGCACCAGTAATAGTTCAAATGGAAGGTTAACCATGTCTGTGATCATCACCTGCATAGTTGCTGCTTCTGGTGGGTTGATTTTTGGGTACGACATTGGCATATCAGGTTGGTTTTCATCTTCATCCTCAATTTTCAGATCATCTACTTCTTGAGAGTTATATTATTGTACATTACTTAGATCACAATTAGTTTAATTAGCTGATTGTTCATTACTTTGATCACAATCAGTTTAATTAGCTGAAAGTCTTTTAAGGTGTTCGAACATTTTAGAAGTTGATAAGCAAAATCAACATCTTGCTTATTAGATTCCAAGTAATACATACACTACTAAAACACACTGACAGCGAAACATGTTTATACAACCTGAGTTGCAATGAAGATGTTTAAAATCACACTGGTTACGTTCGAAGATGTTTAAAATCCACTAGCCATTAGCAAGGTGATCCGATTGATCACTTTGTATTCCTCCTTGTCTTGTCTTATGTCCTTCACTATTGTGATAGATGGCGACGACTTCTAACGACTTGGATTATTTTTGACCAAATATATAACCAACCAGACAGAAAACAAAAGAAAAAAAATTTCTTGATGGATGATGCAACCTAATTCATGCACACAAAATGAAAAAAGAGCCGAAACACAGGATTAAATATATTGTTGGAGGTATACAAAAGAAGTCAGAGTGTGACTAATCACTAATGTCTTCAATTGAGATAGTGAGGTGCAACAAATTAACTCGACATCACCATCATCACCAACTTGGATGTTATGTGAAACTACCTAACCTGCTACACATGGCTATGTCCCTCAAACATTTTGTTAATCTTGAAACAATAATCATGGAAGATGCCCAATTATTCAATGAATTGAAGCATGTCCCGTAATGTAAAAATCCAATGAGGCCATTGGGTTTGTTATGCATGATCTGCTATAGTCTATTGAATCACTCAAATGGTTACACCATTGGCTAATTAACTAACTATTGGATCTCGATTTATTGATACCAGGTGGTGTAACAACTATGGAACCATTTCTCAGGAAGTTCTTCCCGTCTGTATTGAGGAAGATGGCAGATGCAAAGCATAATACTTACTGTGTTTATGATAGTCAAGTCCTCACTGCATTCACTTCATCTCTGTATCTAGCCGGTTTGGCTTCATCCCTTGTGGCGAGCTTTACAACGAAACGAATGGGTCGGAAATACACAATGGTTCTTGGTGGTTGTACTTTCTTTATTGGTGCAGTCATCAATGGTGCAGCCATAAATATCATGATGCTTATCCTAGGGCGAATATTTCTTGGAATCGGCGTTGGCTTTACAAATCAGGTAAACTAGAATCTCAAATCAATTGTTGCTGTGTTGGTGTGTGTGATTTCATGTCCATTTTAATTATCTGTTATTGTGCTTATTATCTTTGAGTCTTGTTTAAATTTATGGAAGGCGACACCTGTCTACCTATCAGAAATGGCACCACCAAAATGGCGTGGCGCGTTTACCATTGGCTTCCAATTCTTCCTTGGAACTGGGGTGGTTGTCGCTAATGTTATAAACTACCGAACTGCTCAGATTGGAAGCTGGGGCTGGCGCCTGTCATTAGGTCTTGCCGCTGTACCTGCAGTTCTCATGACAATAGGAGCCCTCCTAGTATCCGATACACCAAGCAGCCTGGTAGAGCGGGGCAAATTAGAACAAGCTAAGCAATCCCTCCAGAGAGCTAGGGGAGTTGGTATAAACATTGAAGACGAGTTCATTGAACTCCTTAAGTCAAGTGAAGACAGCAAACTATTGACTGATGAGCCATTCACAACTATATTTCAGAGGCAATATCGACCCCATCTAGTCATGGCAGTGTTGATCCCATTCTTTCAACAGCTCACAGGGATTAATGTCATTGCATTTTATGCACCAGTTATCTTTCAATCAGTTGGTTTTGGCAGCAATTCAGCTCTAGTTTCTGCCATTATACTAGGGTTAGTTAACCTTGGTTCAATTGTCATGTCAATGTTTGTAGTGGACAGGTTTGGTAGACGAGTTCTATTCATGGAGGGTGGGATTCAGATGGTCGTGTTCCAGGTGTGCATTTCCTTCTCTCATCCATATTTATACTTAGCTTCAATACATTATGCATGCATTTTTACAAGTATAACTTGCGCACTTCTAATTTTTATTGCCGATGAAGGTTGCTGTGGCATGCGTCCTAGGTGCCAAGCTAGGGGTAACTGGAGACCAACAACTATCCAAGGGATATGCTATACTGGTACTCATACTGATGTGTATGTATGCTGCGGCTTTTGGTTGGTCATGGGGACCATTAACCTGGCTCATACCAAGTGAGATATTCCCAATGAAAATTCGGCCGGCTGGTCAGAGCATAAGCATTGCTGTGAACTTTGCAACCACATTTGTACTAGCTCAGATGTTCTTGACCATGTTATGCCATTTCAAGTTCTATGCATTCGTGTTTTATGCCGGATGGATCACTGTGATGACAATTTTTGTTGCACTTTTCCTGCCAGAGACCAAAGGGATCCCACTTGACTCCATGCACATTGTTTGGGAACAACATTGGTATTGGCACAAGTTTGTTGACCGAAAAGAATAAAACTAATTCAATTTCAAAAGTAGTCCTATGGCTTGAAAAGGAAGTCTGATTCAATTCACCACCACCGCCGCCTATGAAACCTTCTTAGACAAGTTTCTCAGGGATAATATTAGATGTTGTTTGAGAATTAGAACAGATAGTACTGTAGTAGTTGTTATTGAACTCTTTGATCTGATTATTCAATAACAAGACAATGGGTATTACTGTTAATTGGTTAAACCTCCCCGACTATATACCGACTCTAATCAGTGATAAGTTGATGTGCAACATCAAGGATTACACCAGCGTCGGAGCTGTTTGTCAATCATGGCAATCCATATATGTCGAAAACCAACACTGTGTTCCCCATCGTGAACTTCCACTGCTCATGCTTCCTACTAAATTAATTATGGATTCTAAGGATACACGCAGTTTCTACAGTCACTGAGAAGAGAATTTGTAATTCTCAAGTTCCTGTACTACACAACTTGTTCTGTCGTGGTTCAAGCCATGGATGGTTGGTAATATTGCGCCCTACAAATCTTGAACTTAGTCCATTCAATCCATTCATGTCAGTTAATAACGTGATCAAGCTCCCCTCACTTAACTGCTCTTAGAGTTGGTTACACTTTCCTGAATGCAAGCCAAATGCTATATACTTCACAGATGACGAGTATAATCAGCAGGACCTCAATGAATACTATGCATATATGCGGCGCCCTCTTTATATGGGAATATATATCCTTGGGGATCAGACACTTGAACCGTATTACCCTGATGAGGCTGACATTGTTGTTCCTGTACCTATTTGGATTCAGCCAACCTGGTAGGCTGGTAGCAATGCTTTGCAATTGATCATCTTTTCTCAAACGTATTTGCAAAGGGCCCCACGGCACAGACACCAATTTAATTCTAGCTATATCAGTAATATACAGATGTTACAAGTAAACTTCAATTCTACAAAATTTCAGACGAAAAAAAGAAGAAGAGAAAATCATACACGATATTGTTGTTAAATTGTATACTTGGGAGTTGAGACTGCTTTTACGAATTCTGCTTTCATGCAGCCACTGATTGTGAACTCCGCTGCATTTGGACTTTGGAGGTTATCTCAATTTGTTCGAAAAAGCCTTAGTGGCAGGGTCTCCATTGCTAGCTGAAAATGAGACAACCAATGTTACCACAAACATATTCCTTTGAATGATTGCCAACTTAACCGAACAACCGATTCAATACTCACCCACAGCCTAGGAATTGTGGGATCAGACTTAGGATGCAGTTTAGACAGCTCTGATTGGAAGCTAATGACAATCGAAACCTGAAACTCGATCGCAAATAGTCTAGCAAAAGGAATTTACAAACCGTTGTATTGTCAGTAACAGTAACAGAGATAGCAGAATTGTATAAAGAATCGACACAATACAAATTAGATAATCGAATTAAACTCAGTTTCCTTTGTGCAGACAATGAACTCGTAATTACAACAGCTGTTAATCAAGTCATAAGTAATTAGTTTAGATTTATAATAGGACTTCAGAGCATTAAAGGTGATGATAAAAGATGCAACTTACCCAGCCGAGACAGTTGGACATGTCAAAAGACGAGGAAGTATAACATAGATTGGCAGGGTCATGCTACGACAAATATCTCCATCTCCTATCTAGTAAACAAGGAAAAAATTTTAATTAGAAGAAATTTCGAGAAACCTTTTTGAATATTTGAAACGGTGCATACCTGCGTAGTCTGAATCAGAGAGGTCTCAGATACAATTTTCTCTCCAACGAGAATTGATTCAACTCGAAGCAAGTGGATATCAATCGAGTGTATAGGTACTGCAGATGCTTCAATTGTTATCTCACCATTAAGAGGATCCAATAAAGCACATTGTGTGATGATTTTTCCGGCGACTCGGAATCCACCTATTCAACACAATCTCCAGTTATTTTGAAGTGTGTGCATTGCAGAACCATGTTCCAAAGACAAGACAATATACACAACGCATTCGAAATTCTCGCTGTAGGCCATTTCAGAAAAGATACTACTCACATATGTATGCATATATAGGCCATAATAGAAAAAAGAACCAAGTATATCACCTGAAAACAATTCAGGAAGTAATGGATGCCTCTGTGTATCCTGAGTAATATAGAAGCTAACCATTTCAGGAGAGACAGGTTTCTTGAGAAGATTGGCTGGAAGCACAATTAAGGGCAGAAAAAGTTACTTTTTGGCAATCTAACATATATCTGAAAAAAAAAAAAAAAAATACTAGATATCAAAGATGGACTCTTACTCTTTTTACTTTCAACAATGAACTCGACAGTAGCAGATAATGATTTGTGTAGGTATCCTCTCATTAAATCTGCAGTTACCAGATACTATATTACAAAGTATTAGAGGCTAACCATCTGACAACATCCTAGGACATATATTGACTAGACTGACGAAAACGTGAAAACTGAAAAGGCATGTCAAGAATTTCACCTGAATGCTAATATTTGCTCCATGGAATGTCTCATAAAACCTATCAAAACCATTTTGTCCTTCTCTTAATTTCACAGTAAATGGTATCTGCAAAAGAAAAAAAAAACAAGAAAGATTAACAAAGGAAAAACTGAAACAAGGAAATTATGATAACTTTCTTTAAAACAAAACATACTGTGACTTCACTGATTTGCCGATAAAAACAGCAAACTCCAAAGTGATGCATTATCAGTTTAAGTTATATTATATTAGCTATAACGAAAGCATTTCAATCCTTGTAAGATAAACGATAAATAACATATCATGAATACAGATTACTGTATGTACGCTACCTCAGTTGTACCTGAACTTAGCTTCCCAGGTGATCTGACCTCAACACTCTCTTTCCTGAATTATAAGTAGATAAACAAGAGAAAATGTTACAAAGAAGCCCTTTGATAAAGTTTGTAGTCAATAAGAACTTCAATGTATCAAAGCAAAGAACATGTTGATAAACATTCAGAATCAACTAACATTATTCGAACAGGTTTAAGAACACCAACTAGTGATTCAATCACTCCTGCTGAACCACCACGAACCTTAAAAGAAAACCAGAAAAAATCAGAAAAAAAACCCTAAATTATATGAAAATTAGAAGAAAAACAGAGAAAATTTTACCTGTAAATTTACATTTCCAGTGGCATTAATTCGAATTCCTTGATGAGAAATTGAAGTTGGAAATTTCGCAATGATTTTGCCTTCAAGAGATTCCTTAAATAAAACAAATGAAAAAATAAAAATTTGCACTCCAAGTGTTTGAAGAAAGTACAGAGAAAAGATAAATGAATTATTAGATCTTACGTTAGGTCGATAAATACGATTTGATCGACTGAGTTTAACCTCGATCGACATAGTAATCCAAGAGAGTGTGTTGTGCTGAAGTTCAGTTTAGCTTCGAAAGACGAAATAGAAACAAGGTTAGTATCATGGTAACCGAGGAAAATATCTTGGGCCTTGGGCTTATTAAAAATGGTGTAGGTCAGTCCGTCTATCAAGTGAGCCGTTATTATAGACCCGACCCGACCCGAACCCATAGTGAGGGATGTTCTATATCTATACCTCGAGATACACAATATATGGTCTAATTGCATTATTGGAAGATGGTTATCCATCAACTTTAATACAGTTAGCAAATTGATTGATTGTGCTAACTTGATTCTTGATTGAGATGGAAGATTTAGGTAAAGCAACAAACATAATGCAGTGTAATGTTAAAATGTTGGTTACACCTAAAATGGATTACTATGCAGACCTAAAAATGTTTTTTTTTCTTATACATATAATTACCCACAAAAGGAAGAACATAACATACTGTATTAATTAGATACATTGGTATAGAGTATGGATTATAGATTAATTATGATTATGGATTACTCAAAAATTTTATTATGGTTTGCATTTGTGTGGGCATTGTTTCATTTTCTCATTTCTGCAAGAAGGATGATCTTTGGTAGTAAACTTCCACCAGGTCCTTTTCCTCTTCCTATTGTTGGTCATCTCTTTAAACTTGGGAACAAGCCACAAGAGTCTCTTGCTAATTTAGCCAAGATATATGGTTCTCTTATGACTATTAAACTTGGTAGTGTGACCACTATAGTTGTTTCTTCGGCAATCATGGCTAAAGAAGTTCTGCAAAAACATGATCAAACCTTTTCTGGTCGAACTGTCCCTGACGCGGTGCGTATACTTAAACATCATGAGGTTTCAATGGTATGGTTACAACCTTCTTCACAATGGCGTAATCTCCGAAAGCTTTGTACTTCTCAAATGTTCACTAATCAAAGACTCAATGACAGTGAAGAAATTCGACTTAAGAAGGTGAAAGAATTCATCAACAACATTCGTGACAGCGCCAAGTCTAGACAAGCAATTGATATTGGTGAAGCTGTTTTCTCTGTGGTTCTTAATACGATATCAAACACTATATTATCCAATGACATCACTCACTTTAGTACAGACTCTACACTAGATTTTAAGGCTGCTATATGTGGAATTATCGAAGAGATAGGAACACCAAATATGTCAGATTATTTTCCAATTCTGAAGTCCTTTGATTTACAAGGTATAAGGAGACGTAGTGGTAGTTATTTTGAGAAACTTGACGAGTTTTTCAATGCAATAATGGATCAGAGATTACAGTCCAAAGAGCAGAATGCCACAAATGACTTATTAGAGACACTTCTCCAACATACACAAGAAAAGGGATTCAATCTTAATCATGTCGATATCAATTCTCTACTCAAGGTCTGCACTTTTGATATTTATCTGTTTACTCTATTAACATTGCAATATCAGTATATATTAACCAGCTAATTATTTGGTAATATGATGTGATTGTTCCTAGCGCACATTCTTCTTGACTAAATTTTTTATCTACCAGGACCTATTTATAGCAGGAACAGACACAAGTGCAGACACACTCGAATGGGCAATGACAGAGCTACTCTGCAATCCAGACATAATGGTAAAGGCTAGAATAGAACTTAAAGAAACTCTTGACAAAGACCAGCCCATGCAAGAGTCTGATATAGCTCGACTGCCTTACTTACAAGCAATTGTAAAAGAAACCATGCGCTTGCATCCGCCAGGTCCAGTTTTAGTCCCCCGCAGAGCTGAATCTGAGATAGAAATATGTGGCTTCATTGTGCCTAGGCATGCTCAAGTTATAATAAATGCATGGGCTATTGGCCGAGATCCTGAGATATGGATGAATCCTACTTCATTTCTTCCTGATAGGTTCTTGGGTTCAAATATTGATGTTAGAGGTCAACACTTCGAACTTATTCCATTTGGCGCAGGTAGGAGGATCTGTCCAGGATTACCATTGGCATATCGAATGGTACATTTGATTCTGGGTTCACTTTTACAATCATTCGATTGGGCCATCGCAGATGGGACTAATGTGGGAGATATCAACACTGAAGAAGTGCATGGCTTTGTCTCACAAAGAGCCAAGCCACTCCATGCTATTCCCATTGAAGATTGAACTACTGTATATCACTATCATATAAGTAGCATTATCATTTTATCCCGTATTATTATTAAAAATGCAGTAAAGTTATTATATCCTAGACAGCAAATTTACGTGCTCCAGAATTTGTTTCAGGCTACTGTACAACTTTTATTTGGAAAAAATAATAATATAAAGATAGAGGAAATAATGTTTGGCTTTGAGCAGACCATAGTTGTGTTGTCATGAACTCATGAAGTTTCCAAATTACCATAGCTTGGTGTTTTGAGCTGCTTGGGAGATGGATGCTTCTTATGGGTATTGTTGATATCATTCATTTGTCCAAACATTTGTCTTTTCGGGGTCTATGTATAGCGAGAACTGATACGAGGGCAGGCACACTTGAATGAGCGATGGCGGGGCTACTCTGCAATCCAGGCATCATTGCAAAAGTTGGGCCAAAGTAAAAAAAAAAAAAAAAAAAAGAACATTGACAAACACTATCTAATTATTATTGATCAATCAGGAGAAGTTCCAAACTAAAAAAAAAGTACATTGAAGAGACTAATAAGTTACAATCCTGATCAGCAGGTATAACACCCACCTGTACAAGGGGCTTTAGAGAAACCTCACACTTGAATTGGCCACTGCCAGGTCCACTTTTAGTCCCCTGCAAAGCTGAAACAGGGACTTCTTCAATAGAAGAGCTGAAACAGATAGAGATTTTGTTGCTTCTTTATGCCTAGGCATGCTCGAGCGTTAATAAACGTGTGGGCTATTGGTCATTTTTCTCTTCTGTGACATTCTACACTCCCACTATTGACAAAAACAATGCAACAATGATAAAAACATTTTGTACTGCAGGCTTAATTGCCAAAGATATTTGGTGGATGGCTAAGCACCATATATTTCTTAAAGGCAGAATTGATGATAATCATCGTCCTTTTGTTTTTTATAATTCATTTTAGTCCATTCAAAGTCCAAATGTATTATGTACTTGCAACTAACAATCTATATTTCTTCACTCTACCTAATGTTCATTGATGGTATTTTTTATAGAAGAGCTGTTTTTTTTTTTTTTTTTTTGATAGGCATTTAGAAGAGCTGGTTATCATAAAAAAATAAGGAAAGAGCTGAACATAAAGAACTAACACTCTATGGAGTACACAACTATCCTGTTATGGATTTTTGTTGTGTGGGTTCTTCATGTTTTCGTTTCTGCAAGGAAGCTCTTTACTGGGAAACTCCCACCTGGCCCTTTCCCTCTTCCTATCATTGGAAGCCTCTTCAAACTTGGCGACAAGCCACATAAATCACTTGCCCAGCTAGCAAAAGTTCATGGCTCTCTTATGACAATTAAACTTGGCAGTGTGACCACTATAGTCGTTTCTTCTGCAAGCATGGCTAAAGAAGTTCTTCAAACAAATGACCAACACTTATCAGGACGAACAGTTCCTGACGCTATGCGGATACTTAATCACCATGAGGCGTCAATGGTATGGTCGCACTCTTCTCTACCTCAATGGCGTAGTCTCCGAAAACTTTGTGCTTCTCAAATATTCACTACTCAAAGGCTCAATGAGAATGAGGGACTTCGACTCATGAAGGTGAAGGATCTCATTGCTTTTGTTCGTGACAGCTCCAAGTCTAGACATGCAGTAAATATTGGCCAAGCTGTGTTCTCTACCACTCTTAATATAATATCAAACATTATTTTCTCCATTGATTTGGCTCAGTTTAACTCAGAATCGGCACAAGATTTCAAAGCAGCGGTATGGGGCGTTTTGGAAGAAGCGGGGAGACCAAATCTTGCCAATTACATCCCAATATTAAGGCCCTTTGATCCCCAAGGAGTAAGGCGCCGTACTGCTACTTATTTCGGAAAATTAGACAATCTTTTTGATACTTTAATTGATCAGAGAATGCAATCCAACAAAGAGCAGAATGTCTCAAATGACTTACTAGATACAGTTCTCCAATATACGCAAGAAAACGGTTCCAAACTTCGTCGTCTTGATATCACGTCTTTATTAAAGGTTTGTGCAATTTATCTTTTATTGGTTATTGATTTGTCTTCTAAAAATCACTATGGTGCAAGCAGTTGTCTTGATACCCAACAAATTTGCATCAGGACCTATTTATAGCAGGAACAGATACAAGCGCAGGAACACTGGAATGGGCGATGACAGAGCTACTCCGTAATCCAGACATCATGGCAAAGGCTAGATTGGAACTTAAAGAAACTATCGACAAAGACAAGCTCATAGAAGAATCAGACATAGCCCAACTGCCCTACTTACAAGCAGTTGTAAAGGAAACATTGCGATTGCACCCGCCAGCTCCCCTTTTGGTCCCCCATAGAGCTGAAACAGATGTAAAAATCTGTGGCTTTACTGTGCCTAGGCATGCTCAAGTGCTAGTAAACGCATGGACTATTGGCAGAGATCCCGAAACATGGATCAATCCTACTGCATTTCTTCCTGATAGGTTTTTGGGTTCGAAAATTGATTTCCGAGGTCGGAATTTCGAGTTTATACCCTTCAGTGCAGGTAGGCGAATCTGTCCTGGATTGCCGTTGGCATATAGAATGGTGCATTTGATGTTGGCTTCACTTCTACACACATTCGACTGGGAACTGGAAGATGGGATGACGCCCGAAGATATAAACATGGAAGCAAAGTTTGGGCTTACCTTACAGAAAGCCAAGCCACTTTATGCTATTCCCATTGAAGCTTAATCTTTTATGATCTCATTTAGAGATTATATTACAATGTAAAATAAGTACTGAAACAAATAAGAAACTATCAACAACATGGACTTTTACTAGTTATTTCAAGTAAGAAACTGTATATCTTACTAGTTGTTTTAAATGTCGCTATATTGCAAAAGAATAAGGTTCTCTTATATTTTTGCCAGGATGAATTTTTGAATTGCAGAGCTGATTAGACCAGATCTAAATTTGTTATGGAAAATAAATCTACCCTCAGTTACAATCAACATATATCTAATTAACTTCATTACTGTTAAAAACATCTCTATCTATGAGCATTCACAGCTCACAAAGTCACAATACTCTCACAACCACTAAATGCTTGGTAACGGTGAGACCATTTTGCAAACGTTTTGAAAGATTTGGGACCAAATTGACCGATTTAAACTTTGGCGACTCAACTGAAAATTTGGGCAAAGTTAGGAGACCAACATAGCTAATTTGTCATATTGTGATGGTTACGGCCACAGAAAGCACTTTTTGTAAATTTGCTACACAGCACTAAATCACTAATGACACTCATAATTAATCTAACCATACTAATTATGGGGCTTAGTTTTCGACTCACAACCATCCTTTTTGTTCACAAAATTCCACAACTCAACTTCTGTGTGCATTCACAACTCACAACCACTCCTGTGACCTGTGAGATTATAGCTCTTAGCAGCAAAAATTAATTATTTTAATTTCCATAACCCTTTTATTTGTTATATTCACATTTATTCAGTCATTCATTGGAATGTAGGTAATAGATTTATTCAGTCAACCCTTTTCACCAATTTTGTAGTTCAAAGTCTCTATCGTTTTTGCCTGCAATGCAATAAGTACTTTTTTACGTTTAGAATGCTTATATAATGGAAGAGAAATAATGGGATGAAAAGAAAGAAAGAATTAGAACTTAGTTTGATTTCAAGTATGAATTACTCAGTTCTTCTGCTATGGTTTTCCTTTGTGTTAGCATTTCTGTATGTTCTAACTACTGGAAGAAGGATTCTATTTGCTAGTAAACTTCCACCAGGTCCTTTACCACTTCCTATAGTAGGAAATCTCTTTAAACTTGGCACCAATCCACACGATTCACTTGCCAAATTAGCCAAGATTTATGGCCCTCTGATGACTTTGAAACTTGGCAGTGTAACCACTATAGTCGTTTCTTCTGCCAAAACGGCCCAAAAAGTTCTTCAAAAACATGACAACTCCTTTGCAGGTCGAACAGTACCTGACGCCATGCGCATAAGTGGTCACCATGAAGCATCCATGGTATGGTCTAAAACTTCTCTTTATTGGCGTAGTGTACGAAAACTGTGTGTTTCTCAAATGTTCACCACTCAAAGACTTAATAGTAATGAGCAGCTGCGATTAGTGAAGGTGAAGGGTCTAATCAATTACATTCGAGATAGAGCCGAGTCAAGATGTGCAGTTAGTATTGGTGAAGCTGTATTCTCTACCACCCTTAGTATTATATCAACCAATGTTTTCTCCATTGATTTAACTCAATCAGAGTCTGCTCAAGATTTCAAGAATGTTGTATGCAGAGTTATGGAAGAGGCAGGAAAACCAAATCTTGCCGATTTTTTCCCATTGTTGAGGCCCTTTGATCCCCAGGGTATTAAAAAACGAACAGCGAATTATTTTCGAAAATTAGATAATATTTTTGATAGGGTAATAGATCAGAGATTACAGTCCAAAGACAAGAATCTCTCAAATGAAGTACTAGATACACTTCTCCACCATATACAAGAAGATGGTTCCAAACTTCCTCACATCAATATCAAATCTATACTTAAGGTTTGCATCTTCAATCTTTAAGTGTTCATAGATTTGTCAACTGTCATATCAGGATATTACTAATAACAGCATATAAGGGGAAGACTGTCGATCACGAAAATCTCTTTCTTTTGCAACAAAGAACTAGGCTGTGATATTTAAAAGTTTCCATATTATCAATTTATCATCGATTGGTGCTTAGAGCTGCTCCGGACATACACCTTCTTGGTATTTTTATAAGATTTGTCCAATCATTTTTTCTGATGCAAATTAATTTGTTTCAGGACCTATTTATAGCAGGAACAGATACAACCACAGTCACACTTGAATGGGCAATGGCAGAACTACTCCGCAATCCGGACATAATAGAAAAGGCAAGGTTGGAACTCAAACAAACCATTGACAAAAAAAAGCACATTGAAGAGTCTGATATAGCTCAGCTCCCTTACTTGCAAGCAATTGTAAAAGAAACAATGCGTTTATACCCGTCAGTTCCACTTTTAATTCCTCATAGAGCTGAAACGGATATAGAGATTTGCGGCTTCACTGTGCCTAGGCATGCTCAAGTGTTAATAAACGCATGGGCTATTGGTCGGGATCCCGACACATGGATAAACCCTACTTCATTTCTGCCTGATAGGTTCTTGGGTTCCAATGTTGATTTCAGAGGTCGAGATTTCGAGTTTATTCCATTTGGTGCAGGTAGGAGGATCTGTCCTGGATTGCCATTGGCATATAGAATGGTGCATGTGATTCTGGCTTCACTCTTACACACATTTGATTGGGAGCTTGAAGGTGGGATGGCGCCAGAAGATATAAACATGGAAGCAAAATTTGGGCTTACCTTACAGAAAGCAGAGCCACTTCGTGCTATCCCCATTGAAGCTTGACACTATCTTATGGTGTTCTTTCTTTCTTTCATTTTTCTTTTCTTTTCTATTTTTAGAATGACTAGCAGAATAAATTGTATTTACCATTAAAGAGAGGCCAGCCACTGACAAAGTGACAGAGTTCAACTTGGTTTCATTCAACCCTTGAATAAACAATGTCCAACAAGAACGCAATCAGAACCAAATTAAGTTATCAAACAATAAAAATTGGGTTAAAAGCGGCAAATCTCAAACTCAATTGAAATGAAGTAACTAGTTTTGCCCTACAAGTCATCCACCACTGTTTTCCTCCCTGTAGGACACTACTTAAAAATGAAACACTACTAAGAACCATTTCACTAATACGTACATGCACTCCAGTGTATCAATATCTATACTACAAATTCTAGTTTGATTTGTAGTATAGACAAGTCCTTTACTAAGGTATGGAACTTACCAAAAACTTTAACCAACATTTTGGCCTTGAATAATCTTTTAAGCAAACAAGGGAAGGTTAGCCTTTACATAATTACCATATTCTGTTAAGTAGACCTTCATATATTGACAAGTCCTTTTGTGAGTTCCATACTACTAAGGTAAGCTAAAATTTATGTTATTAGGAAGGCATTGCTATACTTCAGTACAGAAATGAAGATTAAGAAATAGCAAGGAAACTATTGATTATGTTAACTGGAACCTGCAAGTTTGTAACAGATGCAAAAGTGAAAGCCCATATACTTTGACTATCCTCATGCGGCCAAACTAATATCATCTATATGTCATTGTGTCGGCAATAATCTCAGCAGACGAAGTGCAAGCATCCACTGAGGCCCTTCTGAAAGTACAATTCTTCGCAATGCAGGAACTGCTCCGGCTGCTATGATGGCCGAATGATTCTCGCTGTCCATACTAAGGTTGAATAGAATGACTAAGCTTGCTTCGACCGCTTTTCTACTACCCTCCTCAATAATCTTCACGAGTGGAAATATACCTCCCTTATCAGCAACCGCTCTAGTGAAATCTACAACTCCTGTAGAGATAATAGCATTAAGTTCTATGACAGCAGCTTCTTGTGCTTCTGGAGAGAAAGATGTCCTGATCTGTTCAATAAGTCTTGGTATTTTCTCATAAAGAGTTACGTCCTTGTTTATAAGGTTTTCAGGATCTAACTGGGAACCAACCGAAGACTCGAGTTTAATAAGGCATGCAGCAACCCAGTCTTTATTGTGAAGTGGAATATTTGACATCAGTACTTTCCGCAGCTTTTGTTTCAGAGGACCGGATTTTATGGAGTGACGGAACTCTTCAACATCTAGAAGCTTTGTCAATAGCCGGGATGCTGCAGATATTGCAACCCCAGCTTCTAAGGCACTTAGCTCTAGTTGCTGAGTGTCTGTATCTTCTTCCATGCCTGCAAAGGTGTTATTTAACACTGTAAATGTCCTCATAGAAGTGGAAAAAAACACGGGTATAATATTTGAAAGAAATGCCTAAACAAATATATAAAGCAATGTACAACACAAATATATGAATAATACTTGTCCTTTATTTAAAGTGATCGTTCGCATGAATATTACCAAAATTGAGTATAACAATGGAAATATAAACATCATCGGAAAAGGCACAATATTGCTGCAAATCTGACAGAAATGGACTTGTCCTTACCACAAATAAATCTGGAATCAAAAACAGCATTCAATCCAGATTCAATGTCTGCTGCAATAAGTTTTTCCATGGATGGTTCAATAGTTGCTATGTACTCAAGAATTGAAGCAACTTGTCTTTGCAAACTTGGGGATGTCTTCATGATCTCAACGCAGCGAGATATAACACCAGAATCTAGAACATACTCCCTAAAAATGTGTGTAACAATTAGATCGAATGAAACTGCAATGTATTTAACAAAATGCAACTTTCCCAGAACCTTCAAATCACAATACATCAGATTCAGATTTACAGAAGAAAACCAGGCTAGGAGAGAACTAATAGCACACTTTTAGTAATATGTTATTGCTGGCTTGAATAACATTTTCTCTGATCACTTAAGTACACATCAGGGGTCCATACGCAATAACAAACATTTTGGGATCACAAAAAGGTGGAAAACATGTGATTTAGTGAATTATGACTTATTGTAGGTTTCGTCTACTCAAAAAATTCCACTGCCAGCAATATTATGCCCACAAGCCAATCTCTGGTAGAATTGAAATTTCAAAGACTAATCACCAGTACTTTCAAGTGACACAGGCATACATGAAAGTGTTTTTTAGTGCCAAACATACATGTGACACAAAGTGGAATATATAACTGACTAACTGAGGTTCATCTTTTAGTGTTCACAACATCGTGTTTGGGGCACACTTAAAGTGTGTGCCTTGATGCACCTCACAGGAGTGAGCTTATTACCTTCAAAATGACACAGTTTGAATAATGACGGATACAGGAGATGCGTGCATGAAATGAAGGGCACTGTGGCCAGATATCTCTAACCTAGCAACCTAGTTTTTAAAGGCAAGTATATTTGTTTATTTTTTCAGCTGACAACATAAATCAAATGTTGTATTTCATTACCTCGGCTCATAAAGAAACACTAGTACCATTTTCTGTAAGTGAAAATGAATTTTATCTTCCAATGCAGTTTTCTATAGAAGAAGAAACTTCCAGGAAAAAGACTGAATACTTTGTAGAGATGTATATATTATGAACTTGGTTTTTGGCTGACGTGCATCCTGGTCACATCATGAATCGATCGTTGACTCGTTGAGTAATGTTTAAGACATAGGAAATCACTCCCGAGGTAAACCCAAATGTACATGAATGCAGCAACAGGACAGAGAAGACAAGTGGACAAATATATTAGGAATTGGAGAGTTTAATATGAAAATCAAGAAATGTCTCTAAGATTTAGCTTGTAGAACATAGGTAACCTTTATTAAATATTGATCTATCCATCCAAGAAACCTTCTTGGTAGTACATTGAACCAAAAAAATAACATTTAGTGCCAAATAGGGAAAAAAATAACTTCATTCTCGTATGGGTTAAATGCGAAAAGAATGCATCTCAGGCATCAAGCATCTAATAGCATCATTTATTTTCAGGAGTCTTAGTTTAAATCATTCCAGCCTATAAGAATTTGCAGATTGAATGACCATGCCAATCAAAATGCAGATATGGTGACCAAAACCGAATGCTAGTAGTTGCCAATTCCATTCGTGTCATCTGGCTTTTCACCTAATTATCACTAGCAACGCCATGAAATTATAAAGCATTCACGAAATCTGGCTCAAACGATTGACTACTGTCATCTAAAAACTTGAGAAACTTAATAGAATGACAAATCATCTTAAGTGTCAACTAAAGGGGAACCGGCTAAAAACAAACAAACCTAGTCGTTGCTGATTCTGGAACGTCATCTCTCTTTCCATCTAATACTTTAGTACCATCAGTGATCTGTGCTGTGTGCACTGGCTTTGCTGATTCATTTACTGGTCCATCATAAAACTGAAAGACTAATGTTAGTAAGTCATAAATTTTTATAATTGCGCACATGGAAACACCACAAGAAATTAAAGATAAACTCAAAAATGTATCTGAGCTTTAATATAACTTGCATTTATAGCTTTTCAATATTTTAATCTTTGATTGGGATGCAATCAAATTTTTGCAAGTGATGCAGATTGTTTATCACTATTATTGGTCATTTTGTGTGTCAGTATGAGTTGGGCTCATCTGCTTTCACACATGTTTTTCAACTGCTCAAAAGTGGAACATTACCAAAAAAAAATTCCCGAATAATCCTGTAATTTATGTTTGAGTTTACTAAGTCTAAGTGTTTACTTTTCTGTAAGCAAAGGTTAGAATCCTATATAAGAATTCTAGTGTGTTGTAATTATTGGAATGTGGTTCCAATTGTGTCATGTGGGTGTGGAAGTCATGGTTCTGGCTTTTAACACATAAAACAATATAACACATTCATTAGAGAAGGCAATGTGAGTGCATGAGAGAGATATATACTCAAGCTCCCATCCTCTTCTTTTCTCGCTCTTTGTCTCTTTTTCTTCTCTAGTTCAAAATTTAGAGTATACCTTATACCAGTACTCTAAGAGACACTAAGATCATAATGTTTTCAGTATTTCACTCAATGACAAGTGGCAGAATGTAACCAACTGACCTTCAATTTCATTTCTTTACCAGGGTCTAAAATCCGAGCAAGTATATTTACAGTCTGCATTTTCAGAAAGAATTGTGTTAGTATACCTATAGCAACAACGACAACAATAAAACACTTTCCTAATATACATATATGGTTGGTAAATTATACAGCAATCACACCTTTTCCATCAGGTATTCAGGTATCTCCTTGCACTTCAAAGCATTGACTAGAGGATACCCTGCACCTTCAGATTCAATCATGTTACAAACATCATTGCTGCATCAAGAGACAGGACAAGACCTATAAGAAGATTGGAAAGGTCAATAATAAAGTACAGAATTATTCTATCTTCAAGTTTTGTTTTTTTCTTTTCTTTTTCTCCCAACTGATAAAGAATTATAGAATGAAAATAACAACCTGACAGACAGCCTCTCGAGAGCATGACATGCAGCCAATTTAACGTTTTCATTATGATGGTCCAAAAGCCGGACCAGATTCTTGATTGCTCCAGCTACTGCAAATGACATCCGCATATGCTCACTGATAGATGCATCGGCAATCGAAAGTGCAGCTCTTGAAATGGCTGAAACATCCTCCAGTTCAAGAATTAAAACTAAGCGAGCAACACCATCAATCCAGGGCAACAGAGTATATCGATGTTCCGTTAAGGTTTCAAGTTCGGGTTTTATTCCTTCTTCCATTTCTATTGCCCCAAGACGTATAAGGAATTCCTGCTCTGTACGTGCAACTACTGCATTGATCTCTGCTTCATCGAAGTCAAAGTTTTTGCCTTGAATATTAAGACCAAGGAGAACCTCAGAGGCACCATACCCAAAAGAAGTTGATGAACTTGGCTCTAATTTTGTGCCGTCGGGGAAAGAAGGCGGACCGGGCCTGAAGGACTTATAGGCATCTGCACCAACTAAGGGGACTAAAATCAAGCCCTCCTCGATGACAAGAATCCTATAGAATTCGTCTTTAGCAAGTTCCAACAAGACATTTATTGCAACTTTTCTAATTATGTCGGACTCCTTAGCGTAACCTTTTAAGACTTTAGCCTGCAAGTAATGTTAGAGATGATCAGAGTTCCTCAATACGAAAGCATCGACTTGTTAAGAATATTGCCAGGGAGTGCCTTCTGAAATGAAATTAAAATAAACTCACCAGTTTTGGAATAACACCAGCTTCCACCATGATATTGTGGTTTGACTGGCTGAGGACCAAATTTGCAAGCACCCTACCCGCAGCCTCTCTTACCTTCATGTTTTTGTCTTCAAAGAATTTAATAAGTGCCGGCAGAAGTTCACTGTTTGCAATGTCTACTCTAAGCTTCTCATCAACAGACAAGTTCCACAAAGTGCATATACTTTGCTCCTTTACCTGTAATGAAATACTCAAAACATATCTAGGCTGGGTTTCAAAATTACTTGTAAGAAAAAAACTTTGAAATATCATTTCCATTTCCATACCTCTGCTGTAGTAGATGAACGAAGCAAAAGAGCAGTTATTCCTTCAACAGCTCCACTTTCAACTACCGAATTTCTATATTCATTAACTGAAGATATAATTTGTAAAAGCCGTGCCGCAGCTTCACATGAAAAATCAGAATCTGATCTAAGAAGATTGACAGTAAGAATAAGGCAACCACGAAATTTCATAATTTCATCAATACATTCTTTTCCTCCTTGCGAGTATTTCCATAAAGCAATAATTGCTTCTTCTCTTTTAAATGGATCATTATCTAGTCCAAGCATTCGTACGTACATAGGCACATTACTATCTTGAGAATCCAAGCTCTTTTCAACTATTGTCTCACTTTCCTAAACAGTACCACAAACAAAACAAAAAACTCAATCTATTAAAATTGCACAAAATTTTAAAGAATCAAAATGTAAATTCTAATAAACCCTAATATACTTACAGAAGAAGACGAGGAGGATAAGGAGGGTTGTGGTTGTGGTTGTGGAGTAGCATCGTGGAAGTCAATGGTACTGCCGCTACCACTACTGCTATCGGTTGAGGCGTGGATGACGAGAGGACGAAAGTAAGTTATTTGGAGAGAAATTTGTTTGTTATTTGGAGAAAAGAAGAATCGTTGGTGGTGGTGGTGGTGGTGGTGGTGGTGAGGATTCAATCCAACCACCAACTTTGGTGGTTTTGTAAAGCTCGTCAACATCATCATCTTGGACAACTACTCCTGTCTACTAGTTTAGTCGGATGAAGAAAGTTTGAGAGTTAGAGAGAAGATTGAAGAGTGTGGATGTCGATGATGAAGATTGAAGAGAACAGTGAGTGAGTGAGTCAGTTGAGTTGAGTTGAGTTGAGTGAGTCAGTGAGGGTTTTACGTTTAACAAACCCTTTAACATGATTTTCGTCTTGATTTTGGGCTTGGGCTCTCGCAGTGTCCATTAACCGGATGTTCGTGTTACAACCATGGGCACAATGTCGCAACAGTTTCCACTGGCAAACACTGTATTATGGCATATGGAATGGAGCATAATAGCATATATGCTCAAGCTGATAACCTATTAAGCTGTATAAATTTTGATATGCTACTATAACAGTGCCACTTATCAAGTCCATTTGCACAAGCTGTTCTGGAACTTTACCAAACAGTTCAAAGCCAAACAACACTATCATATATACAGTACTGTACTTGAGATCTGATCCACACAGTCAGTGAGAGGAATGAGCGCCAACCTGATAAGATATTACTCAAGGCACCTGCTGACCTAGGGTACAAATGCTAAGGAAATTTAGGAGCTAGCTTTTAAATGATCATCGTATGCATGATAATGGCACCGAATAAAACTGGGGTACAAAACAGAATCTGCACCGGATAGTCCACGAGTGATTTACAGTTTCACAAATAAACCATCTGCTTATCAAGCCACAAATCAGAATATTATCACTTATTCCAGATATGGCCTCCCTGCTGTGGGAATGGAAGTGACTAGTGACACAAGCACGTATAAACAAAACCATAAAGATTGACAAGCCTATGGCCGTTTTCTTGCCAAGGTGAGACTTCGACTCAAACCTAATGCCACACACAAAACTTAGCTGCTGAAAGAGTCACAAGGGACTTTCCAACAGCCACCATTTTTTTTTTTTTTTGCAAAATAACAGCCACCATTTTACTAACATGCAAACTGAACGAAACTCCCCCAGAATGCCTCCAATCGCATATAAAATTAATCCTGCAAACATTTAACCTCAAACTCCCAACAAGATACATCCATGTCAAGTTAAGACACTAAACCTGCACAAATAAGGGGCTTCTCATTTTACTAACCTCAACCATTTTATTTTTTTTTTTGCAAAATAACAGCCACCATTTTACTAACATGCAAACTGAACGAAACTCCCCCAGAATGCCTCCAATCGCATATAAAATTAATCCTGCAAACATTTAACCTCAAACTCCCAACAAGATACATCCATGTCAAGTTAAGACACTAAACCTGCACAAACAAGGGGCTTCTCAAACTGACGTAGCAAACTGCAAGTAATGTTAACTCCCATATAGCTGGAGTAGGAAGAATTTGAATCAATAGTACCAGGACCTGATACTAAGGGTGAACTCTATGATACAAAAAAACAAATTGATAGAACAACCCCTTAACATAAATAAATAAATATCAAGTCATTTAGCTCCTACCTAATTCAATAACAACAGAGCAATGAATATGAAGAAAAGATCAAATCATCCATAAAACAAATTTTGTAAAAATGATTCCAGGTGATTATAATAAGATTCTGCATAATTAATAGGTTATGGGAATTCAACTATAAAGACTCTTTCTTCAATTGGATTTACATCAAAAGACAAAAAAATATAAACTTAAGTAACTGAACTGTGATCATCAAAAAATGAATGTGTCAATTCATTTACAAAATAAAGTAATTCACTGATCGCGTATAGAATCCTCAAGAACCAACCTCATCCGACGACCCAACATATCTAACTCTGCTAGGCTTTGTTCCCGGCATCTTTTCATCAAATCATCCCATTTTCCTTGGTGGGAAAATCCATTTAAACTAGAGCTAGAACTTTGATCGGCTAATGACATTTTAACCTCTTTAAGAGACTTATCAAACACATCCATCACTGTCTTGGCAACAATTCTCCGAGTCCCATCACCATTATCATTCACCAAATTCAATTCCTCTCCATTCCCACCATCAAAGTTTACACCTTTATCATCAATCTCAACTTTACAAGCCACATTGTCTTCATCTTCATCATTGCGATGATGATGATGATGATGATGATGATGATGATTCTCTTGAGCACTACTAGGGATTAAAAGAGACGGCGAGATTGAAGGAGTAAATGTGGGGTTAAAGCTAACTTTAACAGTAACACTAGCATTAGATTTCTTCTTATTGGCACTATTACTATTAGTAGTATTATTCACATTGAATGGAGATTGAATAGAACCATTAGAATCCCAAAGCTTTTTCGAAATACTAAAAAGTGCTTTATCATGATCAGAAAGAAGAGAAGCATCAAGTCCATTTAAAATCCGACTTGAAATCACACGAAATTTCTTCCTTAATCTACGTAATTTCTCAGAAAGTTGTGATTTTGTATAAGGTTGTGACATACAAGTAGAGAAACGATTGTAAAACAAATGAAGATCTCGAGGAAAAATCAAACCTTGTGATGTTGAATCAAGAAGACCTTGTAGAAATCGAATTTCATCAGATTCAGTCCAAATACGATGAAATTTAAATGGTGGAGGTTTGATTTCATAAAGTAAAGTTTCTTGTTCTTGTTCTGATTCTTCATTAAAGTGTTGAGATTCGAGTTTAGGGATAAAATTAGGGTTTGTATTCAAAGATAATTCTGGAGATTTGCGTTTAATAGGTAGTTTACGAGCAGCAGTTTTGATTGAAATTGAAGACATTGGTGACTTGAGTGATGAATAGAGAAAGAAAGTAACAAAGAAGGGTGCGGTGTAGGGTTCAATCGGATGACGAACCGGTTTAGATTGAGAGAAGGAGACTCAAGGAAAGATGGTGTTGGTGTTGGTGTTGGTGTTGGTGTTGGTGTTGGTTAGGTTTGTTATTGGGCTTTTTTTGTATTGGGCTGACTTCTATATGATTGTACTGGTCTGGTATGGCCTATAACCCGTTTGATTCAACTCAAACAAAACTGAAATCAACGTTTTCCACACCTTTGATAACTATGAGAATAAGTTGTCAGAGAAATGTAGACAAGAGAATAGTACATACTAAATAATGCAAGTGTCAATACTCAATAGCTATACTTTTTGGTTGTTTTGTCTATGTTGGTGTTGGAAAGTCTTGATATAGATGGAGACAGTAGTGTTATTATATTTGTGGTAGTGGTACATTGATACTTCATCAGTTCATCTTCTTCTTCTTGTTGTTGTTGTTCATTAAGTTCATCTCTACAGACTACAGTGCTAATGGAAAACTTCTTGGGTCTTCTTAGGATTCGAGTTCGTCGAGGTGTTAATTTGGCTATTCGTGATATGTGTACTAGTGATCCTTATATTGTTATCAAGATGGGTAAACAGGTCAATCAGCTAAGCTTTCTGAGCATTTTTCCTAGAAGTTTTACTTTGTTCTTTCTAGAAATCAATCAAGTGATTACCAGGTTTATACTATATATTAATGTCATGATTTTGTTGCCAACTTTGACTTTTGCTTTTGTGGCTTGACTAGGTAGATCTCACATTCTCACTTGCTGATAGCCTCATAAGGTCATAGATCCCAAATAACCTGATTAGTACAGATTACTGAGTGAACTGGCGGTATATCTATATATATCAGATCTTCACCAAATTTGTGTCTATTCATCTATTGTTTGTGATCTAGGTCCTAACATGTGAAATTATGGATTATAGAAAAATCAGTTATATAGGAAAGCTGGACTTTTCTTTGGTACTGCAAAGTTAGATCCGCTTTATTAGTTATCACCATTGTTGTTGTTGTTCTCCTCGTGTTGTTACAGTTATCTTCTTGGAGTACAAATTTATCACCATTGTTGTTGTTGTTCTGCTCATGTTGTTACAGTTATCTTCTTGGAGTACAAATTTACCGTGATCTGCACAAATGTGTTGCATACATATTACATAGTACATACCACTTCACTCAAAGACATGTTTCAAACTTTTAAATGCATTTTCTGAAATCTCAAGATGGAAAAATTTTAAAATGTCTTTTATTAGGTCAGGTGGTATGTCTGACAATTTATATTCCCCGTATGCAGAAGCTGAAGACTAGAGTTATCAAAAAGAATATCAACCCTGAATGGAATGATGAATTAACTCTATCCGTGGAAGATGCTAACCTTCCGATCAAGCTTGTAAGCATTCTTGCCTAATTAATCTTCTTTTTTGGTCCCTCAAGGGATCGGATCATACAACATGTACTGTTTGTGCAATTTTGGTTACAACACTGATATTATGAAGAAAAAAAGTTTAAAATTGTGGTTTGATGCCAATTGCCAAAGATATACATATAATGTTAGTCCCATATTAATACTCTGTTTTCGTTTGTGTGGCCTGAGTTCCCTGCCATGTCCATCACAAGCACCTACTTCATAATGTCACTAACATACCATCAGCCCGTCAGGACCATTTTTCTATGCCTCCAATGATAATCCCAACATGTTCGTCAGTACTGTACGTGCATATTTAGGTATTTAGGTTATTTTGTCGGTGGACAGCTTGTTTCATAGATGTTATGTTCGCCCTGTTTGGCATCCAGTGAAGTGGCAGGCTGAAATATATATGTGCACTATAACCTTCAGCTGGGAATCAAATGATGCAAAAGTTTCAAAGATTATGCAATCAAATGATCCAATCTTAACATGCCCGCAAACAATATTTTCCCTATTTTATTGATCAAGATTTTGATTATCTTTTGGTTGGTTGCAGAAAGTGTACGACAAGGATACACTAAGCTTGGATGACAAAATGGGTGATGCAGAATTTGACATCAAACCATTTGTGGAGGCTGTTAACATGGGTTTAAGCGAACTTCCAAATGGTACAATAATCACAAAAATTTTGCCATCCGGGCAAAATTGTCTAGCAGAAGAAAGCCGCATCATGTGGGACAACGGCAAGGTTGTTCAAGAAATGTGCCTGAGGCTAAGAAACACAGAATCTGGTGAAGTAGAACTTGATCTGCAATGGATTGACCTTCCAAATTTCTGTCTTTTAGAAGGGAAGAAGTCAGTGCATGCTACATCTTGAAATAGGTTATTGCACTCTAGAAGACTATGCTATAACTTGTAAGCCAACAATATTAGCAAATAACTAAGGGTCTGATACTCTGATAGTCTGATATAGTCGTATGAGTCATTTCTGTAGTGAAATTAAACTCAAACCGAGCTCTTGTTCATGTAAACTTGAGAACAATATATTGAATCATATGTAGTGCATTGGTGGCTTAATTAGTGCATTTGTTGATCAATTCCTGTTAATCAAATGCTACTAGAAAATAACTCCATTGGACTTAGTCAAAGAACATCGGCAGGCCAAAGGAAAACTTTGTGAAAGTATGAATATTTTATTGAAATAATAGGAACTTTGACAATGTTTTGGAAAGTGACGATGTTGTCAAGAAGTTTCTACTTTCTAGTATGTTTTACATGTGAACAAAAAAGTCAGAGGAAACTGATAAAAACAGGACGGATTCAATAATATTGATTGTGTTGAAGTTGAAGCATTCTTGGTTGTTGTTTTCTTCTTCTTAAACCTACCTTGATCTCTACTCAGTTTCTTCATACAGTATTTGATTTGAGTCTTTGAGCATGGAAAACCTTATGGGTCTTCTTAGAATTCGAGTTATTAGAGGAATTAATTTAGCTGTTCGTGATGTTCGAAGTAGTGATCCTTATATTGTTTTCAAGATGGGTAAACAGGTTAGCTACTTATATAAAATAATATACTGTACTAATTAAGCATTTTTACTTCAATCCTTGTACATTCGTCTTATCTAGCTCTAAGTAGTCCAAATTTTATGAACTCATCATATGTTGATTATTATTCTGTTTTTATGTTTTTGATCAAATCACTTTATTTGGCCTCTCCTGCATCTCAAAAAATTTTACGAAATTTTACGGAATTTTGATAATCTGAGCAACTAAAAATCAAACTCAGGCCAAGAAGAGAAGAGAGGCAATTACAGCAAAGTAGTGGTTCTGTGATGTAAACAAGGTTACCACTCATTCTGATATATTGATAGGTATTGGTGCACCGCGTGGCAGAACACAAAACGTTTTTGTTGTTAGAAAACAAAAAAATATAAAAATAAACTAAAACGGTTTAAGGATCAGTTAGTTAGCCTCTCAATTTTCAAAAGTCTAACAAACAAAAATACCAAAAAAACAATTAACCGGCCAAGATCAATTTTCCTACAATTAATAATCGAGATTCTGATCAAAAGCAATGATTGTGCTGTTGATTAGAAAATTCTATATTGTTCATGAAAAGATTATTATTGTGTTTGTTGGAACGTGAATAAAGGTGGCAAAGTTTTGATCATTTTACATTATTAGCAAAACATTCTACATTCTTGTTGTGGTTTTCGATCTTCTTTGTTGTTCATAATGGAGAATATGTTGGGTTTGTTAAGAATTCGAATTCTTCGTGGGGTAAATTTGGCTGTTCGTGATACTAGAAGTAGTGATCCTTATGTTAAAATCAGGATGGGTAAACAGGTTAGCTTTTATAGCTTGCTTTGATTTCACATTTTCACAAATCGTTTTTTAATATCATTTTTTTTTTTATAATATTTGTGTCTGGATCTTAATGGTTTGATATACCCTTTTTCCTTATGGAGATCTCTTCTTTATGTTATGATTTTGATATGAATCTTGATCTTTTGTTTTTAATGAGAATGAAATTTTGGTTCTCAATAAGCATTAAGATACACACACATGGCAATTTACAATTGTAATCTCAACATTTTTAGTAATTCAACCACAGTGATTGAGGCAAAATGGTTGTTAAAGATTTCCTGAGCTTTATCTTTCAATGTAATTTACTAATCAAATGGACAAAAATCAATTACTGTAGTAGCCTAGTAGGTATATACTGTTTGGTCTCGGCTTCGTGGGTGTATGTATAAGATTGCTGCTTTTGAAAATCAATCAGCAGAAAAAAAAAAAAAAAAAAAAGAATTTTGAGTGTCTTGCATTCTCATGATTAAAGCCCAATCTGAAAATTTTTGAGGATTTGCTAAGTGAATTCAGTCCCTTCAGTCAAATACATTAATAATCATGTCCTTGAAATTTTTGCAGAAGTTGAAGACTCGTGTTGTAAAAAAGAATGTCAACCCTGAGTGGAACGAAGATCTAACACTTTCTGTTGATGATCCCAACCTTCCTGTCAAGCTTGTAAGTATTATCCCCTGCCTTTTTTCTTTGTTGTTTTTTGATTAATCTCTTCATTGGATGACTGGGTGAATGATAAAAATGACAGACCATTTATAGAGAATCCTGTTTCAGAAGAAATCCTAACACCCGTTGTCTTAGACTCGTAGTAATGAATAATCTACCCTCTTCCGTCTGAATCCCTCTGATTATGACCATCACGAGCACCAACTTCTGTTCTGACATAGGCCCTGTGACCCTGTGTGGTATCTTATTAGGATTGAAACCTGCAAAATGAGAGGGGGTTTATATATCTATATTGAACAATTTTAAGACTAGATATGTAGCAATTAGGGGCTCAAAATCGCATATGAAGTTCAATACGCACTAGCTAAGTGAACAACTATTGTCCTTATTTGATTCAAGCATTTTGTGTGGCTTTTGGTATGGTTGCAGACGGTGTATGACCGGGATAGATTCAGTCATGACGACAAAATGGGTGATGCAGAATTCGACATTAAGCCATTTGTTGAAGCCTGTAAGTTGCATATGACAGATCTCCCAAATGGTACCATAATTACAAGACTGATGCCGTCAAGGCAAAACTGTCTGGCTGAAGAGAGCTGCATCATGTGGACCAATGGCAAGGTTGTTCAAGATATTTGTGCTAGATTGAAAAATGTTGAATGTGGGGAAGTTGAACTTCAGCTTCAATGGATTGACCTGCCAGGTTCCAAGGGCATCTAAGATTCATGGATACATGTTGTACTTGCTTTTCTGCATGGTTTACTAGTTGCTTTTATGCTTTTGGGTGATGCCCTTTCTAGCGAGTTTCCGTAGAGTGTGTTTCAGGCAATTGAAGCAACCAACTCCACCAATATATATATATATATATGCATATTCTGACATGAGGCTTCCCCTACTTGTAAAGAAATGTATGTGAGTCGTGTTAACATTGATGATGGTGAAGTAAATTTTCTGTAAAATGATGAACGTTTTTTCTGCTAATCTGGTACCCTTTAAGTAGCAAACTGGCGATGTTCAATGAATCCACATTCGCTGCACATTTGAACAATCATCATAAGATCACCAAATTGATCAAAGCTCACTTGCTCAGACTTAACTCTAGGACGCAATTTTCTGGTTTCAGTTATTAGTTTGAATGTACAACTTATAACAATGAATGGAACGCTTATAAAACGCCACCAGTGGCACACACAGGGACGGTAGTTTGCAACATTTTTAGGTACCTGACTAATACTCCTCGAAATACCGAATCAATTACTTGTCAGGATTATGTAACTAAGCTAATTGCATTACTAATAATTCTGAACTAAGCTAACTGACCAATACTCCTCCAAATACAGTATCTCACAGGACACTGAACTACTGAAAGAAGTAGAATGTTAGAAATGTAGGTCATGGTTGGGTCATGGATCAAACCGCACCCATATGGCCATATGCAGAGTATTTTTTTTTTTTTTTTTTTTGCGTTTTGCTGCTCCACCAAGTCACCAAGTCACATGGTCTCTCCAAGTCACCAAGTCACATGGTCTCTCTTCTCTCTTCTGAGAAGCAAGAACAGGAAAACTGCCAGAACCCCAAACGAGGTTTTCATTATAAACTCTCTCAAAGACTCACCTTGAGTTACACAACTCTATCAATATAAGGTATTTTTCTTTTCTTTCAAGGATCTATTTGTAGCTTATAGTTGTTGTTTTTTTTTGGTACAAATTATATATAACCTTGATTAAGATGAAAATAGGTAGGTTTGTGTTATGGGTTTTGTAAAAAATCGATGGTTTGACATGTTTGGTGGGGACATTGTGATTTTATTTTATTTTTATTTTTTTGAATGTGTTCATGGTTATTTTAAGGTATATGCTCAATTTCTCCATTTTTGTTGCTTTTTGAGTACCAAAGACTAATAATATATCTATATAATTACTTGCAGTTTTGGGTGCCCTTATCTTGTGGTTTACTGAAAAATGTTGAAGGGAACCAGTAACAACACTCTTATGGACTTTGAAGTTAAAGAAAAACACAGTACTGAGGTAGGAGATGGAGGAAAGAAAGAAGATGACATCATTATAGAACTATTGTTACAAATGAGTGGGAAGTTTTCTATGTTACCGAGCGACATTTTTCTCAACATCCTTTCTCGAGTACCTTTGAAATCTCTCTCTCAATGCAGATGGGTATCCAAGTCCTGGTATCATTTAATCAAACACCCTTGTTTTGTCAAAAATCATTTTGAATGGGCAAGTAAAAACAGCTCCCCTTGTGCTATCCTAAGCGATTGGGACAAAGAGTTTTACTTGATCGATCAACAAGTATTTGATTGTCTTGAAACCTCCGCAACAGTGAAGAAACTCAATTTTAACAAATTTGAGCAGGTTTTTCAAGCAGAAGAGTTCTATAAAGTCTTTGAAGTTGTGGGTTCTATTAATGGGCTGATTTGTTTTTCATCAGATTCTAAATTCTATTTTCCATCGCCGTACTATATCTGCAATCCTATTACAGGAGAGCATATTACACTCCCAAAATCCCCCAAACAAGATATCGCTCCCTTTGTGTCTGCATTTGTCTATACTTCAACCACTAATGAATATAAGGTTATTCGTCTCCTGCAAAATGAGTATGATGAAATCAAGAACAAACACTTCTTGAAACCCGAGTGTGAGGTGTATACTTTGGGTTCAAGTGAGTGGAGAAGTATAGAAGGTCTCCCATACATTACTTACAGAAGACCCACAGTTGTGAATGGACATCTTTATTGGTTATCACATGAAAATGTTAATTTGTTCCAATCCTTAATTATTGTTGTTTTCAATGTGGCTACGGAGGAATTCTATGTAATCCAACCCCCTCCTTGCGTCTTCCCATCTGATGGCAATGTTTTTAAGCGCTTATGGGTCTTAGACGGACATCTATGTTTTATTCACGAGGGTGCTTCTTTTCGTCACTATGAGATATGGGTGATGAAAGATAAATGGAATGCAGGCTTCTTGGGTGAAACAATACACATTCAAAGAGAAATTGCAGGGGAAATGGTTTTGGAATGGATCTTATGAATTGACAAAATTGAGGAATGGGGAATTTTTGCTAAGTATGGAGGTGAATGCCCACCTTTGGGTTAGTATGACCCTAAAAAAGAAACTTGCAGGCATATCGCGGTGCACAACCAGCATTACAACACTGAATATTATAACCACCCAATAGTTTTAGTGGGGAGCCTGATCTCACCTAAGAATATTGGTCAACTAACACAGAGGTACAACCTAATTCTTTTTTTACTTGGACTCTTATTTCCTGATAATGAATTTTGTAGACTTTTATTTTGATTTTTTACATATATATTATTCATCCACAAGTAATGATTAAAAGCACAGAGTACAAGAATAATAAGCTTTACACTGAAGTTGTTTAGACTAAGGTATTTTCTACTTGATTTATTTAGGTCATCTGTTTTCCTCCTTTCACTCATTATGATGATTTCTGTGTCTCTGCCCTTTTTCATCTCTTGCTTTGTGCCTCTCTTTTCCTCTAATTCATCCACAAAATTAAACTTTCCTTCACTTTACAAAATAATATCTGTGCACCAACTTAGCGAGAACATCTACTGGGTTTACTGACCACACAAGGAAAATGATTAACTCATTAAAATCAAGTCATTTAATTTGTGTTGTGTTGTTTTCTAATACCCTAAATGTTTGCTGATCATATGGCTGTGGCCGTTTATCTTTTGTGTCTGTAAGCATTGTTGAACTAAATTTCGCGATATGCCAATCCTTGGTACTCCAGTTACTGGTATTTTTTCTATATCAAGCATCATAAGAGGTGTTCAGTTATTCTTATTTCTTTACAAGGTAACACACTAGTATTTATTTGTATTGTCTGCATTCCAAATTATGTTCTTACTAAAACTTGGGCTTGATTAAAACTTAATGAGAGATGTCTCTGCTGGCTAAAATGAATCTCGTCCCTCCCATCAAATATATGTGAAAAACTGAAAACATGTCTTTATTATTCTGCCTTTTTTTTCCCCTTTGTTTCCCCCTTTTTTAATCAGTTGTTTATAACACATTAAACTTGATGCAGAAACAAAGATTTGGTTGATGGGAAAGAATTTCAATCCCAAGTGCAGTAAAGGTTGGCCATTGCTGTTGAAGATCCGGGCCTTCAAATAAAGTTTGTAAGCACTTCTTTGTCCTTGTAGTTGGTATTGTTGTCTTATATATTGTTTCTGTCATGTATGGTACTAGATTCAAATTTACTCCTAATCCATACCACAAATTAGGTTGTGATTATCTCTAATGCGGGTTCAAAATTCAAGCTGGTTTTAGTTCAGTGATACCAAACTAGGCTTTCCACTAAATTTCCCTTCCACCATGACAACTACAAGCATTCACTTCATTACACCACTGACATACCATCGGCACCATTTGCCACCACTGCCACAACTATATTTGCTGCAGCAATACCATACGTAACCTCAATTAGCATTATTAGTGTCTCTGCCACAATCACAACTACTGCAAATCTGCAATGGTTTCATCACCAATACCTCCATGTCACTACAAAAATTTATCATTGTTGGTGCACCACTACCTTGCTTGGCACTGCTGGCTCCACCACGATAAGGATCACTATAACTACTGCAAAGGTCTCCATCACCATTGGTCGTTCACCACCACCTCGCTTAGCACTACTGCCTCCGCCACGATCACAATTACTGAAACTACTGCAATTGTTTCCAATTTTCCATCACCTATACCTCCATGACCACTATGATAATGTTCTCATTGCCCATCCACCACTGCCAATGCCTTGTACAATGGCATTAGTCTGTTGTCACCTCACTAACACTTGAAAAAGGGCTAGATTGTGTTCATGAATTTATTTGTACAGATTATCCATGAAACTCCATGGTAAGATCAATTGAGAAAACAAAAATGTCTTGCCGAATTATGAGGCAAAGATATCTTACAATAGAAATGAATTTTAAGAGTAGCCCAAGCCTTGTGTCTCTTATAAATTGTTTCTTTCATGTTTATATGAGACTATATACGCACATGATTCTTGAGTCTGGTTAGAGGCTTGGTTGAGTTGAGTCAAATTAACTCCATGAAGTGGAGAATATTGGATGCTTCTCGTCTTTCTTATTCGTTGTGAAAGGTAAGATCATTCTCATTTGCCTCTCTCAAAACAGAAACTATTTTTTTTATCATAGAGGAATTATATGATACTTAAGCTTGGATTGTTGAATTCCCTAAGACTAAAAAATGGTATTTAACAAAGGCTTAAGACGTTCAAAATGAAATACTAGAGGTACGCAAATGAATATCAGAGATTGTACATGAACAAGGAAACTCAATACATTGTGCAAAGACATTTATTAAAAAAAATAAAATAAAATTGTACATAAACAATGAAACTCATTCAACAGTATTCTCCTTATTCTGATGCATACAATTGGTGGATGGTTTTTTGTTTTGTTGCAGATGGTGTATGAGTGGGATTCTCTTCAGCCGTGAGTGATGACAAAAGTAGTGATTCAGATTACAGAATCTGTAAATTAGTGAAAATTTCAGCAGTCTACTAGCTGACTATCAAATCAGCTTCTCTTTGATGGTGTCATGGTGGTGAATTAGAACTTCTGCTTCAGTAGATTAACCTTCCAGATTCCAAATGATTATGTCTCATGTATTCTATATTCTCGAATCTCGCTGCTGTGTTTGTTAGTAGCTGCTCTTATGCTTTTTGTTATGACCTTAAGGGGTTTCCATAGAATATTGTTTTTGTAGTCTTGTAGACATGCCTCCTGCACAATTTCTGATCTCTTGTGAAAGTTGAAGCAAGGCAAATGATGATTTATAAAAGCTTTTATTTATCTCGTTTATGATATTATGCTTAATATACACTTTTCCTATTAAGTTGACTAAGTTGGTATGGACTATGGAATATGGATAATGCTTCGAAATTCCTTCTGGAGTTCAGGGGCGATTATTCTATGCATGTTAACATGTTGGATCCTGGTACAGGTTGCATGGTTGGTAGTTGCTTATTTCAACATTTGTACAGCAGAGATATCAGGCACACCAGTGTTATTTTCTCCATGTCAATATACTTAGTCCACCCCACCCACATGGACACTTGTATTTTTTATTTTATTTTTAATTTGTATTAATCTAATTTTTCTTTTAAAATAAATATTTTTTTAATTAATATTTTATTATGATAAAACTCTAAAAAAATAATATCCTGTTGAGGTCAAAGTAAATAAAACAATGGTATTTATTTGCACCCATTTTTAGTGAAAACATGGGCTGGAGAAAGCAGTGCGAAATCCACGGTTTAAACACGTTTCTTAAACAGCAAGTTGTTACATTTAAACCAAATCTTAATCAATCAATTATTTTTATTCTCTCTTTCTCAGCAGTTTTTGATATTTTCAAATTCTACCGTACGGAAAAAAGAGAAAAGGTTGAAACTTATTGAAAGCCAAAGAAAAGTAGAAAACCCTAACCCTAGCACTAGATAAAGGGGAGGCAGAGAAGAGAAAGACATATTCCATTCTAACCATCTGCAACAAAAAGAGAAAAAACTTTTTTCCTTTCTCTTCTTCTTCCTCTCTTTTTATTTATCTTCAATATTCTTCCTTCTTTTTTTAAATCAATCTATCACAGTTGTGAATGGTGGAAACCGTAAGTGATTTCTTCATGCTCTTCCCTTCATCATCGAGGGTAACCGCGCGTTTTCAATCCGACGACGCGGTGTTCTCTATCTTGGATCTTGATTTTGATTTCTCTTACGCATCTTGCAAAGAAGGCTGGTATTGCTGCTGCATCGGCATCGATCCTTGAATCCATTAATCAAACATTCATTTTATCAATCTATCAATCAACTTATCTGTTTTGAATTGAATCTCTCTTTTCTTTCTTTTTCTCTCTTTATTTATATAAATCTCTTTTAAATTGATTGAAAAGATGATGATGCAGAAGGTGAAAAAAAATTCTGGTAAAGGAAATCGATTGTTAATTTCGATTAATGTTCTGGGTAGTGCTGGACCATTAAGGTTTTTAGTTAATGAAGAAGAACTTGTTGCTGCTGTTATTGAAACTGCTGTTAGAAACTATGCTCGTGAAGGTCGTTTACCTATTCTCGGATCCGATCTTAATAATTTCCTTCTCTATTCTGCTAATTCTGGCACCGATGGTAAATTTTTGAACATTTTAATTGTTAATTTCTAATTTGATTGTTTTATGAACATTGAATGATTTAAATTATAATTTGATTTGTTTATGTAGCTTTGAGTCCATGGGAAACAATTGGATCACGAGGCGGAAGGAATTTTGTGTTATGTAAGAAAACACCGATAGCGGTGGTGGTGAATGCTGCTAAGCCACCAAGGAAGACGGTGAAAATGACTGGTGAATTGTTAAGAGTTACTCGAAAAGGAAGTGGTAGTTGGAAGTCATGGATTAATAAGTCTTTAAGCTTTAAGATTTCTTCTCATTGAAGATGTTTTCTCAATGAATTGAGAATGAATCAGTTTGATGTTTGCTTTGAAAGTTTGTTTTTCAGTTAAGATCATGTCAGAGGTTGTTATGATCTCATTTCTCATGTATTCATGACTGGAATTTTAATTTATATTCCCTAAATAATAATAGGTTTTGAGTATTTGTGTTGATTTTCTTTTCTTTTTCCTGGCCTGTTGTCATAACTCAATACACTTCACATTCTCAACATTAACATTTTGCTTTTGAATCACCATTCACAATAATTTAGTCATTTGGACAGTTGGTGCATATTTCACTTAGATATGATGAAAGTTTTTTGAACACCTTAAACCCTTGGGGACTTAATAGATGCACACCCCTGCAAAATGCCATCTCAAGATTAATCTGAATTGGCTTGTTTTGGCTTTTGGTCATTGGTTCATTGCAATATAAGTAAGCTTGAACATTCTGAAATTGCAATGTGTTAAGCTTGAACAAACGTTAAACATACTCAATAGCAAGCTTATGTCAATGATGAGGCTGTTTAAGGTTTTGCTTCTCTAGTTCTCTGTAATTTTCAGGAGAGCCTTTGGAATATACAAAAGGTCGGTAACTCGCTGAAAGCCTCAAAGACTTCACTTTTGCTTAAGTTTTGAAGCTGGTTCCATCCAGGTACCATATGGAGAGTTATGGATGGAGATAACATTGTATCTTGAAACGTGGGTATCTCAAATTTCGACTTTTCAAATGGGGTATATCCAAAAAAATCTTTTAATGTTTTAAACGTAGTACTAAAAAATAAATCTTGTGACGCATTCCACTGCGTATGCCATGTTGTAGTCTGTGGTCAGTGTTTCACATGTGCGTGTGATTGCTATTTGCTTTTTCTTTTTCTAAAATCCCTATCCACGTATCCCATTCTTGGGTCCCGGTACGGCTGTACTTTCTCATTACTTGTACCACAACTTATCAACAGAAACCCACCACTTGTAGATTCAAATTGCAAGACATATCGCACCAGATTTGGACCTTTTTTTCACTTGTTTGTAATAAACTAATAACTAATAACCCCTGCTTTTTTATCATTTGAATTGATGGTGAATGGAGCACCTTCAGTCCTACCCATTCAAAAATTGTTGGAATATTTGTGGGATAAGGAGATTTTATGCATGGTGGTTCGATTGGATATATGATAGAGTACCCAATATGATATATCGAATTCCTATATATATTTATACTATGTAATTTCGGCGCACGTCCTTCCTTAACACACACACACACACACATTTTTCTTGGTCCCAAAGTTGTAGTATTTAAGTAGGTTTCGCAGTAATTCCTCTCCTAGTACTTCAAGATTGAAGGCTGGGTGGGAAGATCTGAGATCTGAAGTAAAACACGATGAAGCTCTAATTTGGATTGAAATGTTTCACCCACTTTGAGGTCGACCTATGACTACGAGTACCCAACAACAGCACATAACATGCTATATATATACATCTTTTATATTTAATTTAATTAATACACGCTACCTAACGAAATGATTTTTTACATATAAGTGTAGTATGTAGGGGACTACAATTAGGCAAAATGTGGTTTTCTTGGCTATATGAAAATCATGCTTGCCATTGAATTCAGTTTTAGACACAAATGACACAAGAAGAAAAAATGTCATTAATCCAGCACAGCATTAATTCATAATATTCGATTGATTTGATAATTAAAAAAAAAATTGTATATATAAGTAAAAGGTATATTTTAAGAGGGTAGCGACAGGGTGTGAAAGTATGTCTTATGCAAGTCAAAATATCTGCACTACATATTTTATGTGCATTATATAATTTGAAAAATAAATTTCTACAGTTATATAACTCAACAAAATTTATTTTATTTTTCTTTGGTCATTGACAAAAAGTCTAATAACAATATTGCAGGTGAGCTACTGTCTAATTTAAATAGTCTATGTTGTCCAGACTCCAGTCACTCCAATCTTTGATTTTGACCTGTTTAAGGAATTTCATTTTGTTAGCAAACCATAGTCATAGAGAGCATCCAAAAGGAATAATGTAGAAGATCCATTATGGTTGGCAACAACAAGTCCACAGAACCTTGCCAACTACTGTACCCATCAGCAAGCCCAAACAAGGACAGGTTCATTTCACACACACCTGGAGGCTGTTTTAAATTCGAACAACAAAGTACGTAGGAATATTTCAAAGGGAGGGTTCAAGTTGAAGGAATACAACCAAAGTAATTCATAAAGAAATGAAAAGAAAAAAATAAAACTCCTGACCAAAATTTTACAAAATCAGATATTGTACCATTCATCTTTACGCTCAATGGTGACGCTGGAATAGAAATTATTAGTATTTACCAACAGCAATATGATATTATGACCTGTTTTTATGTGTCGGTGTTCATTCACACTCACACCTTTACCAAATCGATTACCTGCTTACAGTAAATTCTAAGTGTTATAAGAAACCACAGTCTTTCTTATCAGGCATTATGTCAAGGCGTCAAACATCATCTAGCTTCACTGCTTCAGAAATATGCTTGGACTTTAAGCTAATAAAAAACCATTGCACTAATGTTGAATGTTTAAAAGCCCAATACACTATTGGGGACAGGTTTCTTATTGGAAATGGAATGTTCTTTCTTTTTATAGTTGATGCAGATAAGAGTGTTCTCTTTAGTGTAATATAAGTGTAAATACATTACATAAAATAAAAAATAGGAACGAGATAATTATAAAATAAGTAAAATGAACACATGATTTACGTGGTTCGGCAATGGTACCTACGTCCACGGGGGAGATGAATATTTTCTTATTGATGTGATATGAGAAGAGAAGAGAGGAGCTAGAGAGAGCTTGTCCCTTTTACATGAAATATGTCCCTTTATATAGATAGGGAATTACAATTGAACACATGTGATATAAATCACATTGATTTGGTAACGGACAAATAACGGACAGATAACGGACAAATAATAATGGAGAATATTTCGTATTTATCTTATAATTGTTGGCATTGATTGGAACCGCCACGTAAGCGCTACACGAGCTCATGAGTCATCGAGTTGAGCCAAGTTGGAGTATGACTTGTACTGCATGTCGGGCGGGCCAAGTCGTTGGAAATAGACTTTAGCTCGGGTGAGCTCGATGAAAATAAGTTTGACGTCGATGTAGCTCGATATGTAGGAAAGGGTGGTGATTGCTTGTTAAGTGATGTCATTGTGAGCTCGAATATATGAGTACACACAATAAGCATCCATGTGTTCTTAATTGTTCTCTTTAGTTTATGTTTTTTTTTCTGATTTCTGAAGTTAAAAAGTATTATTATTCATTGTGCACAAGGAAAATCTGGAGTTTGGTATTTCTTCACCACTAGCCGCCCAAATGAAATTCAGCAAAATGGAAACGGTCAGGACTCAGGACAGTGGACTTCTTCTAATGAAATGACTGTGGTTTCTGATAAGAATAAGAAAGTGGGTGATAAACTACACAAATATTTGAGTATGGATGGTGATGGGGATTAGATCATCAAGTACCAACTTGTTCCTGCTCTTGATAATCTGAAGGTATATTAATATACTTACGCTTTCTTGAATATTATTTCAAAAAAAATTACCTGGTCCGATGGTTTTTATTTGTGTACAGACTCGTCCCTCGTTTGTGTGTCAGCTGTACAAGGATGACGGGAGTTGTAAGGATGTGCCGCATAGGGGACCTTAATGCTGCAGCTTGAGACTTGTTTCAACTGCAACATAAGCATCAATGTGGATTTGTTTACCTTACAAATATTTAGACCAAGGTACTTTATAATTGATTTATTTTCGTCATTTTCGTTATAAACTGAAGATGACAATGAGCCAGCGAATTGGAAACCTTATGGAGTTCAAGGTCTTAAACTCGAGGTATTGGATTCCTGTTTTAAATTCGAACAGCAATGTAGGAATATTTCAAACGGAGGGTTCCAAAGTATTCTAACAAACACCTGCTAAAATGCTAAATGTGAATTCAGATTGTTCTAAGAAACCACATTCTTATCAGGCATCCTGTCAAGCATCATCTTAGCTTTCAAAAATATGCTTGGGTTTGACACCAGTCAACAACCATAGCTAAATGTTAAATCCACAATAGGGTATTGTTTCAAAGCCCAATAAGATGGTGTATAATGCCCAAAATGAATGTACAGTCCACTTCGATCTTCGACCCAAGTTCTATGCTAGTGGATTGGGGTTTTAGTTTACCTCTTTAGAACTTGGATCATCTTGGCTAAGACTTATGAATTCCAAAAGTGTGTTGATGTATCAGACTATATATCAGTGATTCTGATTCATAGTTTGATAGGTAGATTTTTTTTGGGTAAAAGTTCTGAGGCAGGATTGAAGGTTTTAAGATATGGAGAAGCCAACCACGTACTGTATATCCCTAAATATCAGTACTCAAGGTACCCCAAATAAAAAACATAGATTGTTAATGTTTGATATTGGAAATGTTTTTAATTAGTTCAAACACTGGTTCATTGATACTTAGTACTTACCATTCCTCGCGATTCTGAAGGACACATGTGTTGCAAGTTATAGTACATTGGCTACTAAATATGTAAGCAATGTCAATCAACTAAGCAACTTCAAATTCCATGAAATGTGTTTAAGAAATGTGTTCTTTCAAACTTAGGCGAAAAAAAAACGCAACCAAATTCCTGGCTGCTAATTAAGGAGTTGTTGTTTAAGAATCAAGACTTTTTAAGTGCTTTTCTTGTTAATTTCCTTAATATATATACTACTGTAAGTTGACTTGCGTTGCATTGCTTTCGGTTATACATCCACAAACATGCACGTTCTTAAATTTCTTTACAGCACAGGAAGTGAGATCCAATGAGTTGTCGTGTAATAATTCTGGATGTTGTCTTGCAATATTCCTTCTGATGAATTTTGTTCTGAAATGTGAATGTGTACTGCTTTGCTATATATATATATACAGGTGGCACTCTTCATGATTATATAATTTGATAGCCATGTTCGAGACAAATTAATGCTGATTATAAAATCCCCAGACCTTATGTTTATATATTATAATTTCTAACAAATAAAATCTTAAATTATATATTTCCTACTCATTGGAAGACAGATCGACAACTCTTCCTGTGAAAGGATACTGTATCACATTGCACAGCAGTAAGAAATCAGAAATCCCTTTTTGTACCCATTAAACTTACTGCATGGCCGCCAGGCCCTGTTTCTTCTGCTTTTGGCTCAAAGGTTTGGGAGCTTTTACCATATGCAGTTATTGGGACACTGTGGAAGAAAAGAAATTACAGAATTTTTCGTCAAGAGGTGCAGAGTATCCAGGGAACTTGTAAGGAGATAAAGGCTACAATTTGGTACTGACTTGGGGGATTGGGATGGTAGAAAACATCACAGGTTTCAGGACCTATTATTCAATTGAGAGGAGATTATCTCTGGTACACTAGGATAATGGGTCGTCTTTGTTAGCCTCATCTGGAACTTAACTCAACCCAGTTTTGGGTTGTTGCTGTGCTGTATTTGTTTCTCATAATTAATAAACTTTTACTTGTAAAAAAAATAAAAATAAATAAACTTACTGCGCGCAATTAGCCTGAAACCTACACAGTTGGTTCTCAATTCTCATACAAAATAAACCCAACTCCGGTACATGGTTACTGGTCACGATAAGTAATGCCATATTAACCAAAACTAATAATAATTGGTAATATAATAATATTGCAAGTAACAGACGACCATGGACAAGAGAGGTCCAGACCTTGTAAAATTTCTACCACATGAATTTGTGAGTTGTGACTAGCTAGTAGGAGGATGGAATGGGTTGGGTATTGGTCATTTTCTTCTATCAAATCAAATCATGATCCAATTGTAATTAAATGTGTAATCCCATTGACTAGAATGGTTCTCTAGAGTCTAGTCTAAACAAAGAACACCAACAACTTTTTTTTTTTTTTTTTTAATTAATAAAGAACACCAACAAGTTGATAACTTAAATATGATATGATATATAGAGCTACAGCCACCAGTAGTTTTGGAAAATTAATAACATAACTACATATTTAAACATTTGAATGGTTGCTAGATCTGTTCATGTTGATTGAAGTTTATCCATAACAGTTTTTTTTACCATCATATAGCTTCTTGTCAAATATAGGTAATCATCTCCATGACTCCATCAATTACCCTAAAAGAAATACTGACCCCCAGACCCCATGGTGCTCAAATTAACTGAAACGAAAGTCCAAAGTTCCTAAAATAAACCCTTGCGTACATTTTTTTTTTTTTTTCTTCCTCCTATTTTTAATATAAATTTCTTTTGTTAAATGAAAGTATAAAGACTTGGATTGATATTTATGTGGAAATTGGTTTTTCAGATCCAAGAAAAGTCTTGGATCCCTTGGACATATTATTGCATGAAAGGAAAATGATGTCGATTTTATGAGTAGTTTGTGGGGTTTGTCAATATGTTTGCCGGTAGGATCTCGATCACAGGTAGGGTTACACAGTACCTTTCAATTTTATTTTATATTTTTTTGGTAAAAGCAGAAATACTAGAGCCCACTGCCCACGGAGGGCAAATTTTCAAAATCGTCCTACATTCATGTACAAGATTTATTATTGAGACAAACAAATTTGCAAATTTTATAATGGATCAGTTTGGTTCAAACCAACTGAAACTCCATAGAGTTCTGAATACGGTGGAATTGTGGATGAAACTATGAAAGCATTTTGTTGTTGATGTATGAAAGGAAACTAACTACTACTACATAAACCAAATTAATAAAGAAAGATCTCTGAAATAGTAAAATCTCAACCAACAATAATAAATTGATACGAATCACAAGAAACCACCTACTACACTACGCGCGGACTACGAAAAAGAGTCCAAAAGAATCACACAACAAACGCTTATCAGGGGTCCACGGTATTCTCGTTGTCTTTAAATACATGTCAACACCGTAACAAGAGTTTAAATGAGAACAAGTTAAGCAGATCTTTTCTCTCTCTTTCTCTCTTTCAAATAAAAATAACGTGAGACCACCAATAACCTGAAAGAAAGACTGACTTGGTCGAACGAACGAACAAACCTCTCTCTCTCTCTCTCTCTCGCTCTCTTTGCATTCCTTCTCTATTCTCTCTTTCTTTCCAGGTATCTTTCTTTCTGATTCTCTTTTGATTTTGGTTTGTCAGATCGATTCATCGATTGATCTGACTGTTTCTTTCTTTCTTTCACATTGAATTCTTCGTTAATTTGTAAGAATTTTCGTTTTTTCGGTTTCTTCTCAATCTGTTTTATTTTGTTGTTTTTATTTGTTTGTTTTTTAAATGGAATTTGTCTCTTATCTACCTTTTTATTATAAGAGAAAATATATTTTTGTTTGATGGTGTTTAGTTCTGTTTTTATTATGGAAATTTTGATAAATAGTGAAAGAAAATTATTTTTAATTTTGATTTGAAATTGGATAGTTTTTGGGGGAGAATTTTTCTTATTTTGATTCATTATTATTATGATCAAGTGCAGCAGTATTGATTGGTTGTCGATGTATGTTGCACCCAAGCTTGTCAGTTTAATCAGTGGATTTCGCGGCTAATCTGCGGCAAGTAATAAGCCAAATTTCACATGCTAGGTATAAATAGAGGCAGAGCTCAACCGAGAGCCAATAGATCTTGGCCATTTGCAGGTTTGTAATTTTCATGTTCAACCTGCTTTCTTAACTTCTGCATCCATACCATGAATGATGGTAGTTTTGATTATTTTGTTGCTTGCATTTTGGTGCAATATTTCTAGCCATGGATACAAACCAATATTTTGTTTCATTGAATCAAGAGCACAAATTGGTGCTTTAGTTTTTTCAAATTTGGTATAGTTTGAAAAGCTCATGCTGAGATTTTCCAGATGATATTAAGGCAGATTTTTTCCTTTTATTATTATTTAAGAACAGAAAGTTACTTTTATATCAGAAGAGAGAAGCATGGCGAATGTCTCGCAGACATGAAGTGCCAAAGAGATTAAGTGTTTCATTCTATGTGAAAGTTTTGTATGAATAGGATGTCATGTACATGTGATACGGTTTGGAGAGAAGTACCTCTGGATGTGTAGAGTTGACTTGAATAATATCCCTATGGTGCACCATGTGCTTAAAATGGCCAGATCAACATGTATTCAGTGCTTAGAATATTGGTCTAGGTATGAGGTGTCAAAGACATTTCATGCACTGAGGTACCATATCTAAGGTGCTGCCCAAGCAATCTATGCCTAAGAGCACTCGATGCTGCATAAGTATTTGCAGACAGTCTGCAAACGGATTGATAGGAGGATATGTATGTCTGAGAACTCTGGTACATGTAAGGCTGGCACTGCATACTTCACCTACGATGCGCCTTATACAGGTTTTTCTACTTTCTACCTTTCATAGTCACTCCTCTTTCTATTGGAAGATAAATCAAGCAAGTTGCTTCGTAGAAAAGGTAGGAGTTGAAACGAACCAAGTCTAAAGAAGAAGAAGAGAACCAGAGCACATGGCGTTGGTCATAGGTTGAAGGCACATTTCGTGGAAAGCACAATGCAAGTGGTGCAAAATGCGTATGTGAAGAAAAGAGTATGTAGGTGAGAGAAGTTTCGAACACGCGCTAAGTGTGGTGCAAAGGAGTTTGAACTGGCTACACCTGATTCTCCATAGGCATGAGTAATAACTAGTAAACATGCATAATAAGGTGCTAATTGAGTGCCTAGGCGATGCACGTACGCATAATTTGCAGTCTGCACCTTAGTTCACCTGATGCACTTATGCACACCTTTTTACTATCTAAGCTGGGCCTGTCATTTCTTTTAGTGACAATAGGAGGAATAGAGAAGAAAATTCTTATGGTCTTGGTTTCGATTATTGTGATGATGCTTCTGCTTACAATTTTTACATACATAACAAGGAAATGCATTTTAGATTGTGGCAGACAATCTTGGATCATGGTGATCATTCTTCAGTTTCCAATATTCTCTCACTGCCTGTATGCTTACATTTTTCTAATTTCCAATCTGCATTTTGAGAAGAATAATTGCTTTCCCTGCAAAAATCTTGCCAACGGCACCTATACTGAATATATAGTTCTTCTAAATTTCTCCCCTATCAAACTTGCAGTTACTGATGGTTGCTTCTTTTGCCCATATAGGCATGGATCTTGCAGATTCAAAACGGAAGAGCAATATTGTTGGAAAGATTCTTTTTGTTGTTACCCTAACAACATTATGCATTATATTGCTCCAGCAGTCATCTAGTTTCAGTAGTTCAACTGCGGTAAATCCTTCATCTGTTTTGTGAGCTATGAGTGGCACATTGTTACATATTTTTCCTGTTGATATAGAACTGCTATGCTTATTTCTTTTTTATACATATTTTTACTCAAAGTAACTATATATTACTGGATTAAACCAGCTAATGAATTTCTATCATAATTAAGCATGTATGCAACCTCACTTGGTTTTTGGGACTCTAGTTCCTTTCTCTCTGAGTCAGTGGATCATCTCTTTGTTATTTTAAGTTCATGTGTCTAGTCACATGGAAGTAAACCATAGGGTTGAGCTGTGTCTGCATTTTCCACTGTTCACCATAACTAAATGTGTGATATTGAATAAGTATATGAGGCTTAACCGTATATTTTATTTTCTTTCACTTTCAGTTTTCACATCGCGAGCCAGGGGTAACACACGTATTAGTTACTGGAGGTGCAGGCTACATTGGTTCTCACGCTGCACTTCGATTACTAAATGATTATTACCGTGTTACCATAGTGGTAAAGTCATATGCCTTTTCTCTCAATGTCCAATTATTCATTCTTGCAAAAAGCTTGATTGAAAGTAGTAATATGGAACCCACTCTTGCAGGACAACCTCTCTAGAGGTAATTTAGGTGCTGTTAAGATTCTGCAAGGGCTTTATCCAGATCCCGGGAGGCTCCAGTTCATTTATGCTGATTTGGGAGATGCAAAAGCTGTATCCTAGTCACTTTTATCATATAAGTATTTGGAAAGGATCTATTCAAGCATATAATATTCGATACAAAAAATTTCCTTGACAAATATTTAGGTAAACAAAATATTTGCAGAAAATGCATTTGATGCTGTGATTCATTTTGCTGCCGTTGCCTATGTGGGTGAAAGTACACTTGAACCTCTCAGGTTTTATTTTTTTTTTCTCCTTTCTCTTTTTAGTGTTTTCCCAAGATTAGGCCTTTCGTGAATTGTTGTCATGCATGTGGTCTCATGTTTTTTTGTTACTAGATTTTGTTGGTACAATACGATGCTGCACAATAAATTGGATCAAGTAGTATGTTTGTAAAGCACGAATATTCGTGAAGCAGTTATGTCATTTCTTTATGAAATTTGGAACTAAATGGTTATTGAGACAATAGATTGTCTGTGCCCCATGTTGCGAAACTCTCTTACTTGATACTTTGAATGGTTCTGAGAAGACAAATTTTCTTCTTTGCATCATATTCATATCAAGTATTAAAAGTATATATATATAAATAAAAAAAAAATTCTTTGTGATATTTTCTAGAAAAGAACCGTTTTAAACTCTATGTTGCCTCCTAATCGCTTTGATATTTTTGTCCCTGTATTATGAATTCTATGTTGAAGTAATATCCTTCCCCAGTTGATTGGTACACAGAATACATCTTTTTATTGACACCCTTTCCTATTTAGTTTGCTGCAGTCAGCCATTTGTTTGATTGACCTGTTTGTCTCTTATAGGGGAGAAGAATATACAAATGTGCTTACCGTTATTATATTGTGAACTGTGCTTCAGGTATTACCATAATATAACAGCCAATACCTTGACAGTACTGGAAGCAATGGCAGCACATCGTGTAAAAACATTGATCTATTCTAGTACATGTGCGACATATGGCGAACCCGAAAAAATGCCAATTACAGAAGATACTCCTCAGGTGATAATATCATACATAATTGTCATTTTTGTGGACTTGAATTTGTTATCAAATCATCACAGCAAGCCATAGACTAGCGACTCTGGGGTTTAGGCCCTATGAGTGGCTATGTCACTATTTCAAAGCAAGTGGAATTTGACAGCGCATTTTCTTTAGAAGTAATTATGTAAGTGTCTTTTGTAAACCATTTGAAGTGGCACACTGATACGAAAGATATTGGCATATGATTTTAGGTCCCAATCAACCCATATGGAAAAGCGAAGAAGATGGCAGAGGATATTATTTTGGACTTTTCAAGAAACTCAGATATGGCAGTTATGATTTTAAGGTTGGTTGATCTGAATATTGCATATGTGCTATACATGTAATTTAATTTCAACTGGGCTGGTTTGGACTTGGGACTTATTTGAGTGCATGCATTCATTAGGTACTTTAATGTGATCGGATCTGATCCGGGGGGAAGGTTAGGGGAAGCTCCAAGACCTGAACTTCGGGAGCACGGCCGTATTTCTGGTGCATGTTTCGATGCAGCAGCAGGGACAATATCTGGTTTGAAGGTACATATATAAGGGATGATTATTTATAGTGATGGTTCCATATATATTTTGACCATTCTTAAGAAATGAATGTTCTGACATTGTATTTTGCTCTCCATCTAGGTGAAAGGAACTGACTATAACACACCTGATGGAACTTGTGTGAGAGACTACATTGATGTAACAGACCTTGTTGATGCACATGTGAAAGCACTTGCCAAAGCAATGCCAAGAAAAGTTGGTATTTACAATGTTGGCACAGGAAAAGGTAGTTTAAATGATTGAATGTGTATGAAACTTTTTGTTCATTATGTCGGAAGATATGTGGAGAATGAATACTTGTTGTATTAATAATTTTGTGTTATCTGTCATCAGGTAGATCAGTAAAGGAGTTTGTGGAAGCATGCAAGAAAGCTACGGGTGTGGATATCAAAGTTGATTTCCTTAGCCGTCGGCCTGGGGATTATGCGGAAGTATACAGTGACCCATCCAAGATATGGCGTGAACTAAACTGGACTGCCCAACACACTGATCTTCAAGAGAGTTTGGAGACTGCATGGAGATGGCAAAAAACTCATAGAAATGGGTATGGCACTCCTCTGGCTGCGGCTTCCTAATTCCACATTTTGTAGCAGTAGCTCTTTTATTTGAGCACTTACTATCTTAGTAGGCTTACAAGAGAGATTAATTTTTAGGTTACACTGGGGAGAGGGAGAGGGGGAAAAGATGAGAGGGTGTAGGTGGGTTGCTCATTTTTTATTATCTGGACAAAGAATATTTGATATTTAGTAATAATACGTCCAGCATTATTTTTCCAAAATCCAAACCATGGTTTCTCTCAGTATGGAACTTCATTTTAAATTCATTTGCGCAATCACTGGGCCACTGGGGTGCTTGGTATGTCAATAAAATGATGTTCCACTTCTTAAATACCATGTTTAAGCAATATTTAACAACTCTACCTAGATTTCAGTTTTCAGAAATGGGAACCAAGTCCTTGACATGGGTAATAAAATCATTTCTTGCCAGAGGAGATATAATCATATAAGTGCAAGTGTGCAACCTGGACAGACAAAGCCCATTTTGATACGACTTTAGGTTAGTTTGGGGCTTTCATCAATTGGGTACTCCGATCAGCACAAAATCAAGTCGGAGAGATAATGGGCAAACCTGCCAACTCGAACCAAAAGCCTGGTCAATTTTCTAATGTTTGGGCTTGAAGACTTGAAAAGGTTCTGAAGTCACTTGAAAATGACCCCATTCTGCCAAGTTTAATCTTTGCCTGTGACAGTGTGGAGCAGTTTCTAGCATAAACCGCTCAACTTTTACGTCGGAATAGATGGGTTGATTGGAAATTTGGAATTGGATGGCCTTTTAAAGTAACACACATTTTCATTTTAAGAGTACCCCAAAGGGTGAGATAAACAGCAATTTCGTGTCATCTTAGGGAGGAGCGCAGGGTCTTTCCAAACATTTTGAAAATCATCCACATACTGTATACTCTAGAGAGCCTTGCATGGTGAATAGCTAAGCCAGAAAATACTTTCGGAGATAGCAAATTGGTTTGGAAATGAAAGCAATGTGAACAAGCAATCCCCTTGGAAGAGTTGCTCAATTGCAAGGTCAGTCTACACAATGTATGTAGATGTAGGATCCATGCATAGACCCACATAACCTATTGAAATAGTTGTACCTTGGCCCTTTGGGTTAAACCGTCCTATTGGACCAAAATAAAGAAACCATAGCCATACATTTTGGACTACCAGAAGCATTTATAATAGGTTTTACTTACTACTGACCTAATCAAAGTAATCAACTGATCCCAAGTCTACCTTAATTTCATGCAGTCCTTAAAACTGAAATATCTTCATTGGGAACATAAATAACCATGAGGTACTTATGTTGGGAAATTGGATTAATACATTGGATCACTCTCAACTCTCTCAAGTCTCAACACCCCATCATGCATCAGTTAAGTGTTGTCCTTTTCTCTAAAAAAATTACCTTGAAAAGGAGGAGAAGAAGAAGAAGTAGCAACGGATAAAGTAAGCCGGTTTGAGTTTTTATTTATGACAACCATGGAGGAACCACCGGGTCAACATGCAGGGCTGAGGGTGACCTCTTTTAAATAATATTTCTACTGGATGTATTTATAATCTTAAAAGATGTTATATCAACTTATTATTTGATTGATCTGATGAACCCTGCACGTGAGATATATATTTCTTCTCCGATTGAAAATTCAACCAACTACGATTTTTTTTTTTTTTTTTTTTTAAACATTAAAAACAAATTATATTGATAAGTTCAACGAATTACACAAAAGTAGAGGACAAATGCGCTACAAACTGCGCGACAAGTCCTTTCTGGATAGCAAACCCGACTCTCCTAAATACATATTCCCCGCAGTCATCACGTTGTTATCTATTATCTTATGCACTCTCCTGAGGAGCTCAACTACTTCTGAGCCTAGCAATCCAAGTGTGTCAAATGCAAAGGGAATGAAACTATGTTGGTTAACCCTACATAGGCCTGTAAAATGGCCCGGATAGGGCTAGCCCGGCCCGTGAACCCTCGAGCCCTCACACTTTAAGGGTCGGGTTAGGGCGGGCCAACACAAAAATTGTCAAAACCTCACCCGACCCTTAGCCCTTTATTTTAAAGGGTTGAGGGTCGGGCTAATGGGCCCGGTTGATAGGGTCGATATATAAAATTATGTTTTACTTGAAAAAAATATGCGATCATGTTTTTATTAATATCATTTTAATATTTTTGAAAATACGTATAATATGTTTCAATTCTTAAATGTACAAATATATTTTTTTCACCATAAAATTTGTTATAGTATATGATATTATTTTATCCAAGAACATTACAATTAATAAATACAAAGAACTCGTAGTTAGATGTTATCTTATTACTAAAATTTCAAACTTTAGAAATTTAATCCTAAATTTATAAAATTCTAGCATGATAAATATAAAATAAACATTTAAAATAATAATTTAATTATCGTTTATTACATGTTCAATAATGAAATAGATGGTTAATAAGAAAGTATTCTATTGAGAATCAATTTCTTTTAGTTATATAATAGTTTTTTAACAACTAGTTCGAAAAATATTTGATTAACATTTGATAAATACTATATAACTTAAACAAAAGTGACATCTATGTCTAATTGAAAAAATCTTTACAATTAAAACTCTAAAAAAATGTTCAAATTTTGATATATAGAGAAATATATTAAAAATTATACATATATTTATGAGGGCCGTAAGAGGGCTTTGAGAGTGTTAATTAGGGTCGGGCTAAGGGTAGGGTCTAAGATTTCCAAAGTTAAACCCTAACCCGACCCTTAAAAGGAGAGGGTTGGGCCGGGCTACCCTAAAAATCATAAGGGTCAAGCTTTAAGGGTTTTTTTCGTTGAATAAGCCGGGCCGGGCCGGGTTTAGGGTCAAAGGGCCATTTTTACAGGCCTAGCCCTACAAGCTCCGTCATGTTTCTCCACTTTTTTTTTTTTTTTTTTTTTTAGAAAATTGATAAAAAAAAAATATAATGTACTTTACACTATTTTCTACTTAATACAATGTACAAAAAAACTGACTAAATGATGTTTGAACTTTCAAAAAAAATTCATGTTATACAATCTGTTAAATTCTTACTAACAGTTGATTGACGTGGACAATTTTTATCTACATGGCATGTGAGGAAAAAAAATTTAAAAATCCAACACAACAATTGAACGCATGTGTTTCTCACATGACCTTCATCTTCTTTTTATTTTTATTGTAAGACTAATCCCTTAAATTGAAACCAACCCCCAATTTCAAACTTAAAAACCATAAATTAAAAATTCCCCAAATTCAACTCAACGTCTTTATCTTCTAATGTTAATTGTTGTTGTTCACATAAATTTGGATCTTGTTCTTCTTCATTGAAATGTATTAGATGTACTTTTTATTTGTCAATATGAAGTTAATTGAGCAAATCAAAGACCAATTAAAATAAAATAACTTCTTTAAACAATCAACTATGAGTATTGTTCATAATTCAATACATTAGAATAGAGTTGAAAAAATCAAATTTTGTTTTTCCTGGTTTTCAAAAAATTGAAGTATGGGGTTATTTGAAATCTTATATGTAGAAATCGCGAAAGTGTTCAACGATTAAAATACGTAGTAATGAAGTTGTTAGAACTAACAATCTTCTATGAATAATAAATAATAATAGAGAACTAAAGAGAGAAGAAAGGGAGTAGTTTGTCATTTTTGAATTTGATTAAGAATATTTGTAAGAATATGTGTGTAAATTGAGAAGATAGTAATTTTCACATGAGACACACGTGCAATTTTTTGTTGTGTTGGAAATTATTTTTAAGTTTTTTTTAATTAAATAAAGTCATGTAAATAAAAAATTTTGACAACTAAACAGTTTGTTAGCATGAAATTAACAGATTGTATAATGTCAAAACTTTTTAAAAGTTCAAGCATCATTTGTTCAGTTTTTTTTGTACATTGTATTAAGTAGAAAATAGTGTAAAGTACATTGTATTTTTATTTATCAATTTTACATTTTTTTTCAACCAAACTATTGAGATATATAATAGTAATATATAGAGTTGAACCATCTCTACTAGGCCTGTAAAAATGGCCCTTTGACCCTAAACCCGGCCCGGCCGCCCGACCCATTTAACGAAAAAAACCCTTAAAGCTTGACCCTTACGATTTTTAGGGTAGGGCTGGCCCGACCCTCTCCTTTTAAGGGTCGGGTTAGGGTTTAACTTTGGAAATCTTAGACCCTACCCTTACCCCGACCCTAATTAACCCTCTCAAAGCCCTCTTACGGCCCTCATAAATATATGTATAATTTTTAATATATTTTTCTATATATCAAAATTTGAACATTTTTTTAGAGTTTTAATCGTAAAGATTTTTCCAATTAGACATAGATGTCACTTTTGTTTAAGTTATATGATATTTATCAAATGTTTATCGAATATTTCCCGAACTAGTTGTTAAAAAAGCTATTATATAACTAAAAGAAATTAATTCTCAATAGAATATTTTTTTTTATTAACCATTTATTTCATTATTGAGCATGCAATAAACGGTAATTAGATTATTATTTTAAATGTGTATTTTATACTTATCATGCTAGAATTTTATAAATTTAGGATTAAATTTTAAAAGTTTGAAATTTTAGTAATAAGATAACATCTAACTACGAGTTCTTTGTATTTATTAATTGTAATGCTCTTGGATAAAATAATATCATATAATATAACAAATTTTATGGTGAAAAAAATATATTTGTACATTTAAGAATTGAAACATATTATATGTATTTTCAAAAATATTAAAAGGGAAAATTGGACTTAACCCCCCATATTATGGATGCTATATAAATAAACCCCCCGATAATTGAAAACTTTGACTTAACACCCCGTTGTTTGGTTCCATCATGTTTTCCATCCAATGACTAATTGTTTTGACCTAAATACCCTTTATTTTCTTATTCACTATCATCTTCTTTAATCTCATTTTCAAATCATCTTCTCCACTTCACTTAACAACAACAACATCAACATCTCCCTCTTTCTTCAAACTTCAAGCTTTATGAATAAGGTTTAGTTATTTTGATTCAACTATTAGCTTGTGTTCTTCTTCTTTTTCTTCTTCTTCATTTCATATTTAACTTTGAAATTGGAGTAATGAACAATGGGGTTTAAAATAGAAGATAAATTAGTGTGGTGATGGAAACAAATAACATAAGGTTGTGGGTTGGAGTAATCAAATGGGTTGAATAAACCAAATACCAAATCAACAAGAAAACAAAACTTTTTCCCTTCTTTATCTCTTGCTTCAATTTGGGTTCTCACAAATTTTGGAGGGTTTGTTCTAATAGATTGGGGAGGGGTATTTAAGTAAGAGAAAATAGACTTTGGATGGAAAATTTAACGGAGCCAAACGGCAGGGTGTGAAGTCCAAGTTTTCAACTATGGGGGGGTTTATTTATAGAGTGTCCATAATCTGGGAGGTTAAGTCCAAATTTTCCATATTAAAATGATATTAATAAAAACATGATCGCATATTTTTTTTTCAAGTAAAACATAATTCTATGTATCGACCCTATTAACCGGGCCCGTTAGCCCGACCTTTAACCCTTTGAAATAAAGGGCTAAGGGTCGAGTGAGGTTTTCACAATTTTAGTGTTGGCCCGCCCTAACCCGACCCTCATCATCTTTTAGGGTAGGGTTGGCCCGACCCTTAAAGTGTGAGGGCTCAAGGGTTCAAGAGTCAGGCTAGCCCTACCCGGCCCATTTTACAGGCCTAATCTCTACTACTTTATATGGCGCCCCCTTTTTGAGGCGTTTGTGAAGCTTTTGCTATCACCACTTTATAATTCCACGTGTCCAAGGTTATTATGTGGGTTGGGTTTCAACACTGGGCTTATCTTAATAGTGAAAAAACTTCAAGCCTACTTTGCAGTCAAGCCCAAACCAATAGATAAAAACCATTAAAAATGTCAAAACTTCTTGGAAAGTCCAAGAACATAAATTATCCCTGAACCAAAACGACTGCATCCAAATCATTTTCAACTAAAATTTCTTAGCCGGCTCAAACCATTCGATCCAACATGTTAGTAATGGAATCAAAGCACTACTCATTAATAACCAGTGAAGGACCACTATGCACCACTAAGCAAAATTGGTTTACAACTCATTCATTCATTCTGAGATGTGTGTATCTCAGGATGTATGAAAGGTCGATGAATAAGTTGTTAGCAAACTTTGTCAGCTAACTAGTTGTTTTGCTTTTTCGATTTTTTTCGGGAAAAACATAATCGCATGATTGATCTATATTTAGTCATATTCTCATTTCGATGAAAATTCATGTGAATGAATTTGTTTTCTCTGAAAAAGCGTTACGTTGAGCAAGTACAATTATAGTTGAGGGTTTGCGGTCGATCCTGTTTAAAAATTTCTATTTAAATAATTTTCGCGGATTATCTGCCGGATACAAGCCTTTATCCTGAATCCTAAAGTAGTAACTATAAAATTGCTTTTTAAATCTGTGGAACGATTTTAGCGTGACAAACCATTTTTGCTTTTATCTACTTACCCTAAATTGCGGAAAACTTTTAAACAAAATCTATATTAAAATATCCATAGATCATGTCATGTAAACCCTAATCGTTATCGGTGTAAAATATTTTGACTACACAAAAAAAAAAAAGATTAAATATGTAAGAATATTGAACTAGGGTTTAAGTGAGATTTTGTTACATGTACCAACTAATATTAGTGATCTTATTGAATACACTTTTCCCTCTCACTTTGAGTATAGGTAGAGTTGTGCATGTTGAACCGTTGAAGAGTTCTAACTTCTAACTTCTAGATTCTAACCCTCGAATACCCCATTTGAAAGTCAAAATTTGAGATACCTTATTTGAAAAATAAAAAATTAAGATACCCCAATTTTAAGATATGGGGTATCTCAATTTTATTTATTTTTTTTAAATGGGAGCCTCTTAAATTTCGATTTTCAAACCGGGTATGTCCAAAAATCTCAAAATAATAAACAATGAAAATTATATAAGGACCATGGCCGGCAAATTCATGATGGACACATGGATACCAACTTCCACATCAGGCACACCAGGATATTTCAACAGAAAATTCAATTTGACTAATTCTCATAATTAATTAAATTAAGGTAAATTCTTTCTTAAGCGGCCTGTTGTAATAGTGGGACCTTTCTAAGAATATGAGACTTCCACGTGTAAGAAACACATGAAAAGTAGCAGTGAGTGGGGTCCACAGTCAGTGCGGCGTTGCCTGTAGTCATGCTTGAAATGAGGCATCGTGTGGACGTCACATCCAGATGAAGACAGCAACCCTGCAACAAGAAAAATTAAAGTTGGCGGATAAGAAGAACAAGCAATAAGGACAATTTAGTAATATCAATATCCACAATTGTTAATTTTTTTCTCTTCTTTTAATCCCACTTCGTACGTTTTTATGCTTTGTTACGGATTACAGTCATTATTACACTGTTGACGGCGGGGCATGTGGTCTCCATTTGCTACGGCAAACCCCACATTGCATCACTATCCATTTACAGTATTACCCTTACCTTTTCCACAATAGACATTTGTGGCCCCATTTTCTACTGTGTTTTCAAAGATGCAGCAATTTTTTTTTTGTCCACACAAAATGCAGCAATTTTTTTTTTTTTTTTGTCCATATTTCTCATCAATCATCGAGAAAAAAGTTATTTATACATTAAATATGTTTAGATAAGTAATGTTGATTTCTGCAAATAACATAAATAGACAAGAAAGGAATAACAAGGTAGTGTGTTCTAGTTGAATGAAACTACATTTTCAGTTTATGTGCTAAATAGACGTCTCATCTTTTAAGATATAGTTGATCCATTTGGAAAAAAATTCATTATTCTTAATAGACATTTATCGAACTCAAATTTAATTCAAAAATTTAAGATTTTATTTACATTTAATTTTTTTTGAAATATATTGGCCGACTGACTATGATATTTTGAATCATAGGGTTGAGTATGATGGTGTGACTTCCATTTTCACAGAATGTGAACTGTGAAGGTAGTAGTGTAGTACTAACCCCCCACTAAGACTAAGGTGTTTTCTTTTTGCCTCGTCCACTCCTTTGAAGCTAAAATGCTAGCCCAGAAAAACATATGGGACCTCTTTGAATTGAGTCCTTATCATGTTTTAAACATTGCCATTAAACCTACACTGAAATGCATGAACATCAAACAGTATTATTGACCAGAAATTTCACCTATCACTATGATGATATCATATAGGAAAACATACTATTAGATTCGTTAAGTATCATTTTCTATTGTAAACTAATGATCTTGTTGGATCACTAATTCTTGCAATTTGCTGAAAATAATTGAATGGTTAGTGTCACTTAATTTATGTTAAACACAGTTTGCTACCTTACTGTAGCATTGAATATATTGCAAATACTATTTGACTTCTAATTTCTAACACCCCCCCCCTCCCCCCACACACACACACATACACAAATGTAGACTTCAAGTTGACTATATATGAAAATAAATGTCCATAGTGACATAGTTGACAAGCGAATAGTTACATTTTGCTCATCATTACCACAATATAATGTCTTCCCTTTAGTTTTAGTATAAGTTTTCTTCTTTTTTCATTTTTTCTTGAGTTAGTTGATTAGTACTATACCTATTACCTAGAACAGGATAGGAATCAAGAAAAATTTAAATAAATTAAGAGTGAATTAAAAAAATTAATGGTTCAAATGACAATATTAAAATTTTCGATCGAAAACAAATTACCCACCGTTAAATAACGGTTTCAAAATCTTACACGAAAACGACAAAAATTAATAAAACAAAAATATTGCATCATGAAATAATTTTTTGTAACTAATTAATAACAACAATAACTCAGTAAACAATAATTTACCAAAAAAAAAAAAAAAAAAACAATAATTCAGTAAATAAAATTTTTCATCCAACTTAAGTAAATTTACCAAAATTGTATAAGAGGAAGACTCCATCAAAGTCACTTTCTCATAATGAAAACTTAAGCTTTACATTTGAACTTTGAAGTACAGTTGGTGTAAAGAAGAATTATCCTGGGAAATGATGTTTAAATTAAGAAAGCAAACACCCGATTAGTTGAGTACAATATCCAAAATCCCAAGTTGAGGTGAAAAAAGGTTGTAGTAATGAACCCTAGCTAAATTGTTACAACCCTTTGCCTTTGGTGGTTCTGTTTTCTGCTCACTACCTTTTATATTTTTTTTTCCTTATCTCAAGCGTCCTCTAGTTTGGTTCGTTGGAACCTGCGCCCGTCACGAGCTGGTCCTTTTTATTATTGTGATTTTCAGAAGTGAGTGCCTCAGAACTCCCCTCAGAAAGAGAAAGCAGAGCTCTTCCCCCAAGCCTATCCCTCAGTCCCATTATGTTCAGTTTCTGCACCTATTAAAGTTTTTCTTTTAGGAATTTCTTCAAACACTTTTCCTACCATTAAAGAAAAAAGAAAAAAGAAAATGAAGAGAACTCTTCACCATCATCAAGAAAACGGTGGAGGAGGTAATAATAGCGGTGCTGGCGGTGGTGGTGAACCTGCTGCTGCTTCTGATTCTGCTTCTGCTTCTGCTGCAGGTTATTCAATGGAGACTACTGGTAATAGTTTAGTAGATTTAGGTAAAGCTAAGATGATGTGTTGGGAAGAAGATCAAGATTGTTTTCAACAACAACAAGATGCAGGTGATGATGAGTTATTAGCTATGATGGGTTACAACGTCAAATATACAGAGATGGCTGATGTTGCTCAAAAGATTGAACAACTTGAAATGAAGATGATGAACTGTTCATCATCAGCTCAAGAAGATAATGTTTTTGTTTCTCATCTTGGTTCTGAAACTGTTCATTTTAATCCTTCTGATATGTCTACTTGGCTTGAAAATATGCTTTCTGAAGTGGGTGAACTTACTCTTCCTCCAAATTTCGATACTTGTTCTTTAAATGATATTTTAAATAATTCAACTACTACTACTACTACTACTACTAACAAATCTCCCTTTCAATCAATCGTTGATGAAAACCTTTTTATTCCTCCAGCTGAATCTTCTTCTACTACTATTAATGTTTCCAATCTCATCATCGATCCTCCTCAGATCTACACTGAAGAACCCAATTCTTTACTGTCAGATTATGATCTCGGTGTAATTCCAGGTGAAGCTGCCATTTATGGTACTTGTAGTGGTAGTAATGGAGAAAGAGAAAATAAAAGAATTAAACATGAAGAAATATTACTTCCTCCTGCCTCTTCTCCTGTCTCTGCCATTGTTAATGCTCCTCCTGCTCAAGTTGTGTCAATTAATGAATCAATTCGTCCAGTGGTTTTGATGGATTCATCACAAGAAAATGGAATCAGACTTGTTCATACTTTAATGGCTTGTGCTGAAGCTGTTCAACAAGATAATCTCAAACTTGCTGAAAACCTTGTTAAACAAATCAGTTTACTTGCTGTTTCTCAAGCTGGAGCAATGAAGAAAGTTGCTACTTATTTTGCTGAAGCTTTAGCTCGTCGTGTTTATGGTTTTTATCCTCAACCTTCTCTTGATTCCTCATTTTCAGATATACTTCAAATCCATTTTTATGAAACTTGTCCTCATCTTAAATTTGCTCATTTCACTGCAAATCAAGCAATTCTTGATTCTCTTGCTGATTCAAATCGAGTTCATATTATTGATTTCAGTATGAAACAAGGGATTCAATGGCCTGCTTTGATGCAAGCACTTGCTATGCGACCTAATGGTCCACCCAAATTCAGATTAACTGGTATTGGACCACCACAGCCTGATAACACTGATGCTTTGCAACAAGTTGGTTGGAAATTAGCTCAATTTGCTGAAAACCTTCACATTGAATTTGAATATAGAGGTTTTGTTGCAAATTCATTAGCTGATCTTGATGCATCTATGTTTGATCTTCGACATGGCGAAACTGTTGCGGTGAATTCAGTATTCGAATTACATCAATTACTAGCTCAATCTGGTGCACTTAACAAGGTTTTAAGTTCAATCAAAGATATGAAACCAAAGATTATTACAATTGTGGAACAAGAAGCAAATCACAATGGACCAAATTTCATTGATCGATTCACTGAAGCTTTACATTATTACTCATCTCTGTTTGATTCATTAGAAGGATATCCTTTATCACCACTTAGCAATCAAGATTTAATTATGTCGGAGATGTATTTTGGACGGCAGATTTGTAATATTGTTTCTTGTGAAGGTGTTGATCGAACTGAAAGACATGAGTGTTTGAATCAGTGGAGGAATCGATTGGAATCGGCTGGGTTTTCATTGAGTCATCTTGGATCTAATACATTTAGACAAGTTAACTCATTATTGACTATGTTTGATGCTGGTAGTGGTTATAATGTTGAAGAAAACAATGGATGTTTGTTACTTGGTTGGCATACTCGTCCACTCGTTGCTTCTTCAGCATGGCAAATTGGTTCAAGTATTAAATCGGAGTGTAACTGAGTTCAATCAGTGAGTTTATTAAACTACCTGTCTAGCCGACCAAAACAACCACTAGTAGCAGACCACTTTCAGTCTTTGGAGTGCTGCTTATCTGATTTCTGATGATTCTGAGTTGGAAACTGGAGAATCTGCACCAACCACCAAAACTTTTCATGTTCTCTCTCTCTCTCTGTCTTGCTGTTTTTCCTTTTTTTTTTAATTTACCAGGTTTTGTTTTTCTAGTCTAGTTATGTTGTTATTGTAATTTATAGTTTTAATTAGAGGTTGATAATCAGATATGTATTTACAGAATATATATATATAGTAAATAAAGTGAGAGTGTACCACAAAATTACTGTGAAATAGTCTTTGAGTTAAGATGTTTTGTTGAGATGTTATGGAGAACTTAGGCTCAAATTTTGTTTTTTGCGCAAAAAATAAAATATACTCCGATATTTAATTACTGGAAATTAACAAATCATATAGGAGTTATTTTCATGGAAATGATTGATATCTTGCCTTTAAGATTGCTGTGGAATAGGTGTCAATAATAGTCCTTTAAGTAGATATTTGCCATTGAAGACAAGTATATTAAAAAGAAGAGAGAGAGAGAGAGAGAGAGGAAAAATGGATAAAGGGGGCCATTAAAGTGGTATCTTAAGATAGTAAGGATTGATGGCATGAATCAAATCATGCAGGTTACATATAAAGAAATAGATGATGGCAAGTGGAAACTGAATCACACCAAAATCGTGGTCCACAGACTGATTAAACAGGCCTACATTGATCAGAAAGAAACTCTGCAAGCAACAAGCCCAGCAGGTGGGCATGATCACCTTTTCTTGACATAATAGCTGAACTGGATCACTGCGACGTCTATTTCACTATAGAGAACAATTAATGGATCAATATCCATATCTATAAAGGGATTCTACATTCCAGTTTATCTGCATTTCACACAAAATTGCCATTTAACCCTTTTCATTTCATAGAATTGTTGATGCACAGGAAGTGTTTGAAAGTTTATGAAAGATAGCGACATTTTGTGATCGATGTTTTCTAATATATTTTGAGACTTTCTTCTTAGATTTAAGACCTCAGACAAGAAATAGTACATTAAAACACTCGAGGACCATTTACTGATCGACGAGATTCAGGACTCATTTCAAGTACTATACTGTATATACTACAAGGTTGAAGGTTGAATATTGATCTGCAGATCAACATCCCACATGCAATAATCTATTCATAAGCAACATCATTATTAGCTATAATACTACTATAATTATGGAGTAAACTGTTTAGTATGTATCAAGCACTAGTTTTAATGGTGGGAAAACAAAGAAACCATCTAACTCTCTTGGGATTGGACTGAAGGACTCTCTATATCACTACTCATAAGGGTATATTTGTTGGCAAATGACTTTTTAAAAATCAATTATTTGCAGTCTTTTTACTACTTTAATATAACTTGCATCAGTGTAAGGGTCCTTCAAATCCATATTTAGCCAAATGGTATAATGTATGCAAATTGCAAAGAAAACATATACAAGAATAGGAAAAGCATAGAAACCATGCAAGTCTTTTGAGATTGGACTATTCAATGATAGTGGTGATTCCACACAAATAGCCAGCGTAATACCTTTGCCCTACATAACACATAACTTGATTTTCACTTGTCGAGTCTACACAAAAGAATGGTAAAAAACTGGAAAGAAAAAGGGGAAGAAGAAAGTTTCTCAACAATAACCTTAATGCCCATTCTTTATCTTTCTGTGGAATATATGCTACTATAATCAACTTGGGTTCATCGATGGATATAAAGTTTAATTTCTTTTTAGGCTTTCTCTCTCAATATATAAATTCAATCATTATATTTCATCTGTATATAAATTGACTATATAATAAGGTTGTATGACAATGATTTCTTAAGCATATTTCAATATTTTGAGATTTTGAATTTATTGTATGAGTGTATGACAATGATATCTTGAGTATATAACTTTTCGGCATTAAGAATAATATGTTGAAATGACAAACTATGTACATCAGATGGACTTCCTATAATTTTTTTTTCCTTTTCAAAATAAAAAATAAGTCGATTTGAATGATAGCATTGGAAATCCTTGGTAAAAAAAAAATCACTCTTTGTTTTTTTAGTGCAAAATCTACTTTAAAGAGTTGAAGACTCCAACACATAACCAAAATGTGTGACTGTTATATATCAATGGGATTTCTCAAATGTTCTGTAAACTGTTTTTTTTTTTCCAGAAAACTATATATGTATCAAGATTCAGTACAAACATATAAAGGGGGAGGGTCTGTAACTATCTGAAGACCCACCTTTGATAATATAATGTTTTGCAAACTTATAATGAAATATTTATCCTGTTCATACCAATAGGATAAAAGTAGTCTATGTCAGTAACAAGATTTGGAACACTTAAATAATCAGAAATACAGTAATTAATTCCTAATGATGTATGACCCTAGAAATGTCTATTAAGAAAAAGACGCAACAGAGTATTAATCCATATACTTTGTGTCCAATAATGTTCATAATCATTTTATAATTACATTACTTGGTCAACTTGAATTGGTGTTTACATGTAAGCATCCATTTAATAATGAACGTAGCAAATGATTACATGGTTATGTGATTCTACCTATATAATTATATGGGAATTCATTTTATTATTACTAGTAATCGTGCAAGTGCACCTGTGCGAATTATTTAATTCTTGGAATTTTTTTTTATTTAAAAAAAAAAAAAATTAAAATATAAAGGTTTTTAGAACATCGGAGACAAGATGTAGGACATTCTAATAAGAAATAAAAGTGGCAATTCCAGGTTAATGTCAGAATGTTAAATTAATATAAAGACTACAGAGTAAAGTTATGTTAATTTAAACTCAGTGGCCACTGCAATGTTTTGAGACGTGTTGACTATGATTTGCAGAAGGATCTAGACTATCGTTCAGGTTATCTGAGAGATGTCGCTTTAGCATGACAGCGTTGTTGCTAAAGAAACTTATAAGATTCACCATCCGTTGGTCGTCTATAGCAGCACCCTACAGTTTTAATGCAAAAACAAACATGGCCAACTCCCGTTGTTGCTAAAGAAACTTATAAGATTCACCATCTGTTGTTGGTCGTCTATAGCAGCACCCTACAGTTTAAATGCTAAAATGAATCATGGCCAACTCTATCCCAAGTTTACACAAACTACATAAAATGAGCTACTTGCAAATACAGTATAGAGCATCTGACATACATCATTCATTAGCCCCTCGCAAGCCCATTGTAACCAAAAAAAATACCAGACCTTCAAATATTATTGTAATAAAAGGAACATGTCAATAGAAGTATAAATGTACAACTGACAAATACACTTCATATAGGGCCGCCTTATCATCATGAGGAATCCAATCAGCTTACTTGATCAACTGAAAAATATGATCTGTTTACTGCTATATCCACTGATTTTTGCACGTCTTGTACAAAAAAAGCTGCCACAAAACTAGAAAGAATATATTGTAATAAATAATCAAGAGAATACAATCCTTCATACAAGCTAGGTGGTAACATTGTTAACGGAACAACTGATTTCGAATCAAGTGTAAGAGGCCCTCACCAACTCTTTGATTGGTTGATCTGGATTATGGAGAGTGGATATCGCATCATGCAGGAAACACCTTAGTCGACGAAGACAGTGTATAAAACATCTGAAGAATTAGAGACGTGCTTAATACTGAAAATAGTCAAAGACTAAGAAATGAACCATCCTAATCATCTCTTTTACCTCAGATGATTTGTCAAGTGAATATTGGCCTTCTCCTCTCCTCTCCATCAACTTCCATGTTGTTATCATACTTCATCAGTAAATAAGTAGAACATCACTCCAATAATTGAAGTCATTTGCCTAAATATATCCAAACTGTGATTCATCTGAGGAAAAAAACAACAATATCTGAAGTCATTTCCTCATCTAGAACCACCTACTTATTAACAGAATATGCTATTGTTCAATATGCATAGATTATGCATTGGCAAGAAAGTGCTTTATTAATTGTGTACCAGTTATAAACAAAAAAGAAACAAGCGTTAACCTTGATTAGAATTCCAGCTAAAAGAGTATTCTTTCTTGATATATGTCTAATGCTTGGATAACCTTCTCCAGAAACAATTTTCGATGTAACCGATACCTGCAGGAATCATGTTGACTTTTTTTGAGAAAACATTTAGCATATTTAGCTTCTATCATGCTAGAGCAAAAATAAGACATTTTTCTAGAGAACATGGTGGTTGAGGATGGGGACTGCATACTTGATTGCCGCCTCAAGTGTCCTTGATTGTGGCATAGAATCTGCTAACAAAATAAGAAAAAAAATCTGGAGGTTAATATTTGTTCCTAAATTAATTTGCTACATTCAGGAAATATGCTAGGATGCAGTTGGTTATGTTGGGAGAAGCAAGCAATATATACATACACTAACCAGTTAAAATGATACACCATCCCTATTAAAATCTAGCAGCAAGGAATTCACATCCTACAGTTTTTTTTTATCCAGGTTATGCATTTCTGAAAGTAAGCACCAGTACAAGTGGTGGTACCTAAGATCTTCTGATCTTGATCAGAGGTTGTTGGGAATTCTGCCAACATCTGCTGGCATTCTCCCTGTAAATCCTTTGCAGCCTTCCGTTCTGTGCTTGGGACTATGGGCATATCCCCATCTGACCATGTAGGCAATGTTCTTGCTGCTGCTATGACAGCCCCATCAACAAAATGATCTCCAACATTTGCTAACCGATCTGCAATACATGTAGATGGATTTTATGAGTAGAAGAAATACTTGTGAGTTGATAAAGATCATAAATGTCAATAGTTGAAGAGGATAAAAGGACAGAAACCCTAACTGTTATGATAGTACTGATCAGGCAGTCCGGATATATTGAATATGGACAAGAAGGAATCCAAGTGTATTTGTGCATTGCCAGAGAACTGGATGACATCCCAGGGATTCTGCAAGATGCGCGTACATCAAAACTCTCATAACCATTACTTCAGTAGATATGTTGCCTTTCAAAGAACAAATGGGCCATGGGGGTGTGGGGGAGGAGTGGTGTTGTAGACACCAGCATGCCATGAAAATATAAGAGATTTTGACAAATACCGTAGATGATGAAAAACCATATCTTTGCATGTACATATCATTCTCCTTTCCATTCATATAATTGACGGTCATCTGCAATTGGTAAAGAACTTTGGTTAGTGTTACCCCTAAATCCAAAGAAGAGAGAAAAACAGAGCAAAAAGTTTGCTTTTCATTCATATTCTATGTTGAGCAGAATACAATAACAATAAAAAGATCAACAATAACTAGCAAGTAAAAAATTTGAAGTCTACCTCATCCCCCTTTCTGATTCGTTGCCCAGCATTTATCATGACTTCAAGCATGCGGTCCTTGAAACGCCAATGAAAAAAACAGTTTGGTTGAAATGAATGGTTCAGCATGTCTGCGTTAGAGACGTAAGTTGTAAGTCAAAATATACAGTACAAGACAGTCAAGGTTTGCATCTACTTCTCCCAAACAAATTAGAGAATCTTTAAGAACTTGTTTAATAGCAGTCAAGGGTAGCTAGTGTGATGCCTCACCCAAAGATATTAGATGAAGGAGTTGTACCACATCACAAGTCTCATTTGGCACTAGGGGATCATCACGCTATGACAGATAGTCTGGCCCAAGACCTGGGCGCAGATGATATAACACAAGCAAACTTGTTTGAAACACATTCTTTACTAAACATAATAATTTTTTAATTCCTTCGTAAAACCCTGCCACAAATTTCCCTACCTAAGCATTCTTGATACCAAATATGAGAAAATGTAGCTACCATGAAACAATAGGGTTAACCTTACCAGCATAAGGAATTAGCATATTTGCATCTTGTACGAGCGCACCAATCCTCATTTGCATACTAATACACCGTGATTGTGCAATACTCAGAGCCCAACTAAATCTTTCAGGATCACGAGCAAGGCGCTTTATTTTTAGGGGAACAGAAGAGTGCTGGAAAAGTGATCATAAACTGATGAGTTAAGTGGAGCAGAAGCAACATGGTAGTTCCAAGACCAGTGAGATTTTTTTCCCCCTTACCCAATTCCTTTCCCAAAATTCTAGTGCTCGATGTTGTTGTCCTATCATATTTGACGCAAGATCTTGGTCCTGAAGTTCTGCCAGCTCCTCCTGCGACAATAAAAAATAATGAAAGTAAATACTTATATCGAGAAAAGGATCATCGAAGTGGTCATAAGAAGAAAGATGACATGAGCCATATTCAAACCCAAATCAAAGACCCATTAATTACAAGATAGATATAAGTTACCATGACTCACTCAGTCAGCCACATCCAAACTTATTCTGGGGTTATAACATATTGGATACATGCAAAAATCATAAGAAGTACCGTCTTCAATATATACGGTTGATATTATTCTTACCAATAGACGTCAATGAAATCAGGATACTAGATAACAATTTTATGGTAAGAAAAAGCAGTACCAAAAGTTTAACGTTTTTTACAGAAAAAGTAGCTTATAAATGTTCATTATGTGTTTAAAAAATGAATATACCTCAGCAGCATCCATATCTTCACGAGGCTAGAAATGATGTGTGGACAACAACTTTCAAATTATTCAAGCAACCAAAAATTAAGAGAGTATGTTGCAGAAATTTAGAAGAACTAGTGCCAGTCCAACCTATGTCCAAGACAAAGACAACTAAAGAATTACCCATCGGAATGCTGATGTTATACTTCACTATTGAGATTTTATAAAAATGGAACATACAAATCTCAGCGGCAAACCCAACAGACAACATAGTAGGAGATTATCCAGCACCAGAGTATCAATTTCTCAAGTCATGTTGTTAGAGTTGTATGTTTACTGCTATTTCGAAGTAATGAACAAGGGATGGTACTAGACCTAAATGTAGGTTTAAATTCCTATGTTGGATTTATATATATATATATAAATATAAAACACTGCCAAAAGAAAATAGGTATGGGAAGTTTACATTTTATCTCGTAAAGCAAAAATTGTATTATACTCAATCTACACACACCTCTGTAGCAAGAAGCAAGCTAGTGCAATCTTCTGCGCTAGGTAAGAAGTCACCATACAGCTGCCAGAAGTTACCTTCGGTATCAAAAGATAACAAAAGAAGACATGCTAATCTCAGGTCCCAATCTGTCTGTCAAGTGGAAAAAAAATATGAATAGATGGAAAAAAAAAACAAAAATATCCACCTACAATCTTCTAAAAGAGAGAAAGCTTGAATGAACGAAACATAAAAGACAATGAAGTGTAGGAAAATATATCGAAGATAAGAAATACAATAATGAAATTACCTCTGGATCAGTAGAGTTAATTATATCAAATATCGGATGTCCAATTGGTACAATATCTGGAAAAAACATCCATGGAAGCTTTTGGCTAATGGTCAACATCAACTCTAGTGGAATTTCCATTATTACCTGTAAACATAGAATTATATTCAATCCACCTTGATAATTCCTTTTATTTTATATAGATCAGCAACAACAGTCTAACCATAAAATAACTATGGGTTATGCAATTATGGACATATAACTTTCAGAATCATACTCACGCAAAACATGTATTGACACATGCACACAATTCAATGCACATCCAACAACAACAAAGTAAATTAGCCTTTTATCTTTAAATAACTATAAGAAATGATCGCTAATTATGAGAATGTTAAAGACAAACATGGTTTGATAGCAAATGTATATTACTTGTTAGTGTGTTCCACTTTCATTTTTCATTTATTAATTTCCATGTAAATTTTCTACCAAACATTCGGGTTTGTCAACACAGTGTCTAACGAAGAAAACCGAACTGAGCACCAAAATGGAAACAAATAATCAAAGAAAATAGCTCTAATCATGTGAAATTTGAACTCCTCACCCTGGCTCGTTTAAGTGGTTCGATATCTTTGGAAGCATATACTCCAAATCCATTGGGTCCTTCTTTAAAATCAACTCCATAAGCTCGGACACTACGAACATACCCTATTTTGTAAAAATCAGGATCTGCAGGTTCCAACTACCATAAAAAAAAAAAAAAAAAAAAAAATCACATTTTTAGCTAAATAAGTAAGGGCTAATTAAGAGTTTCTAAAGATGAATTGAAGTAAAAAAAAAAAAGAATGGGTTTACCTCAGAAGGCGATTCATTAGTTTGGGTACGTTCAAACAATTTGAAAGGAGCTGTTTCAACTGAAGTTGTGATGGATTTAACGTTGTTGCAGACAAGCAAGTAATTTGGTTTTGGAGAATTAAAACATTTTAACTGTTTCACATTCACATGAAAAGATTCAGAAAGAGAAAGAAGAGAGAGAGTTGAAGTTAGTGAGATTACCTTGTTGTTGTCGGAAACAAACGAGAGATTCGGCAGTTGAAGAGGAAGAGAAGCCATGAGCAAGAAGAAGAAGAAGAACAGAGATGCTCATTTTTAGTTTAGTTATCCACTTGTGAATTGAATTTGGTAAGTTGCAAATAAGCAACTCCAAGAGTTGCATTGGTGCAACCCCAGATTTAAGAAGCAGTATCTGACTGGGCCCAATGAAGATACAGTTGGGCTTTTTTAAATTTAGGCTTTAAGTAATAGAGTCCATCCCAACAGGCCTTATACTGTCCATCTTTTTAGGGTTTAGGGTGAAATTTATTTTCGTGTTTTAAACTGTTGTGTTGTCTAGTGTAGGAAACAAACTCAGAAGTCAGAAATGTTCCCAAATTTCAACCATGGTTACAAATGTTATAGCAGCTGGAAAAAGTTGGTGTCCCAAACATCAGCAACTGATAAAAGTCGGTGAAATCAATACATATATTTACACCAGTATGGCAGTAACGGCAACCATTTATTAGTAATATGTGTTAGCATTGAACCAAATACAGAAAGCATACTTTTACACATCAAGTTACTTGGTACAGGTACCTCGTACACACGCCACACACGAGCAAAGAAAACAAAAATGCACATCTATGCACAGCTATATTTCATCCAAAAAGTGATATACATTTCATTTACATCATTGATTATGTCAATGGTTGCAACCTTTCAAAAGCTTTAGTGTTGTGTACAAACATTATTTGGAAAATGTTAACCAAAAATGAAGTGGCACATTTGGAACTTGCGAATTGAACCTCAAACCACCTTGGATCCCGTTGTTTTGCACATCCATCTCCATTTATCTTTGAGATCAACTGGCACACGGCATTCCTTGAAAACACCATGACCATATTCTAATACTCTCTGCCAGGACATATTTCCTTTATCTTTTAGTAAAAGGTACCCCTCCTGCAGCATTGGAAACCACAATTAATTTTTAATGATTAAAAGCAACTTATAATAACAAATAGGAATAATCTTAAACAAAAACATACTAATGTCTAACAAACCATAAAACCTAAAGCTTCTTTAGAAACAAGTCAACTGAAACAGAAAATTGGGAGCTAATCAAAACAGCAAGGATCTTAGCATTCTAATCTTGGAACTCTCCCAACATTCCGACTAACAAAACTGAAAAATGAAACCCACACCTTTAGCTTTTCTTCTTCTTCAAAAGTCCAAGGGTTTTTCTTTCTCCTAGCACACGTGCGTTTTGAGCTGCAAAAAGAATAGCATTGCATTCAACTAATTCCCATAATATTGGCAGACAATGGATGGAATGATGAGTTTTGGAGTACATCTCTATTGGGGGAAAAAAAGAATCCCAAAGTGATGAGAAAGAGTACATGAACAGGCAACTTACTTCCGTCTCGCAGGACTCTTAGACCCTGAGTCAGACTCATCGCCATTCCCATTTTCGGGTACTTCGTCCACATTTTCATTTGATGGGGACGAAGGTCTATGTGGTAAATTAACAGTCTGTCGAGAACTCCTGCACATATCCGATGGAAGGTAAACATGATAGAGCATAAACAACAAGAAGTAAAAGAGAACAAGATAACAAAAAAGCACATCAAAAGCAAACTTACTTCCGCCTCATAGGACTATGCCGCTTCTTCATTTCAAAACACCTCTCACCCTTCTCATTTTCAGCTTTATTCTCCACGTTTTCTTCTGATGGATATGAAGGTCTTTGTGGTGAAGAACCAGTCTTAGTCTCTGCGCCCAATATAGTTGAGGGTCCATTTGGTGCATTCACAGGTAGCTCTTGCAAATCTACATTCTTTTTTCCCACATCAGCATGATTTTCAACACTCAGATAGGGTGCGGCACTCTTTGGTGCATTGACAGACTGTTGTTGCAAATTTGAAGCATCTGATGTCCCCACACGAATATTAGTTCTCTTCTCTCTTTCGTTGAAATTACCATGACATTGTACAGATGAAATCTCCAGTGGAGTTTTTACAACTTCTCCATCTACGCGGTTGTTGACCTGCTTTTGCTGTATACCGTCAGTGATGGAAGCAATATCACTATCACTTATTGGAGATGCACAAGGAACTCCGTGTGGTGTTTTGGCATGCCCAATCCCCATTTCTGCTTCTTGTTGACACAGCCGTGAAACAATTGCCTGGTTTTTTACTATCTCTTTCCGTTTTCCATTGGCATCAATTCCATCGTGAAATTTCCCATTACCAACCACATTTGAACCATTCAATTCTCCCACGGTTTCAGATGGTACTATTTTTTCATGAGCGTACTCCTTGTTAATAAATTTAAGTAAGCAATCTCTTGCCGACACAAACTTTTTCTTTGCCAGCGCATATTTTTTCTTTACCTCTTCTAATTCAGTCTTTGCTTGTGAGTGTAAACAAACTGGACAGATGAAATTACCAGCACTATTAAAACTGGCTGCAGCTCCCAAACAATTGTCATGGATGATTAGTGAGCAAGTGTCACAGATCAACAATTGATCTCCCTTTTGACACCTTACACAGTTGTTCTCTTTTGTCAAATCTGTTTCGGGAGACTCTTGCTCCAAGGTCATTGGAGAACTCTGTCCATTCATCATTGCAATTTCCAACACTTCATTGGCATAAGACAAATGAGCTTTATTTAAGTCGGTTGATGTTTCAAGATCTGTTTGATTTCCACTACCATTTCTCGTTTCATCAACACTGCTCTTTCCACGACAGCCATCAAAAATAACTTCTTGAGGCATGTTGTTATCATTACACGTAATTCCTGATCCACAATGCTCCATTTGACCATCGTTCATGCTCTTCTTCATCTTCTTAGAGACTACATGATCTTTTGCGGTGTTAGTTGCTTCATTTTGAATGGATGACAAAATGCCGCCACTGTGGCCCTCTACGGTAAATGGCCCCAGGCAATCCGAACTTTGGTCAACGTGCATTGTCTCAGCACCATCCAAATCAATCAGTTGACCTTTGGTGAATTCACTCCTTCTCCTCTTACCAGATACTATAATATCTTCAGAAGGGGCCTCTTGGATGTTTTCGATTAATGTTTCAGAGACCCTTGGGGTGATCTCATCAACCATAGTGCAGTGGTTAGGGCTACTGATTGCACTGGCAACAGGATAAACTGTTGGATCATGATCGGCAAAATGCACCTTCTTTACCTTTGCTGATTTCTTCGCAGAAACATTTGGACGTTTCCCAGACGCATGATGACATTCAACTAATACCTCCGCCTGCTGCTTCGTAACCAAATCAACTTGGTAAATTTACTACCCAAATCCAATTATAGTAATGCTCAAAAATTTCATACCTTCGGTAAAGTGCATTTTGGCAAGCCAGCTCTCTTCTGGAGGATAAACTGGTGAATGCCCACTTTCATATTATCTTGCAAATTGGATGCGTCCAACCCCTGCAAAAAAAGGAGTCACTACCAAAGAGAACAGCAATAGGGATGCATCAAGGAAAAAAACATTACTATAATCTACTAAGACCCTACTGTGTGCAATGTCTAACAACAAATATAAAACCCGACTTGAAGCATCTCCAAGGGACCTATTTCATGGTAAATGACAAAAAAAAAGACTCCAAGTGAAGTACAAAGAATACCCAGCACCCCAAAATGTATAAACAAGCTTACAAGCATCTAGATAATAGGACTTTAATACTGCCATGTACAAGTCTCAGACGAGAGGTAACAATTTAAAATTACCTGGTTCGTCACATTTTTATTTTCATGACAATCATATTTAAGCTGGAACAAAACTAAAAAGGAGTAACATAACTTCGAATGAAATAGAAATAAAAGCGGAAGATACCCTTTTTGACATAAGACGTTCATAAAAATCTCGTGCTGGCTCTGAGGGATTGATGGCAAAATAGATTGATGGAGCAATAAGAATTCTCCTCCGTTCAGCATGAGTAGGTGGAATGTGTCTGGGTAAGGCAACTATCTTTTCCAAATGTTTTAATGCAACCTTATCCTTCACATTGTTCGACAATGAGCTATAGCCATGCGGAACATTACTCAATAAATCTGCACAATTCAAAAAACACCAATCCAATCATTACTCTATAAACACTCTAAACTATAGCAAAAGCCGGAAATTTAGATTACTAACCGTCAAGAAAATTGGCATCTATATGTTCTAAATCTGCTAGGAAACCAATCACCCAATCCCATGCCAATGCAGTATTGTTTGTTTGTTCTCCACTAGTAGTAGTAGTAGTATTATTCTTCGTTTTCAGTATACTTGGCGTCATGGCAGATTCTCAAAAACCTTAAAACTTCAAAACGTTAATTTATCAGAAATTTCAACAAAAAAAAAAAACATACATTATAAACTAAAATAACCACAAAAAACTAAAAAAGATTCTATCTTACAAGTTTTTCAAAGTTGTAGCCAAGAAATTCTTATCAAGCTTGTCGCTTGAACCTGAAACCAAATTACCAGAGAGAGAGAGAGACTGTAAACGGGGGAAATAATGGGAAGAAGAGAGATTTAGGGTAAAAAACGAAAATAACAGAAAATCAAGAAACTTACTCCGTGATAAAAGTGGTCGGAAGATCGTCGGAGCGGAATTTGAAAGGAAGAGAAGATGAAAGGGTTTTGAAAATTTAATTTGGAGAATTGGATTACAAATGGTAACAAGAAAGAGAGTAATGGAAACTTGTAGATGCTTTTGTTTTCGAGATTCGAGCTATAGGTGAGGTGTTACTTCCAGATTGTGCCAACTCATGTTATGAAGTTTGATCTCAACCGTCGATACCACTACGGACTGTTGATGTGTCAGTGTTTGACAGCTTGTCAGCTTGTTTATGGACTTTGGACTCTGGATGGAAACCAAAAGAAATTAGTAGGCTCGAATTATTGGGCCCAAAACTCTGGTTTTTCCATAAAATTTTTGGAAGCAAATGAACCAAGAAATGTAACATACAATAAAATGTTCCAAATTTTGAAAAATATTTTGATTTACCCCAACTCGTAATTATAAATATAGAACCACCGACGGTGGAAGATAACAAGATGGAAAAAAATACAAAAACTTTAAGAAATGAACAAAGATGTATTTTCTATTTTTCTCAAATCTAAATGGACCTCTTAAAATCGCAATGTTAAGTACGTACCAACTAGCCTATTAACTAGTTGGCTAAGCAGTTGGGGTACAAAATTGTTTACCGGTGAAGTAACACAATACTGAAATACATCCATACTATACATAATCAATTTTGCCGGGGATTTATGTCTTGCAAACCTAATAAAACTCGAAAACGGGACCTCAGCCCAATATTGCTGGGATAGAGAAAAAAATGAAAATGCATGTACTCAAGATTGTGAGCAAATGCAGATAGGGTCCCAAAAACATGTGTATTGCAATACTGGTTGGTATCCACGGTTCATGATTCATGAGATTGGGATTGGGACTATTTTTGGGGCCTTTTTACGGCTCCTCATCTCAAAAAACTAACAAACGCTTTTTTTGGGTGTGTGTGTGTGTCTGAGAAGAGAATAGAGATGTCGAGCGCTACCAGCATCATTCCTCCAACTGCTTTTGTAGCACTTTCTTCCACTCTCAAATATCGAGTTAACAAATTTTCTCAAAACAATAATAATAATATCAAGAACTTTTTCTTCACTGCACGCAGAAACAGCAGCAGAACACGAAGAAGCCTAACAATTACTAGTATGTCTACTACTACTTCATCAGATCCTCTTGAAGTCTGCGTCAAAGCTTCTATTACTTCTCCTGGCAAGCTTGGTGACTGTAAGTCCTCTATATCTCTGTTAATTATGTGTTCATTTCAATAGAAGGTTGGATTTAATGGGTTCATGTTTGATTAATTGGTGGTGCTTCGCAATGGATTGAAAAATTAAATGGTTTGAACTATTTTGTCCCCATTTGTTTTTGTTTTGCTCCACTATGAAAATGTATTCCCACAAGCTAAAACCAGCCTCAATTGTCAGTTTTAAACCATAATTTTAGGAGTTTAGAGGTGGGAATATACCTTTGTAATTGAGGATTTATTTTGTAAGGTAACATCACATATGAATCATTAGCTTAATGTGAGGATAGTTTCCGTCGAGATATGAAAAGATTAAAGCATAAATTGGGTTTAATTTGTGGTTAAAAAATGTTTTAACAAATTCTTCGGCATTGGATATATAAGAAATGGATTTGATTGTGAGCTGTGAATTGCGTCAAACATAATTGGTACTGGACATGAATCTTTTTTCAGGTCCCTTTACACAAAGAGTTTTGCTTACACTTGAGGAGAAGCATCTCCCTTATGAGATGAAGTTGGTAGATTTGACTAACAAGCCAGAATGGTAATTTCGTTGAACATAATGATAATATTAATGTGTGTACATGTGTTTGATGTCTTACTTTCTCGAGTATTGAAATTTTTACACTTTGAGTTGTTGCAATTTAGGTTCTTGAAAATCAGTCCAGAAGGCAAAGTTCCAGTAATTAAACTCGAGGAAAAGTGGATTGCTGATTCAGATGTTATTACACAATCATTGGATGAGAAGTATCCTGATCCATCATTGGCAGCTCCTCCTGAGAAAGCTTCAGTGTATGTGTTCTATAGTCCTTAATGTCAACCTTTCCCAACTCTTGTCATAATTCTAGCCGTATCATCTCATAAGCAGTGGAGAGTTTTATGAATTAGCATTACAGATAATTGTTTTATTATTTTCTCTCAAACAAGGGGAACAAAAGGAGGAGTTGCATATAAAAATAAAATCAAACAAGGCTCATTACTTATCCTAAAGCATGTGTTCCTGATATGATAAATCTCAGAAGAAATATGTGAATTCTGTTATGTAATTGCTACTACACAATTTTAGAGGGTGATTATTATGACTCATATCGATATAATTTGTCAACGATTTATTGCTTCTTCACAATACATGTTTTTCTTTGACTAGTATCAAGCAACAAAGCCATCTAATACTTCTATTTGTTCACGTGTAGTGGATCGAAGATATTCTCTACATTCGTTGGTTTCCTCAAGAGCAAGGACCCTAGTGATGGAACCGAGCAGGCATTGCTTAATGAATTAACTGTCTTCAACGATTACATCAAAGAGAATGTGAGATTTATCATTCCCTTTATGTGATTCCTCAATCTTCATGCTATGTTACTTTCGAGCTAAATAAGACATATGGACGTATAGTGTTAGTATGCAACTGTCATAAGACTCCAGAAGTTCATTGGCAGAATTTAGTCATTTTTATTGTGTATCTTTCCTCTTTATTTCAGTCTATTTCTTTCAGTTGGATAAGTAGAAGGTCTAATGGTCAGGCTCATGAAATAGCTAGATGAGCTGCTGAACATCTAGCCATGGGTCCTTTCCCGGTTGTAATTTTGGATTCTGTTGAAGCTGTTATTTCTCTTTAATATAAAGTTTGTTTTTAACAAAAAATAAATAAAATGCAACTGTCATAAGAGGATTTGCATTTTGGGGTTTGTCCTAATTCCCAATTTTGTCATCTTGCACAGTTGGAACATTTTGTTGTCAATTGCTTTCATGCTTACATTCGAAAGAGGAAGCAAAAATTGCTTTGAAACTATCCTAAAGAATTAGGATTTAACACTGTCTGACATGGAAACGATTTTGTTTGAGTTCTGCACTTAGACATAGAATTTTCAAGAGATGCAGATACTATGTAGCCTCGCCCACTTAAAGTCTAACATGTAATAAGCCTCTCAAACACTTTATGTTGAAAGGTTTTAAAGTAGGTCAGCGAAACCAATATTTTGAACTTGGAGCAACAAATCACAAATGTAGTTAGTAATGCATAATGAACTCTATGATTATATAAGTTCCATCAGGGCATGAATTCTATAAAAGGTTTAGGCTTTCTGCTATTGTATGGTGATTCTAATGCTCTCACTAATTCTTTTTTTGGTTACTTGTGAAGGGGCCCTTTATCAATGGCAAAGATGTCTCTGCGCCAGACTTAGCTCTTGGACCTAAACTATACCATTTGGAGATCGCATTGAGCTACTATAAGAACTGGTCAATTCCTGATTCACTTTCCTATACGAAGTCTTACATGAAGGTATGTCAACTACAAGTATTTGGCCTTTTGTTGACTGTTACCATGCCGGTTAGTTATACACCATTGGAACCTGTTCTTGTGTTCAGTTGAACCTGTAGTTTTTTAGTTCTCTTTGAAATTCTGCATTTAACTTTCAAATCCTCGTGGCATACAAATAAAGTAGATTCAGAAATGGATTGATGGGATTGACGGTCAATATGTGATAGTAATGGATCAGTCTTACCCAATATTCTTAGAAATCTGAATTAGGCTCGATTTAAGGTTCAGGATTTTATATACTCTGTATCTGAGAGCAGGTGTGAGGATCTTTCCAATTTTTTAGTGAGGCTGAACTGGGTAGTCATCTGGTAATTTAAAGGTGCTAGACTGCTTGCCAAGTCTGAATATTCCTATAGAAACATTGTTTTCTTTGGAATTTCAATAAGGTTTGAATGTTTCAGATTTATTTAGCTTGTGAACATATCTCACCAGATTTCTGCTCACTGAACATATGCCCTCTTGTTTTACTTCTGCAAAATCTAATGCTTGTTAAGTTGATATAAACAGTATGGCACAAAAATGCTAATATGAGTAAGAAAAAAAAACTGTATGGCATAATTAACATGTTGTTATTTACCTATTTTTGGTTGTTTTGCATGTATAATGGTGGTCAGTATTGTCCATAAATTATGATAATGTCCCAGTTTTAATAGTGCTTAAATCTTGATGTTTCAGACAATTTTCTCTCGAGAGACATTTGTTAATACTCGAGCTCTCAAAGAGGATGTGATTGCTGGATGGCGCTCAAAAGTGATGGGTTAAACTTACAGCTCTGGAATTGTTCTCCTAGCAAAAAAAAAAAAAAAAAAAGGATATCAACAATGCATATTGTACCAAAAAGAAAAAGAAAAACAATGCATATGGTATTTTCGTGCATCCAACTTTGAAGATGTATATGTATTAGAGTTACAATTTTGTCTGCATATATTGGTAGTTGCAACCAAACCTGTCTGTGGAATTTAAAAGTACTTGGTTCTATGGATTATAAGATTGGAATGGGACTACGATAATTTCGAAATTTTATAGTTGCACAATAGCTTGAAATAATTTGTTTTAGAGAAAATAAAAAACGAAAACGAATCCAGTTGTGACTCTTGAGGTTAACAGAGAAAACATTTTAAGCATATATGAGAAAAAAACAATTGCACAACACCTTGCATCCCATGTACATTGACAGAGCAACCAGTACCATCAAAGAGTTGCATAGGTGCAACTCTATTAAACGTTAATCAGCATGTGCAAAGCACACGCCTATTCCTTAAATTGGTAAACCTAATCAGCATGTGCAAGGCACACGTCTACCCCTTAAACCCTGAGAACGACTCTATCCTTGTTCTCTTCCCTGCTTCATTCTCAAACTCAAACCCCTGTTTCTAATCTTCTTTCAGATGAGAGAATTCACAGTCATGGCAGCTTCAAGGCGTTTACTTTTTGGGTCTTCTTTCTTTCGTATTAACCAAAATACCCTTTCAATAACACCATCTTCTTCTATCTCTAATACCCTTTTGAGAAATTTTTCCAACTCCAACCACTCACTTCGTCTTCTTCTTCCTCTTCGTTTCACAAAAACAACACCTTTACCTTCTTTTTCTCCTTCTTTAAAACCCCATTTCTTCAACAAATATACTACCTCTTCTGCAGCTATTGACACCCTTACCGACAATTCTAATGAAAGTGAAACCACAACCATTTCTTCTTCTCCTTCTTCTTCATTTAGTTCTCATCCATGGCCTGAATGGGTAACATTTATTGAGAAATTAAAGACTAAAGGTTTTTTAGATGAAACCTTTTTACCAGTCGATGATGATGATGATGAGGCTGCTGCTGCTAGTAGTGGTACTAGAAAAAAAGATTTGAATTTGTTGAGGAATGCTTCTCTTGGCTTTGCTCGAGAGCGATTCGACATTTTCAAGTAATGGGATTTCTTTTTTTCTTTATTTCTAGTTCTTTTGGTTTTAATTATTTTTGTTGATTGATTGAATTCTTGTTAGTAATCATAACTTGGTTGAAAATTCCAAGTGAAACCCATTTGAGTTCTGCATTAATCTAATTAAAAATCAACTGTAAATTGCTTGTCTTAGTTTTGGTCAGGAGTGATTATGTATTGGAGTTCTTTGTGAATTGTGTAAATTGATTGTTGTAGCATTATTGTAAAATGGAACACTTCATGTCTCCATGTATATTAATGAGTCACAAAAACTGCTCTATAAGATAGTAAGAATAAATTTTTCTTGTCTGCACACATCACACTATGGACTATGGTATGCTTAGATGACTGGTTCATGCTTAACATAATCTTAATGGTGAAGACTGATTGCTTATTCATTATTCACTCATAACTTGTCTATCACTTGGATGCCTGTTTAAGTAATGCAACTGAACTATTCTGCAATAGAGAATGGGTGAACCTTTAATTTGTATCATCTCAGTGCATTAATTTTTTCATATATTGCAGGTTGTTGTCTAGAGAACACATTAAAGCTGTTGTTGAGTATGGATGCCCCAGTCTGTTTCGAAAAGCTGTTAATTCAGCAAAAAGATTGCGAGCAACTTTAAAAATTGATGAAGGAGATGTAAGTTTTCTTCTTCCACCTAGAATAAAAGTATATAATGACAATTGGTGATGCTTCCATCAGTGATATGATTGCATTTTCATCTTGTTCAATTTCGTATCTCTATGAGCTGTGAAGGATAAGAAGCCATTACACTTATCACGTAAGTTCAAACTTTAAATTAAACAGCTAAGAATTTTAAATGTAGGTTTGCTGTGCCTGCAATTTGCGTGGATCCTGTGATAGGGCCTATGAGATACTGAAGGACTCTGAACCATCTGCACGTACTGTGGATATTATGCGCATGCTGTTGATATATGCGCTAGATCCACTTGTTCTTTCTGGAGGAGAGAGGCCTCAAGGTAGAGAGCATGTTGAAGCATCTGCCCGCAAGCTGCTCTCTGAGCTTAGTGAACTTAGTGAGACGCCCCGTAATCCAGATCTGCCAAAGCCTGCAGTGAAGCCGCCCAAGCAACAAGGAGAGAAAATAATGGTTCGTGAACCATCACAGAGTGTTGAAATGAAGCGAGGGGATTGGACATGTTCCACGTAAGTAATGTTTTGAACTTTCAGATAAATTGAACTTCTCTTATTCCTTTTATCGACACAATGACGCTGACAAAAGAAGATAAAAAGAGTAATCTAAGGGGTTTAGCATCCATACATCTTACTTCCCAGTATTCCATGCAATTTTAATGTGTCTATCTCTCAACTTTAACAAACATACATTTCGTTGGGTCCCATTATGGTGTATCAATTAGGTCTAATGACATTCTTGTAGACTCCTGGTCCTAGGGCTAGTCATTAATAATGGTTTTAGGGCTGCTTGCCTTTCATAAAAGGAAAAAAAAACATATAGTTGATTGGTGAAATATTTACAAAAACACAATTTTAAGACATGCAACTGAATGTGTTTCCCAATGAATTTTTAAGAAAATAAATTTCGAGCAATACTGATCCCCTCAAACACATCCTTACTGTTAAACGTGATATTGAAAATGGTGTAAAACACCATTATCTTTGAATTTCTCTATTCTATTGTTACTCTCCCACCCTAGGCCTTAGCTAATGGACATGAATGCTCTGGTGTGAAATTTTCTCGTTTGCTTTAACAGATGATCAGCACCTGATTCAGAGTCATGTCTCAAAGAAACATTGTGTTTCATCATATTGACCACAATACTTTTCATTCTAGAAAATTAGATTGTAATGTTTCAGGGTATTCTCTTGGGACACTTCCCAAATTCTTTGAATGTACATCTGTCATACTTTATTGCTGTAGTATGTGCATGCTAAATCTTTCAGCCATTTCAATATCATAGTGAAGGGGCTAACAAGTGGTGTGTGGCTGCTCCTGCAGTTGCAATTTCATGAATTTTGCTAGAAATACAAGGTGCTTAGAATGTAAGGCGGAGGGGCCTAAGAGAGTTCGTATGGATGACATGCAAGATGTTGAAATGAAGAAAGGAGATTGGAACTGCCCACAGTAAGTCAAGTTTCCAGGAAGTCTGCTCTTATTGTTGTAATATCTGTGGTGCCATACTAAGGTTCTAGATTTTTCTTACCTTTTGCCTTATTTTCTTTGCAGATGTAATTTCATGAATTTTGCACGCAACATAAATTGCAAAAACTGCCAAGAGTCACGACCCAAAAGAGAGCTTATGCCAGGGGAATGGGAATGTCCCTCGTAAGAATTACTTCTTGGTGTTTTGTTGCCTGGTTGGGGAGCAAGTATGGTAATCTTGTTCATTTACACGTGGTTGTCTTTTGTAGGTGCGACTTTTTGAACTACAGGAGGAATACGGTCTGTAAGAAGTGCAGTTGTGATAAGCCAAAAGACGAAGTGGCACAGTATGAAGACCAAATATGGAGAAGGCCTCGTTAAGTGGTCTTTGTTGAAGGACGATTTCCATAGATTAAATGTATGAGAAGCTGAGAGGGATGTCTCAGGTATGGCCTCTGAGGTGATGGGAATGATGGTTGTCAATGTCATGACACAAAACAACCAGTGACTAGGTGGAGCAACGGCTAGAAAATGCAGGTAGGTACCTTATGTTGATTGGTTAGCTCATTGGGTTGGGAAAAAGTAATATATGTCGGACATGTTAGTTAATGCTGTTCAGTTTTGTTTACCAATAGAACTTGTATACGCTGCATTTAATGTGGAGTAAATAATGTTGTGTTTGGTTTGTAAATTTCCATTCTAAACTAAATCTGTTTACCATGCAAACAAAATAGTCCACGTCATGAATCTTGCGAGAAGGGCATTGTTTGTGGTGTTTTTATTATTGGATTATATCTTTCTATATGAGAATGAGAGTATTTTTCATCACAGTGTTCATTTGCTGAGATCTTGTGAGTATTTTTCATCAGTGTTCATTTGCTGAGATCTTGTGAATTTTTTCGTAAACACAGCTGCCTGGTTGATTTCCTTTTGATTTTGCAATCCAGGTTTGTGATATTATTATGAAAACATCCAACATTGCATCATCCAACATCTTTGTCTCAGGCATAGGATGTCACCAGATTGGACTGACCTGAACCTATGGATTTTATTTAGCGATGCTTCTTATCTTATAAAATCCTCGGCAGACAGCAAATAAAGCATAAAAACTATTGTAATCAAGGTCAAAGTCAGAAAATACATTTAATTTATATATATTATTTGACCTAATGTCAACTATGGAGGTTTTGTATAGGAACCCCATTAAGAGTGTGCCATGATCTTAGTTTGAGCAAATTTCAACCATGGATGAGTGCAACTTTTACAAAACAAAAATCTGTTAGCCCATAATTTTCTTTACTTATTCCTTTTTTCTTGTTCTACACTTCTGCAAATTTGCAATCTTAACTAGCAAATGTGACATTGCCTTGGAGACACTAGAATGAAGTCAACTATAGCAAAAAAAAAAAAAAAAAAAAGGCAAAAAAATATGCAAAATTGCCAACTGCATGATTACGATTTAGCAAGTGTACTCTTCAACCCACCCCGTGTCAAATAAGGTCTATGCATCTTTGTGTACTGATTCAAAGATCCATGTGTAAGTCATGGTAGTCTGACTCTCTTTTTTTTGGTTCTATAAAATGCAAAAGATTACAAGTGTAATTTTGCCTCTTATCTTTTGTTACACAAGATAAACTCTTGGTACCACTTGTCCATTAAGTTTTGGAAAAAATACACGTTTGGGATTCCTTGTTTTAGTAATATTTGCAAAGTCTTTGCTTATATTTTGAACACCAGGAATTGCCAAAAAGATATACTTGTATTACCACTTGTCTATTAAACTATGCAAAATACAAAAAAAAGTTCAGATTCCTCTCTAATTAGTAAAAAATGAAAAGTTTCCTAAACAGGCCAAACACATAAACCAAACTTCTTTTTGCTCTACTGTCTTTCTGGAAAATAGATAAGGGTATATTTGCCATTTCGATAAATGGCTGCAAATTGAACCGTTGTTGGACAAAATATGTACAGCTACAGACAATGGAGTGAGTCTTCTTAACTTCTTTGGTGAAAAGAAAAAAGAGAAGGAGAGAGAGAGAGAGAGAGAGAGAGAGAGAGAGAGAGAGAGAACGCGGAGGAGGAGTTGAAGGAGAGAGAAGAGTTGGGGTATTTGGGTATTTTTGTAATTTATTCATCATCTTTCCTTCGTGTGTTCTTCCAGGTACTTTCGTTTTCTTCTTCTCTTGTTCTGTTTTCTCATGATGTTTACAGAAAAAGATAATACCAATGATTTTGTTTATGGAACTGAAGAAAACTCAGAAAAATCAAAAAACCCAATTGAAAAATCTGATTTTTCTGATAAAAACATGGGTTTTATGAGAAATTCAGAGATGGATCATGATGGGGTGAGCTTAAATTCTTCAAAAAATGGGAATTTGGGATCACAGGAGCTGACTTTGAGCTATTTATGTGAGAATTTGAAGATGGGTATTCTAGAAAAAGAGGTATCAGGGAAAAATTTCTTGAGTTCGTTAGAGAAAGGTGGGTCTAGTAAAGGGAAAGAAGTGGTTTTGGATTCTAGAAATGAAGGAGAGAGATGGGTAGAAAGGGATTTCTTGCAGTTGAATGGTGTTAGTGGAGGGGGTGCTTCAAAGCGAGATATGGATGAAGATGATAAATCAGAGAAAGAGGAGGAGAAGAAGCCTAAGCTAGAAACCCTCAATTTGTCTCTAGGTTTGCCTGATGTATCATTATCCCTTGCCTCTCCAAACCGGATGCCGAGAGCTGATCAGTTTCCTGTTGCTGTGAAACCTAGTAGGAGCACCCAGTCTTTGGTGCCGTCCAATAATAATACGCGAACAGGGAGCTCTGATGATTTCACAGGAGCAGCTTCGATGTCTTTCTCATATTCTCATCCATACTCACACAATCCCAGCTGTTCACTAACTCGCAATTCCACTGATTTTTATGAATACAACTGTGGAGAAGGGACTAATGGGTCTGTGCACAGTCGGTTCAAACCAGTTGGTGATGGAGTTGTTTTGTCGAATCATCTTGTTGGTATAGGCAATTCATCAATGCAAGGTAGTTGGGCAGTCAATAAGGACTCGTGTAACAGCCTTTATAGAACAACTGCCTCTGAAAACATTTCTTTCTTCCCATCTGATCTGCCTGCAAGGCCAATGAAAGAAACACAGTCAACTGATTCAAGGGGAAGAGCCTCTGACCGACAAAGGGCTGGATCAGATGGAGGAGCGCGGGGACGTAAGCTATCAAGACCTGAAAAGCTACTTAGAGAAGTTGTATCTGAATCTATCCCTGTCATGGCTCACTTATTTGAGGAGCTTCCTGATGAAACAATTGAATCTACCAAGGAATATTTGAAGAGTCTCATTGGAGTGCCTGAGAAGAGTGAAGAGTTGTCGAGTTTTCAGAACCGGCTTGAAAGAAGGTCGGATATAACATTTGAGTCACTCTCAAAGTCCCACAAGGCCCAACTTGACATCTTGGTCACACTTAAAACTGGGTTGGCTATCTATTTATCAGACAAGATTCGTATTCCTATGAATGAACTGGTTGAAATCTTCTTGTTTTTGAGGTGTCGGAATGTGAACTGTAAGGGTATATTGCCTGTTGACGACTGTGACTGCAAGATATGCTCGACAAAGAAAGGCTTTTGTAGCGCGTGCATGTGCCCTGTGTGTTCGAAATTTGATTGTGCCAACAAAACTTGCAGCTGGGTTGGCTGCGATGTCTGTTCTCACTGGTGCCATGCCATCTGTGGCATTCAAAAGAATCTCATCAAGCCGGGTCCCAGCTTGAAAGGGCCAGCAGGGACTACAGAAATGCTATTCCATTGTCCTGGATGTGAACATCCTTCTGAGATGTTTGGTTTTGTTAAGGATGTCTTCTTATATTGTGCAGAAGAATGGAGTTTAGAGACTTTGATGAAGGAGCTTGACTTTGTCAGGAAGATCTTCAGGGGCAGCAATGACTCTAAGGGGAAAGAGCTTCACAATAGGGCTGAGCAAATGCTTCGCAAGCTTGAAAATAAGGCCATTTCTCCTTCAGATGCTTGTAATTGCATCCTTCAATTTTTTAAGTGTAAGTTTTCCAACTGCTATCTTGATTTGTTTTCTTCTTTTTGTGTTTACTTGGTTTCAATCCTGAGTAATCTAGTTTCTTGCTCTGATTGATGAATCTGTATGTTTCACTACATCTTTGACGATTAGTAGTTTACGGAATTAGCGAGTATATACTTGGGTATATGTTATGGTTTTCCTTTACAGAATTAGCGAGCAATCTTTATGCATTTTTCTCTCTAATCATGCTAGATACAATTATTGGTATTGACCCTTCATATCATTGGTTTTTCACCATCATCGATGGTTAGCTTAATGTTCAGGTACAAATTAAGGTGTCCCATCCATGGCCTCATTAGATAAGAAAATAGTTTTTGAAAAAGAAGTATTCGTATTTAGCCAGCTACAAACTTAAAAGAGAAGATTTTCTTGATGATGGAAAGTAGATTCTATTATTTTGTAACTTATGTTTTTCGAAGTGTATTGCCTTTTCTACTGTTAAATTGTGTTAGCGTTATACAAAAATAAATAAATTATTCTATCATTTTATAACAAAAAATATGTAAGAGCAATCTGCTTGGGAAGAGCCATATTATTGTCCTTTATTACTGTAGATGTTGTGGCATGTGTGCTATTGTGCTGTCATTGTTGTTATTATAGTTTTTATTCTTATAACATTCTTATTGTCGTTGTTATCTTATTGGTAGTTCTTTTTATGGTTAGTGTTGTACTTAATTGTTAATATCATTATGTTTGTAACTGGAATTTTAATATCTTTTTTTATATTTAGAAGAGGAAATTCATAATAGGTGTTTTATTGTTACTGTAGAACATGTCTTGTCACTAAATTTAACAGAATATGACTTGCAACAATTATAGTTTTGGAGGGAGAAAATATATAAGATTTGGGGTTCCGCATTGCACCACCAAATTTAACATGCGAAAAATATTCCAATTTAATCTGTCCCATATAGCTGCCTTTTTTTTTCTTTCTTCATAAGATGTTACTTATATTAGTAAATCACGTCCAAAATTTAGTCTATCGCGTATAAACTAAACTTTCATTGAAGCATCTAAATCCTTAGAGGCTCAGGGTAAGATTCAGTGCATGTATACCATGTAAAAGATTGGTTGACTTTTGGGCATCATACTTAGGAAACATAAGGAAAACACCCACACCATCGTCATGGCAGATTTATGTTATCCTTATCTTTGTGTGATGGAGGATATGTTACCAATTTCATCTTCTTCTTGCAGAGGTGGTTCTACTATAAATATTGATTTCAATTGGGAATTGATGGCTTCTTAGTGTAGTGGATTCTCTTACTTTGCTGGAACTTCTTTGGGATTTATTATGAATAAGAATGTGTCTTGTTGTTTAGTGTATATGAATTGTAAAATGTAGTGAACAATTGAACATGTAAGTTCAAATGTGAACCGTCCACTAGGTCAAACTGGTTTTGAATATTTGAAATCATAAAGTCTATTGAGTGTGTTTAGATTCTATTTGATTTATACGATGAGAATTAAAACGGGTAAATGGTGATTAAGTCTCTCTATCAAAGGCAAGAGTGTAAATCATAGAGCATGATGGAAAGTAGGAGGAGCAAATAAATTATAAACAAATCAAATCTATGGTTGACATCACACAACCAAAGCTGGATTTGATTTACTGTCTTCTCTAGTGAAAACCGAATTTTCGAGGCATCACTTTTGTATTAGGAATATAGTATTCTCAAGGCCACTAGATTGACGTTTATTGGTTAAAATTTGACTACTCATAAATGCCTAAACATATGTTCCTACTTTTGGTGGAGTTCTCATAGTTTGAAGATTAGTCAAGTTAACTGTGATTTGGACAAGTCTTTGTAGATATCTTGAACAATTAAATGATGGATATTAGTCATGAGTTATTAAACTTCATATAAATGTATGTCAATCTGGAAATAGGAGAGATGATGATGTTCTGTATCAGAACTGTGTTAGCAGTCCCGGGAGTTATAACCAGAATGTAATTCCTGAACGATAGACTTCGAACAAAAATGTGTAGGTATATGAACTCAGCCAGTGATGGGGTATGTTATGAGGTTTTCACCAAGCGATTGTAGGAACATGGGATGCTAAACCTTCTACATCCAATATGGGCACCAATATAAGCATAAATGGTGTGTTAGGTATTTTCCGACTGCTTTCAGGATGTGATCAGAGGTGCTAAAGGGTTCATTAAAATGCATAAAGATGATAAGATGTGACTCGTTCTGCATATGTTGCACTAATTGTTAACTTTCCGATCTTACAAGAAAAATCCCTCTTTATAAAATGTCTCTAGATTGGCGGAGAACTAGTTATGGCCTTATGATCCTAGTTATTTTTCCAAATTTGGCCTTTGGGAAAATATCTTGAAGCTCGAGGCAGCTTCTCCCAAATGCCCCCTAGGTCCAACCCTCAATTCAAACGAAGAAATGCTTATAATCTTTCTAGAAGACATATAATAACTTCAAGAAAGATTAGAAAGGACGTTTTATGTATCTGAAGAAAGCAAAACGATCAACAAAACTGTAGCTTTTACCTTTCTATTGATTTGGTCAAGCTGCATGTATGAGTACTTGAATCTGATAAGTGATATTAAGTTTTTGTACTACATATACAGTATATCGCATGGCATGAGTATATTACCAAGTCTTGCTAGTTAATAGCTTACGTTCATAGACAATGAGTGTTGAGACACTATCTAAACGTAGACACTACTAGCAAGTAACAAAAGTTTTATGTTTGAGTTTTTGACAAAGTGCATAGATATCCTTCTTCTTTTGCAAATTATTGTGATCCGATTATACAAACTTTGGTCCTTTTGGGCATACCCTAGATGTGCAGGGGTACTAAAACGTGTCAAAAGTAGAGAAACATAGAAAGAGTGTTCAGCCAATGCTTTTACAGTGTACACACATAACTACATAAGGCTATGCTCTCCCTTCGCTTATGTCGCAAGGGAGGAATTGATCGAAATTTTGTAATCAATCTAATGCAAGGAAAGGATTGACTGAATTAGAAACATTAATTTGTATTATATATATGAATAGCAAGGTAGTGAACGGATACAATCTTCTTAAGAAAAGACAGAAATTCGCTTCCGCGATCCTTTCATAAAAGCCAACATTGATTGTTTTTTTTTTTTTTTTTGGTATTTAGATGTTAATTGTAGTATCTGTTCCCCTTGTTCTTAATCTATTTGGTTTTAAGATGTCCACATCTTATTTGTTTAGTGCAAGCATTCATCTTTAGAAATCTTCGTCAAAATGGATGTTTTTACAGGTTTATATAATATACGTCTTTGCTAAATCTCGATGAGGTTTTAATTTATTTGTCTTTGGATGTTGAGATATTATATCATTTTTCCTTATGTATATCCTTCTCAGCATTATATATCTTCTGCTAACACCGATATCATCATGGTATATAAACACAGATGGGATATTAGAGTTTTCCGGTCCTGTGAGCTCTTCCAAAGATTTGGCGGTGGCATCTCAAACGAGTCAAAAGGGAATGATTTCTGCTTCACCCTCCACTTCTCATGCCTCCAAATCTACTCTGTATAACATAAGCTCTACCAGTGTTCAAAGGGATATGCTGTCACTTAGAGATGATGTCCATCAGAATAACCTTAAATCCCTTATGACTGATCAGACAGCTGAGGAGGAGTTGCAGAACAGCATATTGTCAAAGAATGGTTTCAACAGCCTGGAAAGCATAGTACGTATTAAGGAAGCAGAAGCGCGGATGTTCCAGAGCAAAGCGGATGATGCCCGCAGAGAGGCTGAGAGGTATCGAAGGATGGTACGGGTAAGCAGTGAGAAGTTGGAGGAAGAGTACACGAGCAAGATTGCTAAACTGTGTTTGCAGGAGACAGAAGAGAGACGTAGGAAGAAGCTTGAGGAGCTCAAGGCTTTAGAAAACTCTCACTGCGATTACTACAACATGAAGATTAGAATGCAGGCTGAGATTGCAGGTTTGTTGGAGAGGATGGAGGCTACAAAGCAGCAATGTGTGTAGACTTGTTGACATGGGACTTTGTTGGTTTGATGATCTTAAAAATGCTGTGGTAGTGAGAAATCAGTATGTAATTTGTTTGTCTGTATTGAACTGCTGCCCTTACCTTTTTAACATATTTTGGTTCTCTCTTTTAATTGTTTTTTTGTTTGTTTATGAAGTAAGATTTTATTAAGGTAAAAATTAAAGTAACAATTGTTTAAACTTGTATGTGACAGTATTGAAATAGATCAGGGTTGAGCACTATGGAACATTTTTTTTTTTTTTTTTAGTGCAGTTGTTTTCGAGGAGCCGTGGAAACTGTAGTACAGTTTTACTATGTAGATCTACCATTATTTTTATTTATTTTTGAAAAGTTAAGCTGGGGTTAAGGCAGATCTCCACCGGATTACATTACAACATAAAGTGAATCTTACAACCCTCCCTGGCTAAGAACAAGAGTATATTCATTAGAAGGACTGAAGGAGGTCCAATTTAGTACAGACCAGCAAGGGTGCAAGTCTTACACACATGACTTACATTACATGACTAGAGAAAACACAAACCAAAGATCCATAGAAACCATGCATCAAGGGTCCAAACTCCAAAGAAATTTGTATCACTATTATGTTCAAACCTTGATAAAGTTTCAACAACTCAGGATGCTCCTTTCTTAAGTGGTTTTGGGCTTTTCCAAACTCACAAAGAATCTCCTGCAATCATATAAGTCAACCCAAAAGGATCAACCTAAACCTGCCTATAATATAGTCTTCCAAATGTGTAATCTTCTTGTTGGATTTAGATGGCACTTTTTTTGATCATGTATATAGGTTCAATCTCACGGCTCACCATGAGATGATTCAAGAGTTACCTTTTTGTACAACTTACCTTGTGAATGACCTACTTGGGGTGTTGCACAGAAACAATGTCTGCCGTCACCCGTCTGCATGTGTCAATAAGAGCTAATAGTCAGTAGTAGATGTTTGCACTTTGAACAACCATGTAAGATGTAACATAGTTACATAGATTATGTTGGATCATGTAAAAATATTATATTAGTACAAAAAAATTTAAAAATGTTAAATATTATATTTCTATTTTATTTTTCAATATCCTCTAAAATATATACTTTCTAAACAAAACAATTACTAGAAGTAAATGATCCTCTACATTGGTAATCTAACATAGTAGTGATTAGTCGACACTCACAATAATTGAGTTTTGAAGTTAAAAAAATTCTTAAATATTTTACCCTTCTAACATTTATAAATTCTACTTAGATGATCAAGCTATATTATTATTATTATTTTGTTGGCTATATTCATTTGTAATATTTTTCTTTTTCTTTTTTATTCCTATTATTATTTATGTAATTATAGCGATTGGTAAAAATTATTTTTTTTAAAAAAAAAAAGCTCTATTATGATTTTTGCTGGCTATATTCATTTTTGAAATGTTAAAAGTTTAATTATTTGATTTTTTTTGTTGTTGTTGTTGATATATTGCAGCTAATGAGATAAGAGACATTCATAAATGTGATTCAGAACTTGCTTATGGGTCAAGAAATGTTGACTCAGCCAGGACATTGGATCCAGGTCTTGTCTACGACATAGCACCAAGTATAATATAACATTTTGATATGATCCAATATAAGATCCAACAAACCTACAATCTCAGTTTGCATGTTAATCTTCATGTTGTAGTAATCGCAATGAGAGTTTTTCATAAGACTTAAGTTCCTCAAACTTCTTCATATGTCTCTCTTTTATCACGAACACAATTTTAAACTTGTTCCTGTAAATTATTTTTTAGTTTGATAAAATTTGTTTTGATGGATAAAAAAAGCTTTATTAATGGATGTAAAGAATACATACATCATCTTATGATCACCTATTTACAATAAACTGTTATAAACAACATTTTATTTTTGCTCCTTTGGAATACATACTTTTGTAAACAATTATTGGAAGCAAATATATATACTCACAAAAATATATATACACTTGTTCATCTTCTCCTCCATCTTCTTCATTATGAAACACTTGTCCATCTTCTCCTCCATCTTCTTCATTCTCCCCGCCCTGCATCTCCAAATCTTCTCTTGATACATCCTCATCCCCTCCTTGCTCCACTCCTTCTTGAATTTGTTCTTTCAGTTGAGAAAAATTCTTTAAGCCTTTGTAAACCCCTCATATTAGAAAAACTATATCAAATATCATTTGTAGAGCAAAAACCCAAGTAGGTAGAGTATATAATTTTTTTATAAATTCCACAATGGTAGCAATAACAGTATAGCCTACTTCGAATTTGAGTATTTTACGCTCTGGAGAAGATAAATAGGGTGCTATTCTTTTTAGTTGAACACAACAAAACAGAAGGAGGGAAAGTTTGGTTGAATAAAAAAGAAACCACTTCAAAGGTAGGGTTAAAGGGGAGGTTTTCATCTTTTCAACTAACAGAGAAATAATACTTAAATTTGAGAAACACCAAATATAAAACAAATCCAACAAAAGAACCTCACTTTTGTTCATATAAAACATTTGTGGACAAGTGTTTCATGGTCTACTTAGACCATGAAGTTGGGATTAGAGAAGTGGTTGTGCAACTTCTTAAGAAAACAACAATGTAAATATCTCTATATATTAGTACAATTTTAAGCAATTAAGTATAAATTAAAATAAATTTATTATTTGTTTATTTTCTTTGTTTTGCAGTGAAGAGAAAAAATTGTTGAAAATCTTCAAAAACTTGAATGGATTTGCTGCATGCCTTTTGTAAGAAGAAGTCCAGAATTTAAAAGGTATGCTAAAAATCAATTTTCACATACTTAAGGACTTCATCTTCTTCCATCATGATCATTCATCTTTCATTTTTTTTTCTTCAGCATATCTAAGGACTTCATCTTCTTCCATCATGATCATTCATCTTCCATTTTTTTTTCTTCAGTATGGAACTCATATTTTGTGCAATTTTTGTATTTTAGCAGTGGTTTGATCCTCCAACATGAAGGAAGAACCACCTACATAGTTTACTTAGACCATGAAGTTAAAACAAAAAAGTTGTTCAACTTCTCGAAAAAGCAAGATGACATGATATATAACAATAAGAAATATTGGCAGTTTATTCGGTTAAAATGATAGTTCACAACATAACTAAGCTTGGGAGATCAAAAGATTTTTCAAGTAAACATATTTTAAAAAAGTATTTTCATTTGGAGTATTTCATGCCCAACATATTTGAATATTAACAATTAGATTATCTCAAAATATTGTTATTTAACATTTTTTATTATGTTATTCAAAAAATCTAATTTTTAAAGAATATTGAATAATTAATGAATTGTATTCACTTAGTAATTAACTAAAGTTTTGGTGCACATTCCAAATTATTGAATACAATTGATAATGTTGGTTGTACTTAAAGATGTTTAGCTTAAAGTACTCAACACTCAAGGCTTATTTGTCGCAATATAACTAAACTATAACAAAAGCTAATTAAAAACCCATAGTTATTTCCTTTCGTTAGTATATAATTACTCTAAGCATGTATTTCTTTAGGTTGGTATCCGCAATCTCTTTTTATTGAGTAATGGAAGAGAATTGAGTTTACTCTAAATTTAGTTAGGACGAGTAATGCACTTATACAATATTTATAAGTAGGTCACGATTTAGATAACTACACCAATACATGGCAAAATGACTATTATGGGTATCAAATATTAGTGAGTTTGGTTTACACTCCAAACTGATTACACCAAAAATGAAAACCAGATTTAGATGAATTTAATCTTAATATTAAAAATAAAAATTTTAAAATATATATATATATATATATATATATATATATATATATATATATATATATATATATATATATATATATATATTTTGAGGGGTCTTCTACAAAATTAATATCCATATGAATAAAAGAAAAAGAGAAGTAAAAACCTAAAGTTATATTGAACACAACATCAAAAAACAATTGATATATACATGTACAAAATAAAATATAAGTTGCTATGATTAATCCAAAAGTTTACACTTATATATGATTTGCTATTAAGAAGTCAAGCCTAGATGGCTAGATTCGATACACCTAGATGGTTATAGTTTTGTGAGTTTGGAGTGTTGTGTATTGGCTTGCAGGTGTACCGGATCACATCTTATAACAACTTTGGTGTCCAGGATCAATTCCAGTGTTGGTTTAGGAAACTAAATATGTGCAGAGTTTCTTTTGGGCTTGGTTTTCCTATCTAAGTTGGTTTCGGGCTTCTCTTTTCTATCCGGGTGTTTATAAATACCCAAGTAACTTGGTTTTATAAAGACAAGACAAGAGAGTAAAAAACAATAGAAACATAGAGATAAAAAGAGTAAGGAAAAAGAACTTTGGGAGTCAATGGTGTATTGGGTTTAAGGTGAGAGATTAAGATCTTCCGAATTCATTGACAAACGGATCTTGTATTGCAAAAGCGGTGTTCTTATATCTAGGTTGCGGGTCGTTGACGTTGTTGGGATTTAATTAATCACTGCATATAGTTCAATATGGAGACAGAGTTTATTTACACTCCAAAATGACTACACCAAAAATAAAACCAAATTTAGATGGATTTTATCTAAAAATTAAAAAAAAAACTTCGAAAAAAAAATCACAGTATACAAGACAGTGGGAAAAAAGACCCACTGTCAGATACTCTGGTCAGGTTGCATAAGCCTCTATATTACGTAGATATGTACATAGTCAAGCTCTTTGAATAGATCCGCGAAATGCAACACTAAGGCACCACAACAAAGAGGAGAATGAGTAGTTTGATGACATTTACTATAAAAACTTTTTGCCCATGTTGTAGAAATGAAAATGTAAATCTTTCCATCCAACCCATCTCAGCTGTGCGAATTCCCACGAGGATGATCACCATGCCACAGTACTAGTCCTTTCGTAGTGGACATTGCCGCCCCAGCCAACAACCATTGAAATTACGTGTAGTTAAAATTGTTAGCTAGTAAATCATGTAATTTATACGCAAGGCACATGAAAATTCAAAAAATTATTCATAATTGTGCTTGCTACAAAGCAATGCACTGCAACGCAATTCTGTATTACCTGCAAACCAAATAGGCAGATAGTGTACAACTGGACATGGTAACCCATGCAAGGTGTACATTACATATCAGCTATATATACCGAGCTCCTTGTGAAATTTGAAAACAGCTTAGATTACTACTATACCCGCAAGCAGAGCAATTAGGTTCAAAACTAAATGAACCAAAACTTAGGTACCTTCGATCTCTTTGTTGGAATTGTTTTCTATGACATTATTGCTGGTTTAAGAATCACAAAGTAATCAACAATTACACTTTCGTTAGTAGTAAGTTTATTACGAAAGTGGATTATATTTTATCAGTGATTTGCATATACCTTCTTCTCTCACAAAAATTAATCCAATTACCAGGGTGAATCTGTAAAGAAGCTAGGTGGGAAAAGATCGATAAAGAGATTATAGTAGAATTTAATGAAATGAGGTCCCATCGATCATCATACTATCCTATTGATCTTTCTTTTTTTTTGGTTGGAATATGTTGAGGGTTAGGCAGACCATTTTGCAGGTGGTAGCTGATAGAATAAAGAAAGATATGAGGATGTATGATGTATCTAGCTACAAGCCAAACTGCATGACTTTCCTATTGATCATACATATATACAAGCTCTTACATTGAATATTTTCTGTTTATCATCGAATTTGAAGGCTAGCACAAGGGTTATGATCAACCTACTTGCTCCAATGATTATCACCACACACATTAAGAACTAAATAATCATTAATCATAGATGAAAAGAATAAGAAACAAATACAAACAAAGCAAAAACAAATTGACAAAACAAACCTCGTCAATGTCACATGGTCCCTCATTCTTCTTATTCATCACAATTTCTTGTACGTAGTACGTACGTATGTTGTGTCATATGTGTGTGTAACACTTTTTTATTTATAGTTTAGATCAGCTTCTACTACAATGATACAATCTACTACTAATAAAAATCTCTCTGTGCATACAGCCTTGACTGCAGTTATGTATGGCGATTTTGATTCTTCTATTCACTTCACTCTATTATGTAACAACCCTGTTACTTGATTCAACAATTAAACAAGAAAAGAAACATAAATCTCAAGTTCATTATGAACAAGAGCCTAATCTCATAGTTCAAAGAACTAGAGCCTCAAAACTTCATTAATTTTCTGAATAATCCTTCTTACAATCTATCATGCCTTTTTTATCTCTCATCTCCCACTAACTCTCGACCCCTCTGATCTAGTGACACTTGTCACTATCTCCTACATTCTTATTACAATGACAAATACTAATATACCCCTACTCAACACAGTCATGTATGGGACATGACATATTAGCTAGGGACTAGGGTAGAGATCAAGCAATCTGTGTATATCAACAACGGTAACAGAAGCATCCATATGTAGTTGAATGATCTGCGTTAGATCTATATAGTGCAACAATCATAGGCTGAAATTTAGTGAGGCGCCTCTTAATATTCTCGATACTGTTTTCCTCAACTTTTAGTGATCAACTTTTCAAAGCTCAATCGTGTGAGGGATAAGTAGTTATTATTAAATATAAATCATATCAATAAAAAAAATTTAAATCTATGTGTAGATATAATGAATATTTGAAAAGATTTGTGTTATCTTCAGTAAGTAATTATTTTTGTTGCACAGATATATATAAATCTCCTGCTCACCACATTTTGGCTCACCATAAATATTCTTTGGATTGCAAGCATTGTTAATTTGTAGGGCTGCTGACCTCCACTTAATAAATCAAAATCATATATATGCTCAAGATGATCGAGGAAGAACAACACTAAGGCTGACAGAGACTGCAAAGAGGAGTAAGAGTAGCCCTGTGAAATTTACAATAAGAGCTTCTGGACCATGTTGTAGACCCAAAATCGTGAATTTCTCGACCAAACCCATCTCAGCTGTGCTAATTGCCATGAGGAATATCACCATGCCCAAAAACCAGTGCCACGGTATTAGTCTTCCCCTTGAAGACATTGTTGCCCCAGGAAAAAAGAATGAAAAGAACGCCAACAACCACTGAAACAATAAGAGAATACAATTGCTAACATTAAGACCAAAGCACACACCTAGAGAAAGAATAGACGTGGCTTGGAAAACTATGATGTTCTGTGCGTAAGTATTACCTGCAAACCAAATAAGCAGATAGTGATCATGCCAAACCAAGAATGCAAAGTGTACATATCAGGTATTATCAGCTCGTTGTGAAATTTGAAAACAGCATAGATTCCTATTATGCCCACGAGTAGAGCAATTAAATTCAAAATCAAGTGCACTAACTTGGGCGCCTTTCTCTTTGATGGAATAGTTTTGTACGCCATTATAGCTGGTTATTAAACATAACAAATCATGATTAGATAAATATCGTAATTTTTATATATCTTAATTATCAACTATCAAGTAAGGTAAAATAATGCATTTACCTTCTCCCCCGACTAAAATGAATCCAATCACCATGAGTACAGGGTGAATCTGCGAAAAAAGAGAAGAAAAAAAAATAGATGGTGTAGTAATTGATAGTAGTAGAATTTTGCGAGTAGAAAAATCTATGTGAATATATTTCTTACATTGAAAATTTTCTGTTTGTTATTAGATTTGAAAGCTAGACCATCACGGAAGTGTATTGCCCAAACAAGAACAAGGGTTATAATTGCTATGGCTAACAAATGCGCCAGCACAGTCACTGGTGTCGCAGACAAAGGGAAACTGGAACCATCTTTAGATGCCATGGCTACCTCAGAGAAAAGAAGAAAGGTAGTTCATACAAGCATTTGTACTATATAAATTTTTTAGCTGATGATCAAGTTAGAAAGAAAACATTGGAAGTAACATTTGTTTGTATATATGGAAAAGACGTAACAAATATTCCCATGTTAATGAAAAGTAGGTGCTTGGCCTGCCCATTGCTAAATGGGAAAAATCCAAAGTCATGGTTGTGCATTTTGGATTATTATCTGGAAGTTGATACTCATACGGTTGAACCTAAGTAGTAGATGGATAATGGAGACTTCTAACAACTATAACAAAAGAGATAAAATGTCATGTTTTAACGTTAGAGTAGATTTCCACTTAAGTTCTTCTAGTTATCACATATCAACATATCATAGTAATACTTGTGCAGTGAACAAATTATAGCCGAAGCACTAGTTATTTTGAATATATTGCATTGACCAAAGTCAACTAACACTTGAACAAGTCAACCATCAATCATGGACAAAAGTAGGACTAAAACCTAGTTATACAATTAAATAGGTCCAAGACCTAATACACTATACAAGACATACCAAATCCTAAGACTATAGGTGTTCCAATCCCGAGATTCTCTTCCAAATGGCGATCAATAGAATGGAAACTTATTTTATCATTACCTAGCAGTTCTCTTTATGGATTTAAAGTTAAGCAATGCAATTCTATCCTTATAGTTACAGCAGCAATACCCCAATAGTTTAATTTTGAAACACTGCTCACAACACATTGTATCTCTATATACAATTTTCAAAATAATGGATTTGAGAATGTACATGTATAAATGTACATATTTTTCTAAAAGGCGCTAGAAGATCAAGTGCTGCCATCTGCATTATATTGTGTGTTTTCTTTTCTTTTTTTAATTTTGCTATGTACAGTTAGTTAGATCTTATTTAATTGGGGTTTTTAGTTTTTGGCCCACCTAAATAATATGTATTTAAGATGTAGGACGCTTTTAATCCATATTTAGAGTATGGGACGCCCTCCGTCAGTTGACTGCGTTGACCATAAATGAAAGTGTTGGTTTTTTCAAAAACCCATTTCTACCCCTACACGTGCTGAGCACGAGATATAAAACAACATTAAAAATATAAGGGGTTTTTAGTTTTTGGGCCACCTAAATAATACGTATTTAGGATGTAAGACGCTTTTAATCCATATTTAGAATATGGGACGCCCTCCGTCAGTTGACTGCGTTGACCATAACTTATTATTTAGGTGAGCCAAAAACTAAAAACCCCTTTTGAGTTTGTATAACAAGCATAATTTGTTATTAGCATAAGATTTTTCTTACTGTAAGATGATTTCTTGGAGGCTTAGTAATATTATTCTTTATCATTTTGTGTTGGCTCAATTATAATTTTGTTTAATCGGTGGTTTTAACAGGGATTTGTCGACACGCAGAAACCCCCAAAACTCATATCTACCAATATGACTGGACGTAATCATTTCTATGACTTTGAAACTTGTGAATACTTAATTAGTTGTGTTATTTTAATTTTCACTTTTGACCTTATGTTGCAGTATTGTGTGTTTATTCAGCGTTGTTCATGGGATTTGCATGGATGGTACAACCACGTAATTATTTGTTTTTAGCATCCCATGCCACGAATGAGACGGTGCAGCTCTATCAGTTCTCACGTTGGGCAAAGGCTCAAGGGTAAGGGATTCAAGATGTTCTGAGGATTTGAAGATCTCAATTCAAATAATATCCTTTATGTTTTGTATAGTTTAATGCTAATAAATATGGGATTCACGAATGGGTTTTAACGCAGTCAACTGACGGAGGGCGTTCTATACTCTAAATATGGATTAAACGTGTCTTACATCCTAAATACGTATTATTTAGGTGGCCCAAAAACTAAAAACCCTTTATATTTTTAATGTTGTTTTATATCTCGTGCTCAGCACGTGTAGGGGTAGAAATGGGTTTTTGAAAAAACCAACACTTTCGTTTATGGTCAACGCAGTCAACTGACGGAGGGCGTCCCATACTCTAAATATGGATTAAAAGCGTCCTACATCTTAAATACATATTATTTAGGTGGGCCAAAAACTAAAAAGCCCTATTTAATTTGGTAGCTAGTATGAACATGTAGACATATATTTAGTGGTTTTTTTTTTTTTTTAAAAGAGTTAGACATATATGCCACTAGAAATTAACCAAAAAGCAAATCGAATGACACATACTAAACTCTCCACCAATTTCCCACCATGTTTTTTAGTCCCTATGTACTATAAAAAAACATGACACCAGCATCAATTCAATTCTTTAATTTCTAATCTCTTTTTTATCATTATTATATGATGAAGTATTGTGGTTATTATCTTTTGTTGGTTACTTAGTGGTCGTATATGTTTATATTTCTTTTGTCTAATGTGAGTATTACATAGAATATTGGAGTATTAAATTCATTTGAGTTGACCTATTTTAGTTTTAGAAATTTTGTAAGTTATTGAAAGAACACGAATGCTTTGAGCAGAAAAGAGAAAATCAAGGCTATCACAATAACATTTTCACAACAACTGATAGTATTTAAAGGAAAAAAAAAAATCAAAACCCTCTTAAAAGTGATCCTAATATTTACATATACATACCTGTGAGAAAAACTATTTAGTTGTCCAAGATTTGCTGGCTGAAAAGGTACTGAAAAAAATATGGAGAAACTATTGGGTGATGTCCATGTTACCACGGATAAAATAGGCGACATCACACATACAATTTTGTTACTCCTAAGTACAGTCCACAAGTTGTGTACAATGCGAAGCTTAAACATGTTATTTACTTTAAGAATAATACCTACTGTCCTTAACTCAAAAACTAAAGATAGATGCAATCGTACTACGATGGCGGAGACAAAGAGATAATTATGAATGATTAAAGAGCTAATTATCAATGAAGATATAACAGTAACAAGTATGCAATCGCTTTTAAGTCAATTATCTCTTTACTCTTACATGATTTTTTTTCTCAAGAAGTAGGAGACAAAAAGAGAGAAAACCATCACTTTATCACAATTGTGGTATTCGGAAAAATAAATCATCAACAATTTAATGAAACTGTTGATGATGTTCTTTGTTTGCTAGCTAGAATACTTACGTAAAAGATTAAAGATTTTAGCATCTGAAAAAGGACTTTTTTGCGGAAAGATTCAATTCAAAAAATAGAAAGAAATATGTTGCTTGTAAGGTTGGACACATTATTCCTGGTGATACCACTAGAATTTTAGACATTATTTGTGAAGATGCACTATTTATTTTATTAGTGGAGAAAGAAGCACACTATTATAGAATCATTGATGATATATTTTTAATAAACAAAAGTATACAATGTTTGAAGAGATACAAAGAGATCATTATCAATAAGGATATAGCGGCAACAAGTATGCAACCACTTTTAAGTCAATTATCTCTTTAGTCATTGTTAATCCAAAAGTTTTTTTTTTCTTAAGATAGAGGAGACAAAAAGGGAGAAAACCATCACTTTATCACAACTGTGGTATTCGGGGAAAAACTATCTTTAAAAATTATCAAAAATTTAATGAAACTGTTGATGATGTTCTTTGTCTACTGGAATGCTCTCGTAAAAGTTTAAAGATTTAATTTTAGCAGTTGAGAAATGACTTGTTTGCGGAAAGATTCAATTTAAAGATGGAAAAAAATGGGTTGATTGTGAGGTTGGAAACATTATTCCTAGTGATATCACTAGAGTAATAGACATTATTTGTGAAGATGCACTATTTATTTATTAGTGGAGAAAAAAAACAAGCTATCATATAATCATTGATGGTATGTTTCACGAACAAAAGTATGCGATGTTTGAAGAGATGCAAAGAGATAATTATCAATGAAGATATGGCGAAAACAAGCATGCAATTGCTGTTAGGTCAATTATCTCTTTAATCATTACTAATCCACAAGTAGTTTTTTTTTTCCTCAAAGGTGGAGGGGACAAAAAGGTAGAAAACCATCACTTTATCACAAGTGTAGTGTTCTAAAAAAAAAAAAACTTTAAAATTATCAAAAATTTAATGAAACTATTGATGATTTTGTCTACTGGAACACTCGTAAAAATTTAAAGATTTTAGCATCTAAGAAAAGACTTGTTTACAAAAAGATTCAATTGAAAGATGGAAAAAATATGTTCATTATGAGGTTGGACACATTATTCCTTGTGATATCACTAGAGTTTCAAACACTGTTTGTGAAGATGCAATATTTATTTTATTAGTGAAGAAAAAAGCAAGCTATTATAGAATCATTGATGGTATTTTTCACGAAGACTTTCCATGTATTATAAATCAATGGAAAAAGACAATCTGATGTTGCAACACAGTATTTTCTGAAGAAAATAGTTGACGAGAACAAAATTCCCAGTTTATTGTCTTGTTGATTGTGATCCATATGGAGTTGAAATTTATAATGTATATACATGTGGGGTTTGAAGGTATGTCCTATGATAATCTTAATCTGGAGTATCAAATTATTGGGTGTAATGCATGAGGATTTAACTACTTATAAGGTAGCAGACTGAGAAATATTTGAAATGACTTGCAATAACAAAAGAGGAGAGAGCATTAGAGAAAATGCAATATTTGAATAAAAATGCTTGATTCAAGGTGATAATTTCTCTTTCTTGATGGACACGTATCTGATAGACAAGCTTATGGAAGAACTTGATCAACTTAAGAACACAAGTCCAATATTGTATCCTATGGTATTAGAATGAGAGACTTCATCCTGCTGAAGGAATATAACTTTTATTTTATTTGAAAATTCTAAGATTGTTATATATTAGTGTCCTAGTTGTTTTAGGAGTTAACTAAAAGGTGTTAGATACCTTAGGTATTTGAGTCAATTTTGAAAATTTATGTAAGGGTTATCTATATAAGGAGCCCTAGATGCAATTTATCATGGCTATGAACAATTCAATCAATTTTATCAAAATAAATGTCACTGGGTACACATTGTATTCAATATATATAGGACATTAGGACCCATGCACTTTCTTTTAGTAATTAGCAACTTTGCGTAAATTAATTATGTTGATTTTTATTCTTCTCTGGCCCTGCTACACATTTTGTACTGAACATATTCCTATCAAGCTGTATCAATATAACATGCTTCTTAGCAATCCAGGGTTTCAGTGATTTTTTATATTGGGATCATATCAAAATTATTTTCAGTGTAGTATATAATGTCTAACAAATCTGTTTTGGTGTAGCACTCTAAATATTGTCCGAGAAATAATGTTTTATTTTTACCTACCAAAAAAAAAAAAAAAAAATTGTCCGAAAAACATTCTGCTCTTCAAGACGTAAATATCATCACAACATAAACTGAGGGACTCGACATGTATCTACTTGAAATCAAACCAATTTGTACAGACACCTCTGTTTTAGATGATGTAGATCCCATGCTTTTTATTGCTCGACTTTCCACTCCAATACCTAATTGCATGCAAGGGAATAAAGTATATATGTACCTCATCCTCATCCCGCTTGGTGAAGCAATATCGAATACATTCGTGAAAGACCAGTATAACATCAGGGTTAGATTGTCTAATCAGACTGGGTAGTGTTGTAGGCAAGTAGCAATTTACATTTACTTTTTCAAAGAGATCTATATGATGGTTGTTTCATTAAGAGATATGATGTTCTAATCCCTAACAAAAACGTAATGGGGCATGTAGAGCAACCAGATGAGTTGGTGTACTAATCCATAGATGGTCAACTTTTTTTTATTCCTTGGAGATTGCACATAATATTTGGTATATCCAAATTTTGATCAAGTGTACCAATTGTTTGTCTGTCAATTTTGATCCATGATTAAGTCTTTTGACCTACTTATAATCATATATATTGGTGCCGTTCCATACTACAGCTAACACATTATTGCTATCTTTGGCACAAAATGTAAGTCCAACCAACTCAACAACACTTATTATTAACATCCACAATACCAACAACCAGATAAAATGTTCATTTCAGTTGTTGTACTTTACACATTTTTGCAGTTTGATCATAGAAGTTATTTTTTGTCAGCTTGGTCATAAAACTTACATTCCGTTATCAGTTCAGTCATAAGTTAAGTCGTTGTTAAGAGCAACTTTGTTTACCAAACTGACTGAACTGATAACGGAATGTAACTTTCATGACCAAAATGACAGAAAAAAGTGTTGTGACCAAACTGCAAAAACGTACAAAGTATAATAATGACCAAAATGAACATTATATCCCAAGTCCCAACAACCAAAAGGAGCATTCCTAGATAACAATATTTCACAAAACCTTTCTACATTCATAACTGATAATCTGTTGTCCTGTTTGAACATAAAAGAAAGCACTCCGGATGGATTTTCATAGTTCCAGCTCTACAAATGACCAAGCTTGGGGCCAATTTGCCAACTTTTGTCTAGAATATGAATGTGCCTAATGTGGCTGTTGGCAGGATGAAATGCAATTGCAAATTTGCAATTGTACGCGCTGGGTTGATAGTCCTGTATTTGCCAGTGGAAACATTCTCATACACTCACATAGACAAATATGTAGACTGCCTTCCAGAAATGCACCATATCTGGGTTGGTTCTGCTAGGTTTTTTTCTTTTTTTCTTTTTTTTTTGGAAAATACCCCAATAGGGGGTGGGGTTTGGCTGGACCCCTACCTGTATTTAGAATGCACAATATACTTGGTTCTGCTAGTTTCATATATTGATGTGTGTGTTTCTTCTTTTATCTCATAATAATCGTATCAATCCAGCTCCAACTCCTGTGCTTAAAATAACCCTGTCCTAATTATTTTGATTACGCCATAATGCCATATAAGGCAATTGGGCAAGTCATTTTTCAACCTAGTTGGTTTTAACTTTTAAGACCTGATAGGATCCTGTTCAGTCATTATCTAATGTGTGTATATTTTCTATTGGTCGATCTCAGTAAACTATTTGATTTCAGATCTTTTACCACTCTCAGCTGTGACTGTGAGAAAGAATACTGCAACCGGGGATCCATCAGTATATTGGATACTCTTGCCTGGTTTTAATAGGCCATCAGCAACACAAGTTTTGTACAAGTTTGTTGATATTAGACTGTACTTTTAATCGCCACACGATATCGAACTTCTATGTCGTGCTTTTGTAAGCAATGCAAAACAAAGGCCTTACCTCCAATATAATTGATATTGGCACAACACACTTTTTTTTTTCTTCCTCGTACAAAATCCCATTCCACCCTTTGATTCAAAAAGAAAAACTTGGAAAATTATATAGCAATGTTGCTTATTGAACAATGATAGATTTAGTAATCAAACACTTTGAGTAGATCGGGGAAGGACAACACTAAGGCTGACTGCCACAGCGAAGAGGAGAATGAGTAGTCCGGTGAAATTTACTAGAAGAGCTTCTTGCCCATGCTGAAGATGTAAAAATGTGAATCTTTCCACCAAACCCATCTCAGCTGTGCTAATTCCCATGAGGAAGATCACCATACCCAAAAACCAGTGCCACGGTACTAGTCTTGCCCTCCTCGTGGACATCGCTGCCCCAGGGAAAAAGAACGAGATGAAACCCAGCAACCACTGAAATTATGTGTAAATGACATTGTTAGTAAGTCATGTGAAATGATTCATAACTATGCTTGTTACAAAGCAATGCACTGCAGCACAATTCTGTATTACCTGCAAACCAAACAGGCAGATAGTGGACATGCCAACCCAAGAATGCAAAGTGTACATATCCGCTATACCAAGCTCCTTGTGAAATTTGAAAACAGCATAGATTCCTACTATACCCGCAAGCAGAGCAATTAGGTTCAAAACTAAATGAACCAACTTAGGTACCTTTCTATTTGATGGAATTGTTTTGTATGACATTATTGCTGGTTTAAGAATCACAAATCAACAATTACACTTTCGTTAATAACAAGTACATAGATCATAGCATCTTACTACAAAAATGGATTATAATCAGCCATTTGCATATACCTTCTCCTCCCACCAAAATGAATCCAATTACCATTAATACTGGGTGAATCTGTAAAGAAGGTGGGAAACGTAAAAGAGATTATAGTAGAATTTGGAAAAAATGAGGTCCATCATCATACTTTTCTATTCATCATACAAGTTCTTACATTGAATATTTTCTGTTTGTCATGGGATTTGAAAGCTAGGCCACCCTGGAAGTGTATTGACCAAACAAGCACAAGGGTTATGATCGACCCAGCTAACACATGTGTATTAACCATATTTGTGAGGTTGGTCAATACATTAATGAATGATGATGATGTATAATAACATGAACAATAACAAGATAAAGAGAACATAACACCATTGTTTACGTGGTTCGGCAATTGTGCCTACATCCACGGAGAGAGAGAATGATCTTTATTATAGTAGTGGTGATACAAGATGGGAGCTCGATAATGGAGAGAGCTCAAGAGAGAGATGAGACCTGAGAGGTGAGGTCTCATCATGAGAGATTGGGGATGTCGTTGATATTGAGACCTCACCATGAGGTCGTGTTGGGAGCATTAGGCCATCAGACCATCTGAGCAGAGATGAGACCATGCCTCGAATGAGTAGCTTGCCTTCATATTTATAGGCTTACAATGTAACTCCATTCCTAGCATTTAATGAGGTAATGATGAGAGAATATCTTTGTAGTAATTGGCTTTAACTTTGTAACTTGTGCCATCAAGAGAGAGTCCATTAGATGATGACATGTGGCACCATGATGAACGGTAGAGATGGTGCCACATGTATGTTGTATGTAGTACCCCTACATAAGCCCCCTCTTTTTAGGTTGAACGAAGTTCGGGCTGAAAAGAAGTAATCGAACCGATCCAGCCCCCAAGATGAATGAAATGTGGGGGTCTTTAACGAAGTCGATCCGCCCCAAATTTTGATGAGCTTGATCATTGAGATTTGCAGGACGCGATGAAGGTCCCTTGTGGTAATGGCAACTCGATCATAACTTTGTGTGTAGCGAGCTAGTTAGTTCCAGGGAGACCTGGTAGCTCGTTCAGAAGGCATGTAGACGAGATGGACAGCTGCAAGCAGGTCGTACTGAAGTGGGTCTTCTTGTATGCATGGGTTGTTGGTCTCAGTCATGCTTTAAGGTGGTCGCTTTTTTGTGGTCGAGTTGCATAGACCTGATAATGTTAGCATGTGAAACATTATAAAATTCAATAAAAGACTTACATGGAATTGTACGTCTTCCTTATGACTTGTATGTACTATCTTTGTCGCCTTGTGACTGGACACTTCGATAGATATGGCACTTTGGAGTGCAATGTAGCTCGTTTGAGAAAGAACATTGGTTGACCAAGTGTTTTGAGAGTTGCTTGGAACCTTTTGGTGCCCGATCTAGTGAATGGTCGCAGCGTGGAGACCTGTTTGACAATTCTCGGGCATGTGGCCTTTGTGGGTCTGCATTGCGTTGAGAGTGAATGCGTTCGACCAGGCGTGTGGCTAGAGAATTGTGTTTGAGGTCGTCCCGCATACGAGTGACTCACTAGTCAATAAGGGTGGCCGTATTGTATATCAAGCATTTCACTTGTAGAGAGTTCAGTGAAAGCAATGTAGCACATTTGTGCAAAAATAGCTCATGGGGAGTGAGGTCGTGTTCGTGTGACCTGCACATAGAGAGAGCTACAAAAAATATCATTAATAGCTAATTGTGCTAATAATAAGTTAATTTCATTAGATAAAGTGAGAATAGCTCCCTGTATGGCATAAATGTTCTTGAGGTCGTTGAAAGACCTGTAGTTTGAGGAGGTCGTTGATAGACCTGGTGAGGTCGCGATGAAGGACCTGGCATGAAGGACCTGGTATGAAGGACCTGGTATGATGGACCTGGTATGAAGGACCTGATAGGTCGTTGGCTTAGGGACCTGAGAGGTCGTTGGCTTAGGGACCTGAGAGGTCGTTGGCTTAGGGACCTGAGAGGTCGTTCGCTTAGGGACCTGATAGGTCGTTGGCTTAGAGACCTGGATATGAGGTGAGGTCGCGATGAGACCTGAGCTTGCTAGTTTAGAGACCTGAATGTATGAGGAGTTTTCTGCAAGACCTAAGAACTCCATTAGTGGGCTTGATGAGAACTGAGCCATAGTCAACATCATTAAAGTGGTTTAATGTTGAAAATATATAACAAAATTGATTGTGGGTTACTGGTGGCCACAAAAAATGTAACTGATGTGAGAATGTAACTCTTATATATGTCAGCATAAAGCATGTGATTGATTATGCATGTGATAGTAATCAATTGATGTGGCTCATGAATGAGAGGAGATAATCATGGATGAGTTATGAGAATAAATTGCTACATAAATGCACATGTAATGGAAAAATGTTGAATGACCAGTAATAGAATGGAGGTCGATTTTGCCTTTCAGTAGCTCGCTGGTTCATCTCAATGACCAGTAACAATAAACAGAGACAAATGAGGTCGCTCTTTGGTAGCCCGTTGCCTCATCTCAATGACCAAAAAATATTAAAGTGATACTTATCTTTGCTTCTGCCGAGCCCAGTAATTGTGTAGACAATTTGCTCCAAGCCCCCAACTATGAGTTGCAATTCTTTCATTTCAAATTCGATGAATTTCTTGAAGTCACCACTTATGAAACAATGGTGTAATGGTGGGGTTGGTGGGTGGAATTCACTTGAGAAAATCCCAAGTCCCTGTAGTCGGCGCCAAATGTATTAACCATATTTGTGAGGTTGGTCAATACATTAATGAATGATGATGATGTATAATAACATGAACAATAACAAGATAAAGAGAACATAACACCATTGTTTACGTGGTTCGGCAATTGTGCCTACATCCACGGAGAGAGAGAATGATCTTTATTATAGTAGTGGTGATACAAGATGGGAGCTCGATAATGGAGAGAGCTCAAGAGAGAGATGAGACCTGAGAGGTGAGGTCTCATCATGAGAGATTGGGGATGTCGTTGATATTGAGACCTCACCATGAGGTCGTGTTGGGAGCATTAGGCCATCAGACCATCTGAGCAGAGATGAGACCATGCCTCGAATGAGTAGCTTGCCTTCATATTTATAGGCTTACAATGTAACTCCATTCCTAGCATTTAATGAGGTAATGATGAGAGAATATCTTTGTAGTAATTGGCTTTAACTTTGTAACTTGTGCCATCAAGAGAGAGTCCATTAGATGATGACATGTGGCACCATGATGAACGGTAGAGATGGTGCCACATGTATGTTGTATGTAGTACCCCTACAACATGTGCCAGCACAGTCACTGGCGTTGCTGACAATCGGAAGCTCAAACCATCTTTAGTTGCCATGTTTTCTTCAGATAATGAAAAAAAGTTTAACAAGAGTTTCTACTCTTAAGCAATCAGCTGATCAAGTGAAAAGGTAGATGTGTTTGTAATTTTATATAAAAAAGACGTAACAAGAGGACAATGTTCTTTTAAAGTAGGCCTGGGACAAATGGTCGAATCCAAAGTTTTGGAGAACCTTCCTATGTTTATCAAAATGTGCATTCTGGATTGTTACTGGAAACTCCTAGTTTACACGGTTGAACTTGTGTTTAGTAGATGGAGACTCGTCAATGCCAATGCCAATAACCATTAACAAAAAGACTATTACAATCCTGATGTCCTAGACGTTTGGTAACTCAAGTCCCTATCTCTATACTTCTCATACAATATCGCGCATTTCAGCCTTTCAGGTATCTTTCCAAACTATACACATCACATACTGTGTTGCTAAATAAAAACATACTCTATGCACTTCATATGATGGGAAAAACTGGCCAAAACCTTGTGGCAGCATCTGGAAAGAATGAGATGAGATGCCCGAGGGAACATAGACATACAATGGAATTAGCTCCTACATTATGAAATATGCTAAATAGGCCCACACTGTTATGGAAGCAAGACATAGCACAATAGGAGACCTTCTCAGGCTTCAGAGTGGTTCCTCGTGAATCAGCTCATTTGGCCAAGATGACATGAACCTGTACCACTGTCAAAATTCAACTCCTCCCAAACGAGGGGTACAGAAAATTTTCTCAAGGATAAAAGTAATAAATAACATAACTTGATTAAGCAAAAGCATTCCTGGTAAAATGTACTATAAACTGTAATAATCCATCTATATAAAGTTATAAACCTGTTTCTATCAAAAAGAACCTGCATAAGGATGAGAATATATGCCTCGTCTGGCTTTTGTAAGAGTTCACACAGTGGAAGAAGTGGAAAAAATAGACAACAGTATTCAGAAAACCTTTGATGGTCTCCATTCAAAAGTCAAACCCCAATTTCGCCGTCTTTACACTAGGCTCAAAATCATTTGCAGTCTACCTCATCCGCAAGTTTCATGGCAAAGAATGCCATTCTCAATTGGCAGTGTTTCTGCTAATTTGACAAGTAAAATCCTTCCTACTTAACTACACCTACGGCCTTGTCCACCCCATTCTCAACACCATCAGCCAGCTTCTCTCCTGCCATCATTCCACCTAAAACAGTGTTGGTGATTCCATTGCAGTCCTGCTTCTTTGTATAGTCTTGTTTACTCTTGGGAGAAGCATTACTGTTACAGTTCAATCTTTCAGTCCCACTGTAATTATCCGATGGAGTTAGTGTTTCAGCAGAAGAGTTAAGAGGAACTGCACTAGCTGAGATTGACTGTTGTGGAGATGCTGGAGGACCAGAGCCTGGAGGCAAGAAAACTCCAGTTCCAGGGAGTGGAAATCGAGGTGCAGGGTGCCTTGGAGGTGGGACAGCTGTCCATCCAGATGATGCAGGTGGGAGTGGAACTGGTGCAGGATAAGGCATGGCTGGTGCGACTGGGGAAGCTATGAACACTGGCTGCATGTTGTTAGGTGGTGGGAGGTGTTGCTGGTGGATGGGTGGCATTGGCAATACCCCAGTTGTTCCAGCTGCTACAAAATGCTTAGAGCCAATAGAATGTCTTACATGATTTGACTGGTTTGAAGGCCTACTTGGTAATTGGCCCCAGGACATGGGTGGTGCTGCTGCAGATGGAAGGAGATGTTGTCCATCTGTAAGCAAGAGTTTCTTTGGTTGAGCTTTAGTCAAGGTAAGAAGGATCCGCTGCCTTCGCGTGGAAGAGATTGCATGTTTCGCGAAATCTGCACTTCTACCTTGTATCAAAAGCAGAGATCTGTTCATATAAAGATAGAATCAATTAGAGTATATCAAACCTCTTACAACATAAATTGGATGAAAACAATGCTCAAAATATCAAATAACATGGATTAAACTTCAAAGATGTGTTTGATTGATGGAAAAATGTTTCTATGAAACATATTATCTTAGAAAATGGTAGACTTTATTTCCTGTACTAAACCTTACGGCCATACTCAGGCTAAGTGACTTCAAGAGGTAAGTAATGACTGTAAAGTCTACTGTAGAAAGTTTGGATGGCAATCTAGAACTTATCCATGGTCCACGAAGCATGGAGGGAACACTTAGAGATTACAACGATAAAAGCAGAAGGATTTATGTTTATATGCATTTTGACAAGTATAACAAAAAATTTACATTGTAGATGTCAGAGAAGATGAGATAAAAGGCGACGTTTGCACTTCCACAAATCCCTGCTTAAATCAATCATGATGCATGAAGACTTAACATGTCACCTACCCTTTCTAAAATGTTCAGAACAAATCCACAAATATGGAATAGACCAAAAGAAGAGTTGAATGTTTACCCTGGGGATAGTGAAAGCTTAAGAGAGCCTCTATATTCTCCAGGATGACCTACTCCAATAAGTCTACCAAAAGTCACATCACATTCTGTCAAGGACAGAATGCAGACAGGCCTTCCAAACCAAGGTGGACACACATGAGGCTGTGAGTGATCCCCCTGCGAAAAAAGAGACAAAATACGTAAGAATATGTAAGTTCGAAAAACATGTCTAACACCGTTTAGAGCATTCCTTAAATGAAACACATTCTTACTTCATTAAAAAAGTCAATAATGCAGGAGTCCGGTTTAACAGCAATAACTTGCGAGCTCAGTAAATGGTCGATAACATCTTGCAGCAAGACAGGGATGGCTTCCATCTTACGATCTGTAAACTCAAAATTTATACCGAAGGGTATTGTTTAAGAAAGAATTTTTTTTTATCTTGTCGAAAGAAACATACTGAATATAGATTTACTATAAAAGACATACCTTCATAATTCCCAGTAAAAATTTCATCTTCCGGAGGTGCATCTACAATGGGTACTCCCAGCTGAATCACTTCTCTTCCACGTCCTTTCATTGGCCTCTTTGAGGCCGTATAAGTCTGTCCTGCTATTTCATCAAGATATAGATGAATTATTGATCACAATCATAACTGGTGCTTTAAATGATTTTAGCAAAATCTCAAGGGACTCCAACAAAACTATAATGCCTTGTAAGAAGATCAAATACATAATTATAAAAACAAGGTTACCATTATCATTCCAACACCAAATAGATAAATAGACTTCTCATATAATACTACGACCAACACATCATTACTTTCTTTGAAGAATGTCCGGCAAGATTCAACACAATTCTCCAAAAAATGACCATTTTAGAAAGATTCTCCACACAACACATCCTTCCAAATAGCATCTTATACCAACACTGAAAATTCCATCTCTTTTTTGCCTATAAGTTGGGGTTCCTCAAGAACCATGATACTAGACATGGATCGTGCAATAGATTGAAGATGCTTTGAGAGTTGAAAGCTTAGAAAACATTTTTAAGTTTTCAAAATGAATTGATTAGAGTAACATTGAAGGATAATTCACGACTATGTATCAGAACTGCAAATAGTTAAGAAACCTATTGCATTCTGACATCGAGATAAAAACCAAGTTATAAGTAGAATCACCTCTAAGTTGTCCTCGTCTCCCAGAAGATCTAAACTCATTTGCCAGTTGAACAATACTTGATATTTTCAAGCTATCAAATAGTTCTCCATACAACTTAAGTCCTTCCACGACATTAACCTAAGGAACAAAAAAAAAATTAACATTCAGATCAATCGAAATCATGATACCACATAGTCATAACCTATGAGAATGATTTATCTAATACAGGATCCTACCGCCTTTCCATCAAGTATCTCAGTACCAACAAAAGTTTTGGGAATAGGAATCAAATATTGTTCCTCATCCTTCTTCTGCATCAAATCTAAACCAATGTTCAGGTTTGATGTGCCCTCAATCTTAACTGCCTCAGCCTTTGTGTTTTCAGACTCTATTCCTTCCAAGCTTCCAGAACTCTTTAAGCCAACATTGTCATTCAAGTTTGCAGTACCGACAATCCCTGCAACCAGCAAAACAAAAGCATGTTAATTTACAGCTCTCGATTGTTAAGTTGTTTCTTATATGAAAAGAAAACATTAATGAATAAAACGATAGCGAGAAATATGATTTGCATATGTTGCTTCTTAGTTTAAATAATTTGTTTAATTTGGATTCATAGGATTTTGGTAGTAGACCTTACTACGCCCCTTGATAGATAGTTCAGTACATTTACATATCTACCATGCAGCTTCTATTAATAAGCAAAGCCCACTGCTTTTGGAAAGGTGTAACAATCCTTAGGAGTGTGGATGGTGTTATGGGAATGTTAAAGTCGGGCTATCCGCGGGGTTGTAACTAGATCGTGATCTCTATTACATTTGAGGAGATGAATATGCAGCAGGGTGTATGACAAGGATATGGGAGTTCTTCAGGGTCTACAAATAATGTAAGTTCAAAACACATGAAGTGGCATTGAGTCATTACTGTATTGTTTATAATCTATCATATCATTAAAATTTGGAATATATTATAGCAAACCTTATAGGTCACAAGGAAATAATATTGCTTGCCATTAAGTCGTGTACTTCTAGTCTAACATGTAAATTACAAAGAAGAAGAAGAAACATAAATAATCATATACCATATCAACAAGCTCCATCATTTCATTACTACCACACAACACATTAGTTCCCTCTCCGACAAATCTACATTTTAGAGAGATTGAGTTATCCCTTTAAAGGGCACCGATAAAGCCACACTAAGCTTCTAAAGGACTTTCAATAAAAAGTTACAAATAAGGTTCAAGAGATTCCAGTTTTTTTAGCTTTCAAGGCACAAAATCATGTATTTAATTTTAGAAGAGATAGAACAAAGCTCTTTTAGAAACGAGTGGATCCTTAGCATTTCTCATTCCCAAATTGATTATTTTTCATAAAACAAACAACTTTTTGTAAAGACTCATTGAACTTGGCATATCAAGAAAAATTATAATGACGATATGATAAACAAGCCACAAAAGTTGACATTAACTAATACAGTATGGATTCACTAGAGAAAATGTGTAGTTTGCTACCCTCTTTTTCCTGTGCAATTGATGAAATGTTATCATTCAATTTTCCAGCTTCCACCTTTTCGATGGTTTCTTCACCCTTTTCTATTTTCTCATCTCCTTTCTTTGAATCCATATTAACTAATTGCACTGACGAAATACCATCACGGTTGTGATTATCTGAACTGAAATTCTGACTTTCCTTGTTTTCAACTCGAAACCACTGTCTAGTAGTAACACCTTGAGAACTAGTTTTCTTGGCATCCTTGTCTGAAAACTTAACCTTATCAAAATGTCGCTGCTGTTTCTTCCAAGCTGCTTGTTGTAATGCAAATGTGATATCGGCAATTGAAAAATACTGTTGCATATGAAGAACAGGGTTCCAGTTACACCTCCTCTGTTGAATATAACTCATAACAAGATCATACTCTCCAGGCTCACTAGTAGACCTAAAATGATGACATAAAGAATCAATAATTGCATTTGCCGCAGCAAATTCACCTCTTAACCATGAAATAAACCTATCACGATCATCCATAAACCATTGCCGATGATGGATCTCAGCACCACCACCACCACCACCACCACCACCACCAACAACAACACTTCCTCCATTACTTGGAAACTGCATTTTATCCGAGATCACTACATTTCCTTGCGGCATTGCCATTGAACTTCACTACTCTTGTTTATATCATTCCAATATATAACTATCTCGATCTAACTTACTTAGATCTATTAAAACAACTTAATCTCTATATAATTTTAACACAAAAATCAACTTTTCTTAACTTATAACACGATTTCTCTTCAAAAAAAAGTTCAATCTTTCAGAAAATCAAACTATGATTGTAGAGAGAAATCAAAGTGAGTGCAATTTCTTGAAGTGATTTAAAACCAAAAACAAAAGATCCAGTAGAAATATTAAAAAACAAAGAGAGATTAAAAGAAATCTTCTCTAATAAAGCGTAATGCAGCTAGGTTTCAAGATCAAATCTCCAGATCTGTGTTGTCGGCAACAATGTTAATTGTTAACAACCAAAAAAAATAAAAAAAACTTCTTTCGAAATGTATAGAAACTCAAGTTCGTTAAAGAAAAAGCTTCTTCTGAAGATCTAGAATTGCAGAAAACGAGAAGAAGAAGGAGGAGAGAGAGAGAGAGAGAGAGAGAGAAACTTAGGGAGCACGCATGTGCTCGTGAATGGTGGGAAAGCTTGTTATTGAAGAGGAGTGTGTATTGTGTAAATGTGAAAAGAACCAGAAAGGAAGATTCTAGTTATAGCAGTGATTAAATTAGCCATCCCAAAATGTAATGGGCATTATCAATTAGTCCCGTCAAACTATCTCATTAATGATTAGTCCTTTTTTTTTACCAAAAGTTAATTTACAATAATACCCTCTATTACTAGTATTTAAAGTTTAAAATTGCTATTAGAATTGAAAACCGCCAAGTTAGTGGTAGTGTAACAAGTGGAATTACTATCAAAAATTGCTATCAAAATTTGAAACCGCACAATAGTGATATTGCAACTTAGTGGAATTGCTATTACAATTTTTTAGAATTACATAATTAAAAGTTAGCAATTCTTAGAATTGCACATATAAATAATTAGCAAATTTTTAGAATTGCACGTAAAGTTAGCAATTATTTAGAATTATAAAGAAAGTTTGTATGTTTTAATAAAAACTATAACCTATGTATGGGTGTAATTAACCCTAGTGGATTTGAATTAATTACCCAACTAATTTATAAACACCCAATCACAAAATACCACATGTCAATAATTAAATATAACCTATGTATGGGTGTAGTTAACCCTAGTAGACTTAAATTAGTTACCCAATCCAAGTAGCAATTTTTTAGAATTGCAAGTGTCAATGATTAACAATTTTTTGGAATTGCGTAGTTAAATAGTTAGCAATTTTTAGAATTGCAAGTGTTAATGATTAGCAATTTTTTGGGATTGCATAGTTAGATAGTTAGCAATATTTTAGAATTGCATAGTTAGATAGTTAAATAAAAAAACGGTTAAAAACGATTTAAAATGATAGTATTGTCATTTAAAAATATAAATCTGAAAGTTTTAGTTTAGGATAAATTAAGTCAAGGATTGGTTAATAACTTTTCCAAAGAAAAAAGATCTGAGATTAAGTAATATTAGAAAGTGAGACTAATCATTAAAGCCAAAGTCAAACAGGACTAATCCATAAGTAGGGTGGGCTAAATGGGATCTAGGACTCATTCTTTGCTAGTTATAGAGGGTAATTTTAGTAATATTTTAGGTAAATAAGTCCTTTTTCAGATTTCTCTTTAAAGTTTACTTGAACTTGAGAGTTGAGACTAGTGATCTGTAAACACCAAACGGTTTTCGGCAATTAGATTTCATTGATCGAGTTTAATGCAAAGTCGTTAAACCTCACATCTCATCTGATTGATCTGACTTATCTCTACTACTCAAACGGATTAATATGGGTCGGGTCAAATTTTTACTGGGTAAAAAATGATCCATTTCACTTGGAATTTAATTTTGGGTCTGTGACTGACTGTCCAAAATAATGTGGCCAATCCACCAGGACTACTGTATGTCTGTTATATCAGTGAAATGTGATGGATAATGAAGACGATCAAGTAGGCAATATTAATTACTAAGATCACCAAACAACATGCCTTTTCTTGCTTGAATATTGTCGTTGTCGAGGTTAATGAGCCATGAACATATCTAAATTCATGTTCAATGATACTAAAAGCAAGTTGTCGCGTGTTTTAGAAAAAGAAAATATTGTATATGAAACTTAGTAGAAGATAGAAAATGGGAGAGTTTAGAAGTATTTAATAATTTATTAGCATTGGATTATATAAATTGTCAACACTTATCCAAGATTTGGTAGGTGTGTTTTGAATGAAGTTATAGATCTTGAAAAGAAAAAAAAACTTTAGGTTACATGGTTATTGTTCATACACATCACGGAGTTGATCAGTCTCATACTCTCATAGTCTCATTCTACATGGATCACATCTTTTTTAGAGCCGCATAAGGTTAAGAATGGGAAAGAGCTAGGAATCAAAATTCCTTTTTCTTTTCTGTATCTCGTTTTGGTTTACCTATTTTTTTTTGGTAAAGATTAATCAGGATTACTTCACTTCCTGGATAGTTGATATAAAGAGATGGGATCATGTACTTTAACTTTTATGTGTTTACGATAAGAATTTCCATATCGGAAGCTATGAGAAAATTTATCCATTAGCTCATGAAATCCCAGTTTTCATAATCAAAATTTGTCATGCATGCATCTGGCCATTTGCAAATTGCAAGTACATTCAAAGATGACATTAGAGCTAATATACTACTCTAGCAACAAAGTTTTGTAAATGATGAAATGAGCCAGGAAGAAGAGAAAGAGAAAGAACAGCCATACGAAAAGTGTTTTCAACCTAACTCAGTCGTCACAAAGATATCATACAATGTTTTTAAAAGGTATCTCATGATTTCATACTGTCTCTTCCCAAATATCTCTAAGTCGGTAAGGCTTTTACAGTACATATCTAATGGGCTAGACCTGGGCCGAATGGACTGGACCTGAAGTCCAGCTCGAATCCCATTTTGGACAGGTCTAGCAAGTATAAAAACCTCAATCATCACGTGCAAAAAAAAATCTTGAATCTTTTGTTTTGTCTCAATCTGGGCCAACTATCATTCCAACATGGCGGCGGCTGTTGCTCTACACTCTCCACTGATCACTAAACCAAAACCTCTCACTCTCATCTCCACTTCTTCTTCTAAAACCCTAGCAACAAATCACTTTCTCTCTTCTCCAAGTAAGTTTCGAATCTGAAACATTGTTTTCTTCAAACATTTTGGTAATTTTCTTTTAAGTTTTCGAATTTTTGTATTGTTGTTTAGAAATTAGTTATGGATCGATTTCGATTCGAAAGGATGTTGGATTTACATTGAAACCATCTGCGGCGATTACTGAAGTTGAGAATTCTAGGGTTTTGATTAATGTTAAGAAGATTGAGAATCCGATTGTGGTTATTGATAATTATGACAGCTTCACTTACAATCTTTGCCAGGTTTCCCTTTCTCGATCCTTTTTATTTAATTTCATTTCTCCATTTTTTTTTTTGTGAAATTGAGGTGATTTAGCTTGTAAATGTAATTATCACAGGAAATTGCTATGTTTTTATGGCTTCCCTTGACAAAATTGGGAAGACTGTGTGTTTGTGTGTGTAATGAATCCATTTAAGAGATGGATAACATCGCTATACCTAAAAAAGAAAGAAAGAAAAATGTAGAGGTCTAAAATTGCAAATCAAGTAGCACCACACATATTTGTGAATTTGCAGTGCTACATTAAGGACAACAATATTGGGTTTGTTGGTACTTGTATAAAAAATTGTAACCTATTCTATTGAAGTGGCACTCTTTGCACGCACTAACCATATTGATCCCCCTCCCAACTCCCCCTCACTGTTGTTGCTTATCTGGTTGTATGGTTTAAATCCATGAAAGATATTTGCTTGTATTTCTGATTTTTTTTTTTCCTTTTCTTTTCACTTGAAGTACATGGGAGAATTGGGCTGTAACTTTGAGGTCTATCGGAATGATGATCTAACTGTAGACGAATTAGCAAGGTACTGTAATTTCACCCTTGCTGATCTACTATCCTTTTGATGTTAACTAAGTTTCTTTGTGTTGGTCTCCCTTATCATATGACTGGGCGATAATGCATTGATAGAAAATTTTCTTATATATCTAACATTATCTCGCTGCACATACAGGAGAAATCCGAGAGGAATCCTCATTTCCCCAGGACCAGGTTGGGAGACTCTGATATTATTAGGTGTTTTATTTTTGATAGTATCTTTGCATGGTTAACTGACACAATTTTATTATATAGGTACTCCTCAAGATTCGGGAATCTCATTAGAAACCGTTTTGAAACTTGGTCCTACTATACCTGTATTTGGTGTTTGCATGGGATTACAATGCATTGGTGAGGCATTTGGAGGTGAGTTTTGTTTGCAAGTTTATCTTCGCTACGATAAGTTAATTTTTTTAATCACCAAAAAGTTATCAAAATATGTTGAAATTTGTAAAAGGTGTCCAATACTGAGATTTACCTTTATGTTTTGCAGGGAATGTTGTCCGCTCTCCTTTTGGTGTTGTGCATGGAAAAAGTTCCCTTGTATATTATGATGAACATGGGGAAGACGGTTTGTTCTCTGGATTACCTAAGTAGGTTTTCATTCACCCACTGTATATGGTTTACATTTTTATAGTTATTTTTGCTCAAGTCGAAGTCCTACAACAAATTCATACCCAAATGTTCTGGTCTGTTGTTAAGTTAAAGTTAAGATGCAATTCGATATTTGAGCTTAGTTAAATTTCCTTAATACTTTTTAGCTTGTGATTTAGAAGATTAAATTTATATAAATTGCAGGAAATTTTTTACTTAACAACCCATCTAAAATCTAAAAAACTAGCATAACACTAGAATTATATAAATGACTTACCTTTACTTTAAGAGCAGAATCACAAGACAGTTAAAACTATGCACCAAATTACATATGATACTGGTGGACTACAGATCAGTGTAGAAAACCAAAATATTCCCGGTACCCAAATACATGGTAAATAACCAGATTGAGAAGCATATTTCATGTTCATCATGCACTGCCTCTTGAGGACCTATTTTTCCATGTGATATCTTCTGATAAGCTACAGTCTCCTTAGCATCAACAAACTCAACTGGGGTTGAGTTGCGGGTTATGATTTTTAAGCACAGTATTAAAGTCTGTAGAAAAGAGCTCTGACCTTTTGAAGCTCCAAGGATGGGGCATAGTGTTTGACTTTACGTCTCCCCTGGCTATTTGCATATCATAGTTTCAATCTACTTTATTTTGCTTTGCTTGATGTAACTGCCTTTTTTATATATGATAGTATATGATTTTTAATCCATTGCATATAAAATTATTATCGGTAGGTCTAATTACAATTTTATTCTATGGTAGCCCTTTCACTGCTGGTAGATATCATAGCCTTGTGATCGAAAAGGAAAGCTTTCCTGGTGATCAACTTGAGATTACAGCTTGGACAGATGATGGCTTGATAATGGCTGCTCGTCACAAGAAGTATAGGCATCTCCAGGTCAGAAACTTTTATGGTTAGATGCGATATCTAGTGTTGATCATAATGTGCATAGAGTCTTATCTATTACAGATTATCATAACTGCATATATTGTATCGAACGCATCCACGAATGGTATATATAAATTATACAATACATCTGTCGCCAAGAACCTGATGAGGTTTGGAAGATGTGGTATTAATTCTAGAAAGTGGCAAAAAAAAGATCTTCGCTAATTTAATGCAGTCCAATGTGAACAGAGTTGATGAGAGAGATTTCTAGGCTCATGACCTTTTCCTTCCTTTGGATGAAGAAAAGGGAAGCTTTAAGTTGAGGTGCCTCAAAACAAAATGTCTGCACATACCTCTACAAAATTTTCTTTGATTTGTGGACCTTTTTTTTATGTGCCAAATTTCTTACATTAATTTTTGTAAGGATTAAGGAGCCATATTACAAGGACATCTTATTGGATCTCGTCGGCCTAGAAAATGTATATAACAAGCCACACAAGCACAATAGTAAGGCAAGGTCACAGTCCTAGAGTGCCAGCTTACTTTAAAACTCAGTTTGGGGGACAAGTTTTGGATTCTGTGACTCCTGACTATGATATATTTACAAATTCTTTGCCCCTTAACCGGCAATTGTTGAAAAATCTTGCTTACTTTCTGTTTAAATAATATTTGAACCGCAGGGTGTTCAGTTTCATCCAGAAAGCATTATTACTAGTGAAGGGAGGACCATTGTTGGAAATTTTGTGAAACTTGTGGAAAGGTTTGACGCTGAATCTAAGAAATAGGCATGTGTGCTGTGTACTGCCAAGTAACGCTTGTTGGGAGAATATTTTGTATAACAGAAGCCATTATTTGTTATATATGCAATAAGATTCAGAATGTTCTGTACATTGAAGCTTAGCTTTTATAATGCCATCTATATTGTTATAGAGCAATTTTCCTTGTGCTATGAGTTATGGCTTCACAATGTTTAGGTCATGGGATCTTATAAGGCAGTGGGGTGGTATAAGTTGGAAATTTTGATATGTGACAGCATAATGCTTGCGGTGATGGTGTTTGTCTGTATCATTTCAGTTGAATGGTTAAAAGAAGATACATTATTGATAAACAGATATTTTATTTAATATTTGTCAGCAATATTTTTAATGTTAATTCAACTCATTAGAAGTAAACCAAAATTACATAATAAACACACTCAAACAGTTTGAGTCAAACTTGTGTTCAACCCGAAATTAATCAAAATAGCTAATATGTTATGAATTGAAAATACAAAAACCCCAAGCCACGCACACGCCTTTGCTTGCAAGAATTAGAATGCAAGGGATAGAGACAGATCCACAGCAAGGCCAAATAAAAGGATGAAAAGGCCTGTGAAGTTCATCAAACGAGATTCATTTCCATGCTGAAGTCCCATGATCGCAGCTTTCTCCATCAACCCAGTCAAGGCTGAGCATATTGCCATGTATAGAAGAGCCCTTCCCCCGAAAATATGCCATGGGAGCATCGATTCTCTTCTTGCTACTGATGATTTTGATAGCCAGAAGGAGAAGAACCCAAACAACCACTGCAAAATATGAGATTTTAGTCACAGATACCAAAATTTTACACAGGTATGCATTTTGAGTTCAAAAAGGTTAAATCCCCTGTTTTCAACCAAATTTTAAGGAAAAATATGTGGTGCTTTTCAATTTTCATTAAAACATAGGAAGTCCTAGATAAGAGACTACAGTATATAGATAAGTAATCTAAATTAATTTCTAATAAAAAATAAAAAATAATTTCTAATCAATTTCAAATCATTATATATGTTTTGGAAATACTGGTTATTTTTTTCTCAATTTATTGACATATAAATAGCTTGACCTTTTTGGTGAAGGTTCTTACCTGCAAGCCAAACAAGCAGAATGTTCCCAGGCCTATCCATGAATGCAAGCTATACATATCAGATAAGCCGATCTTGTCATGATACTTGAAGACAGCATATATACCGATGATCCCCAGTATAATTGCAATAAGGTGCATCACCATGTGAAAAACTTTCTGTACTTTCCGTTCTGCTGCAACCGTTCTGTACCCCATAATTGCTGTTCACAAAGTAGACCATCATTAACATAGTTACCATAATAAAGTTCACAAGAAAATGGCTTAGGCTATAGACCAGTTTTCCTTTATATACAGTGCGCCATTACTTGGACAAAGTGCAGGATTGTAGAGATGAAAGGAAAGTGGCTTAGACTATTATTATGAAAGTAATACAGTATTCATTTTGAGTCCATCCATACCTTCTCCAGCGATAAATATAAACCCGAAAAACATAAGAAATGGGTGCACCTGCATTGGACAAAAAAGAAACAGATTCATGACTATGGTAATAAACTACAACATGCGCCTAGGCCATCGGCTGCCTCCACTCCAATTCTATATAAAAGTTAAACAATGCAAAAGAGTTACGTTGCTCACATTGAATATACGATCTTTGTTGTTGTCAGAATCTAGATCAATTCCTCCACGATAATGCAACAACCAGATGAGCATAAGAAGGATGGCCATAGCCCCAAATAAGTGTGCAATCATTGTAACACGCGAGGCCATTGGCCGAAAATGAGGCCTCTCTGTGTACATGGCTTGCCAGTTGTTGGTAGAAAGTATTATGATCTGATCAGTGAAGGTAACAACAAGTTGTTTGAAGTACTTATATACTGGAAATTCTGTTCTTGATTAGGATTACTTTACTTGTTGGGTTTGGTATCCTAGTTCCTGCTTAAGACAATTTTTCTCTCCTTTACATTTGAAAGGAAGGAGATGTTGAAGAGGAAGGAATCTCATTTTGACAAAAAGGAGAAGTAATTCTGATCAAATTATCTTTTGAAGTACCAATCACATTTCTAAACAAAATCTTTTCTTAAACAAAAGATGTTAATATGTGGCCAAAGTTGCTGCCCTACCAAGAAAAAGTAAGATAAATATGCCAAAGTGATGAGACAACTAAAGAGTCTAAGAATGAATCAACCTTAGCCAAAGTGCAAGGAAAATATGAGATTTGATCAACAACCAACAACAAAAACTACTTTATTATCAAACTTGTTACTAGAGAAAATAGTATATGACCAAAGAAAAAAGCACACAATTTGTAGATCAGGTCACCATAAAAGAACCATGTCATCCACTCCACTCTAGCCTTTATTAAAGTTTATATTTATTCAATTACAAGGAAAATCCAAGAAGAAAAAGAAAACGAAAACAAAAATCAAAATGCTATGTATGGACTATGGAGTATGATAGATTACTGAACTCATAAATGATGTGGTTCTTCATGAGAACAGCCAAACTAGTGGACGTGTCAGAATTCCATCCATTAGGACAAACTGTACACTTCAGACTCTTAAAAGGTGTTGTATGCCTGGTTCTTCTCTCACTGAAATTTTAGTGTGAGAAAGATGGAGGAGAATGCGATCCGTTTTGGCATTATAGGATGTGCACAAATAGCCAGGAAGGTATCTAGAGCCATTGATTTATCACCCAATTCAACCCTCTATGCAATTGGCAGCCGTTCGATTGATAAAGCGAAGAAATTTGCTATAGATAATGATTTTCCAGACACCGTGAAGATTTATGGAAGCTATGGTGAAGTTCTTAATGATCCAAATGTGGATGCTGTGTACATGCCACTTCCAACAAGCTTGCATGTACAATGGGGAGTCTTGGCTGCTGAGAAGAAAAAACACTTGCTTATAGAGAAACCAACAGCTCTGAGTGTAGCTGACCTTGATCTGATATTAGAGGCATGTAGATCAAATGGTGTACAGTTCATGGATGGAACTATGTGGTTGCATCATCCTAGAACGACCAAGATGAAAGAAATGCTTAAAAATACACAACTATTTGGTCCACTTCAGATGGTAAGTAACCAAGTACATACTTGATTAAGGGTCTGCGAACCCGCAAACTGGCAGGATATCTGTCTGACTGTTGTTGTTAATATTTCTGTAGATTCACAGCACATCAACATTCTCAGAAACTGAGGAATTTTTCAAGGACAACATAAGAGTGAAGCCAGACTTAGATTCCCTTGGAGCACTGGGAGATGTGGGGTGGTACTGTATTGGAGCCATCTTATGGGCTACAGATTACAAGCTACCCAAAACTGTAACAGCACTGCCAGCTCTCAGCCGCAACCAAGAAGGTGTCATCTTAGCCTGTGGTTCTTCCTTCGATTGGGGTGAAGATGCCCAAGTAGCGACTTTCTATTGTTCTTTCCTTTCCAATGTGTCCATGGACCTTGATCTATATGGGAGTAATGGATCTATTCATGTCAAAGACTACATCATCCCTTACCAAGAGAACTCATTGGCATTTGATCTGACACGGCGTACTCATTTTGCGGAGCTCCAGACAGGATGGACTGCAAAGCCTGAGAAGGTTCAAGTTGCTGCAGAATTACCTCAAGAAGCTTTGATGATTCAAGAGTTTGCTACCTTGGTTGAGCGTGTTAAGAAGTACGCGAAGACCCCAGATGATAAATGGCAAGAAATCAGTAGAAAAACTCAGCTAGTTCTGGATGCTGTCAGTAAGTCCATTGAACTTGGCTTTAAGCCTGTTGGTTTATGATCTGTTGAACCAGGGTTGTAACAAACAGCTTGATAATAAAGAGCTGAATTTCCAGATACTACTGGGTGCTTTCCTTATTTCTATATAAGCTGTTGTTCCCTGAACTCATACAGATGTCTTAACCTTTTATCATACAGATGCCAGTATATATAATAAGAGCTTCCGTCAACTTTGGAACTTTATATAAACTTTATACCAGTCCATTGGTGAACTCATGATTGTGTTCGTTCGTCCACCGCTAAAACTCTCAATCTTACAGTAATATCTAAGCATATGTTGTATCTCCATGCAAATAATATAATATCACAGTTGATCACCTTAAAAGAAAGTGAATCAAAGCAAGCACACCTAATGATGCATCATCTCAACTCAGACATCTTCGCATGAATGCAGAAAGGTCTGGCTCGAATGATCCCAATCTCCTACACGTAATGGCAAGAACCGATTGCTTTAAATTTTTGGGTGTCGCCTAGGGGTGGAGAAGAATAGCTGCAAGAATGCTTTCTAAGTTGAACTGAAATGTCACACAATCCCATAATATATTTAAGTGGGAATGGATTCAAATCATCAAATGTATCACATTATCAGATGGCCGTACCAAACTATTTTTCATGATAGATATCTAGCTCCTAAGAAAAGAACACCTTAAATCCCTAAAACTGACTCCGCTCAACATGTTAACAGACTGCGGTAGAATGGAAGAGTAGATGCAGTTAAAAGTAAACTTTGACGAAGAACCTTCGTTGTGGGAAAACATTATGATATTTTGATCTACAGAATGTTCAATTTGGTAGAAATTTTTTCCTTAATTCATAGACATCTTATATAGTGTATGCCCTATATTGCATTTGGAGAGGATTACCATTTATGAGATTCAACCTCCGACTTTGAGGATAAATAAGTTATTCCCATAAAAGGAGTGAGACTAGAGTGTCGCAACTGAACAGCTCGTAATATCAGTTACTTAAAAGTGGAAGGTAAACTAAAACAAAGATGTAACTTTATATACACCTTATATATTTACAACATAAATTCACTTCTCAGTCAAAAGTTGACAAGTATCAATGTATCATACCCACATCATCTAACCGCAAGGTCCTAAGCTAAAAAACAGTTTCTAAGAAGATATACTGCATGACAATTACCACGAGATAACATCCAATAACTCAAACAAGAAAAAAGTGTATCATCAAGTATCATACTATTAAATAAAAGCTAAAATTACATATTATGAGTTTACAGCTACTAAAACCCTTAAAAGTGCAAATTAGAGGATGACCTGATAATAAAGTGCAGTTGAATGCATAGTGTTCACATGTACAATCTTCTATAGGATTCAACTTGATAGTCAGTTTTCCATACTCAGCGAGCCCTTCACTCCTCAGGATCTACGATGAATTAGTTCATAACAAAGTGATACCTTGAATCCACATGGCTCTCTACATCCCAAAGGAAAGAACCAAACGTCACAGCCTCTAACACAAGCCTTTTCAAACCCACAAAGCTAATCTTGATTTGTTCTTCTTTAGAAGAATCAATAGTTCCCTGAGGTGTGATAACAATCTCCGGTCTCCCGAACAGTGCATTAGTGTGGTTCTCAATGATACTATCAGCCTCCTTTGATCTTCTTGCTGCATAACTCTGCAGCGTATCTGCATCAATTGACATAACATAGTTCCGCAACCTAGACGATTTGATAGCACTCCCAAACCCGCCAGGGCTGGGTTCACCAGGCCAAGAAGAAACCTCGGGATGGGTTTTAGTTGGCTCCACATCACGCACATTCTCACTCCTATTAGGTCGTCTCAACTCCTCATTTACCGACTGCACAATATCATTGTCTTCTTCATCCGATCCAAACGGAAGAAGTTTCATGGACTTCTCAAGTTGGAAGCGCTGATCAACACGCTTGAGAAAATACCCATACATAACTGAAGCAGCATAAACTTGCCCAACCCTAATTTTACTAATCTGTGCCACTGCATTAGATTCCCCTAATCGGTTTCCTAGAATAAGACCAAGGTGGATCTTAATCATTTCGTAGGCTTCCTCTGAGTGAAGCACTTGCAGCTTCTCCTCTTCAGTTGGCCAACTATCAACTTTTCCAGAAGGATCAAACGAGCTTGAAATTGAAGGTATCAATGAAACATCTGCATCCATAAACTTCTGTACAATTAATGCATACATTATTTCCTCAAGCGCCTTTTTTCTCTCATTAGCTTTAACTTCAGCAATTCTCCTACAATTTCAATTAAAATCTTGAAACTTCAGCTCAACTACTCTACAAATAAAAACCATAATAGAAGTACCAAATTATCAAAAAAAAAAAAAAAAAAAAAGATTACTAATTTGCTTCTAACCTGTACAAAACAAGGTCTGTTCCAGTACTAGAAGGCTCTTCTTTGGGGTTATCATTGACCTTCTCGGCATCACGATCAGTTTGAAGCTGTTCAAGTTGTTGATCAACAGCAGCAGGAACAAGATGAGGATGGCTTTTCAAAATCTGAGATAATAATTGACCAATTGGTGACTCTAATTGAAGAGGCGCAATTGGAGCATCACTTAGAGAACCAGCTGAAGATGATGATGATGCCCTAACAACACAGCTTCTCCTTCTTCCTCCTCCCAACACCAATTTCTTTTGCCCATTCTTAATAACAGAAATTGAACCACAATGTTTCTGTTCATTCACAACAATTCAAAAATCAAAATTATAAATTTCTAACTTTTTTAAAGAAAAACAAATTGAAACTAAAGAGGAAAGAGGAAAGTGTGTAAAAATCTTCTTACCTTTAAAAATCCATTAGAAAGATTCAATTTTGATCCAAAATAAAGAGAATCTGTTCGATTTACTGATTTCACAACGAGATTTGAAGGTTGGAATATACTTGATGAAGATTGAAGAAGAGTTGTTGTTTCCATCTTCCCAACTGCAAACAAAAAAACCCAAAATTATAAGCTTTAAAACCATCAAAACCCTAACTATAGTTTATCAAATTCATCAATTTCTCCATTAACATACCTTTAGAAGAAGCAATCGATAAAAAAAAAGAGGGATTTTTTTTAAAGATTTTGTTGAGGGGATTTGAAGAGAGTGTTGAATGTTCGCGCGAGCTTCTCTTTCTCTACAAAAGAAAGTCTACACGAGTGATAAGGTAGTTAATATAGACTTGTAATTTCCTCAAATTGACCTTGAATCTTATCTTTAAATAACGAATTTACCACTACTGTAGGGTTATTTTGGTAAATGTAGATGAATAAATTTGTTTGGATATTATTATTTAATCGAAAAAAGGACAAATGGATTCAGAGCTTCGAGATACCTCTTTGGTTGATGTCCTACAAATTGGTCCGGTGGATTAAGGGTACACCACAGAAAACTGGTATCAGAGAAATATATGTATGGCTCATAAGGTTACAATTGTTGCTGACTTGTGTAACACACAGTCACACACATTACTTTCTTCTACTATAGTGGTATTTTTCATGCATATGTTGAGTGTAAAATTAAATGAAATTCGTCACGAGATTCACAACCATAAAAACATACTACTGTACATTATAGATAAAGAATGAGATTGGTGTGTGTGTTTTGGTCTCAGACTCCAACCATAAGAAAAATATCTGTTCAAATTTGGCATGAGAGATTGGTCTCTCTCAGGCTCTCAGCCACTGGTGACTTCATTTTAAAATTTGCTGTCAACAGTCAACGTGCAGTGCAAAGTGTTTAAGAAATAAAACCTTTTTTTTTTTTTTTTTTTAAGCTAGACATGTGTTTGGGAAGTTTGTGTTTGACCGCAAAGCTATACAGTAATGTAGGTTGGTGTAATGGTACGTCTTGAATTCTGTTTGATCTTAACCAACTTGAAAACTTACTGATAACTGAAGCTTTTACTCATTTTTATCCAACTCAATCAAATCATCATAACATTCAAGGCAAAAGAGATAGGGTTGTTTAACAGTATTAATTAATTAATTAATTTATTTAGCACAACTGCACAAGAATGAAGAATGCATATGCATATGGTTCTTGCGGAATCAATACACAGTTGTGTTGTGACTTGTGAGTTGTTAACTCATTCTCTAAACGTAGCACTGCACGTCTGCACTAGTACCGTAGTACGTGCGCCAAATCGCAAATGCACTAGGGCTGGGCATGGTTCGGTTCGGTTCGGTTTTGGCCAAAATTGGCAACCGAACACCTAGTAGGTGTTTTGTAAAAACTAAAACCGAAACCGAACTGTTTCATTTTTGAAACCGAACCGAACCAAATTTTTTTTACTAAAACCGAAACATAACCGAACATGTGATTCGATTCGGTTAACCGAATAAAACCGAACCGAACACCTAGTAAATGGGTTGGACTGTTGGAGTGTTGGACAAATGGGCTGGACTGCTGGAGAGATGGGCTGGACTGTATACAAAATTACATGATGGGCTGGACTATATACAAAATTACATGTTCGGTTCGGTTTTGGGTGTTCCAAAATTTTCGAAACTGCAACCGAACACCCAAAGCAGGTGTTTTACAAAATTAGAAACTGCAACCGAACATGTAAACATGTAAACACCTTATTTTCGGTTCGGATCGGTTCGATTCGGTTCGGTTTGCATGTTTCGGATCGGTTTTGCCCAGCCCTACAATGCACCATGTTTTACGATATATCGTCCGATACGAGTACATATATCGTCCGATATTGTAATGGACATATGGTGTGTTAAAAAGAGTTATTTCGGATCTTTGCACGAAGAGTTTTTTTTTATTAGAAACTACAGAGAGAAGTGAAGAAGAGATGGGTGAAACTGAAGAACATCATCCCCGTCTTATTCTCCATGATTTCATCTCTCTTGATCTCTGCAAGGAGCTTGAATTCATACACAAGAGTTGCAGCGCAGTTGGATATAGACCTAACGTCTTCTCTACTACTCTCTCACATCTCATTGCTACCAATTCTGGTCATCTTATCTTGCCTTTCGTCTCCATTAGAGGTGGATTTTTAATTTGATTAATTTCGAATTTTATTAATTAAAAATTGAATCTTTATTGAGAATTTTAGTTTGAAATTGGCAGAAAGACTAAAAGAGAAAGCAGAGGAGTTCTTTGGATGTGAATACGAACTCTTTGTTGAATTCACTGGTTTGATCAGGTATGGTTATCATTTGATTACTGCAACTGCTTAGAACCCCGAACTACGCAAATTTAAGCATTTGGTTAGCTAAAATACCAGTGGGAAAGAAGTTTAACAAACTCTGATATATCAATTTTTTGGTGACTAATAATAAAATGGAAATACGAATATAACAGTTACATATTTTCATGTTTCTTTTGTAAACCAGTTGGACTAAGGGAGCAAGTATTGGATGGCACAGCGATGACAACAGATCCTACCTCAAACAACGAGACTTTGCGGTGTGTACATGACTATTTGTGTGTATTTCCTTGCTTACTAGATTCCATATGAGGATTTTGTGTCCTATTCTTATGCATAATTAAGGAAGAACTTTTCTATGTGTAGTACAAAACTAGTTGCTTTAGGAAAAACATGTATGCATTTACGGCTTGTCTCATGGTACAAGCTGTCAAGCTCCTCATCTATAATTTAGGGAATGATGTGCAATATCTACGAATTTCTGTCTTCTGTGATTTTTTCTTATATTACTCCTACTTACAGATTATTTATAGGCAGTGTGCTACCTGAATAGTCACGGCAAGGATTTTAAAGGTGGGCTCTTCCACTTCCAGGATGGTGAACCTGCAACCATTGTTCCCATGGCTGGAGTAAGTGCATCTAATTACCATGTCACATGACGAAAGTTATGTTTGAAATTGAAATCATTGCGAGGGGGCTTTTTATGTTACATTTATGATTTATGGAAAGTATTATAGGACATGCATATTCTTTTAGGTGGGAACAGTAAAGTGAGAAACAAATAAAAAAGCAGTTGGTTGCTCCTCATTGCAATACAATATGTAATTCTGTTAAAAGCTAGCTTATCGAAATATTTTATTAAGGACGGATGGGATGCTCATAGCTAAAAAAAAAATCGTTTAATATTGCATAATATCTTGAAAATAACCATGAATTTTGTTGTCCCTTTTCAGGATGTTGTAATGTACACAGCTGACAGTCGCAATATTCATTCTGTAGATGAGGTAGGTCTCTATTAGTGAACTCATTTCATGCATTTTGATTATAGACTTCTCTTTTCATTGTAATTTTCCAGTGACAAAAACTTCGAGCGGGGGAATCCTTTCATCTTTTTAGTATATTTGCATGTCTTGCTATTTTGTAGAATCTATTGGTTGTTGAGTCTACTCCATTTTCTGATAACAGATTGCTGATGGTGAAAGGCTTACATTAACATTGTGGTTCAGCCGTGACAGTTCATATGATGAGGATGCAAAACTCATTTCTCTTTTCTCTCAAAGTCTCTCCAATAGCCAAGATGATGATCCTGTTTCATATTTGCCCTTCCCAGCGCCCAGTAACATGTATTGGTTTTCTGCGGAACAAGCTCCTTCTCATCAATCAGGCTTTGATATAAGCTGGGCAAGAGTGCATATTCTTGGTTATAGTTTTTGTTTTTCTGATGATAAGATTTGCGATATTAAATCAGAGTCTTCATGTGATCTCTCGGAGCTACTGATGAAGCCATTATGGTTAGCTAGGGATAATAAGATATTCAATAAGGAATTTGTCAACAGTTTGCATGCTCTGCAGGTATTCTTTTTACTGTGTCTTAACTCTTAACATCAATATTGTGTTGCTAGAAAGTATATAAAACTTTCTTAAGCTTATGAAAAATACACAAAAACCTTTTGGGGGAGATTATGGGTATGTCCATCTGTAACCACACTCAGCGTATTGGTGGTTGTGGAACACGACTGTCAGATCTTCTAAAACTAATTCCTTGTAGAAAATCATAATAAAGCAATCTTTTTTATACAAGTGCTTATGCCGTTTTCAGTATTTTAAGGTATTTTGAAGCTGTAATTTAGATTTTTCTTTGACTTATATGTTTGGCTTCCGTTGAATAGGTGGTGCAGTTTTACTGCTGGAAAGTATCTGAGTTACATGCAATCAATGTTCGGGCAGAGGTTAGGAGTGTCGCACAATTATTGATGTCACATACAGGGAGAAGTTGCAGATTGAAATCTATTCCTCTGGGTGATCACGAACTTGCCAAAAAGGTTTTCCACTTTGGATCTACTAATGAGTACACAGAAATTTCATTCGATTGGACAGATTTATATTCTGCAGTTGTTGGTTGGGAAACTTACAGTCATCAGTTGCGTAAGAAATTATTTGCAAGTTTGTCATACTGGAAAACGCATCAATCAATTTTTCCTGTATCCTCGCAGGAAATAGAAGGTACGACATTGCTTTAGGGTTTAATGTCTTTTTGTGGTGAGATTGTTGCTCTTCGTTCTTTTTATTTATTTATTTATTTCTTCTTTTTCCTTTAGGAGGTGGGGGCTACACGTGAAAAAAATGGGCTCAAAGGACTACAAATAATTCATTGCAGCCTTCCATATATTTGATTAAATGATGTCATCTACATGGCAGAGTAAAGTTGTTTGGACTTGTTGAATGAGTACAGAACCTTGCCGAAAACATCATAGAATACAATTTTAGCATTAGTTCCGGTCAATTGCATTGACATGAAACCTTGTCCATCGTAGAAGAAGTTCACCCCGTCTTGGTCCAGTCCTTTAACATCACCCCTCCATGCCTTTGAACCTGCTCCACTTGTTAGGAAATGGATAGGACTGCACACACACATGCCAAAACCAGAGAAAGGTTTAAGTTAGGTTCAGATAAGATGTGGAGATGTTTCTTACAGCACAGTCTTCAGTTTGATTTTACCTGGTGGTGCTACTGATATCTTCCAAGCAATGGTCATGTCCATTCACATAAAAGTCGACCTCGTAGGCCTGAGTTCACAATAGGATTTAATGAGATGGGGATTCATTAGTAGTATTTGCATATATTTAGCAATAGAAATTATGTTTAACTTTAGCAATTGAAATACCTCAAGGATTGGCAGGAGCAGATTTGTAAGTTCTAAGGTGTCACCATGATGCCCAATGCTTCTAATTGCATGATGACCAACTACAATCTTCCACTTCGATGTTGACTCTCTCAATGCCGATTCAAGATCCTATAAATGAGCTTCTTAGTCTCTTTATTTGAACCAATTTAGAGATTATATCCAAGTGTTTTCTTTTCTTGATACATTAGGATTTGTCTTGCAACAAAACTTACCTTTAATATTGTTGCGATATAATTTTGCCTTGGAGTCACTCCTCTCCAGTCATACTTCTGGTCTTTTGGATTTGTGAAGTACTGATCTACTAATGGAGTTGTGTCGATGAAAAAAAATTCCACAATTTCTAGTGTATATACAACCATAATAAATAAAATTAGATAATTTTCATTACTGGATATTTCAAAGCAAATGAAAGGAAAACTAACCTGCATCAAGAACAAATGATCTTAAGCAAAGCCAGCGATGATCGATTTTCCTTAGTATGTGGCTGAATTGGGCTTCAGCATTGCCTCTATAATCATGATTACCCAAAACTGCAAAATTCAAATTGCCGAAAGAAATAACAAATTATTATGGAGAAAGTTAATTGATGTTTATATTGTTCTATACATTGACAGCTAAACTTACCACTGTACCAGGGCTTTCGCAAGCTCTTGGCAGTATAAATATTGGTAAATGACTCCTCAAATGCAAGATCATTTACACTTGTCAATCCATCGTCATAAAAATTATCTCCAGTGGATATAACAAAATCAATATCCAGCTTGCTTCCAATCCTTCCCATCTGTTGTACACATTTAGAACTTTCAGTTTGAATTTATTTTCTTTGAGAAATTAATCATGATCAAGAAACATGATTACATGTCTGAATCCAATCAACTCAACTCAATTAGAATTCTCAATTATTATGCAAAGTTACACTATTTCACTTGGAAATTGGTATTAACTCCAAATTTGCGTGAGTTTGTAGTAGAATTGTCTCACCTTTCCAACTTCTGATATGAAATGCAGTGTGTGACATGATTTGTGTTTGTACTTTGTAGGATTGGGGGCTTTTGAAAAGATTATGAAAGCAACCTTCATGTAATCATGTGGCAGTTAGGATTAGATTAGGATTGAGTTAGACATACAAATTGAAATTATAATGCAAAATGAAGAATGTCTTCATATGGATAATCTAATATTCTAATGTAGTGTACGTGTTGATGAGTGCAAAGATATCAAAACAAAATTGCAATAAGAACCACCACAACAGTTCTTGATTTTATCTATCTTGCCTTTATTTTATTTTTGCATTATTGTTGATGTATAACATCATTGAAAAGGAATATAATAAGTAAAGGCATTTACCACCTATCTATCATCTCATCCATATATTTAGGGTAGGTGTTAACCTTTTTTTTTTTTTTTTTTTTCGTCGAAAAACAAAAAGTAGACATGTTCAGATGTTCATACGTCTTAATTAACTAACTTATGCTGAAATCGTTTATTTAATTGAATATTATAGTCGAGAGATTGTTAAAAATATTGAGATCTACAGCAATAATGCAAGACGCAAGTATTAGATATATATTAGAGACCACAAAATTGTTCATGCATTCTTAACAAATTTACAAAAATTTACAAATCATTCAAAGGTTTACTTAACAAAATTCTGGATTAATTTATTAAACACAAGATATGATTTTCTTCCTTTTAACATTTAGACAAGTTCCTTGTGTCATAGTATAGGCTTATGTGAATGTTGTTTATGCTCCCCAAAGCATCTCTATGGCTATGGCAATATTTTTTCTTGCTTTAGTGCAATAAAGAAACACAGTATCGCTAGGTTTAAGCCTACCTTCCCCACAAGAAACCAATTAGTAGGGTGGATTCAAGGACAAGTCGACAGTTTGATATATATTGCCAACTAATATATTTAATATATACAGCTAATTAATTAACATGCTTAACGATGGGTTTTTTTTTTCTTCCTTAACCATGGTTTAGAAAGCCTAACTAATGATCATGGTTATTTATTTTTATTTTTTGACACAAAAATGCTAAAATTTTTTTTTGCTGTATCCAGAGATGATAGAAATCTCAAATGAAAAACAGAACTGAGTTGATCAAGTTATATTAATGGTGGATTTTTGCTGTATAAGGATACTGATGGAACAAAAGGGGGAGACAGAGAAATAATAATGAAGCATTACAAATGGAAAATAATGTAAAAATGTTCTTAATTAAGAAAAATAATTCCAGGATATAGAGAGAAAAAATAAATAAAAATAGACCTGGAAGGCAACATTAGATTGGTTATACGTTCCTCTTCTTCCCCAGTCTCCAACCACCAGAAAGCTAAGTGACCCATCTGCTTTGGTTTGATGTTCCAGTCTTTGTAAATCAGCACAAGTAATTGAGACGAAAGACAACATAACCATGAACAAAAAATACAAAGCAGCCATGGTGGTGTTGAGATTGATGACTTGAAGAGAAAGTTGATGAAATGAATCTCTTCATCATAACGTATATATAAATACAATAAACCTAGTGGGAATGTGGGATCTCTTAGATAGAAAGGTGGCAAGGTATGAGTGGATGCCAAGTGATCTAAGTCTTCACAACATTCCCAGTCGGCCAGTCAAGTGGTTCTTCACAATATTATTGTCCAACAGTCCAAGTGTCATATTAATGGATAATATTGTTTGCTGTCTGTAGGTTCCACAAATAATTAGTTCCAAACATCCAGTAGTATTCCCTGCAGTTTGCAAGCAAGGTGCCAAATTACAAATATTTCCCTACCACATATACAATTTGTGATGGATTTGAAAGTGTTGGCTTCGCGTTGTCATTGCATGAAGATTGGCCATAGCTGATCTTCTAATGCTTTTTTTGGAAAATAATTGAACAGAAAGAGAGGTGAGTAATATGGGTGAGTTGTGCTGTGAATTGAAGATCATGAATTGAGAATTGAGATAAGGGAATCATTGTGTGCAAAACCATTGTCTGTCTGTATATATCTGCTGTTGTTTTCTTCCAGTTATATATAGCTATGTATATGCCTACATATATAATTGTGGAAAATGAATTATTGGTTTTGTCTTTCGTCCCCAATACATGTTACAAGCTAGTGATAAATTTAATATATATGGTCTATTAACTATTATACTTCAATTTCGAAGCCAAGCAAATTTCCATTACATGATGTGTGCTCTGTTACTCACATGTTACAGTATCTGTTATTATAAACTTCTTTCATTGAAAGTAATTTTGAAATTGTCTTAAGAAAACCCTGGGCAACAATCAACATGGAACTTATTATACATAATTGTCCACCAAACATACTAAAATTTTATTTAACTTGGTTCTCTTTGGCAAGAGAACACTCAACCAGGGTAAGCAGAAAGTAGATTTATTCTCTCTTGTTCTTTTTTTTTTTTCCTTAACCAAATGAAAATAAGGTAGTACTACTCAATGCCATGGAACTTCCTCAACATGCCAACAAACTCATAAACTTTTACTGGGTCGGGATAAACACTGGCAACACTCTCCTTTTCAAGGCTTCTTTTGATCCAAGCTGCAATTTTGGGGGCTTCAACCTCCACCTTGAAACCCCCATACTGTTCATAAGCATAGAACCAAGATGCGAGAGGGATTGTTATAATGTCGACAAACCCATAGGTATCACCGCCAAAGAAATCCTTCTCCCCTAGAGCTCCCTCTAACACCTTCAAAATCTCTATGAACTCTGCCTTAGCCACTGCCACTTCCTCTCCTTTGCTCTTCCAGATTTTGCTTCCTCCGTCGAATACCTGCAACCAAATGTAGGTAAATATCAATAAAAGCCACATTTTTGCTATATAACACACTAGCTTTAGAAGAAAAGAGTGAGATAAGTGAGAAACAGTACCTTCTTGTCAACATAATCAGCCCAAAACCTGGCAGTAGCACGTCCATAGGCGCAAGGAGGAAACAATGCAGGGGTAGGCCAAACCTCGTCAATGTAGCTAACTATGATACTGGACTCATTAACAACCTTCCCGTTATGCAACAAAACAGGCACTTTTTTATATATTGGATTTGATGTGAGCAACAAATCACTCTTTGTGCCCAACAAATCCTCCTGTCTTGCTTCAAACTCAACACCTTTTTCAGCCAATGCAATCTTTGCTCTGACTGCAAATGGACTCACCCAGAAATCCAACAAGATAACCTCGTCATTCGACATCTTTTGCATCTTTGTGAAACTTTTCTTTGTACTGGACTACTGGTGACTGATGGTAGTACTTAGATAGTTAGATGAAGGATTTGAAGTATATATAGGAGGTAGAGTGTTCACAGCATTATTCTCAAAAAATGGCACTATCCATTTGTGGTGAAGCTTACAATGTAGTGTTGATATAACAATAATATTTTCCCTTGATTCCTCCGCAGCTCTTGGAATTCTCGCATCTCTGCTCAGATTGTAGCTGAAGACAGAAAGCGTCACCAATTCGGCCTAGTTGCACTAAAGCGTCTGACCTTTAAGTCTTTAACGATGCTCTTGTTCAAAATGGAAAACTGTCATCTCAATCTATATATTCATTTAGCACTTTGGAAGACCGGAATATGAAAAGTGAAAACAACTTCAATTTTACGGCAACGATAATATACTATCAATGTTTACAGATAATTTATTACTTAACTCAAGTACTCTACACTTTCTATAATGATAATTATAATACTGAACAAGAAAATCAAAGAAAGAATGTGCATCATAGATAAAGAATGTGTACGACTAACTCAAGTTCTCTAAAGTTTTCAGGCCAAATCTCCCCTAAATTTTCCATTGTTTCAGAAAGGACTCGGCTGAATGAACTTGTTGCGTTGCTCAATGTTCACATTGATCGATCAAGTCAAGTTCACCTTGAACAGATCTGGGACTACAAATTAGTGCAACAACCGAACAAAGAACAATACTGCATGAAAGCTAACTACGGTATCTATACTTCGTGTTGATTTAGAAGTATGAAGTGTAAACTTTCCATAGTATTGCACAACTGAACTTCTGTACATTGTTTTTTTTTCCACTTTTTTACATTAAATGTTTGACAGGGGGTTGGGGGAGACTGAAGTAAAAAGAAACAAAAAAAGGTCCTAAATTCCCTTACATGAAGAGGCGGAGTGAAGTGGAATGCCTGTCATCGCATCTTATCTTGACCTTGTGCAACTAGAACACAAACACATATATGAAGAAAGTGCTCTGGGTTACTCAAGTTTTTAACCACCCAAGTGAACGGAATGTCCAGTTTGGGTTCAATTCCTTGAATACGGACAAGCTTGACTTCAGCTTTCTCAGATGAGCAACATGAGCTTGGAGTGCATTCATCCAATGTGTCAGTCAGCTCTCTGCTTCTAGCAGTACTCGCATTTTCTAAATCTTGGTCACACAAATCAGTCTCCAGAGCTTTTTCTCCATCCTGTAGCTCAATTCTTGACATTTCTTCATCAATTGAGGGTTCGTCCTCAAATAACTCAGGAAGTAGAGTTTTAATGGCATCACGTAAAGTAAAGATTTTACCTGCAATGCATACCAATTATTACAGCATCAGACGATTTACGAACTAATACCGTATGCAGTATATATGTATCGCTTATTGAATATAGGTTCAGACCATCAATTTAACAACTCAAGACACTGTAGCATATGTGTGTACTTTTGCACCTCACCCCTTCCAAGTTCCAATAGATTCAATGTCTCAACTCAATAAATGAATAAATTATTCTAAATCAGAAATTCTACATTATCAAGACGAACAAAAAATTATATATCAACAAGTCCGTTTATGTCCAAGTCCCAGTTTTTAGTGTGAGGTGTGAGAGTTAGTTCAGTTGCACAATTGCATTTAAATAAAGAAGACGAACTTACCATCATCCATGTGAATCTCAACAGGCCTATTAATGTACGAGATTTTATCCCAACTGTCAACAGGAGGCGCATCTTCTAAATCATGTACATCCTCTTCAATACTCCGCACGTACAAACGGACAGGAATCCTGCCTGACCAGACTCCAAATAATAAAAGAACTGGAAAGAATGGAAGGGAATATACCACAACAGAAGAAGAAACAAAATGGGATTATGAATAGCAATGTGATATCTGCTGGTTATGTATTCCACGAGATAGGACTAGCTATTCAGAGAGGACATGCATAGGTCACAATTTGTAGTGCTTGTCCCCCCACCCACCCACCCCCAACACACGTTTGCATAGGTCACTATAGAGTATGAATATTCTATAAATTTTGTTATTTTGGATAACCCTGAAAAATTCTACCAACTATTCCCCAAATGGATTTTCTAGAATATAGGGGTGCTTATAAAATTATCAAGTAGTTTAAACCAACAAACTACCAGTACATTGGAAAAGAATTTAAATGGCTGTTCTGTCGTAAAAGTACAATATGGTAAAGAAGCCCCCCTATACATATGCTACCTCCACTATGAAGTGTTTATAAGCGCCTACTGCTTGTATTGATCTGAATATGGAGCATTCGACATGTTTGATCCAAATCAGTACTCCAAATTCAAAAATTGGCAATTTCTTTCCAAAGTGCTTAGCACTAATCGTTCCCTAGTCCTTAAGAATCTTGCTTGACAATCCTACCATATGCTTGTGATCTTTTTGAACTATAAGACTAGGATGATCTTGATGCTTATCTCTTAAAACATAATAGAAAATGTATATGTCATTTTTCTCTTTCCACTCGGTCAATTGAAGTAACTCATAATCTAACATGTTTGAGCTTTATATGAACCTAAACAAGATAATATGAACACTTGGAGTTCTTTTTTTCAAGAAGGCAAAGAACCTGTCCGGCTTTGTCTCACTAGATGATTGTTGATGATGAGCTGTAGCCTTTTTTGTCGCAGACTCTTCTCCAACTGTTCCAAGCTTGAGCTTAGACGAAATCCGAAGGTTTCCTTCCATGTGACCTGATGCCAAAAATTTGTACATAGTAATTTATTCAATACATACAAAAAAATTAAAAATCCAAATGTACAAATATGTTTGATTAATATTCGATAGAAAGACAAGAGGGAATTATGTAGGACTTAAAGCACTTTGTACAGGTTTACTAATAACGACGTGGTGGCCATTTTAGATTTCTTTTAGCTTTTCTTTTTAACTCCATAAGTAATGTGGTAGTTACATGCATATGCTGGAGTTCAGAAATTTTTTGGGTTTCTCTAGACTTCATGCAGAAAAAAGATCTCCTCAACACACTATGTTGATTTAGATTTTAGATATCATATTTACAGAGTTCATCTTCTTAAACACTTTATATCTGTGATCGTTATAATAAGTCTGTAATTTTCTTATCTAGCAGATAAAACACGGTAAAATAAAACTATCGATACCCATTGCTGCATTTTTTTTATGTATAGCATTTCAGATGACATGACAAGCGACTCGATACAAATGAAAATTATATGTAGACTTCATGATACACATTATGCGATTAAAAAGTAAGCATACCATTCATGAAAGATCTCCATAGCTCCAACTGATCAGGCTGAGACATGTTCATAATATTCTTGCAGTTCCCATTGATTATATAGGCTGCCTGAAGACAAAATAAAACTGTGTCATTCTGCAAATTTAAAAACCTAAGTACTTGTTTGAATTCAATTGATTAGAATCATGCATGACAATATGAATTATAAACAGCCTGTCAGAATATTACTCACTTGAAACAATTTTAATATTACCTCCTTCAATGAATTTATGAAGTTCCACTTCACAGTATCTTCACTTTCACAGGGGCTTAAAAGGTCCGCAGGGTATGTTCTAAAGTGCACCTGTAAAATCCACACTGTCAGTTTGCTTTTGGAAGGGATAAAGACCATTTTCAAAGCTGAAGCCATATGTCTATTTAGAGCTAAAAGGGGTTCGCATTAAAGGCCAGGTTCATTGACAGATCATGCTCTCAAAACACAAGTCAATTGATAAGCACATGAGCATACTTGTAAGAAAATACCATACACAGGTGTGAGGTGTCGATATCATGTCATAAAACTAAAAGTCTAAAGTAAATAAACCAGTCAAATTGTACAATACTTGGCAATAAGACAGCATATTTTTTATATATGTTAGATACTTGGATCTGATTCGATAACAACGCAAAAACAAACTACATCATAATGACTGATTTTTGTTTATTAATTAAAGCCTTCAGATTCCCTCTTATAATATGAAATACATATGTAATTATGTATTATGTATATATAAAAGGCTTCAGGTGTTCACATCATTTTTAAAATATTGGAGTTGTAAACTGCTAATAACATATTCAGATAACATAAATTTGCCACCCTACAGGATATATTGAAATATTTGCTAAAAGGATTCAACAGTAACTGATTGAGATAGGAAAACATAGTTCCAAACAAATAAGTAAAGGTACGTTGTCAAAGGCCGCATGGTGCAGTAGAGGAAGTTCACATTGTACACTGACTATCGGATATTCCCGAGTGTATTTCATACTATCATCCCATATATACAGAAAGATGTAAGAAAATTATTGTAAAGGTTCATTAAGAAATTTTGCATGTAATCGGAACCTCTTACAGTCAGATTCCAAGGCCTTTCCGGTTCCAAGCAGAGAATATCAAAAAGAACTCCTATTGGTATATACCTGCAAACACGCACAAACATGAAATTTCACATCTTCGTTCATAACAATAGTATAAGTATAAAAAAGAATAAAGCATTTTTCTATAATTCTAGTCATGGTTAGAGAAAGAAAAAAAGATGTCACAGATCAATAAATTCCGTATCTGCAATTCTGTACTTCAATATTCTACTGTACAAAGTTGAGAAACTAAGTTATTAAAAGGGTGATCCGTGATGAAGAACTAGTTGCAAAATGCACCTACATTTGCAATCAATTTCCAGGAGGTGAATCTAACTATCAGTAGTAGAGCTTGATTATAAAGTTTCGACTTACAATAAGTTCTGAGGTCCCTTGGTCCTTGTGACATGCTAGGGCCCAGATTAATATCATCTTCATGAAAAACCAGTTTGATTTTATAGACAAGCCTAAGCTAAATTAGCACTTCGAGTCTCAACAGAATTTGTTTGGTTTTAAAGCAGCCAGTGAGTTCAGTTGTTTAGAAAAAGTTAGATACTATTGAATGGCTTTTATAACTTATTAAACATGAAGACAGGAAGGTTGAGATCTTGTATTGGACTTGTCTGATGTTACTTTCACAGTGTCGGAGATTTGAACGATCAAATAAAGTAAACATAGAATGCAGTGAAACTTGAGTGCTCCAGACAAAAAATTGTAAAGTGGCAACTTAAATTGGGTGGAGTTTTTTCAGTATTTAATCATCTGCTGTCTAAGAGGTTTTCATCTCACCTAATCCTGTAACAAAATCTACTGGTTGAAAAAGAAATTGCGTATAATCAATAAAATGAATTATACCATTTCAAAGGAAGACCTTTGTAGTCAAACCAGACAGTGTCTGTCCCAGGAGGAAGCGTGCTACTAAAATAAGGCTTTATAAGAGACAGTAACAATGGCAGGTACCCAATCCGAGGACCCAAAATCTGACACAAAACATGCAAAAAAAACAAAAATGTGTTATACAAAATGAAGAAGGTAAACAAAACATTATACAATTATCCCGAATCAGTAGACATTTATTTATAAGTTTTTTAACTAAGCATTACCAAACCTTTGTATCAAACTATCAATATTTGCAATATGCCAACAATCTAGAATACATATGACAAAAAAAAAAAAAAATACAATAGAAAGTTAATTTAACATGTATTTATAGCACTTTGACCTAACTCCGACAATTGATCACAAAAAGCAACCTAGCTTTACTTATGTTGCTCTTGGATTGCATTTCATCCAAATGCAACTTGTTTGTCAAATTATTAGTTTCGAAAACCTTGATTTCAAAAAAACTCAATGTGAAGTTATAAAGATTGCTCAGAAGTCAGAACAGATGAACACTTTTTAGGGATTTCACACTAACTAGTATCGAAGTTTTTCAGATCAGAGTTACGAGTAAGAAAGAAAACTAAAAAAAAAAAGAAGAAGAATCAAGAGTTTGGAGAGATTGAAATTGAGAGCGAGAAACGAGAAGACTTACGAGTGCAGGTGGAGGAGCAGGGAGAGTTGTGATTTCTGATTCATCGAGATGGATTTGTAGAGGTATCGCTCCTTCCCATACGTACTTCTGACCTTCCGTACCCATCTCTCTCTCTCTCTCTCTCTCTCTCTCTCTCTCTCTCTCTTTGTTTCTTTTCTTCTACTCAACTTTCTCCAGTCTTCTCAACTCAAACCCGAGTAGTGAATAGTAGTACTAGTCCTTCAATAACAATCGACAGCTGGCTTAAAACCTCTTAACAATGTCTTGGGCCCCCAAATAATATCCATGGCACGTTTTTATCACCAGGCCTGTCTGGATGCCTGGATGTTCAACCAGGAGCATTTCTGGTCAATGGCAAATTGGCAATAGTAGAATTGTTTTGTTTGTTCCCATGGTAATAAGGTATATTGGCAAAATGCATAACAAGTATTAGCTGATAGGCTTTTAAGAAAAAACCATTATTTTGGTTAATGGTAAATGTGTTTTTGCTGCATAAGGCTTGGGCAGTAATTGTTAGCACTTCCAACATTATTCCATTTTGCATAGTAAATGAATCGGCCATTATTCTCTTAACAATACAGTAAATTTATAAACAGAGATTGAAAGAGATGCATCTTGAGAGCATAATTATAGAGTGTATACTGTTCATCACAAAATTGGATGACAATGTGATTTTTTTTTATAAATTAATAAAATTTTACAGATCAATGGATATAAAAGATTTAGCATAATTATGAGAACCTGCAGTGCTCCAACATAAAAGCCTTCCGCTTATGTATACCATTATGCTCGTTTGTCTGAAAATAAACCGCTGTGCTACACAAGGGAAGATGGACTGCAAAGAACTCCTCAATAAACTTGCCAGTATCAGCAAGCTCCTCTAAAATGAGACAGTACAAGCATCACAGCTTGTTACCCAGTGAAGGTGATGCCGGCTGTCATCTTTAGATGCCAGTCAAGTAAGCTTAACTATGAGTGGAAGCTTTGACAGGAATTTTCCAATTTTCGAATTCAGAAGAACTCAACATGAATGAGCTGGCGTGTTGATGTCCACCACCTCCAAATGCCTACATGGAAATCGTCAAGTATGTTGTGAGTTTACAGCCTCCATTTATAGAGAACTATAGTTGATCCATGCAGCCAAGGCACATATAACCACTGGAAAAGGGATCAAACCTGAGAGATGGGTGTTGTGTCTTCGCTCATACTTCTTAGACTTATTTTTAGCAACTCATCACTCTCAAGCTCGGGAACTCTGTATACAACAGCTCCAATACTCCTGAAATATATCATTTCCAAAATAAGTCCTGGCTCCTGATAAACAAGAACTGGCAAGTCTTAGATCTGCGTATCATAGGTTGGGGGAAAATTTGGTGCCAAGGTACATATCCCACAAAATAATAAGAGGTTATCAAGGGCCTTTTTGCTTCCATTGCCACAAAGGAAACACTAAAGCTATTCAGACAAGTGAAAACAGCTAACACTCAAGTCCTATAATTAACCTCAACTTTTTATCACGGCTCTTCTGAGCCAGCTGGTGTCCAAGCTCGCTCCTCAGTTCTGAAACAGAGTCCGCATTAACCGCCTACAACACAGCAAAATGCAATATAAACCAATTGAAAGAGTAACTCATATAAGAAAATACCTATACAATAGAAATTGGGTTTTGTGTGACAATCACCCATGAGATAGCCAAAAGGATTCCAGCACAATAAAAGTGCAGTGGAAGTGTTCATTAAACTACCCAGCATAAAGGAGACGTGTGAACTTTTTAGGGAAAGATTATTGTGTTTCCACTTTCCACTAAAGCTAAGTTGTTAAAGGAAAACATCACTAGAGCGATAGTGTGGACTGTGGACTATATGGAACAAGCGGAATAAAAGGATATTCGATTACAAGACCAAGGAGATGCATCGTGCATGAACTTGTCATCAAAGTCAAGGAGCATCTCTCTGATTGGTCGAGGGCAGCTTTGACTTTCAAGGGAACTATGTCTCAAAACTTCATGTGCAAATGAGATGGACTTCTTGTATAAAAATAGAGTTGAGTCTTTTTGTAATGTGTATTGTATTGTACTGTGATATGGACTGCTATGGTTGATGTTAGTTCCTTGCTAAGGATAACCCCGTAGACAAATAGGCTGTAACAACCTACATTATATAAATGGTCTTTTTGTATGAATCAAATTTTCGTAATGTGTAGTCTATTGTACTGTGATATGGACAGCTATGATTTATGTTAATTCCTTGCTGAGGATCACTCCCTAGACAAATAGGCTGTAACAACCTTCACTTTAAATTAAAATACCAATTGTCGAAGGAAATAACAAAACAAGTCAATAGGAGCCATTAACATCGTAATAATGGGTGGCGAGAACCAATCCTAGATCATGGTCAAGCATAAAAAAATTGAAAACAAAGTAACTAAATAAAATTGTATACATCTGCTAACGTTCTTTTTCTTCTAAATGGTATAAATTTCCCAGTGTCAGTTTTAAAAAATGCTCTATTATAAAACAGCAACAATAAAACAAGAATAACCATACAACGACTGTAAGGAAATTGAAAGCAGAATACGAAGTTACCAGGCAGTGTCCATATACTCCAGTCCCTAATGCAATTTCATAAGACTGATCCAGAACTTCATTAATTAGTTTCTGCTTGCATGATAAGCTTGCCATTCCTTGACTGATGATAGACTGAGGATCTAACGCCAATAACTGCTCAATCATAAATAATCACTCTTAAAAATAAATAAGTCAGAAATTTTCCCTTATGCCACTGACTTTATATGTATTATAAATGCGATAATTTTTCCTTGAGTGCAGGATTCAGGTAAGCTCAAACCAAAAGGGCACAGTAAATCAGAGCTACATCTATTAATGCGCATTATTGAAGAAAAAACAGTGTCACAGAGATTGAGATTCGTTTGATCAAGTCAGCCAAGACATGACCAAAGCCCACTCCAAGTTTTAATCATGCTCATAAAACTCAAACCTACCCAGCCCAAAGTATGTCACCACAAACCATGGCCAAATCAGACTGAATCCAATTGAAAACACATTTTACATATTAACTTAACTACAGGTTTAAAGTCGATATGTACCTGCTCAAACAAAGTGGGATTTGCTCTCACGTCATATTCAATATTCAAGTCTTTCATCCCACTACTAAAGGCTTTGCTATTTGGAAGAGCCCACTTCCATAGATCTATGTCTTCAACGTATCTGTACAGCTGATCAACCTGTTCAATCTTATCCACAGGCACCAACCCACAGCCAAGCCCTTTCTCCATATACTTACCCTTGAAGTAGTCATAAGCGATGGTTGCCCCACTCCTTTCAATATCTATTATTTTTGTCACATTTTCGCCAATGGAAGTGCTCAGACTGAACATTTCAAGTGCGGTCTTGTGATGGTCTAAAATGATGACACTGGGAACAAAACAACATATAAGTTGGAAAATGATTTATACTGACAAAATTCGTAAATATGTGCTGTTTGGTTGTTTTGATAAATATTTAAACGTAAACTCCAGTATTAATTCATTGTAAAAGACTTAGTAATACACAGCACAAGGAATGATGAAAACTAGTGAAAATGATGAAAACTAGTGAAGCTCGTCATTCAACATCTTCTGCACCTACCAGTACCTTCACAAAGCTATGCAAAGCGGTGTGACTTCACTTTAATTGCATATAAAAAGTTGTCAACTGTGCTTAAAGACACTCCATTGAAAGTAATCTACAACCGTTTAAATCATGTAGCTTTGGCATTCCATGTGTTATGCCCACAATACTGCAAGCCCAAACACATTCATATAAAATATTTTGCTGTCTCTAACAGAATCACCATAAAACAACAATGTGGAGATTTTCAATTAAAAATAAATTTGCAAATGAATTTATCTAAACATATAATTAACTCACATTTCTAACACCACATTTTACTTGCTGAACTTTCCCATGATCTCAATTCTTCTAACATCAAAGATTGAAACAGTAAACCTCGCCTTAATTTGGTTTTAGGATTTGTTTTCAGAACATTGGAATAAAAAAAAACATACTTGGAGTCAATGTGCATTCTAGAGTAACCCTAAGTTAATTACAATGGATTTATGATTTCCCACTTATTTAATCCAAATTGCATTCTAATTCACCATTTCATATTCACTTTTGAACTCGTAGACTGAGATTGATACTAAAATACAATAAAGTAAAACAAAGAATTAAAAGAACTGGGATGATGAATCTAAAATTACCTCTTTACTAAAGAAGCTAATTTCTCGGCAAACCCAGAAGGACCAACAAAATCAAGCAAATAAACTTTGTCTATTTTATCAAGTGGAAGATCTTCAGGCCTATGCAAAAAAAAAAAATCAAAATCAACTAAGCAAATTATTGAATGAGAGAGAGAGAGAGAGAGAGAGAGAGAGAGAGAGTTACTTGATTGGATTGTAAACTGTGTTAGGGAAGAAAAGAACAGGACGAGAAGTAGCAGAGAAGTAAAGATGAGCAGCTAAGGCAGCGAATACTCCATCTGGACATGGATAATGATATAAAACCGCTGAAGAAGCTGGTTTCTTCATTGGATAAACTTCCATTGCTTTGTTTATAGAAGCTGGTTTCTTCAACTTGTTTGTTAACCTAGGAAGAATTTGGCGGTTGTTGGCGGTTGATCGTATTCGTAACATAGAGAACATAATCGGCTGGTCAAAATCAAAATCACAGAAAATACCACACTTGAGAAAGACTACAATCTATCCGTTGGATTTGGACCTGCTATGGCTTCATGGGTATGTCCATGTAATAGGTTTATGGGCTTCATTAGTTTTTATTAATATGGATAATGGGTATTAAATTAACTAACTTAACCCGGTGAGCAAACAGACAGTGATCAATGAGAGACTTTGTCCATGTCATCGATCCGTGTAAGCTGGCGAAATAATAAGATCCAACCGTCAAATTCCATCGCACGGTAGAAATACATTTTCAACGCAAGAGCAATAGAATCTCCTTAAAGTTTGTCCATGTCATCGATCCACTTAAGTTTCAAAATACCAACATCTAACCGTAAATTCTCCATCCAACGGCGATAAATCTGTTTTTAACATTTCACACGGATTGTACCTCTCTAAAAACACAAAAACAAACACAACCCCGCCGAGCGCCGACTCGAAAATTTCAAAAATTTCAATCTGAAATCCATCTATAAAAACCCCCCCTTTCTCTACTTCTCTTCTCACACATCTCTTTGTTTCTCTATCATTCTTTCACACTTTGTTTCTCTCTCTAACTTCAGAGCAACAACTAGAAGAAAGATGTCAGGTCGTGGAAAGGGAGGAAAGGGTTTGGGAAAAGGAGGAGCTAAGAGGCATCGTAAGGTGTTGAGGGATAACATTCAGGGTATAACAAAGCCAGCAATCCGAAGATTAGCAAGGCGTGGTGGTGTTAAGCGTATCAGCGGTCTGATTTATGAGGAGACTCGTGGTGTTCTTAAGATCTTCCTCGAGAATGTCATCCGTGATGCCGTCACTTACACTGAACACGCTCGCCGCAAGACTGTTACAGCAATGGATGTGGTTTATGCTCTCAAGCGTCAAGGCCGAACTCTTTATGGGTTTGGTGGTTAAGCTGATGTTCTCTATTCGTCGTCACTGCAAGTTAGTTAAGTAGATTCGTGATGTTTAGTGAAGCATGTAGTTTGTAAAAATCAAGAAATTGTTCGTTTCTTTTGTAGATCTGAGATCTTGGAATATGGAAGTTGTGATATGAAGTTCTAATTGAAATGAAATGAAATGAAATGGTAGTTTTCGATTATTTTGGTATTCTTGATTTTAATTTTCTCTATTTAGGTTGAATTTTGTTTTTTGCACTAGCTGAATTGAAACCCTAAAAACCCAAATTGGGTAATTGAATGCAGAAAGCTGCAATTGTGATTATGGAATAGATTCAGTTGTCTTTGTTGTTGAAAACGAATTAACTTTTCAACTTTGGGTATATTGATCTCTGGTTGAGGTTTTCACAGCCTGTTCTGTTTCTTTTAATCATGGACCAATCACACCCCAATCCACCTTCTGTAATTACTACTAGAGATAAGTTCTTCAGCTCTATTCTTCCATAAATTTGTGATTGATAATTAGATTCGAGTTATCCAATTCCAAAGTAATTTGTGATTAAGTATGTTTGTATTTTGGTATGTTGTTCAATGTGATGATGCACCTGTGAGGAAAGGGGCATAAACTTGAACAAACATTTTCAACAAGTCTGTTGATTACAACACCAGTGAGGCAGCAAAATGTTGTTGATTGCCATTGCGATTCATTGTTGAGATTTTAGCTGCAAGGTAGGTAAGTGTAGCAATTAGCAAGCACCATGTCTTTTGGAATCAGATGCATCTGCTTGCTTAACCCTCAATTCCTTGTTCTTGACAGTCTATGTAGTCTGTAGTCTGTACCCCTTTCTTCCTTTATAGTGAGGATTCTATCTACTACCTAGAGGACAAGGTGACAGGTAGCACATCAACTATGGATGTACTAAATGGTTGTGTTTTGCATAGACTGGTATTACTGATTAGGTGATTAACAACATTATGATGTACAAGTTCTTCCGGGTTTGGCGATATTAAGACTTAAGATTACTATCTTGGATGTTTAGAATCATGTTTCATTTCTTAGATCAACTGAATAATGCCATGAAATCAAATAAACGCAAGTGAGATTCATTTTTGCCGTAATGTGTATTGCCAAGTTGGTTCTTTGACAGTTTTGACAGTAGGTAGAACACCAGAAACATCACCTTAACTAGAGACTCTGGCGACAAATCCCTTCTAACTACACAAGGCAAATATCAGTGAGACCAGCTGCGGTAATGGCACACCTTGTATGGACTATGGAATATAAGTGAAGCTCAAAAAGAATTGTTTAATCACCACTATGGAGTATGGATGAATAGCTTCAACTCTGCAGGGTGGAAAACTGAAAGTTCCCCGTAATAGCTTGGTTAGCAGCAGGACATTAGATCCATGAACTCCAACTGACCAAATGAAAATGTCCCAAAAATCTCTTTAAAAGCGGTGCGGTAAAGGCAGGCCGCCCCTCTAGACAGTTTTGGTTCATTATATATCTCACGCCTCAGCCAGCAATTGGATCATGCCTAAGCATTTCCTCCACTCCACTTACCCGTCATTTCTTCGAATTAATGCCTTCTCAGGGCGATGGAACTATTACAGATGCTGGCCCTATTAAACTTCAATGTGCCAGGCTACTTGGTGTTGGAGGCAGTGGTATATAAAGAGCTAAAAGGCATTAACGCAAAGCTTTTTATTCTTCATTTTCGTCATAATGTGCATTGTCAAGTTGGTTCTTGTCACAATTTGACATCAGGTATAACACCAGAAACATTACCTTACCTAGAGACTCTGACAAGAAATCCTTGCGAACTACACGGGGCAAATATCAGGAGACCAGCTGACGTAAAATGGCACACCTTGTATGAGTCTGGAGGGTGGAAAACTGAAAGTTCCCCTAATAGCTAGGTTAGAAGCTGGAAATTAGATGCACGGAACTCCAACTGACGACCCGAGAATGTTCCAAAAAGGTTGTTACAATGGAACTATTACAGATGATGGTCCAATGAAACTTCAATGTGCCAGTCTACTTGGAGTTGGAGTCAGTGGTATAGAAAGAGCTAAAAGGCATTAGGCATGTATGCAAATCCTTTTTTTTTGTTCATTTTTTGGTTCCAGCATTGTACTTAGAATGTTATTGATCCATGGAGATAAGAGTGTTAACCAAGTGATATTATTTGATTCCATTGTTTAGTTTGTTTAGAGCATCTTGATTCCATAGAAGCAAGTAGGGATGTAAAAAAAAAACCGTGGAGGCGGATCCCCACAGAGAACCGGGGCGGGTATGGAGGGGTATATATGAGGACCATGTGGGTATGGAGGTCATTTTAAAATCCGAGTAGGTTTTGGAGCGGGGGACGGATATTATGGTCTCCAAACCCGGACCCGGACCCGAACCGATTATATACTTATTTAAAAATTAGCTAATTTACACGGTAAATTATGAGCTTACAATAAAGTCAATAAAGTGTGTTCAAGACTTTAAGCTTGTATTTTATTTGGGTTAAATTTAGTTGAAGTTTTTATGTTGAATTTGTAATTCGAGATATTATTATGATAATTTAAATTTATTAATGATCATTGTTATTGTTATATTTTTTATTACCTAAAACTAAAATTGGAACTCCGCGGAGAAACGATCCCCATCAGAGGCAGGACGGGTTCCCTGAATAGTCTTAAGTGAAAATGGACGAGAATGGAGACTAAAAATCTAAATGGGGATGAGGATGGAGATAGGGGTACCCGGCCCCAAACCAACCTGTTAACATCCCTAGAAGCAAATTGAATTTGAAATTGCTACCGCAAGCGACCAGTGAAAGTTTTGTTCAATAAACAGCCCGGTATCATAACAGTGAAAGTTTATTATGGGCTTACGCGCCTAGCTTAGATGGCCCAGTGAAGAACAAAGAGAGAATCGATAGAAATAAAAAAGGTCCACTAAAGTTATCCACGTCATCGATCCGCTTGATTATAAAAACAAGAAAATCGAACCGTTAAATATTAATCCTACGGTAACAAGCTACTCTCAAACCTTTCACACGGATCGTCTTCTCAAAACGAAAACAAAAACACAAATTTTAACACCCGCCCAAACGAAAATTTTCAAATTTTCAATCTGAATTCCATCTATAAAAACCCCTCATCTCTCGCTATTTTCTCTCACACTTTTCCTTCAAATCTCTTCGTTTCATTCGTTCTCTTTCATTCTTGAAGTTAAGAGTAACAACTTGAAGAGAGATGTCAGGTCGTGGAAAGGGAGGAAAGGGTTTGGGAAAAGGAGGAGCTAAGAGACATCGCAAGGTGTTGAGGGATAACATTCAGGGTATAACAAAGCCAGCAATCCGAAGATTGGCAAGGCGTGGTGGTGTTAAGCGTATCAGCGGTCTGATCTATGAAGAAACACGTGGTGTCCTTAAGATCTTCCTCGAGAACGTCATCCGTGATGCCGTCACTTACACTGAACACGCTCGTCGCAAGACTGTGACTGCAATGGACGTGGTATATGCTCTCAAGCGTCAAGGCCGAACTCTATATGGTTTCGGTGGTTAGATTGAGTTGTTTCGTTCGTTATCAAAGCAAGATCTATGGTGCTTAGTAGTAGTAGTAGTAGTAGTTGTTAGGGTTTTTATTAGTTCTTGTTTGTAAATTTCTTTTGTTGGATTCTGATCTACTACTTTCTTGTAATTCGAAACAATTTTATCAAATTGAAATGGAATCCTAGTTGATCTGATCTTGATCTACTTTATTCAATCTTTAATTGCTTTCTTTTTTCAATTTTCTGATTCAATCATCGAAACCCTAGAAATTCTCTCTTTTACAGTTTGAGTAGCAGCAAATCGGCGTATGTTAGAGAATAGTCATCATTTGTTTTTCGGCGTAAATTAGCAAAACCAATATACAACGTGGCATTGTCTTGTTTTATGTTCACCGCCGTGTAACTTAGTAAATGTTACATAGATCTAGAGGCGCATTTTACCAAAACATTTTCGACAAATGGTTAAAATTAACCTTGTGTTTTTTTTAACATTAAAACACAACTCCACTATACTCTCTCAGTGACGGTTCATTCGCTCTCTCTTTCTCTCTCTCTGCGCTGTGCTGTTTTTGGTTTGGTCGCAATTAGCTTTACATTCAAGCATAACAACGACAATAACAATCCACCAAAACCCTAATTCCAATCAAATTGGGGTTTTTTTTTTTTTTTTTTTTTTCCAGATTTCATCTGCACCAACCATCCACCCATTGGAAATGTGGATTTCATTTCTATGATCTGAAAACAAATGGTGGGTGCAGTTCAATTTGGAGTATTAGCAGCTTGTATAGTATTATTTGTTCCAATGATTTTAGCTGGTTGGCATCTTAGTAGAAACAAGATGTTATTTTTCAGTGGAGCTCTTTTTATTACACTTGCGGTTGGTGTTCATCTTACCCCTTATTTCCCATCAATTACAAATATTATTTCATCTTTATCTTCAACAGTTGTTCTTGATAATCGTACTTCTTGTTTATCTTTTTTACATGAAATTGTTTGGGATGTTAAACCAATTAAGGGTGGTTCTTTAGATTCTTTGAATTTTGAGAAATCTTGGAGTTGGTCCAAATCTACACCTGTAATTACTTGTGGGTTTCAGAAATTAGGTCGTAAAGATGCTTCTGATTTGCTTAATGGGTCTTGGATTGTAGTTGCTGGGGATTCCCAAGCTCGATTGGTTGTTGTTTCTTTGTTGAATTTGGTTTTAGATCCGGTAGAGATGGAATCAATACAAGGGGATTTGTTTAAACGGCATAGTAATTATGCAACTGTGATTGAGGAAATTGGTGTTAAATTGGATTTTATATGGGCACCTTATACAGAGAATTTAACTACTTATTTGATGCAATTGAAACATGATCGGCGATATCCTGATGTTTTGGTTATGGGATCAGGATTATGGCATATGCTACATGTGACAGATTCATTGGATTATGGTCTTTCATTACGATCGGTGAAGAAATCATTGTTGTCATTTGCATCTATATATTCAGAGTATGAGACTGCTGGATCTGCAACAGGTTCCTTTTCTGTCAGATCTCCTCACATGTTTTGGCTTGGGATGCCTGTGTTGATAAACTCAATGTTAAATACCGAAGAAAAAAGGGAGAAGATGAATGAGGTGATCCAAGCTTCTTATGAAAAAAAATTGTATGAGAGTAAACTTTTGCGTCAATCAGGAGGGCCTCTAGTTTTGCTGGACATCAAGTTGTTAAGTCGCAACTGTGGAGCTAAATGTACAGTTGATGGGATGCATTACGACACAGCTGTTTATGAAGCTGCCATTCATGTTATGTTCAATGCATTACTTATTGAGTCTCAACAGCGGCTCTAAAGAAGTTAAGTTCAGTTTGTTTGCATTCTTTGTAATATCATCTGCTAGATGGAAAATCAACCCTGAAGGACATAAAAAAGGCACTGGAGGGATTTAAACAGTCCTTGCAAGTGGTTGAGACTATCTCTGCATTTTTGTATCGTTTTTAACCAAACAATATCTGGATTCAGATTAAGTAGTCTTGATACTTGATAGTGTAGGGTGTGAAGGAGCTCATCCTTACTTGTTTAACTATGTAACAAAACAAACATCACCTGTATTCTATAGATGGAGAAAAATGTTAAGACGAGATTGATTTTTTGAAGTACAAACATAGAGAAACTTCGACTTGAGGTGAGTCTGATGAACCTGTGTTTTGCTTTTTCTATCTTTTTGTTTAAAATTATGCATTTTGAATGATATTGGTTGTGGCTTTTACGATGCTCTTGATGGTAAATGCTTTCTTTTGCCATTTTTCTCTATCATTCACGTCTGCTAATGTAATTCTTCTCTATCATTCCTCCTTTTCACTCTCAAATTAAAGTTATTCATTCTGCACTGTGGATTGCCCTACATGAAGTTGTATGCTGCATATGTATTGGTTCTATACAATCTATACAGAAAAAGAGCTCTTCTTGCCTGTTTTACACTGGTGGTCAAATAAAGATAAATCCTCACTTTCCCTTTTTCGTTTTCTCAATTTTCGTCTTTTCATTTTTAAAGGTAAATTGGTATACTCTTTAGGCAGTTCCAGTGAACATCAGTCTTTCGTGTAAAACTTGATGAGTTATGGTTATTGTCTTATTGGTTAATGCATTTTCTGTTAGCAATTTAAACGTTGGAACATCCCCAACTATTTTAAACCATCTTGTTATAATAGTGAACTGTTTACTCCTTTGGCCCTTCACGGAGAGGTGCAGTTAAGGGGATCGTTTGCCCTTAAATTATTGAGCCATGATCTTAGTATGAAGAGTTCCTTGTCTGATTGTTATACCATTGAAGAGATCTTATATGTAGTTCAGGCCACCAAGTAGCTGCTACATCCTCGGTAGAGGTAAAAATATGAACAGAATAAGGAGGAAAAAAGTGATTTGTGCTTGTCATAGTGCTGAATCAGGGAAGAGAATAAATGTCTTTTAAGAAATGATGAGCTCAAACTTTAATGAAAAAATATCTTTGTGGAGTCTATTTTCTTCTGCTTGCATAATGGTCTCAGAGACCTCTATTCATTTTGACTTGTTATTTTCTTCTCCACCCAAAATAGTCTACTGAGCAGTTTTATAGGTATTACTTGGATTACAACTGTGAGATTCTCCATTCTGTGGGCACTGTTTCGTGAAAGGTAATTAAGGAACAAGGTAATTAAGCCCTTTCGTGAAAAAGGGAATATGACATTGCCTGTTGTTTTTCTGAGGACTGTTTCTTAGGCTTCCTCACATATCAAATGACAATCGTATCTTACGATAGCCTGTATGAGATTATTGTAAAAAAAAAAAAAAAAAGGAAAGATAACCTCTATGAATAAATGAACTCATTTTTGCATTTCCAGCAGAATCACTCTACAACATAAACAACTCTCCCCACCCATTTTACTGGGGGAATAAATGACTTAACCTATTAGGATGATGCCCTACCATGAGTATTTTCTGACAGTCATGTTCCCATTAGCTTCTGCTGGTCCTGTCTCACCATATTTCTGAATACAGTTTGTCGCATGTAGTAGATATTTCACATTACAACGACCTGTAAATTGTTTTCCTTTGATTTCTCTGTTTTTAATGAACCATGCGGTGAAAGAAAAATCCAAATACTTAGGAACTGGTTTCCATACTTCTGTTAGCTATTTCTTCAACTCAAAACAACGGATCCTTTTATCATACTTCAATCCCAACTACACAGAAAAGTAAGGCAAAATTGCTGATTACCTTTGAGTGGTTTAGGATAGAAATTGCTTGCCCTCAAAACTCTGTCCATATTCCCAGGTTTTGGGTGCCACACTATAGGATGTAATGGTAACCCCATCGCTAGTGGTGACCTCAAATGAGAGTGGTTGATTCTTTAAATCAGCATTAACATGCCAGACTTGCCCCCAGTTTCTCCCCATTGGAAGCCACCCTGTTCTGGACCCCTTGATTTTCACTGCCACTACATCTCCAGCACCTGCTACATTGCTGATCAAAACCGAAATGAAGTAACCTGAGCCATCAATTACAAACCGGATCCCTCCTTCCCTTATGCATTTAATCCTGATGAACCAAAATTTATAGGATTAACATAATTTTCAGTAAGAACTAAATATAAATAAATTTGTCACAATTCATGTACATTGTTTTAGTTTGAATGCCTATACACCCTAGCTCACGATTCATGTACATTGTTTTACCTTTTGTCTATAAGATTCATGCACGTGAATTACCATCCACCATAGCTTTCGAGAAAAGTAGAACTAGTGCAGCACACTACTTGTACCTTAAGAGAACCTTCTTTAATCACCTTGTTATAGAATAGCTAAACAGTCTGTATGAGATCCAATCTTTAACTAGTATATTTCCTGATTTGAGCTTTCATTCTCTTCCTAGTCATAGTTGTGTGAAGTTCTGGTTGATGAACTAGTTGGAAACTCACGATTTACCATCAATTTAAAATCCTTTCAACAAAAGTTCTGACAGACTGAATTCTAGATATCTATAGACATTTTATGTACAGTATTTTCAAAAATTCTCTTTGAAGGTCTGATAGTCTACTAGTCTCTCTTGATTTAAGGCAGTATGACACGACACTGTTTAACCCCAAATTTATCTCTAGGAAAAGTAGAACTACAGGCGTATTTTAGCAAAAAAAAACGAAAGAAGAAGAAATGAAAGATTACCTGCGATATTGAACATTCATATTAGAAGCTTTCCAAAACGCAATTTTCTCGAAAGCATCAATTGGTAAAAGGAAATGTTTATTAGGAGGATTACAATGACCACCAGTTGCAGATTCAAGTCCATAATTTGGTGGACAAAAATTAGTTGCAGTAACAATAATTGATGTACCTTGATGACACCATTTTAAATCATTAACACATCTTAATTCAAAACATCCACCACAGATCTGACCTCTTTCAAATAAACTACTACTTAATCCAACTGTTGCCATTCCAAATCCTCTTTTAACTAGATCTCCATATCCACATGCTCCAGCTACTGTATCTCTTGGATCAGATGCTGCATAGAATGTTGCACGTGCTGATTTCCATTCACTTAGAAATGATGAACTACTTGCTGATGAGTAAGAACGATCACTCACCGTTGCTTTTGGTGTAAGGGTGAGGAGAAGAAGAAGAAGAAGTAGTAGAGTGTGAATGGGGTTTATTACAGACATTTCTGACTTCTGAGAGAGAAAAGGAAAGTGTTTGTAGTGTTGTTGTACACTTACTTGAGTGTGTTTACAAATGTGGGTTTTTCTGCTTTATTACATACACTATTCTCTATGCTTTTGTATTTGTCTTTTTGAATGGTTATGAGTTGTAAAAGTTGTGCTTTGGGTCCGGTTCACATTGGTTAAACTATACATACATTATCTAATGATGATGGATTAGTTTACTGTTTTGTTTGCAACAAGGTTGATTGGTTCTTAAAACTACCTGCAGATGAGAGAACCCATATCCTCAGTATATACTATAGCTTGAGAAGATTATACAGGAGCCACATGACTAGTAAAATCACCTTGAGCATTAGATGAATGATTTTAATCAGACATCAAGCTGAACAGTCCAGAGAGGTGAGATTGTCTAATGGCAGCTTTTAAGCATTCAGAGGTCACAGTGCAGAAGTAAATGGAGTCAGAAAGCTGCCCATAACAAAATTTCTGGACTACAGAGGTTGCAACTTGATCCCATCTAGATTTTTAAACAATAATAGATTACACCTTACTATCACTGTCATTCATTTCTTCATTATGGAATGCACAATTTATTTATAAATAACAGCTTAAATTAGTATCGTATTCTAGAATACATCTTGCTTATATACAAAACTATAAAAGGATTTCCCATATATTCTCAAAGAGGGATTATTAAGCCCTTGTTTCATATGCCTGGCCAGGTACATTACTCATGGCTCTTGTTTCATATCATTACTACCTACATTACTCATGGCTCGGCCTCATCTGATGCTGACAGTAACCATGCAAGGTACTCAGATCCCTGACATGAAGTGGAATCTGCCTGGCCAGGTGGTACTACTCTTTTCCTGAGAAGCATCTCTACTGTTGGGTACTTCCTTTTCTTTCCACCCCTCGGCCTTGATTGGAGTTGTGCATCGGCTTCCTCAAAATTGCCCTAAAGAACATCAAAACAACTCAAAGACATCAGGTTTCATACTTTCATTTGTAGTGTAAAAGCTAACAAAATGGGATGAGATCAACACATGACCAATCAATTTAGTACTGTCAGGCTTTAGTTTTGATGGCAATTGGCAAATGATTCGATTAGGTAGATCTGAATTACTATGAGAAAAAATGATGTGATTATTTAACATTAACAAGATTGAATGCTGAAAGCACTCCAGTATGCTAATGTGAGGAGATACAACGGTCAAAACTCACAACACTACTCCTTAAAAAGGCTTCCATCCAGCTTACGTAAAAGTTGTGCACGCTGTGAATACCTAATGCTAATATGCCATCAATATAAATGGCAATCAGCGCCCTAACGCTTGTTCCTTCAAAAGTTTTTTATCCATGTGTGCATAAGAGAGTTTTTCTTTTCACAAGTCCATCATATTTGTTGGGTTGGCTGAACACCATCTAGATTATTGTCTTTGCATCCTGATCTTTTCATATGAAAAGACTGAATATTAAGTAATGTTAACTCCCTACGGTCGTGTATATCTGCCTATTTATTGTGTGCGGTCACTTCTAGACCTCGCAAGTCACAAGTGTATGCTAGTGTGATAAACGTTCCAGAATACATAGCGTTACATTTTTCGCCATACTTACCGGAATGTAAACGTGCGCCCCAGATTTCTCATGATTGTCTCTCACATGCTTGTATGGAAATCGCTCACCACAGCCATCAAACCTACAAACAAATGGGCGGAGTTCAAGGTGCACAGCCTTTATGTGTTGATTGAGATTCGATTTCTGCAGTCGAAAGCAAATTAAAGTGACTTGAGGAAGCAATTAGCAAAGTAACATCAGGCAAATGCCACCAAATTCTAATATTCAGAAAGCTAGATACAAGTAGGCACTGCAACTGGACCACCCCAAGGTGTTGTTTTCTCAAATGTTTCAATCAACCAGACCAAGCCCACTCAAATAGGCCAACTTCATTACACCCTTGGGTATGAGCTCGATTGAAGTGACCTACTTTAAAAATGATGACAAACACAAGATTGACATAAACTGGAAAGAAAGCAAACAGATTGCCAGTTATTTCATCTCCCTATATCACCAAAATGCAACACCAATTTTCAAAATTTCAGTAATACACTAATACACCTAAGTAGTTGACCTGGGGCATGATGAATTCAAACATGAAAAAAAAACAAAATTAACTTTAATAGTCAAATAATAAGTGTAAGCCAACTCGCATGTTTATAGACCAGATACAATCGAAGAAAAATATGAATGATAAAATAAAACTCTCATGGAAACTTACAGTTGCGAATGTGTGAAGACAACCCTTGAAACTGCATTTAATTCTATGTGATGCGTATCCAGCTTCATGTACGCGCATATGCCGCTTGATGTTTTTCTTCAGCTGCTGGGTTCCACAAACTTCACAATTTATATATAAGTGGGAAGATTGAAGATGGGCCTTGAGACATTCAACATTGGAAAACGATTTCCAACAACCAGGTTCACAACAAATTGCTTCCACAGAGTCCAATTTAACTGCAATAAATAATTTCAAATTTAACAACAATATGAAAAAGGAAACAACTCTATCCAAAAAAAAAAAAAAATTATGGTATGAACGAAAACAATTTATTACAAAAAAATACATCAAGACAGGCAGTGGAAGTACTTTACCATGAGACTCTTCGTGTTTTCTTAACCTCGACGCATATCTAAACACCTTCCTACAACCAGCTTCAGGGCAAACATGTTGCTTCTGAACACTACTGTCAAATGAGTCAGAATCTGTTTCATCATGAAGTTCAGTCACATGCCTCTTCATGTTGTCCAGGTACGCAAATCTACTGGTGCAACCTTCAACAGGACAAGAAAAAAGCTTTCCTTGGTGTTGAAGCAAGTGGCGGGTGAGGTGATCTTCTCTTTTGTAGCTTGAGTGACAGTCATCTACTGTGCATGCATAAGGTCTCTGTACAATATGAAAAGTAAGACAAAATGCACTTGAAGTTCTGTTATGGAGCATAATCATAATCACAGATCCACAAACAAGCAACTCAGCAAACCTCATTGAAATAGTACTTTGCGTGAGTGAGGCTCACTTGATGGAGCTTCACAGGAGGTCCCCCAACCTGTTACTAGTCCATTCAAGCTAATAATGCCACCTTTTCGCATTTTGGAGTTCTGTACATGGGATCCAATGCTTCACGCCTTCGAGGACTATAAATGTCCATATTTGGAATCTTTTTATCTGCAAGAGCATTTTGCTTCTGACCATGGACATATTAAGAAAATATCAATAACAAGTCTATATTTATTGATTGCATTAGTATAAGGTTCTTCCCATTACAAACTATGGATTACACTATATACACAAGTATAGGCACACATTATATGCCAGCAACTGCAATATGTTTCTCAGCATCATGTACCAGTAGCCTTAACCCCATCTATGCAGATCTAATAAAGGTATTACGTTCTCAACGCACATATAAAATTCAGCCACTAGCACATTTGGTAAGAGCTTTGGGCAATAGTTTTACAATGATAGTTTCACAAATCACAATTGACTGGTACAGATATAAATAAAATCTTGAATTGCAGTTAGATCATATGTCCCAGAAGACAGGTAACATGGTGCAACATAAATGATAACACCATGCTGTTTAATACTGGATTTATATTAATCTATGCTTCTTATAAAAGCATGAATTATCCTTCATTATTGAGGAGTTCATGAGTAAGAAGCAACAACCCATGCCAATAAGCGTAAAAGTAACATACAACTCTTGCCTGTCTGTAAAAAAAAAAAAAAAAAATCACAAGTTGATTTTCCCTTAAGTTTTGATTTTTAATAAAATTGCACTTCCATCCTACTAAATTACAATCCGACAAGTTAGTTACAACTTACAAGACCCTCCTTATACAGTTTGTATTAGGCCTGGAGATTTATATATACAGTATCTAATTTTCTTTTATCAATGGACACGTTTCAACTAAAAAAAGTTAATATAAAATTGAGAGTGTAAGGGATGTTTGAAGAATCAACATCAACAGTAAAATCCATATATAATCTCAACAGTTAACAACAAAACAAACACATAAATGTAAGCAAGCATACCTCAAAAGAGTGAGATTGCATATGTTGCTTCAAATAAGCAGGTTTACGAAAACTCGCACCGCACTCTTCACAAGTATTGGACTTTGTTTCTTCCATTTCATTGTACTCACAATTCTCTTTTTCTCTTTCAATCTCTTCCTGAAATTCACAAAATAAACCCTAGTTCTAAAATCCACAAACCTAGCATAATTTCTGTTTTTTAATCAAAAACTTAGAATGCAATTGAAAAAAAAAGAGGGTATGTTATGAAACAAACCTTGTGATGAGAAAGAATGTGAGAATTGATGAGAGCTTTCTTCGATCTACCAATGCCGCAATACTGACAATAATAGCGTCTTATGTCTTTGCCGATTGGTTTTCTCTTCTCTGCTTCTTCTCTTTCCCTTCCTTCCATCTTCTGATCTTCTTCACCACTCAATAGAGAGAGAAGAGAGAGAAGAGAGAGAAGATTTTTTCTAGGGTTTTGGTTTACTGAGTGAAGTGAGCCGGTTATAATGGCGGGGGAAATCAATTGGACCCTGTTGGGCTTTTATTGGACTGGATATTATAGTTTGAAGTCCATATTAAAGTCCATTTTTACTAAATTATCCAAACAGTTTGTTTCTTCTCTTCGTTTTGGAAAGAAATGGCAGCATCACTAACGCTAACAGTATCTACTCCTCTCACCTCTTCATCTCTCAGAAACGCAAAAGATATACCCTTTTCTTCTCTCAACTCCATCTATGTTTCTTCTTCTTCTTTGTTCCAAAGGAATTTTACTTCTCTGTCTCTTTCTACAAGTAAATGTAGAAGTCGACATAGAAGGTTTGTGGTTTCATGTCATCTAGTTCCTTCTCCACCTGAGCAAGTATCAACCAAGTTATATGTCAGTGGTGAGATATTTAATCACCCCTTTACTCTATTTTAGTTGTTAATCAATGGTTTTTAAGTTTTTTTTTTCCTGTTGAGATTGCAATTATGTATAATGTAGATGTACAGTAAGATTGATTGAATTGCCTACTTTGCATTTTAAAAAAAGAAGCATTTTTGGGGGGAAATGAAGAGGATAGGTCATAGGTGTACTATTCAATTCAAACTAAAGATTAGTTAGTAGGAAACATTGTGCGACAAAATAAGAGTTGTGAAAATAATTATGGACTGTAATCTGCAAAAGCCTTGATAGAATTATCTGTGTTTACTGTACTTTGACATTGCTTTAGATGTGGAATGGGTCTTTGAAAGAAACATTATTTATTAATAGATGACAGGTCTCTTGGGATATGGTCAGTTTCGACTTGAAGTAAATTATGTAGGTAACCGAGGGGAAGGACAATGATTGTTTCAGATGCTAGTTGTGCCACGGGTATGCCACATCTTTAGATTTTGGTGAAATATCTGAGGCTCAAGCTGAGTTGTGGTGTGAGAACTTACAGAAAGCATTGCCCTTTGGAAAGGGTAACCGGCTTATTGGGAGTGTGTGATACTCCATTTCAGGTAGAGGTGGGTTATTGAGGAACCCAAAAGCAGACACCTCTTTGATGCTGCGGTAGGTCTGGCTGTTTGTGCAGTGAAGTCTTTTCGGGGAGTGGCTACTGGCTAGTGCCTTCGCAGCAATGACTGTGCTGGGTGCCAGGAAACCTTATGTTTTTTTCTTTTTAGTCTGTACTCTTTGGCTCCGTGACACACACACAATTTTGAGACTCTTTAGTGGATTTCAATCATCATGTAAACTGATCGCAGTTGTGTATTTAAATGTTATTCATTTTTTCTATCGTCAACACTATGCTTTCAGCCTTTTAGAAGACAGTGTCGAGGTCCTGATATCAACTATTGTATGTACACAGTATTAAGTGGAGATAAGAATGTGAATGTACCAACTTTCAACAAACATATTACATGCATTTCACTTAGAATGTTTGTACAGTTCCGTTTCTTTCTCAGTAGTAATTTGGAAATACCTGTATCCTGACTAATTTATCTTTGCACGCAGGGCTTTCATTCCGTACCACTGAAGAGACCTTGAGAAATGCTTTCCAGGATTTTGGCCAACTCGTGGAAGGTTGGAGCAGTGATGTTTATGTTGTGGTTTCTCTGTATGATGTACCTAAAAAAATAAATTTTCTGTTGAAAATGTTTTGCAGTCAATCTCGTGATGGATAGAATTGCCAATAGGCCAAGAGGTTTTGCATTCCTTCGTTATGCAACAGTAGAGGAATCCAAGAAAGCTATTGAAGGTATGCATGGAAAGGTATGTTTTTTCAGCACAAATCTATATCTAATTGTTATCAGATATTGTTGAAAGTGTAATCTTCTAAGTATGCACTTGCTTTGTTGCAATAATGCAAGTATTGAGCACTCCACAAGGAAAAAAGGTGGAAAGAGTAATTAGCAGTTCTCTCCTTTCTCAAACAAAAAAACTGTAAATCTTTCTTTTTAGGCTTTACACAGATATCACTATATATTATTAGCCCTAGTTCACCAAATGAAAATGTTTGATTTCAACTTCCTTCTGTTTTACATATGGATACCTACATATTGATTGAGACTGTTAACCCTAAAAGTTAAATTATAACACTTCCATTTTGTGAACTAGAGCTAACAATGTGTATTGGTGTTACTTATCACATTTGTATGTTTATCAAGGAGCACTGACTCAATTGCATACATTTTTGTGCTCAGTTTCTTGATGGCAGGGTCATTTTTGTGGAGGTTTCTAAGCCAAAGTCAGAGTTGAGGCAAGGCTTTAAACAAACCCGGTGATAATATTGAGGCCTTAACAAAGCTCTAGGCAATATTAAAAGAAAGCATTTGGCAATATAAGCAATGGAGATACAGGCTACAGTGTCAGCCAAAATGTATCAGTTCAGCTGGTCTATCAATCAGTTACAATTTTTTGATAAACATTCTGTAACTGTTAGTGTAGTACAATAGTGTTTAGATGTAAAAACTAGTTATCAAAGGTATCATGAAGCAATTAAGCAGCTTGTATCTTACTTATTGTCGTATTTTCTTCAGCCATTTAACGCTATAGATGAACTATTCGTTTTTACTACTTGGTTATCGTCACTTTTATTTGAGCTGTAGATAAGAATGAACTAGAGTTGTCTTTACTACTTGGTTATTGTCTTATCACTTTTATTTGAGAGTTAATTAGTGATACCCCGGAATTCAAGGCAACATAGCGATACCCCCAACTCTAAAAAGATTTGTGTCAACCCCCAACAAAATTACTTTCCGGTGAAAAATAAATTTAAACTGCCATAAATATCTTTATGCCAGACTTTTAATTTGACATAAACCACTACTGATGTGGCATAAGGGTATTTATGACAGTTGAAGTCTATTTTCACCGGAAAATAATTTTGGGGGGGTGACACAAATCTTTTTGGAGTTGGGGGTATCGCTATGTTGCCTTAAATTCCCGGGGGTATCGCTAATTACCTCTTTATTTGAGCTGTAGATAAGAATGAACTGGAGTTGTCTTCCTACTATTTAAGGATGATATGCAACTAAACTCGGCAATCACCCATTCTGAATAATTGACTATAATTGTTGTATTATGAAACAGGATAGTCTGAGGACAAAAACAAATGTGAAATTTTCAAGATAGCCTCCAAAAGCCTTTTTCTTTGAGGACCTTTTGCTTGAGTTCTTTGTGGTTTGAATTGAAGGGTGACCGCGTACGATCCAAACAAACCAGTAATGAAATAATGCTTTGTGGGAGTTGCCATCAGTGGCCCAGAACTTATTACACCACTACCGATCCAAACAAACCAGTCATGAAATAATGCTTTCTGCGAGTTGCCATCAGTGGCCCAGAACTTATTATACTACTACCGTATATGGAGATGATAGTGATGAAAGCAACTTTACCACTGCTCCATGTGGTGGTGTGGTGCTAAGTATTTCTGACCGTAAAAGTTAAGAATGGCATAGGGCCCAGATTAGTTATTTTATGACAGCAATGTGATCTTCGGTGTTGATTCAAGACAATACTGCAATTCAACCAAAGCTCAAATCAGAGACACCCAAGCAACCGACAACAATCCTGCAGTGTGCTATATACCAGCTGTGGAAATGCTACTTAATCTGCCCGGATTTATTTTCTAAGATAAACTATTGCATTACAGACAAAAATGGAGGTGATTGACTAGAAACAAATACTTCATAAGTAGTACCTGAAAAAAATGAAAATGATACACTGAGGGAGATTGGTATGGTGGTTTGGACTGTTGACAGTAAAGTGAACAAGCTGAGATTAACAAGAAGAAAGACTTGTTTCGATCCTCATTGAATAAATCTCTTTCTTATCCACACAACAGCTACAAACTCAAAAAAATTCGTAACAATGGATCCTAATCAGCCCTCTGAGAAATCTTAACAAAAAGACCACCATTAACAAAGGAACAAAACAAGCAGCAGCAAGTTCCAAGGGTAAGGATCATTGTAAAAAACTATGAGCACAGTCTGATCCTTTGCCCATCCCTTTCCTTGCAAACAATTATTGACTGGTCTTCTCTTTCTGCTAAACATCTTTTATAAGGCACAAATCCCTTTATACACTTGTTGGGATTGGCTCTTAGCGGAGAAAAAGCCGATCTTTTGCTTGGTTTCAACACAAAACCTTGACATAAATTTTTGTCAAGAGATAATTCTTGGTTACTGGAGTCAGCAACATCACCACACTTGTCTACAGCCTCCAGTTCACTCCCAGACGAGGTACTGGAACCAGCCCAGGATCCTTCCTTGTCTTCAGCACCCCTCTCCTCTGATGCTTCTCTAAGACAGGCATCTGGAGGTATTTGTCCTGAGATTAGGTTAAAGGATGGAACAATAGGAAAAGGTAAACATCCTTGCAATGCCCACCAAGGCATGGGTACAACAGAAGCACCTTCTACCGGGTGCGAGTTTTCATTCTGGAGCTGAATCTGATAAAACATTGAAGGGTTCCCATGAGGCCAAGAACTCCAAGTACTTGCACTAGATTCCATGGAACACACATTGTCTTTTGAGTCCTGCTGAAATGTTTTTGCAGGCCCTGCCTCATCTGTATCTGTACTCTCTTGAAGTCTTTCAGCAGCCAATGGCTTGCCCGCACCACCAAGCGAAGATGATGGTCTATGGGAATCTGTTACCAGTACTGTCCTTCCAAAGAGTTTAAGACTCACTGTTGGTGCTTCCAGACTCGGAAATTCCTCTTTCAATGCATCATCCTTCGTACCAAAATCAAGTTTCTGGTAATGTGATACAAAATTAGAATTCATTACAGAAAATAAATAAGATACATTATTGGAAATGATTTAATGGGTTCTAGAATTAGTGCGTAATGTACCATGGACGATTGATCTTGTGCGGTTGGACCAGAGGTTGCTAAAACTGAAGTGGGAGATCCATTCTCCTCTTTCGTTGATGAATTAGAAGATTGACACCGGTTAACTGTTATGGGTGTTAATATAGTGGCAGGTTTTGCAACGTCATCAGATGAAACTGGTGATTGACTACCATTCTCATTATTTGAAACCGTGGAATCCATTGTATCTGATCCAAGTGCAGATATAACTGATTTCGGTGATTGGTTCTCTTGTTCCGAGCCTGATGAATTAGGAGATGGGGACCTTTCTGGTTGATGTGAAACAGACACTCGTTTGTTGACAGTGTGAACCATTTTACGAGGATAAGGATGCATGGGTTTCCTTTTTGGTCGAGGAGGGGGGATTTCAATCGGCTTCGCAGGGCTGGCATCAGTGTTGTTTGACTCCCTGACCACCTGGATCAATCATTTAGAATGGAAGAATGAGAAACCATATATTGAAGAAAGAGTAAAACCCGTATAAGAACGTTCGCACGCCTTCGGGTTGTGAGTACTCACTTCAAACATCTATGGTAGAAATGGTACGGTAAGAAAGGCAATAAACCTTGGAGAAAAATTTCTGAGCATGGCTTCGAATCTGAACAGCAGTCTTGGTACCCACATGTTCTGCAAGAACAAGAAATAATTTAGAGATGAACGTATAAATGTAAAAACATTCAAAAAGACTATCAACCTGCACTAAAAACTACCTTCAATTCGACGCCAAGCTCGACCATAGAGTTTCAAAGCTTCAAGAAACTTCTTATGCTCTTCCTCTGTCCATCTTTCACGTTGTTTTGTAATAGTGTAAGGCTTTCTTGCCTACTCATACAGGAAAAATATAAGTTAAGAACACTAATGAAAATCTTGATATTTGAATGCTCAAATTGAGTCAGAATAACTAGCACATGGAAAAAGTAAAACCTTGGGTGCATTTTCTTCTCCTGCTGTGTATATCTCCTGAAATTCATTCGCAGTTCCAGGCTGTGAATCGGTATCCATTGACATTTGATTGCTACTTGCGGCAATAGTACTCAAACTTGTCCGTTCACCTTGATTCTATATCCAAAGAAGTAAAGAATTGGGCCACTTTCTCGAATTCAAAATCATCAAAAATTAAGACAAATTGATGCTCCATGTACTTTTATAATACGTTAAGCATTATTTAATTTCAGTCACATTCTATGTAATTCTTAGCACATAAAGTCAGGAGCTAACAATTGAATGATTCACAATTTATCGTTTAGGTAGATCCTCAATTATCATATGCTACAGTTTGCTGTCTTGGTCCAACTTAATCCACAAGATCATCACATAAATAATAGCTATGGAGATTGCAGAATATGTGAACATTTACTTTCTTCTGCCAGATTTCATTTGATTACTTATGGAAAGACTTTTCAATTATAAACCTTCTATCTTTAATTTCTACCAAACTTCCATAAAAGAGTGAATACATACAACAGTTATTTGGGGACAAACATCAATCACGCCAAACCATTTGAATGCGAAACATCTGTGGTGTGGTCCTAAACATTTGAATAATCAATCATTCAATCTTTTAAGTGTCACTCAATCAATACTAACCACCTAAAGCAGAACAAACTTTTTTCTTTCTTTCTTTTCTGACATAAAAATGTTCAATAATTCAGTTTCATCATCATCTTCTTCTTCATAACTAACTTTTCAGCTAAATAGTTCTTACTTGAAATTAACCAACAACTTAATGAAAAATCATTTCTAATCCTCACGAAATAATGATCAATTAGATCCACAACATATATGATTATTCAAACTTTTCAAATCATAAATTAGCTAAATCATAATCCAAACTACCAAAAAATCCTTAGAATCTAGTGCAAAAACAAGATCTAAAGCTACTAATAACTTATCATTATATAGATAAAATTACCTGAACATCCATCACATAGAAGCTAAAAAACACAAATAAATCAAATCTTTTGCACCGTCTTTTGGATCAAGATTTGTTCTTCTCACTCCTTATCAGATCATCTTTTATCAGAAATGAATTCTTGTATGATTTCAAAAAGAACTTCAACAGAACTATGACACAAGATAGAGAGATATATATATAACTAGAGAGAGAAATAAAGAAGATCTTTATTTAGATTTGAAGAGAGAAAGATAGAAGATGAGAACAAAGAGACCTCACAAAGAGAAACTGGTGAAACAGAAGACAGACTCTCTTTTCTCTCAACTATTCTGTGTTGTTGTTCTTGCTGGTTGAATTTCAACCTTTTGGCTTTTTTGTGAGAGAGAAAAAGGTAGCTGAGGTTGCCACGTTGGATATTTTTAATTTTTATAATTTACGCTTTTTGAAGAAAGATTTCTCGAGAAGTATTGGAATCTTGTGGCTCGCGTTGCACTAAACCAATTACACGTGGCTCTTCACTTTTTTCTATACCCGAAGAATTCTGGCTTAAAAGGAACCCAACAGAAAAGTACAGCCAATATTTAGCTAGAAGATAATTTTGTTTTGGATAAATTAAAGATGTGGATATTATGCACTTCACCCACATATCTCATGACACGTGTTGAACTATTTGTGGTTATGTTACCTTCTGTACCCTTTCACACATTATAACTCCAAAAAATAGATATTTTGCCGTTTGATCCATATTTATGTGGTCCAATAGTTTTTTGTTTTTGCTTAATAATAAATTTTATTGATAAGCTCAACGAAAACTATTGTTTTTGCTTAATAATAAATTTTATTGATAAGCTCAACGAATTACATAAAAGTAGAGGACAAACGCGCTACAAACTGCTCGACAAGTCCTTTCTGGATAGCAAACCCGATTCTCCTAAATACATATTCGTTCGAACCCGCAGTCATCACGTTGTTATCCATTATCTTTTGCACTCTCCTGAGGACCTCAACTGCTTCTGAGTCTAGCAATCCAAATGTGTCAAATGCAAAGGGGATGAAACTATGTTAGTTAGCCCTACAAGCTCCGTCATGTTTCTTCACTTTTGCTGCTGATGCATTGCTAGCTGCTAGCCCCACCTCAAAAATCCCAGCACCCATCCAACCATCGGAGACGTCCCTGTAACATCAACACACGCATGTTTACCTTCAGACCAGTTGTAGACCAGAATATCAGCAGGACGTAATGTCGATCTTACTTCCTTACGATCAGTAAGAAAGTTAACAGGAGCCTCCTTCTTAACCTATACTCCAGCCCGCCAGAACACATCACACAAAGATATCTCTAACGTGGTCATGCATGTACTTGAAGCCGGGGTATGGGCCGCATGATCCCCAAAAGCATCAAGTCTGCTCTTTTTGCACACTGGACAAAGTTTACCATCTGAATAAAGAGGGATAATCAATCGATAACGAAGAATGACACGATATTCTACAGACGTCATACGTTGTCCAAGCCCTTTCATCGGGATGGCAAAAATCAAATTTCAACTTATTTTATTTAAAAAAATATTTTTGTAATTAGTGTCTATGAATTGGTACAATTTTATTATCAATAATAAAAAGATTGAAAACTTGCATGGTTAGTTCCGATCTATTTGAATTTTGGAACTAGCCGATGAACAGACAGGGAAAGGAAGGATGAAGCTTGTTCTAGACTTCTAGGATGGAAAAAAAGTGCACTCTAGTAACTTAATATATTAAAATAATGCGATATGAGATCTATAAAAATAATAATAAAATAAATAGTTTAAATTTGATTCGTGGTAAGTGTTAGGTAATGAGGTCATTGAGTACAGGAGTAGAGCATCCAGTTTACTTTGTAGATAAATTAAATAATAGTATTTGAGATTTAGTAGGATAAGAGATATTTTAAAAAGAGTAATTGTGACGAGGAGAAAAGATAAAATATCCTAGCCACTAAAAAAAAATAAGAGAGAAAGAAAATGAGGGAAAGAAGCGTGACCAAGAGCTTTGGATGGATTGATTGAATGGGTAGGACAGAGAGTGAGAGGGGGATGGATGACCACCAAAAGTGACTTTCTTTTGCACTTTTCACCACGTCAGCTCCACTTGCCGCCCTTATTCATCAGTCACGCCACGTGTATACAAAAAAAAATGTTTATGGATGGAGAAAATGTGGATGTCGATGTTTCTGGACCACTTTAACAGGTAGGTTACAAATTTAAATATTTAAAAAAAATATTGTCCATAAGTTTTTTTCTTGGGTTTTTAAATTTCTTTTGAGAAAAACTAGAAGGTTTTAGGTCTTAAAAGAGGTTTGTGACAGGTGTCGATCTATTGTTGGTAAACTGTAAGTCTAAAGATGGGAATGTGAGGTTAGGAATAGGATTTTTTCTATCCAGAAATGAATTCAGTGTTATCCTGTTTTTTGTTGGCTTTGGGTGGTGTGGACTCAGGAACCTGGTGTGGTCAGGGGGTGTGGTTGAGCCATATGTGACCATCTGACAATCATGTGGACTTGGAAACTCAATGTAGTTCTGTGGTGTGGTTGAGTCATATGTGACAATCTGACAATCATGTGAACTGGGATATACAATGTAGTTCTGTGGTGTGGTTGAGCCATATGTGACAATCTGACAATCATGTGGGCTTAGACGGGGCATAGTTTTCAACCATGCATCAGTTCATCTGGTCTTCTTTTACGGTTTACATAACCCAAAATAAGTAGTTGTAGCTGATATTTATTTAAGGAGTTCGTTAAATCAAGAAGTACCATCATTACTATATAAGTGGGTTGGTTATATTAAGCAAAATTGATGATTACTACTTACTGTTCTTATTTGGTAAAAGAATAATCATGAGTGATATAAGATAAGGAGTATGACAAAAAGCAAATAAAGAGAACTGGTACTTGCCATACCAACATATGCTCATAACAGTTGCCAATTGGATATACTGTATGAAACATCACACGCATGTTGATCTTTTCTTAGAAGATCCTTGATTATTCCATTCGGAAGCATTTTCAGGTACAGGTATCAAATGGATCAGCTGCTCTAATTATGTTGGTAGCTAGCTATGAGTTAGCTTAATTACAATAGTTGTTCACTTGTTCATACCAAAAGAATGAATTTTTAGAGGTCCACTTCGGCACTTGGGACATTGAAGAGTTTTCTTTATTGTTTTTTGTGTAACCTGCAGTCCTGCACATTGAGACTGTGAAGTGTGAACTTTGCTGCGCTTGGAGAATTGCTTGAGTACCCCTTCAAATCTTCAATGGAACTGTTTGTACTTTGTCGCCTTCAGCTTTAAATCTGTGCGTAGGCCCTCATGCTGTCATGCAGTCCAAATGCTGATACATGGACGCCTCTTGGAAGAAGCGTGTGCAAAACCGCAAAACTATAGGAGCTGCATCTGACATTCTGACTTGTCCTTTGTGTTAACTACGTATTAACCAAAGCAAGTCTAAGCCCAAGTCCAAGCCCAAGCCCAAGCCCAAGACCAATCACCTCTGTAGATAACTAGATACCCAAGTCCGAAAAAGGGCTAAGCATCCGCCAACCTGACAAATTACAATTTGGGCTTGTTTTACTCCGGCCCAAATGTCCAAGTTTCAAATGATCTGCTATGAAAAACAACCAGTAAGATGAAAACATCACAGACTCTGTAGCAATTTGGAAATCTGTTTGGGCTTATGAGGTTCAATGATACTGGCAGATAGCATGGCCCATGAGTATCTGGGTTGATCAAGCACACAAATCTTAAAAGATAAAAACAAGCTTTGGAAGGCATCATGCAAAGATGGGAGGCCAGTTCATTAAAATTTATGCGACTGAGCCACTCAACCAAGTCTTGGAATAAACAACTATTAGCTCAGTTGATTTGTTATCCCTTTCAAACACTCTCATAAGAGAAAGGGTGTGAATTCAATTCCCACCAATAATGTTTGGGTGAATTTCTTATGCAATTTTTAGATGGGTCTGTCTTTGGGTTTTGTTTGTGGTAGGCCACAAGGCCCAAGATTTAGAGGAGATTGAAGTAATGTGGCAGCTCAAAACACTATGGTAGCTACTCAGGTGATGTGGAGGCGAAGTGAATACTTAAGTGGCGAAAAATCAAAGAATAGCCTACAGGCCTAGTTTCATATGTAACCCTTTTGGGGGTTGTAATGTAGTCTTTGGGCCTTGATTTTTAAAAATAAAAATAAAAATGGGAAGATGAGCTCCTTAAGAAGGTGTAGAAGGTAATGGATATCAACGTGAGAAGATTGTTTATTTACAACAGAATGGTATACAAAGTCAACCGATCTCAACCAATGCAATAGGATTTATGGCTACACAAACAGTTGAGGGGAGTTCTAGATCTGGTCCAAGACAAACTAATGTAGCTACTGGTTTGAATGAATATGTATTTAGAAAGAATCAGGTTTACGTGTTTTTCCGGTACTTTTGTGTAATTTCTTGAGTTTATCAGTAAAATGGTTTTACCCCAAAAAAAAAACTGGCAGGCTGGTATACATATTAATATAGAACTTAGATTGCTGGAGGTGAGTGGGCCTTAAGTCGGTCAAATGCAAATGTAGTGAGTGGGCCTTAGTGGATTGGACCAAAACACAAAAGCAACCTTAAAGAATGTCAGATGTAACATTTTTTGTTATTATGAAAGAAACGTCCAAAGCAGATCTTTAGTCGTCCTGTCGTATACTGAATGGTCCACACTTTGCTAAAACAAAATCTCACAATACAGCCGTTTTGAAGAAAAGAAGAATATAATAGAGTATATGCTTTGCTGAGAAATATTCTAATAGGGATCACTTCTTAGTCATCCTGCAAACGCAAAATCAAAGTTTTTGATAATGAGAACAACTTTGTTTGCATTTGTGAAATCATGAACATATCTGTATATGATTTTTGATCCATCAAAATTAATATCTGCTAAACCATTTGACTTATTAAATGCAATCAAAATCATCAACCATATCTATATAGATGTGTTTTTTTTTTTTTTTTTATCAAAATATCTATACAGATGCACTACATGATATATTTTTGCCAAATTGCATCTTTGAATTTATAGATAAAATTAGTGTTTAACAAGTGGTTTCTATATTGGCAATTTGGCATATTCTCTTGGGGTCCTATGCCATCTGCAAAAAGAAAGGACGTCGTCATACATAGACAGATGGCAATATCAAACATTTGCGTAAAAAGGGCGCCATTCTTAGCGGAATATTGACGGTCCGATTATAATTTTCTTTAACACTAAAAAGCGTCAAAAGCCGTTAGCTATAAATCCTCTGATCTATTTCGTTTGTCTTGTCCATTTCTTACCAAATCTCACTCCTTTCTGTCTTTAAATACCGCTTTTTATCTCTTTCTTTCTCCTTCACACTCCACTCTCTCTTTCAAAACTTCATTCTTTCTTTTCTTTCTATCTTTCTCTGATCTCTAATGGCAACTGCAACTCTAAACCCTACCGATGCCGATAAGATCACCAAGCTGAAATCAGCTGTTTCTGGTCTTAATCAAATCAGGTATGTTTCTTCGTCTTTACGGTTTAGATTAGATTAGATCTTTTTGTTTTTAATCAGAAATCATGTTTTCTTGAAGTGAAAACTTATAGATCTGTGTTTAACTTTCAGTGAGAATGAGAAAACTGGATTCATCAATCTCGTCTCTCGTTACCTCAGGTTAGATATGATTTTGTTTATTTTCTTTAAGTTTTGTATGTTTCTGATTTCTAATCTGTTATTCAAACTTCTACACATTGTTTTGCTCCTTGATGTGTTGATTCGGAAAACAAGATATTGTTTCGTCTATTTCAATTTAAATTTTTGGATTTCATTACCTTTTGATTTTTAGTAATAAATCTGGATTTGTGAATCTCTTGTCTCTGTTTATACTATATATATTAGGTTTGATTCTGAGATTGTGTTGTTTTTGTTCTAATTGTGATTTGGATCTGATTACTCTTAACTTTTGTGTGTTTTGAAATTGATTTTGTTTTTGTAGTGGAGAAGCAGAACACGTTGATTGGAGTAAAATTAAGACTCCAACTGATGAGATTGTTGTTCCTTACGACAGCCTAAAACCTACTCCTGAAGGTAATGAATTGTATTGGATCCTGTTAGTTCAATCTAACTTCTAATTGCTACTCAGTTTTATGTTACTGGATGTTTGATCTAATTCATCTGAATTTCTTTCAGATCCAGCGGAAACTAAAGCGCTTCTGGACAAGCTGGTTGTGCTAAAGCTTAATGGAGGCCTGGGGACAACCATGGGCTGTACTGGTCCCAAGTAATGTTTTCTTCCACCTTCTGAGGCATTAGTTTGTATGACATTTGATGCAATTGACGTGTTTTCAATGTGATATGGATGGGATATCTTGAGTTCTGTGCATATAAAAACGTTGTATGTATTTTTAATTACACAAATCGACTGCATGCCACTAGGAATTGAAAATCTTTAATACATTCTATTGTTTGAGAATTATTGTTTTGCTCACAATTACTCCCTCTCTCTCTCTCTAGACCTTAGCTTGGGTGTAACAAAGGGATTTTAAAGTATCAACACGTGTCGGATTTCACTTCAACCGAGCATTTTTAGAGCTTCATGTCCCAACTAATTTTCAATCAATTCCCATGTTCTAAATGTTCTGACATTCTCATATCAGTTGAGTATTTTCAGTCATATAATCAAATGCTAGATGACATTTTTCTCAATTTGAGTTCTGATGGATTTTCATTGTGTTAGAGAGGTTTGATTGTTTGAAGATGGTTTATGAATTTTCTTATAAGTAATAAATGAACTGGAGAAATATCAATAAGGTCATAGTGTTCTTTCAAAATTCAAAATTCTTCCATTATGGTAGTTATGCTCTTAGGTTTTCTCAACAAACTAATATAGTAAAATGTATTGGAGCTTTCGTCATGCCAATTACAGTAGCTTTTTCCATTCATTCTCTAGTTAAGGGCATAGACTTACATGTTTTCTCTGTCAAGTGCTGTTAAGTAAGTGTTGATAAGTACTGATATATGGCTGCAGTAGATGGCATCTTTTAAGGATTCTCATTCTTCTATTCCAATCAGTGTTATATTCAGTTTCAGTGACTAATATGTATATATGTTCACTCCAGTCTCCCATGTTCCCTTATAAATTTGTTTATTGCTTGCCTAATTTTTTAGGTGCATATTTCTTATATTTTCCATAATATGAAATCCCAGGTCTGTCATTGAAGTTCGCAATGGGTTGACATTTCTTGATTTAATTGTTATCCAAATAGAGGTCAGTTGTAATTATATTTATTGTCTATTTTTATTTGTTTTATATTTTGCTTGTTACATCCACTCGCAAATGCTTAACCTTTGGTATTTACACAGTCTCTCAATTCAAAGTATGGGTGCAATGTTCCCCTTCTTCTAATGAATTCTTTCAATACTCATGACGATACCCAAAAAGTAAGAGATCCCAACCCCTATCTTTGTGACTTTGTCTATATCTTTCTTGGCTGGAGGACCAAATGGTGTTTACTGGCTTATCTAATGTAGATTGTGGAGAAATACTCGAAGTCAAACATCGAGATTCATACCTTTAATCAGGTTTGTATAATCTTGCCAATTATCCGTACTAAAATATCAAATGAGAATGCCTAAGTTATTATGATTGATCTTAATGGATCTGCTTTCTGTAGAGTCAATATCCCCGATTGGTTGTTGAAGACTTTTCGCCATTGCCATGCAAGGGCCAGACTGGAAAAGATGGCTGGTATGTTCATCATATTTACAACAATTCTCTGTGAAATCAACTCACCATGTTTTTTTTAGTCATTTTGCTTTAAGATATATAGTGTTTTGTTTGCTTATTTGAAAGCTGGAGTCCTCAGTTCAATGCTATTCTCACAAAACAATATAGATTTGGTGTAGAAAAATCTGCTATTTTTGGTTCTATTCTTGGTGAACGCATTCCCTGTTTTTAAATTTGTAGAAAGAGATAATAATTAAAAAAAAGTAAAGGAGTGCTTGACTGCACAAGGGTCAAGAGAAAATTTGTTACTCAGAATTTAGACAGAACAATAGAGGCATAGACTAAAGTGAAAAAACCCTGCTCAAGTCATCATTCTTTTGTGTAATTCTGCTATGTGGTTTTGGATTGGTCATTGTTGAATACCATCTTCTATCTGCAGTATTGATTCAGAATTTATTTTGAGTGAACAATAGTACATTTTTTGTTTTCAATGTGTGAATGACTAAATAGGAATCATGTTGCAAATAAAAAATGTGTTCGTCACTGACAATCACTACCTGTGTAGTTTGTTAATCTCAAACCAGCAATGTATTAAGTTTTGAATAGGAAATCCACTTTCAGTTATCTATTTTGTACAATAGTTGTGGCAGGGTACCTTGAAATATCCTAAGTTCAAAACAACACTTATTGAGTTTTACTGAACTTTGATAAATCCAGCGTTCTGTTACCGTTTTTCCTTATAACTGAAAAAAATGTGAAGGTATCCCCCTGGCCATGGTGATGTCTTCCCAGGCTTGAAGAACAGTGGCAAGCTTGACGCCTTATTGGGCCAGGTTTGGAACTTGGTTATTTTACTGGCTTTTGTGTATATTGGTGCTATGTAGTATATTCTAAACACAGTTTTATCTATCCTATCCAGGGCAAGGAGTATGTATTTGTTGCAAATTCAGATAACTTGGGTGCTATTGTCGACTTAAGTATCCTTTTCCATAGCCTTCTTCTGACAAAATGTTGAAATATTTTTATCGCTCCTACATATTCGTAAATATTTTGATTATCAACATATAGTGTTTATGAATGCCATTTTTCAGACACATTTTTTCCTTGACCGGATGTAACAGAAATCTTAAAGCATTTGGTCGAAAATAAAAATGAATACTGTATGGAGGTGACTCCCAAAACTCTAGCAGATGTGAAAGGTGGGACTCTTATCTCATATGAAGGAAAAGTTCAGGTATGTGGCGGATCAATACTTCACCTACTATTATGTTCTCTTAATTGTTTCTTCATATATATGGCATGGTTCCTGTTAGTATACCATTAAACCACATGATAGCACCAGTTGCACTTGATTTGAGATGTTCTGAATTTCTAGGATATCAGGTCATTTATTATATGATTTTCATATAGCAAAATCACGATCTTCTTATCCCTAAGTCTTATCTACAAATTAAAGAGTGGTATATAAGATTGATTTTCGTTACGAGATCTCAGTGTGTCCCCCGACAGCGACAATTGGAACTACAGGTAGGGAGTCTGAGAATATCTCATCCCTGAGAAAACCTTTCAACGCGCGCTATCTTATTCGTCCTCCTTTTGCAACCCTATTCCAGAGAACTGGGAAAGAATGCAGAGTGCATTCAGCTACAAAGGGGTAAATGATGTAGAGTTTAGTACTTTTGGTAATAGCACTGCTTTGTGATGTCCTATAGTGAAATAGAGTTCGCTCACGTTGAAAATGAGCAAACTACCGTATTATGCTTTAACTTCTTTTTGGGATAAAAATAGGGAAGAATCGTTTTTCTGTTGAAGCGACCACTTCCTTTTTTCACGAATGCTTCTTTATATCCCGACCCTATCTATCTACACAGACTTAAAATTATTTTAAGCTTCTTTTTTGGGTCCTATATTTTCGTGAAGCACCTTTGCCTAAGTTTTTCTAGTTCCTAGTCCCGACTGATTTAAACAGTATTTTTGGAGTGTAGACAATTTTTGAAGACAAATTATATCTTTGCACAAACATGTGTTCATAATCTTTTTTATATCACTAATTCTATTTTTGAGCTGAAGAGAAGAGATTAGATTTCTGAAACATATAAAAAGAGAAGCAGAGAGATGCTGCTCTTGCAGGAGAGAAAGCACACAGCTGCTCATAAGTGTTGAAACTAGAAGATTCTAAAAACATTTCTTCTTGAAAATTGGAAATCTAGCACCCCCTTAGTCTTCTTTTTACGGTCTTATTACTTGTTGTTGTTGAACTCATTGTTTCGTTCCTTTAGCGTCTGAGTGACGTATTTGCTTTATTTTATATATTGCAGCTCCTGGAAATTGCTCAAGTTCCTGATGAACATGTAAGCAATTCGGAATGTTTTGAAATTTATTTCTTTATCTATTTTTTTTTGGACTGTAGACTTATGACTCTGTATCAGGTTAATGAGTTCAAGTCCATTGAAAAATTCAAGATCTTCAACACAAACAACTTGTATGTAATTTCATACCTGTGTATAGTTTTCAATTTGTAAATGTGCTTGTGCTGTACTCTAATATTTTCTTTTTGCAGGTGGGTGAATTTGAAGGCTATCAAGAGGCTTGTGGAAGCTGATGCGCTTAAGATGGAAATTATTCCAAATCCCAAGGCTAGTTTCTTCTTTTCTGTACCTGCTAGTGTATGCGAAACTAAATCATTAGGTTTCCCAGTTGATAAGCAAGTTGCTGAAGTTAGTGTTATGTACAGGAAGTTGATGGGGTGAAAGTTCTTCAGTTGGAAACGGCTGCCGGAGCTGCAATTAAGGTACTTCACAGATATATGTTCACAATAAGGGATGCTTTCAGCTGTTTAGGGTTAGAGATTAAACATTATTGTTCACACATTTCATGGTCTCAACAGTTTTTTGACAAGGCTATTGGCATCAATGTTCCACGATCTCGGTTCCTTCCTGTGAAGGCAACATCTGATTTGCTCCTTGTCCAGGTTATCTAAGCTAAAATTGACATCAGTATTGAGCTCTTCATTTCCTGTATTGTTGTCCTTTGGCTAAGACATTTGTTTGTGTCTGCAGTCGGACCTTTACACCTTGGCTGATGGCTTTGTCGTGCGAAACCCAGCTAGAACTAATCCCGCAAACCCCATTGTTGAATTGGGGCCTGAATTTAAAAAGGTAAGTTCTGCAATGTGGGTATGTTGATGGGATTCTACGTTGCATTTAATTATACTGATTGGTTCCTTTGATCATTTCAGGTTAGCAATTTCTTGAGCCGCTTCAAGTCCATCCCTAGCATCATCGAGCTCGACAGCTTGAAAGTGACTGGTGATGTATGGTTTGGTGCTGGTATAACTCTGAAGGTATCAAATCTCTCTTTTTTGCTATTTCCCTGCTTCTTTTTGGTTTCATTATTTGATATCTGGATCCCTTTTATGGCTGTGCAAATGTTGGTCACTAACCTTGGAATCATATAAAGATTACAAGCATATCACCTTTCATCACTTTGATTGATGGCAAATAAGATTACAAGCATCATACTTGTTGACCTGTAAACTTGATTCGATGATGTTTATTAGTCCTCTGGAACGCTGAAATAAGTGATTGATTTTCACTGATGGGGTTTTTGTTTTTTCATTTGGCTTATATTGACTATATCATGCACCTGAGCCATGATACATAGCAATTTCCATTTTCAGACTTTTCATTTAGCCTTCCAAAACTTTCAAACTACTTTCTTTTGTAGTGATCGAGTCTGCAGTGCAAGCATTTGACAGTTTGTTGCATCCTTGACAAACTTTGGTGTGAGTTGTGACTTGCGACCATGAGTGGGTGTTAGAAAACCAGAACTTACAACCCTTTCCTTAGGTGCTATGTTTTGGCTTTGTTCTGCATACAGCAAACCATCTCACTCACTTTTCCTTCTATTTACATGCTAAAGGGACTACTATTAGAGATACTGTAGCTATAATAAGAGAAATTGTAGCTATATGAATCAACTATGTTGCATAGTGTGTCAGGGCTGTTAATATTAAAATATTGTTTTTAGTTTGTTTCATAATATCCTGTCTTTTACTGCATGGATGTGTGAAACTCTTAAAATGAGTGGCTTGCTACAATTCAGGTGAATTGGGAACTGTATATTCTAGGTTTCACCCTCTCACAGTTCTCTTTAAATAGAAAGTTTCTGATTCTTTTGTTTGGTGTCATTAGGGAAATGTAACTATTTCTGCAAAATCCGGTAAACTTGAAATTCCCGATGGAGCTGTACTAGCAAACAAGGTAGCCCCTTCTCCTCCGTAACTTCATTTTTTCTGTTGCAGTTATATCGTATAAATCTTCCTTTTGACATGCTTAGGTGATCAACGGTCCTGAGGACATCTGAGGATTCTATCATGACTTAAATAGTGTGGCACTCTTATGGGCATGTAAGGTTGAGAGAAATTTTGGTTCTAGCTTAAGGGCCAAAGGTTGTAGAGTTGAGGACACGCGCTGGTAATAAAAAGTAGCTACTGTTATTGATATTTGTTTTGCATCCTATGCCCCCCATACAAGTTGGCCCCATTTTGGGATGTGGTTTACGTGTTTCCTCATTTGAAATGGACATGGCTTGGTTTTTTGTGAATTTGTGATACCATATTTGGGACTTGGGAGCTAATTTTTCTTTTTCAAATATCAATCCTATTACAAAATTTCTTATGCATATTTTTTTGCTTTTGGATTCTGCTAGTATTACACTTAAGTCCGAGGGTAGAAAAAAATTCCCTTGTGACTTTGTAGCCTAGATCTCATGGTCGAAGCCGTCTCGGTTATGTTTACTGAAATTTTATTTGAACAGTCCCACACTTGTTCCTCAAATACCTCAAATATAAGCAAACACTCACCTCAGAAAATGTAAGCAAATGTGTTTGAAACATAGATGGTGCGTGAGTATGTGAATTCAGTTGAAACATGAGAATAGTTCAGCGCTACTAAGACCTGTTCACAAATTATTTCATAATTTCATGACTGGTTCATGTTACTATGCCAATAGCTCTTGGCAGGCCAAATGTGTGATTGCTACGACAAGAGCACGTACTGGCACTAGGAATAGTGCTTTTCGGAAAGACTGCTGAGGCTGGTAGATAATATGATGAACATTATCTCCAAGTTCTTGGTTTGCCACTTTGCCAAAATCCTAACTCAGTGACATGGCTTGAACTAGCCTTGCCATGTCACCAAAATCAGAATCCCAGCAGCACCAATAGTAAGGTGGTGCATTTGAATAAGTTGGAAATTTTGACTTTGCACCTACAGTCTATTTCAAAACAAATTTCCAAGAACAGATGTAAAAAAATCAGCACCAATGCCACCATCGTTACCTCCCACGATACTCTGAACAGCGTTTTGAGCGACTTGCTGGGCTACGCCCTCAACTAATCCTTGAGTTGCTGCATGACCTATACCCATGTTACTCTTTGGGGGCTGGACCGTTTGCTTGGGATCATTGACGTAGTAATCAGGTTGATGAGATGTGCTCTCAAATTGCTGGAACTGGTGATGATTGGGATGATTGGGATCATTGATGTAGTAATCAGGTCGATGAGATGTGCTCCCAAATTGCTGGAACTGGTGATGATTAGCTACTGGAAATGAATTATAGTGTAGAAGTGTTTGTGGCCGTGACATCTGAAAGTGATGAACAGGTGAAAGTCTACCGTTTGCACAATCTAAGTGGGCATCAAACTCACGCATTGCATCGTTAGAGCCAGTGGTTTAATCCCACCTTATGGCATATGTCACAAGAGAATTTTTTGGTTTGATAGGGAGAGTCAAACATCAGGTTAAGAGGATGAGGATGAGCATGGTGAGTGAGTGAGAGGGGCATAGAAGCACATAAGATGTGGAGATCTATCTGGCAGGAGCTACAGTGGTAACAGAAGCCATCACCCGGGTGCCCGCATGCGTCACAATTGAACATACCTTGTGGGTAAGCAGCTTGAGAGAGGAGGATGAGGTCATGGTTTGGATCTGCAGGGTGGTGAATGAGTTGAGGCTTTTTAGAGCATGGGATGTGGATGATATAATTGCAAGCCTTGCAAATGTAGATCCATTTAGAGGGTTTAAGTTTACACCCTGAGCATAAAACCAAGTTTAGAGCTTGATCTTGAAAGCGGAAGAACTCTAATGGATGTTCATGGCTGAAGTGTTGTATATATGCATGGATCATAGTTTAGCTTTTCCATCTTCCTCATTCTCTTCTTTTTCCTTTCTCTCTGAAATTGAAGAGAAGAATACATAGAGGGTTGACTTAAAAGAAGATGGTATATATTACGAGAAAAATCATTTACTAAGATAGTTGACTTCCTCAACCTTATCATAACCATCAACACCATAAGGTCTACAATCAACTTAAAAAATTAAATATGTATAAACTAAAATGTATTTTTCCGTGGGCTTATGATAATTTGTAGTCATGAAATAACAAAATGATTCAGAGACTCAGAGACATGGAAAGATGGCAACCAGGCACATTGCTTGGTCAGAAGTTGCTAACCCTACTAGATATTCCAAACAATGAGCTGAAGCAGAGCTGGTGGCCACAGAAGTAGGTATTTTGTTAGCTAAGGAAAAGGGCTTTGATGCTGTGAAGATCATGCGAGACTGCCAACAAGTGATTAACTCTCTAAAACCTGGAGGTGCTGTTGAAGCTGCCTTTCACTGGCATAGCCTACCTGTTTTTCATAATGTCAAAAGCCTATGTTTAAGTTTTTCTTATATATATTTTGTTTAACTGGATTACTAGAACTAGAAATGGGGAGGCTCATGAACTAGCTAAATGTGCTTCAGACCACTTAGCCATGGGACCTTATCCCTCCTTTGAATTGTTGGCTGCTGAACCTATTTTGCGTATTTAATATAAGTTTGTTTATTAACAAAAAAAAAAATGAGCTTGAAAGCAGAGTTTGAGCAGAACAAATATATATATATATATATGGGAGTACACGTTACAAACACATTGCCTGGTCAGAAATTGCTAATCCTAGTAAGGTAGACAATTGATCAGCTAGACAAGCTTCCATTCTCAACCAAAAACTTGTTTATACGAACTATGCCATATTTTTGACATCTTCTCTATTAGGGATACACTGAAAATGAAATTGGGTATAATTATTTGTTCCCCATGCATTACAATAGAATCATTCTTTTACCTTAATCCACATGTAGATCCAGATTTGGAGGTTTCTGCCCGACTTAAGCACTTCTTTCTGTATTTCCATGCAACTTGAATGCGAGTTGCTGCAAGCCCTCTCCAATAGGGTGATTCATACCTGTCATGATGTCCATACACAATTTTCAATGTCAGGCAATATAGTTCTCTAGAAAAAAAAAATCCTGCAATTATGAAGGTTTTGTTCTGACGCCACCATAAACATTAACAATTTCAATAGCTACATTATCAGTGAATGCATCTGTTATGGTTTATGCATATTCGAAAAGGTTCTATATATGACCTTATAGCTCCTTGAATCCGTGGCCTCCTCAAGAACCTTGGGAAAAGAGATGTAACCTCTTCTAAATCAGTAGCTCGGAGAGAAAATGCTTCCACATTAGTTAAACACTTTACTGTCCTGTTCGAAAGAAATCGATGTCCAGAGGCCTGTCTTTTTCGTCCATCTGCTCAAATATGTTGGTACAATAGAAAAAATAAGCATCCAAGCTAAAACCCGAACCAAAAGGAACTCTAATGTTTGATGGGTCTAACATCATTATGATATTACCTTTCACTGAAGAATGGTCAAGACACCATGTCAGAAGCTCCTCGCCACAAATGTCTCCTTCTGATAATGGAGCTTGATTGCCATCTGCATCAACACTCATCATATTTCCTCGCACGATAAAAATTATTTTGTCTACAACACCTCCATAGTAGAATATTTTGCTCTCTTTGATGTATAGTTTTTGCCTTAATCTTTCACAGATTGCATCTAAGACTGGATCTTCCATTAGCGCCAAAATTCGAACCTAATAAAAGAAATGAATTGAGAAGGACAAAGCATAACGCTTACATGAAGTAACAAAAAGGAGGTTAAACGGTCACTGACGACCCTGATAAAATTTAAAAAAAATGCTTCTGTTAAAAAACTTGACCAAAGAAATTTACTAGAATGATATGGAATGCAGTGTAAAAAACCAAGTTCAACAATTTATACTAGGATAATTGAACACATTTTGAAGCTTACTTTCTTGATAAAAGTAAAGAGATGGCGGCGTATTTCTCTCTGAATGTCCTCTGGCATATTTTCTAGTAACACCTCTTCATTCACACCACGCGTGGCTGCCCAATAAAATCGTTCTGATTGTCGTACTTGCCTACGAATGAGCTAAATATATAAGAGCAGAACAAGTAAAGCATATCTGACAGCCACATATTAAAAAAACAAAAAACACAGGGTTCATTAAAGCCATCTTGTGATAAAACATAAAGCCATTAGATAAGTCTGACAAAAATTATTGCAAGAAAAACATTGATACCTTCTTAATTTTGCTGGCAGTCGGCGATGACTCATCCATTGCTCAACATCGTGACGCCTCAGTTGCATTTCCAACCTCCTTGAGTATTGAATAAATAAGAAAGAACAAAGTTAATAGTCTCTCCAGAAATATGAACAAATTTCACGGATAAAAACTAAGGGTTCTATTACAATAGTTTAAAACTTTAAACCACATGGTTAAATCACAACAATTACTGATTGTCAAATCAAAGGGAATAGTTTATTGGCATAATAATGGGAACATCGGTTAATTTTAAAATAAACATTGATGGTCATGATTTTCTTATTAATGTGTTCACATGCTTCAAACAAACAGGAAGTTTATTAATAAAATCGTAAAATAATTTCATACCTCCGCCCAAGAGCTTGGAGAAAGTTCATCATATTTCCAACAAGTAAAGCAAAAAGAAACAAGCCAAGAGCCACAATGCATATACTAAAGATAATTTCCCATATAAAATAGCTAGGAACTTGATTTCCAGCAAGAGTACTGATTTGCTATACAAGAGAATACAAGGACATGTATTATCAGTCAAAGGCACACTAAGAAATAATAGTGAAAAATTCAAGGCAAATATAATACACATGAATCATAATGAAGAAGGAACAAGAGATATCAAGTACCTGAAATCCCCAAAAGAAGGAATACATGTACCTAGTTATAATACTAGGTATAGTGGTAAGTTCAACAGCTTGTTCATAAATCCCATAAGAAAAATGCCCCTTTGTATTAAAGCAATCAGTAAAATTAGGATCATTTATCCAATTACTCCTCTCTGGTTCCATATGATCTTGTCGCCCACAGTCTATGAATCTCTTACAAAAATTTTTGAAACTTGATTTGTCACAAGCATCTTGGAGACATTGATTTACCCTCTGTTAATAGGACATAATAAACATTATACAGTAAAATAATCAAAACAGCAATCAGTTACTGATGGTGGAAGGGCTGCACAAACCTGCAACCCAAAGAGGTACCAGCATGACCCAATGACATGCCCAGCCAGAGCACATATGAAAATATTAAGAACAAAATTCGCCGAAGCAGTTTCAAATATGAACCCACTTGCTGAACTGCCAGAAAGCAAAGGAAGAAACCTGTAAAACCGTGGGAAGTACTGAAGAAGAACTGTTGCCCTCAAAAGATTTTTTTCATAGTTTGCAGGAGATGATCCAAAGTAAGCGGGAAAGATAAACAATATCACAAACTGCACAAGAATAACAGGAAAGTGTCTGTGAAAATTGATACTAACAAATACAAAAAAGTCAACAGATGATGCTTATTACTGATACAGCTCCATGGAAACTTAAGAATTTATTTTTCACAAGTTATGCACATAAAACCATCCAATAATGTCATAGTATATGTGGTGCAATGTCAAATTTATGACATTCCATCAAAACTTGGATTTAGCAAAGATATACATATTCATGTAAGCGGTAATAATACCTGCGGAAGTGGCAATACAACAAAGACATCAATGGAAAAGGATCCATATAGGTAATGAAGAGCAATTTTCTTTGGTTGATCAACCAATTCTCCAGCACCCACAACTGTAGACTCAGGAGCAATATAAGCCAGCCTGAACTGCCGAAACATACGGTATAATTCTTGTTCAAAATTTGCATTTTATATGCGCGCTAACTAAGAAAATTCAAGTCAATGGAATTCAAATGACTTAGTAACTATTATGGATACATATATATTTTTATAAGATTATGATTTTGCAGAATCTGGATTACCTGAAGAAGCATGTGCAAAAGGTAAATGAAATCAGTTATACTTCGCACAACTGCAAGTGTTAATGCCATGGGCCAATCAAGAGCAATGCATTTATTCTTCTGTTGGAACAAGTAATAAGAGGGTCAGAAAATTAAAAACTGAAAAACATTTAGTACAGCACACTTTCACCTTAAGTTAACACGCAATAATATCACAATGAAATATCACAACAATACGTAATCAGCAAACACTTATGTTTGTGTGCCATGTATTTGTAATGGCGTCTTGATTTTATCTGAGTAAAGCAGGGGAATTCGAATTACATAATAAGAATTAAAATGATTCGGATAAACTCAAAACATATGTGTTAACTTTTAGGGATTTTAATAAACTTCTATCATTTTCAACTGTAAATATGTATCTGAGTATACTTGCTGTACATGTATAGTGTATAAATATACTTGACATTGGAAAATCTAAACTATATGGTTTGATCACATGTTTAACATGTGGAGAAATATTACTACGGAAAGAAACAAAGTGTACCTTTTCTACAGACAACAAAAAGAAAAATAAGGGATCGATGAATATTGACACCAAGCAAGAAATCACAAAGAATTTGTTCCATTGTTGAACAACTTTAGCATGAGGATTCATGATGCCGGGAACACATGAACCGAGATAGGTCAAGGATCTCCTCATCCAACTTTCAGCATCTCCAGAGAGAATGTTGTGGAACTGCGAATAAACACATGTAAATGAAAACAACATAAGTTTACATGCAGTTTAGACTTTATCTTTCGTGGATGAAACACACATTTACAAATCATACTAACAAGACCGCTAGATATGAAGTAGAAACTAATTCTGCGTTATATGTTTTGCATAGCCAAACTAGTAAGGAAATCTTGGTGAAGTTTTCCCCAAGGTTCAAGCCCTTGAGGTATAAGCCTTTGAAAACAGAAGACATTCAAATAACTGATGGAAAATGACCAAGAAGCAGGTGATATTATGAATCCTAATGAATATATAAAGGCCCATTAATACTGGTCATCATATCCATGCCCATTGCAGATCCAGCTAGCACTGATTGAAATCAGTTCCATATATCCACTCTTATATTTTGTATGGGGACTAAATGAGGGCAAAATCCCTAACTGTACACTGCTTCCTGTCCAAGTATAAGCAGAGTTAATTTAACACAAGTCCATGATATGGCCATGGGTTTTCTCCCAGGTTGTAAATTTGTGTCTTCTTGAAAAAATTTCAATTTGCTTTTCTTCTTCATTATTCTCGCATGTCACGGAAGTGTGTTAGGTTAGGTGTTTCCTTACATACAACAATAACATTGACAACTAAAAAAATTATGAATGGCAGCTAAAGGAAGAAATTCACCTTTGATTCGAAGGTCGAGAAAGTTTTCTTGTTTTGTGCTGGTTTGTAATGATAATATGTCGGGCATGTTGTGCAGTAAGGATCGTTACAGATGCCTAATTGGCCGGACCTCAACAAATGCTCATTCTTGCCAGCAGGGTTGTCGTCCAGCCAAGTTTTTTTGTCTGTTCCGCTGATAGAAGGAAATTCTTCTTCTGCATTGACTATTGCAGATGAGCGGCCCTTGAGCGCCACCATTGGCCAGACGGGTTTATCAGAGTTCCTACTTATGTATAAGGGGCCACTCATTTGTATTAATGGAGTTCTTCTTTCACTTCGCAAAGGACCGGTATGTGATACATGGCGGGTTTGAGTCTCGTATAAATAATCAGTGGAGTACATTGGAATGGACATGGATGCACTCCTTGTCCTAGCAGTAGGCCTTTGTGATTCAACATCAGCATGTCCATGTCCATCTGATAGTTGTGAAGAAGGAGTACATGATAGCATGGGGATTTCTTCCTTCACATTACCAGCCATTTCAAGGACAAACACCTGTATAACTGTATATGATTCGAAAATCGAAACATAAAAAACACAGATTTCAATGTTGAGTCTCCTCTAATCTAAACCTTTATATCACAATCCAATCAAAAGAAAAAAATGCAGGCAATGCTCTAATACCTCCACTCGATAGAAAAGCGTGTTTCTTAAATAGTAGCTAAGTGGTGAGTGGTGAGTGGTGACTGTCTTCTTTCTCCGCGCTTTGGTTCCGTTCTCTCTCTCTCTCTCTCTCTATCTCTTCATCTATCTATGCTTATAATTCCCTCTGCCAAACATAGCCATAGTTTTAAAGAAGTGAAATTGAATGAAAACAACTGTGGGGGGGATTTGAAAAGTACAGTAAGAATAAAATTCAAAATTAAAGAAGAAAGGAAGAAAAGGAAAAGCTTTTACTATGAAATTTAGAATTCGAAAACCTCATTTTTGTTTGAGAGAGAGAGAGAGAGAGAGAGAGAGAGAGAGGTACTCTGTAGTCTATAGTCTGTACTTGTGTGACTATGATATGGTGTGCTCTGTAGCAGAAGCTGTGAAGATAATTGAGGCAAGTAACATTAGAGAGAAGTAGTATGACTGAGAATAATGGAGTTTGTTTGATAACTGTATTCCTTTTATGGATTGAAGAAGAAGAAGAAGAAGAAATAGTTTTGTGTATCAAGAAAGAAATGGTATGAATGGAGTAAAAAGAGTGAGAAAAGGGAGACAGAGAGAGAGAGTCAGAGAGAGACTTTAATGCTCTTGTATAAATTTTCTAACCGCTTACCAGACTACTGACTTGTTAAAGACTACGTACGTAGATTACTTTTTTGAAGTCTGTAGTAAAAAAAAAATGTTTCTTTCTTTTTCTCTCGTGAAAGAAATAAAAACAAAAGATTTTTGGACATACCCTCATTTGAAATTTCAAAGCACCACGTCTTGAAATGAACTTTCAAATCGGGGTATGTCAAAAAAATCGACGGAAAGACTAAAGGGGCCAAGAGGGTGCCGTGCTCCTTGGTCATTGGGTGGACTTATAATTAAAGTCTGTTTTGGGTTAGAAATTTGGAATTTTTTTTTTTTAGTGGTAAATTCAAATTTTATTGATAAGCTCAACGAATTACACAAAAGTAGAGGACAAACGCGCTACAAACTGCGCGGTAAGTCCTTTTTGGATAGCAAACCCGATTTTCCTAAATACATATTCGTTCGAACCTGCAGTCATCACGTTGTTATCGATTATCTTCTGCACTCTCCTGAGGAGCTCAACTGCTTCTGAGCCTAGCAATCCAAATGTGTCAAATGCAAAGGGGATGAAACTATGTTGGCCCTACAAACTCCGTCATTAATTAGCCATTACTATTATGATGGGCTACGCGTACATGCCACGCGCTAAAGGAGTAAAGGAGTAAAGACATACACTTTTTGTCGTGGCAGGTGGGATTGGATTCCATTTTCCACAGCATCAAAGACTCCAAATAAATTACTACAGTAGTTGTACGTGTACAAAGGATCAAAGCAGAAGAACAGAGTCAGGTTCAAGCTAATGGGCCACAGAACTATAACATTGGGCGGGCCTTCACACGTGAAATGGATGATCTGACAAAATAGATGTTAGCTGCAGTTTATGAGAGGTTTTTGCACAGTATATGGGTGAGGAGGAGTTGATACAAGTTCTTTTTAACAAAAAAATAAAAATAAAAAGGCATAGAGAATTGAAGGTACTGTATACTTTGATTCTACTTTATTTATTGGCAAGGATGATAGTCGAAAGAGCTGTCAGAGATTTCTATTAAAATATATCTTCTTAAAGAAAAAACTCGATAGTCTTTCAGTCTGTCCAGAAAATATCACTCGCATAGCTGACCAATTGCTTCCTCCAGGCTGTCGGGAAAGGTTAAACTTTCTGCATAAATATGTAATGGCTTGAGAACTCCAAATCAAATGAAGCAAATTGTATCAATCTTAGTGGTGCCAGAATGCACTGGGTAATTTGAGCCAAGGAACTTAGCTTTTGTTTACTGCTGGGAATATATACTACACATACCAAGGAGCTTATGTATAGGAAGAATACACCACCACCATATACCTACTACAACTTACATTTCAAAGTTGCTCTGGATTCTGGAACAATAGCTAACCTAGTAAAGCAACCAACTCAAGAGCTTGATAACTCCCAATCAAATTAAGCAAATTATATCAATCTTAGTGGTGCCACTCCCAGAGCCAGAGTGCACTGGCTAATTTGAGCCAAGGAGCTTTGCTTTTGTTTAATGCTGGGAATATATACACACACCAAGGAGGCAAGGAGCTTATTTTATAGGAGTACACCACCACAGTATACCTACTACAATTGCCATTTCAAAGTTGCTCTGGATTCTGGAACAATAGCTAACCTAGTAAAGTAACCAATTCGAGCTTGATTACTCTTTCTGACATAAATTTCTTTGTTATATATAGCTACAACATTTTTCTTTAAGAATTAACTATGCATATGGGGAATACATTGACATCTCTTACTTCCTACCCTAATTGATATTGACATCATTTATATGCAATGGGGTCTCATACTAGAATGCTGTGACAAATTTGGTATATGCATGTTGCCTAAGCATCTATAGGCAAAACCATTCTTTACCTTGATCTACTATTGGAGTTTTCTCTCTGAAGCATTCGCTTCTTTCTGTATCTCCATGCTACTTGAATGTGTGATGCAGCAAGTACCCTCCAATAAGGTGATTCATACCTGTCATAATGCGCACATATGAACTTTGTAATTAAAGCTGCAAATCATAGAGTAATAGCACCTCAACTGACAGATACTTTCACACACAAGGTTTTAAAAATGCATTAGTAAATATTTTTCCCAAACCACCTTGAAATAGTACAACAAGTTACTTTAAAAAGTTTCAAACGAAAACGTGAAAGATGGCAACTTGTACTCATGTATTTCCTTTAGAATCCTAAACACCGCAGATGAATGAAACTCCTGCTTGTGTGGACACCTAAGGTGCCACACAAATGAGATCTATATATAGATGTCAGTGCAAATAGGATATGTAGTACTAAAGAGAAAATGCCTAGATGTGTTCTGCTTTTATCCCAGATCAAAGCAAGAGAAAATATGGGAATAGGGGTACTAAGTTCACAATATCTTAAAGGATACCATATCAGACCAAGTAATAACCTGCAATTTCTAACAACAACAATCATGACAAAATGAGATGAAAAGATATAAATTGCTTTATTATCCTATTCACGTTAAATATTAGTTGAATGAAGCTTAAGCACCTAAAAAGTGATGTTTTCTTGTTAATATAACCCCGCTTATGCATAATTAAAATTTTCAAGAACTATATAATGCATATTCAGTATTGACCTTATAGCGCCTTGAACTCGTGGGCTCCGCAAGAATCTTGGGAAAAGAGCTGTAACCTCTTCTAAATCAGTAGCTCGGAGTGAAAATGCTTCTACATTAGTTGAACATGTCACTGTTCTGTTGGAATGAAATCCTTGTCCAGGAACCCTGTTTTTCCGCCCATCTGCGAAACATGTTGAGAATGTTATCATTCAGTTTCTACCTGAAACCCAACAAAATCTAAAAATCGATTCTTTGAAATATTAACTACTCCCCCTCATGCACAAAGCACAAAAAAGAACATCACACATGGTAACATATACCTTTGTTTACTGAAGAGCGGTCAAAACACCATGTAATAAGCTCTTCGCCACAAATGTCCCCTTCTGACAAGTGAGCTTCTGACAGGGGGGCATCATTCTCATCTGTATAAACACTCACCATTTTCCCTCGCACAATGAAAATCATCTTATCGACAACACCTCCCTTGTAGAGTATTTTGCTCCCTTTTATGTATAACTTTTGCCTTAATCTTTCACAAACAGCATCTAAGATCGGTTCCTCCATTAGCGCAAAAAACCGAACCTATAAATAAGAAAATTAGAATGCATGTATGGATAAAAAAATAAAAAATAAAAACAAGAAAAGAAAGATCGGTGGGTTTCAAAACTAATATATGCAACCTTGCCATCCAATCCAATACTGCGTGTCAGATATAGATAACCAGTAGGTCTATGGTCTCAGCTATGAAGGCTTTTCTAAATCTATGAAAGGATAGTTAAACTGAATTTATGGCCTTACATGGGAAATGCGACTATATGACAAAAATAATGACACAGACCTCTATGTAATGCTCTTTATTGCGTCAAACAAAATAATTGTAAATATGTTTATCTAATCCCAGGAAACCAATTAAATTTTCTAGGGCTCAAGAAAAAATGCAACACCTCAGAGTAAAAACATGAAAGTGTTGCCAGAAAACGTTCACTGAAATATACAGTAGAACACCAGAATTCTAAAGATTCTCTGGAATATGTATATGTTTTAAAGCTTACTTTCTTGATAAATCCAAAGAGATGGCGACGTATCTCTCTTTGTAGATCATCTGGAAATTTCTCTAATAGCACTTCTTCATTCACACCACGCGTGGCAGCCCAATGATACCGTTCAGATTGTCGAACCTGCCTATTTGACAATTAAATAAATAAGACTCTACATAACTATAAACTATAGAAATACAAATTTCATAATTAGGAGACAACTTGCAGTGACTACATTTCTAACAAAAAATCAAACAAGCATTGAACCAAGACTTATATTATGACTAAGTGACTAAGTGTACAATGACTGTTCGAAGTATGAGAAGAGAACTGAAATTTAAGATATTAAATTGATACCTTCTTAATTCTTGTGGAAGTCGTCGATGACTCATCCATTGCTCAACATCACGATGACTAAGTTGCATCTCTAACCTCCTAAAGACACGCATAAATGAAAACAAATGTAATAATCCTACTTGATGAAGTAAGAAAGTCAGTAAAATGAATCAGTAAAAAGGTCATCTCTAACCTCCGTCCAAGAGCTTGGAGAAAGTTCTGCATGTTACCAATAAGTAAAGCGAAAAGAAACAGGCCAAGTCCCACAATGCCCATAGTGAAAAGAACTTCCCATACAAAATCACTAGGAACTTGATTTCCAGCCAGAGTACTGATTTGCTATACAAGATCAATAAAAACATACGATAAGAATAACAAGCAAATCAGCACATGGTGTTAACTTATATATATAATTCTCATTAGAGCTGTTGATTGATAATGTGCAAGTGTGCAACTGTAGAACCAAAACGATGAAAAAATCATTTGTTGACAATTACATAATTCTTATATGGAATTGTAAATGCAGAAAAGAAAAAGAGATGCCAAGTACCTGAAACCCCCAAAAGAGAGAATATATATATCTAGTGACAACACTATGTTTAGTGGTAATGTTGACAGCTTGCTCGTAGATTCCATAAGTGAAATGACCATCTTTGTCAAAGCAGCGGGTAGCATTTTCATTGTTGGGCCAATCTTTCCAGTCTGGGAATTGCATGAATTTTTCAGCATTGACTTCACGACCACAGTCTATGAAGAGCTTACAGTTTGACAATTTTGAGTCTGCACAAGCATCTCGCAGACATTGATTTACCCTCTGTAACAAAATTTTGAATTACGTATTAGAAAAAGTTGTACTAGCATACTTGGTAATGAGAACATAATGAAATTGTCAAGTTCATTGATAAAGCTATTCGTTATGCATAACCGAAAAGAAGCGAAAGTATAGGGTACAAATACGACTTTGCCACAATATAGGATTTGACCCATGGCTTCATGGACCTTGGAAGAACTTAGGGACCTTCAGTCTTATTCTTCAATGTCTTTATAATTTATTCAGGTTCATAGCTTCATATAGTTTAACCATTTAATATCAAAACCATTTGGATCCACCTATACAAGAACAATATCATCTATAGCAAGTTTGTGTGAACACATAAAAGAACCGGTACAAACAGTTGTTGTGGCAAATCACTACTGAAGTTTTTATGCCTGGACAATGAGTAAGCAATAAATGAGAAAAAATTAAAGTGAGTTACAATATGTGGTTCACCGCCTAATGTAAAGGACAATTAATATTGGTGTCGCTAGGATGTAATAAATTTTATTAAGTACGTCATATTACATAGTCTGGAAATCAATTATTGTGCAAAGCTCAACTAACCTGTAACCCAAAGAGGTACCAACATGACCCCACAACATGTCCAGATAGTACAAATATGAGAAGATTAATGACAAAGTTAGCCCACGCTGTCTCAAATATAAATCCATTTGCTGAACGGCCAGCAAACATAGGCAGAAATCTATAAAATCTGGGTAAATACTGAAGAAGAACTGTAGCGCGTAGAAGATTTTTTGCATAGTTGGCAGCAGATGTTCCAAAGTACGTGGGTATGACAAACAATATCATAATCTGCACAAGAGGCAAGCAGATAATGTTTTCGGGGTGTAAAATGGTGTAAGACATAGTACAACAGTATCCTTTAAGTTACAGTACCTGTGGAAGAGGCAAAACAACAAACACGTCAATGAAAAAATTTCCGTAAAGGTAATTGAAAGCAATTTTCTTGGGCTGGTCAACCCATTCTCCAGCACCCACAACTCTTGACTCGGGAGCAACATAAGCCAGCCTGAACTGCAACAACAAATGGTAGAGTTTTTGTTCAAAGTTTGCATTCGATATGCACTCTAACTTATCTAGTAAATTCAAGTTCCACACCACTCTCAAAAGAAAGAAGATAAATCAAATGAAGACCCGAAGCTTTATGTTAACATATCTGCTTGAATCTAACTCAATCATCCTACTAGCTATGTCCAACAGTACCTAGTTACGGTTTCTCCTTACCTAGTTCATGTGCTTAAGCCTTGATAGATTTATTTTGTGTCCTCACTTACCTTTGTATTATATTTGTTGCATTCAGGAAAGTGGGTGCTGAAAAGCACCTTTTGAAAGAAATGCACCTTGAAAGCAGCAATATATAATATCAAATAGTAGCCGTTTTCAATAATTCAACATATCGTTGTGTCCACGATGGACCTGAATGCTTTGATTATTGTTGTGCAGAGTCAGCAATTTCTGTAAATTTTATAAGGAGTGACAGGTGGAAGATTACTTCAGACATTGCATGGTGCTACTTCTTAAATTTGCTATTTTGTAGCTTCCTTCCTTTGAAAAATCTACCCTAGTTAACCAGCTGTCACTGCTAACAAGTATCCATGACCACAATATCTTATATCAAAATGCCATAACAAAAGCATATCACATAATAAATCAATATGCATGTGAAAAAGTCACGGAAAATGTTAGAAGAAAAACCAAAGAGGTTGACAATGGATTACCTGCAGGAGCATGTGCAGAAGGTAAATAAAATCAGTTATACTTCTCACAACAGCGATTGTTGTTGCCATGACCCAATCGAATACTATGCACTTATTTTCCTGTTACCAAGAGTAATCCAGTGAAAAGAAATAAGTGAAAGTTCAATAAAAAAACAGAAGGCAAGTAAATTTGAGTAAATACGTGCCCTTCATGCACAATTATTGCCGTAAATTACTTTTTATACTCTTTTACATATTAAATACTATTTCCTCCTTTTTTACTTCATCACTTAGGCACCATGTTAAAATAAGATTTACCGGAAGCAACTTCATTAAGATTTTTTACACATTCTGATTTTGCTTGCCACCTTTACGATATGTCTTATAGATTTTCAGATGATGACAAGATTAGTTTAAAAATATACTAACATTGAAAACTAAACTTGATGAATAGCCACCTTTACGAGAATAGCCAAAAAACATGTCTTGTATTATCGACTTAATATTCTTCAAGTATAAAATAAGGTAACTTAGAAGTTAAAACAATAAAACATTGAATATCATCAACTTCATAAATCTTTCAGATAAAAACTAAATGATATTCTATTACCAAAATAAAGAAACTATACCTTTTCTACGGACAATAAGAAGAAAAACAACGGATCAACGAATATTGCTACCAAGCAAGAAATCACAAAAAATTTGTTCCATCGCTGAACAACTTTATTATGAGGGTTCATGACAGGAACATATGAACCTAGAAAGGAAAAAGATCTCCTCATCCAACCTTTACCATCTCCAGACAGCATATTATGGAACTGCAAATTAAGATGCACTGCATAAGTATGGTTGCCGCTTCAGCACTACAGACTTTGAAATTAAATGAACTAAAATATTATAAACAGAATAAGACGATAATGTTGGCTGGGAATATCTAACAATACATTAAGACTAATGCTTACTAGACTTAAAGGTCCATAAACCTTCGAATTCCCCAGATGATCATTTAATGGTGGATCAAATGTAGTATATTTTAGTGTATAGTCCAAAAAGAAATACTTGCATTAAGTAATAATAAGTATTCAATAAGGAAGGATTTGAGTAGATAAGGTAGTTTCCATTACACTTGGAAGAGATTCGATGCATCAGCTGCAGCTGCCAGCTACAGAGTACAAAAAAAATCAATTCCCATCCTATTTAACAGTGCTATCAAAGAGGAATTCTTTTCACAAAGTTACTTAACATTTTTATGGTTATTTTAAGTGCATCCCAACTCATAAAAACATTTAAAAAGATTTGGTGTCTTTTCTTAACAGATGATCACATGAAGGCTATGCAAGTCTATCGATCTACCGTTGAGATGGAAAAGGGCATAAAAATCATAGCTATACAGCGTAGGTACAGTTTGAGGTGTAAACAGATATGTGTCTTCCCTAAGGAATAAGTTATCCAGCATCCTCTGGCGAAAGGCTGACCCTAAGGCATACAAGGGGTTTTGTCAAGCCGTGTGATTTGTTGGTAAACTTTATCCATACAAGCTTAAGCTGTGGGCAGATGAATGTATTGGAAAAATTAAGTCATTAAAGTCCAAGAATTATGAAACAGATGAAGTCCGCAGATGATGGTTACAGCAGAAACATTGAAGACTATAAATGCATCTATCAAAGTTAGAAAAATCACCTTGGTGTCAAACCGAGATGAAATTTTTTTTTGCTGTGATACTTTGGAATTGTAAATTGCCGGACATGTTGTGCAGTAAGGATCATTACACACACCTAATTGCCCAGACTTCAACAAATGGTCATTCTTGCCAAAATGGTTATTCTCATGCCAGCCTTTGTTTTCTGCTCCATTGAAAGAAGGTTGTTCTATATTTAACACAGTTGCTGATGGGCGGCCCATAAGACCTATCACAGGCCATACGAGTTTATCAGATCTCCAAGTATTATGAATCGGACCACTCATTTGTTTAAACGGAGTTCTTCTTTCACTCTGCAAAGGACCAGTATGCGATACAAAGTAAGGTTCCCTTTCATCTGAATCCATGGAGTGCATTGGAGTTGACATAGATGCACTCCTGTTCCTAGAAGAAAATCTTTGTGGTTGAACATCCAGAAAATCATCTGATTGTCGAGATTGAGTATATGATAACATGGGGATTTCTTCTTTCTCGCCACCAGCCATTTTATCCCACCAAAACTGCAAGACAATTCCCAATTCATCTCTTCAGTTCATAGTATGCTAACATCTTACACTACAGTCACTTTTATTCTGAATTGAAATTAACTAAAATATGTAACAACAACAATGGTATCATTTATCTTCAAGCATTTGCTCCAAAAAAAAAAAAATGAAGATTATAAGTTTTTGTAATTTCTGAAGAAAACCAATAATTAGAATCATAGCACTATCTTCTATCTCAAAACTTAGAAATTAATCGAGAATTTGTCAAAAAAAATTTAATGGAATATACCAAAAATAAAGCAAACCCCAAACATAATTATCATTAACACCACTTGTATTAGTTCGTTTTTCAAATAAAAAAAATCAGAATCTTTTAATTAACATGATAATTAAAAAACACTCTCAATTGAATTGTTAGTTAAAACTTAAAATCAAGTTACTGTTATAATGAACTACTAAACAAACTTATTCCTTCTCTGACTAACATTATTATTTTGAGATAATCTCTAAAATTATTATAGCTAAGAAATACATACCTGTTACTTTGAAAGCTTGCAAGAGAAGAATTCCACGAAAACAAAACCAGTTTCAGAGAGAGAGAAAGAGAGAGAGTCAACACACACTTAGAAAGTCTACTGGAGTATAAATTATGAAAAAACGGATATAGAGAAAGAGAATTAAGAATAATAATGGGAATTTGTAATAATAACGAGACTGAAAAAGAAAGAAACCAAATACAGTAGACTAGTGACTAGCGTGTATAATTGCCTTGTTTGCTTGCTTTGGTTGGTTCACTTGGCTGTGATTAGTGATAACTCCTCTTATTATAAACCACTCTCTAATTGTTGTAGTTTTTAATTCAAGATTAAAGTAAATATAAAAAGTCTTTGTAAGTGGCCTGCCTTTGCGTGGCCTTTGACCTGGGTTAGTGTGTTCAAACCTTTTCTCACCCAAGAATCATGAGTTCGGCTCGTTTTGGTGTAGCAACCAGGAAGGAGCATGTTCAAAAGTTTTACACCCTGGGACTTTATATATCATATCAAATATCCATTGCATTTACACAAGTTTACTAATATGTATTTGGTGCAAAGCAATTAAACAACAATATATTTGATATCTACTTGGTGCAAAGTTGCAAACTATCATCAGCATAAGTTGAACAGTCAACATCAAAGTACAGCCGTCTAATTAAAATACTACAATACGACATAATGCATGTTGACAAAACTGAGCAGACTATTTATCTCCCCATAACAATATGGGCAAACGACTTCCAAACTCTGAATAGACTATCTATCTCCCCATAACAATATGCAAAAGTCTTGCAACTTGCAAGCAACCTGAACAGAGAATCCACGAGATGATTTAGCACCTCAAGAAGAGCATTCATAATATACATATCTTGCAGCAAATTAGGCCCCGAATCAACATTCATAATTATACATATTTCACACGGTTTATGTTGCCTAGTGCACTAAACCACAATACATCTCATCAACTGTTACAGAAGAGCGACAAAAGGAGGTACTATAACCAATTCAAGTTGAATAGTAGGATCAAACATGTACCATGTGACTGATCACAGTGCAAAAACTCAAATTTTTCCAAATCGAACTACTTCACCTTCAGTAATGTTAAAGTACTGCTCATTTTCGAAATGGTTGAGCAATTAATCTATAACATGTATAAAATTAACCAATGACTTTGGCTGGGGCAAAACATCTTTATCACTTGTTAATAAAACAAGAAGGGCCACGTTCAAGTGACAGGCAAGCATAAACTTTGTTACAGCAAAATACAGTTTTCCTAGCTTCTAAGTGCCAGTTCCTTAACCCCACACCCCCAAAAAAGGCAAGCTAAACTATAGAAGTACTACATAATACATAACCAACTAGTGCCCTGGACAAAATATAACCATACTACTAGGTTCAGGTAGCAAAGCCCGCCTATGAGTTCAGCTGTTAATACAACTCCTCATCCAGCCTCCAATGACTCCTGCATCCATGAAAAATGGGGAAATATCATCAAGTGTATGTATGTGTAAAAGCTAACAAATGTATGAGTGTGACTATGACACAATCACATTGAGAAGATACATAAGAAAGAATTCATACCAAATTTTTTATACTACAGAAGTTTTGACTATTTGAATAAATGTCTAGAATTCCTGATATGAAGACCCTAAAGCATAAATCTAACCCAACTCTATGTACTCTGCCTATCTAATCGACCCTACATGCAGTCTACTGATCAGCTATATAGCAAAAAACATGACATAAAAATAAGAGAGGCTAAATTCAATGTGTGATCTGTGATTTCTGAGAAAATATATAACAAAAAAATATTATAATATATAACAAGCAAATTGTAACTCTTGCTAAACCATTACCTTCAATGATTTTCCCACCAAAGTCTTCTCAACTGCTCATTCAACTTCCAACCTTCTATATCAAAATCTGGGTTCCTGCACAAAGTAAATCTTGAATCAGACGAGAAACTTAAGTGATGTATATATTTCAACTTAAAGCTTAGATCCATAAAACTCAAAATAGATGATATGGCTTGAAAAACTTAACTGGGAAGAAATTGACTTCATAACTCCATACCATCCTCGAGTGTTGACACACTGCTTGCTGCATATGAAGAATAATAACAAGTAGAATGACTTCAAACACTTTATAACAAGAATGGAATTGAAAGAAACAAAATCTGTTCAATAAACAATATTCACAGAAATACATGTACTAAAAAAACTTTCTTTGGTACCTATTTGTTGGTGCAGCAATGTCCCTCAGTGATATAAAGCTCCCAACATGAGTAATGGCATCAAACCTGGGTGGAAGTCGAATCTTGAGTTTGCGGAAACGTTTCCTCTTGGGGTTGTAACAGACCAGAGATTGATTATCAATTACCAGTAAAATATTACCATTCTTCATCATTGTTACAGGCCTAAAAACCACGTCTCTCAAGCCACACACGTTTCGTGAAACGACATGTTGTTTTGTCCAAGAAGTGTTTACCCCATATTCCTTCATTACCCATATTTCACACCGATTATCAAACCAGTAAGCAAATAAGCACAAATACCCTCCTAACTCTGCCAAATCCAGTTCACAATCCTCACAATCTACCCTATGGGCGAATTCAGGAGGAGATGACATGGTTTGAAACTCCTCTCTTCCCACATCAAAAGCAATAATGGTTGCAGAACCACAATTTTCATGTGTCAGCCAGTGAAGAGAACTTTTGACCAACACTTGACATGATCTCTTACAAAGAGGATAAAGAAAATTTCCAAGCTTCCTCCATTTTCCTGAACCAAGTGTATATACCTCAGCCTCCATTTTACAATTAGGAACATCAGTTGGATCCATGAAATTGATTATCAATCTTACCACCTTATACTCATCAGCAACTTGATCATACCCAATACCAGATAAAATTTCAAAACCCATTTTCTTATTACTCGCAGGTACACTCATGTACTCGCCAATAACAGGATTACAAACATAAACAGGGTCATAATAAGCTCCTGCAGCCAACAACACTAAACCGTTACACGACCCAACAATCTCAAATTTCAAATCAGATGGCTTTAATTCCAACTTTGGCGGCATAAATTGGGGATTCGCAAGAACCGCTTTCTCAATCTCATCATCATTTTCACTTTCCAACAAGATAATTTCACTAAAAACCTGTTTATTTTCAGGATCATCTTTAAGTTCAAACAAAAGACTTACACTAACATGAACCAAAACCCTCACATTATAACGATTTTGAGTAGCTTTAGCATGATGCATCTTAATAAAACGTGGGTGATGAACAATCATTCGCCATGTCTTACAAACACACCTAGAAATTGCTAATGGCTTGATGGGTAACCTTGAAATGATATCTAAAAATAAATCTAGTGGTAGTTTCAATAAAGCTTGGTTTATTTCATTACCTCCTTCTCTTATGTAAGTATCCAAATCCTCAACCACTTCAAACGCTGCAGTTGCTGTTTTCTTCTCATTATCTTGTTCTTTGATGAAGTTATGGTATGAAGGATCAAAGGGGTTACTGTAATCTTCAAAATCATCAAAATCAGAATTATAGTTTGTAGGTTCAAAAGGGTTACTAAAATCATCATAATCATCATAACCATAGCACCCATAATAATCATCATCAAAAGGATTAAAAGGACCATCATCATCATCATCACCATCATCATCATATAAGAAGAAATTTGGTGGTGGTGCTAAGTTGGTGAAGTTGATGTTGGTGTTATGAGTAGTACTAGTGTTACTAGTGCTTGGGTTTTGGTTTGATTTGGTTGATGTTTTCTTCTTTGAATTTTTGCGATTTTTCTTTGGAGGCATTTTAGTGAGTTTTGTTGGTTTTCAGTAAAATGTGAAAAGAGAATAAGAACTAATTAAAGAAGAAGACAATTTATACTAGCTAGGGTTTAAGTCGGTTACTAGTAGTGGATAATAACGGCCATTTTAATTTTCCAAAAAATAATGAAATTACATAAAAAATATCATCTATGGGCTTCTCTGGCCCGACCCGACTCCGACTACTAATCCCTACTTCCCTAGCCCTAAACCTAGATTAAAATGCAAAGAACAATAATCTTTTTTTTTTATATCAATGTGGCATGGGAAGGACCAAAGGAGGAATGACAATATGACAGGCTTGAACAAGAAAAGTTGGGTGAGTGTTGGCACAGATCCACCTAAAGCAGTAGTAGTTTCTTTGAAGACTCAAGAGAATAAAAAACATCTTTGTGATGACATTATTTTAAATATTCTGTCTTTCAATCAGCTGAAGGAAACATACAAAGCGAAAGCTATGGATCTTGATATAGAAAAGAAGAAATAATAAAAAAACTCCAAAAAGAGAAAGTAAAGTTTCAGCAAGAATTCGACAAGATCGCAAGAATCGATGAAGTGACTGAATTCGATCCAGTCTTCAACGTTATTCCGCTTAAACGAGAACAAATAGAAAGAAGCACTGAAAAGCATTCAAAAACAGAAAAGGCAAAATAAAGGTAAATATGAGTTCACCTTCTACGCACTTAGTACAGACGAAAATATTAGATACGGACCCAAACCTTCGTCACAACGTATTTCGACAAGAACAAACAACTATGATTAAATCATCTTACTGAAATAATAATCGATTACTCTCGATTACAAAGGTTTTAGAAATTGTACTTGATTTGGCCAAAAATAATAAATGGTCATCGAAATAGGATTTGTGGTACAAAGAAAAAATAAACAGAGTTTTCCGAAGTCAAGATCATTCTGATAGCGCGATTGAAGATGTTGCGTACATTCTTGGATGTACAAGATCGAGTTTACGTGTCACAACATCGGAAAAGGGAATGGTTATTGGTTGTATGCAATTTGAAGATGGTGGGAATTTGGGAATTTTATTGATGGCTCTACATATCTATATAATAGCTAGACCCAATGGGTCTTACACACTCTCTCCTACGTGGCACTCTATATGATCATGAAGCTCTCACAAATTTTCTCTTATAAAATAAATTAAGAAAAAATAATAATACTAATTGGTTCTATAATTAAATTTTGTATTTCTCTATACTTTTCCCCATTTCCCACTAAACCCAAAAAATCTCTACCATTTTCTCTACTCTCCTAATAAAGTATAAACACAAACATTTCAATAAAATTAAAATCAAAACAACAAATATATTCAAAACACAAATTAATCAAATATAACCAAACATAATCATTTATTATATGTACATATAAATAAATAAAAAATAGTACAAATAACTTTAATACTATATAAATTTAATACTTATAGAAAATTTCTCATGCAAAATCTCCAATCCCGGTGCGTAGCACGGGGTCTATAGCTAGTCTTGGTTAAATAGTCACTGGCCAAGCAAGATATGCATTCTACCTCAGTCTTTTTCTTAGATTTTTCCATCTTGTTGAGGCTTGTATTCCAAGCAGGTTCATTATTCTTCATGTACTCTTCTTTCTTCAAACGTGGGGATGACTCTATACTTGTCATCAAAGCTTATTTTTAGCATTGAACTTTCTGGCACCTCATGAGATTCCAAGTCTTCAAATCTTAACCCCAACCATTTAATTCCCGGAGTCGCTAAATGGCTACTATCATAGGCCATGGATTTTGATCCGATTGTGTATGTTAATAGTATATCATATCCAATCCTCTTGGATTACAATCAAAGAGACCATAAACATGGAGTTTTATGGTCTCAATGGTAGCATCCCTCTCACAAAGTGGAGAGGTTGTGGGTTCGAAACACGTCAACAGCTGATTGTTGATATAAGTTTCCACACGTAATTTAAAGGGGTAAGGGCCCCTCAACCCTGCTTGCCAACCAAAAAAAACAAAAAAAACATGGAGTTTTAGCTCATCTACCAATCTATAAAGAAATAATCTGGCAACAATGTCAGGCATACCTTTCCCGGTTATTATAATGCATGGAAATGTTTCATAAAAAATTTCGGTAGCTAATGTTTGGAACACTGCATCTTTTTCTATCAAGAGAATAAAAAGGGCTTTCTCATAGGGGTGGGCACGGTCCGGTCCGGTCCTAAAATGTAATAGGACCGGGAACAAACCGACTTGAAAGTATCGGTTCGGTTTCGGTTCCATGGACCGAAATTATTTGAATGTAACCAGACCGAACCGGACCAAATACAATTGGTCCGGTTTCGGTCCGAAACTCGGTCCTGGGCTTTTTTATTGGGCCTTTAGTCCACTACAATTTAGATGATTTTTCTTAAGTTTTGGGCTTTAAACAAAATAAGACATACACCAAATCAAGTACTAAATAGGAAAAAGGTCCAAAACCAATGAACCAACCATGGATCCACCATAGGTTTCCTAATTCCTATGTCTAGTTTAGTAATTTACTAATAAAAAAAATGTTTTTTTTATTTATTTCGGTTCGGTTCGGTTCTCTCGGTTCTATAAAAACAAGAACCGAGACCGGACCAATAGCTATATAGTTCGGTTCGGTTTCGGTCCGGTCTTGACCGGTTTTTAGTCAACTCGGTTTTGACCGGTTTTGACTCGGTTTTTTCGGTTCGGTTTTCGGTTTTTCGGTTTTTTTGCCCACCCCTACTTTCTCGTCAATATTTTTGATCTTAGTGACTCTATCTATATTAGAAGGTATGTTTTTTCCAGATGGCCCTTTAGTTTTTGTTGTGTTTTTCACTATAACGACCAAGATGGAGGAAAGAAAGGATAAACTTAGTGCTGTCAGACAAACTTATGATGCTTTAAGAAATGCAATGACACCCACACGAGCTTATAAGGATGTAAGAAATTCATTGACGCTCACACAAGGCACTAAAGAGAAGAAGATTCGTAACAACTCAGCTATTCCATTCAAACTTGATGATGATGATGATCCCAAGCTCAATCAGCTGAAGGAAACATACAAAGCGAAAGTTATGGATCTCGATATAGAAAAAGAAGAAATCATAATAAAACTCCAAGAAGAAAAAGTAAAGTTTCAGCAAGAATTCGACAAAATCGATAGAATCGATGAAGTGACTGAAGTCGACCCAGTCTTCAATGTTATTCCGCTTTAACGAGAGCAAGTTGTTTATAGAATTAGGAAGCACTGAAAAGCATTCGAAAACAGAAAAAATAAAATAAAGATAAATATAAGTGCACTTTCTACTCACCTAGTAAAGACGAAAATATTATATACGACCCAAGCCTTCGCCACAACGTATTTCGTCAAGAACAAACAACCACGCTTAAATCATTTTACTGGAATAATAATCGATTACTCTCGATTACAAAGGTTTTAGAAATTGTACTTGACTTGGCCGAAAATAATAAATGGTCATCCAAATCCGATTTGTGGTACAAAAGAAAAATAAAGAGAGTTTTCCGAAGTCAAGATGATTCTGATAATGCAATTGAAGATGTTGCGTACATTATTGGATGTACAAGATCGAGTTTACGTGTCACACCATCGGAAAAGGGAATGGTTATTGGTTGTGTGTAATTTGAAGATAGTGGGAATCATTGATTGCTCTATATCTATATATCTATATAATAGCTAGACCCAATGGATCCCACCTACTCTCTCCTATGTGGCACTCTATATGATCATCAAGCTCTCACAAATGTTTTTCTATAAAATAAATTAAAAAGAAAAAAAATTTATACTAATTGGTTTTATAACTAAATTTTGTATTTCTCTATATTTTTCCCCATTTCCCACTAAACCCAAAACATCTCTACCCATTTTCTCTACTCTCCTAATAAAGTATAAACACAAACATTTCAATAAATTAAAATCAAAATAACAAATATATTTAAAACACAAATTAATCAAATATAACCAAACATAATAATTTATTATATGTACATATAAATAAAAAAAATAGTACAAATAACTTTAATATTATATAAATTTAAAACTTATAGGAAATTTCTCATGCAAAATCTCCAATCTCGGTGCGTAGCACATGGTCCACAGCTAGTCTTGGTTAAATAATCACTGGCCATGCATTCTACCTCAGTCTTTTTCTTAGATTTTTCCATCTTGCTGAGGCTTGTATTCCAAGCGGGTTCATTATTCTTCATGTACTCTTCTTTCTTCAAACGTGGGGATGACTCTATACTTGTCATCAAAGCTTATTTTCAGCATTGAACTTTCTGGCACCTCATGAGATTCCAAGTCTTCAAATCTTAACCCCAACCATTTAATTCCCGGATTTCGATCCGATTGTGTATGTTAATAGTATATCCAATCATCTTGGATTACAATCAAAGAGACCATAAACAGGGAGTTTTAGCTCAGACATACCTTTCCCGGTTATTATAATGTATGAAAATGTTTCATAAATTTTTTTGGTAGTTAATGTTTGGAACACTGCATCTTTTTCTACCAAGAGAATAAAAAGGGTTTTCTCATCAATATTTTTGATCTTAGTGACTCTATCTATATTAGAAGGTATGTTTTTTCCAGATGGCTCTTTGGTGTTTTCGCATTTCTTTTCTTAGGTTCAATTGGTATTCAGATAAACTTCTAGTTCAATTGGTATTCAGATAAATCTGACCCTGAAAAACAAATTAGTAAAAATCAAAAACAAATAAGATATAACTGAACAAATTATAAAAAAAAAAAAAACTTTAAAATGGAAACCAGTTTCCTTTTCGTTATAGAATTGAGAGAATTCTTTTTGAATTCCTAATGCTAAACTGGTTTCCAAAATCGAAATTTTCTGGTTCCAAATCGAAGTTTCTTTTTTCCTTAATTTTTTTCCTCTATATATATGTATTCCCATACCAACATACTTTCTCATCAAACTCACCGGAAATTAAATTCACCAAAACGCTCTCTACTTTAGTTTAGTTTTTGTTGTGTTTTTCACTATAACGACCAAGATGAAGGAAATGAAGGATAAACTTAGTGCTATCAGACAAACTTATGATGCTTTAAGAAATGCAATGATGCCCACACGAGCTTATGAGGCTCTAAGAAATTCATTGACGCTCACACGAGGCACTAAAGAGAAGAAAATTCGTAACAACTCAGCTATTCCATTCAAACTTGATGATGATGATGATGATCCCGAGCTCAATCAGCTGAAGGAAACATACAAAGCGAAAGCTATGGATCTCGATATAGAAAAAGAAAAAATCATAAGTAAACTCCGAGAAGAAAAAGTAAAGTTTCAGCAAGAATTCGACAAGATCAAAAGAATCGATGAAGTGACTGAAGTCGACCCAGTCGTCAACGTTATTCTATTTGAACGAGAATAAGTAGTTTATAGAATTAAGGAAGCACTGAAAAGCATTCGAAAGCAGAAAAGGCAAAATAAAGGTAAATATAAGTGCACCTTCTACGCACCTAGTGAACAAATCTCTACAATCACATCACTTTCTTCTGGTAAATGGGCAGGAAACGCACTTGTTGGATGAAGACATGCATTAAGACTAAGGAAATGCCAACAGAGACATGGAGAACTAGAGAGATTTCATTGAAGAAAATGGAGACGGTGGGGTATATTATTGCTTCTTGCAATGGCTTTCTTTGTCATTACATAAATGGTAACATACTTGTGTACAACCGACCAATTAGCTATTTTGGTCCCCTAACTTTGCTCAAATTTTCAGTTCAGTCCTCAAAGTTTAAATTAGTCAATTTGGTCCCAAATCTTTCAAAACGTTTGTAAAATGGTCTCATCGTTACCAAGCATTTAATAAAGTTGCCTAGTGGTAGTTTACTATCACACGTGGTCTGTTAAATTCAAATTTTAATATTTTTTTTTTGGCCAGGTCAGCGAGCACGCGAGTGCAAGCGCAACATCATATTGTTTAAAAATAGAACACAAACCCAAACTGTGTAAAAATAGAACCTATTTTGTAAAAAAGAGAATTGTTAAATGCTTGGTAACGGTGAGACCATCTTGCAAACGTTTCGAAAGATTTGGGACCAAATTGACTAATTTAAACTTTGGGGACTCAACTAAAAATTTGGGCAAAGTTAGGGGACCAAAATCTATATACTATATAATAGTGGAGCCTAACAAGTGCCACATGGCGTGTTCTCAACAACTTGAGAATAGAACTTAAGCCCAATTTTAAGCCCAATTGAAGCCCAGTTGTAGTTAAAAAGGAAATCCACCTTTCATGTCAAGAGAGATTTATAGAAACCTTAAAACCTTTTAGAACTTGATTCTAAATCTCTTTTTCTTACTATTTAAAATCCTAAATTCATATATAAAAACCATACTAAATACAAAAAATATTAATTATAAATCTCTACAAATTTAGGTTAAGAAAGGCATTAAAAAAAACTCGGTTCAACAAATCACTTATAAAGTCATTATAAAATCTCTACAAATTTAGGTTGAGAAGAGCATTAAAAAATATTCGGTGATTTTCCATTTTATTGAATAACACAAATCCCGGTGCGTAGCACGGGTTCAACAACTTGTAGCTAATAAAGAGCGCATGATTCTGCCTAATACCTGGATACCCAAACCTTATTCCCTCTGGATTGGACTTGGATTTGATGAAACGAGCAAGAAGTATAAAGTTGTTACAACTTATTATGGTTATAATGTTGAGATTATAACCGTGGGTGAAGGTTCGTGGCGAAAATTGGTTGCCCCTTACACAGTCAAAAATCATGTAACAATATTCTTAGACGGAGGTTTTCATTGGCTCCTGGAGAGAGAGGAGCAGAATCAAGGACTAGATAATATCCTGACATTGGACATTGTGGACGAACAATTCCGAACATTCAAGTTTCCTCCATCCATGAAGGTACCTTGTAAGAAATCGTATCCCGCTCCAGTTTTAATGAAATTAGGCAAGTTCTTGGCAATAGTTGTGTGTGAGAAAAGCTGCATGCATATATGGAAATTGGTCAGTTGTAACAACAAAAGTTATTCTGTCGATCAACAAATATACAATATTTCTGGACCAAAAACAGTTTTTAGGAATGCATGGTATGAGCTTGTTGATATATCGAGCAATGGCAGCTTTCTATTGTCACTTCAGCATTAGGAATGTTGGTATCGCCACATATTCTACAAGAAGAAGAAAGCTCATTTTGTTCAATATTTTCCCAGCGAAAAAATCTTCTGCCTTATATATGTACTTAACATTCCTGAGAGTTCCAAGATTTATACTATTGCACCGAACCTAGAATCACTTTGTGAGTTGAGTGAGGCAGTGAGCTTCATTAACAGATAACAAATTTTGGATTGGTTATTTACTTATTTAGTTTGCCGACCCTATCAGCTATCGCTATATTGACGAGATGGATGTACTCTGATCGTTTCCTATTGTTTTTGAGATCTATCGTCTCTCAATTCAACTAAAATTTTCATTTTGTAAAAAAAAATAAAAAATCAGGGAATTAATAGGACTAGTACATGTAAACAGACTCAATGGGAATTATTCCATGTTGAAAGTTGAAAAGGGCATTATCATAGAATTCCATGAACCAAATATTTCAAAGCAACATGTCTAAGAAACAGGTCAGGCACAGTTTCTTTAAGACCTCACCAAGGTTGGGGACGCCATTTTGTTCCTAGTCTCTACCTCTAGTCCAGTAGATCAAACTTATAAATGGGAATATGGGATGAACAACCAATTATCAAAACTGTGCTGTTTCAAGATAATTGATCTTAAGTCTCGCATATATCATCATAATTCAGCAGAAGAGAAACCATGAATCAATCAGTGAATCAGATACAAGACAACTGACTGGCAAATATAGAGGCAGTTTTTTCCTAGTTCCATACGCCAATTTCTCTAGTTAACAAAAACAAAAGTCACAGAAAGCAACAATGCAGAACATGAACTAGAATAAGTACTACATCCTCAACAATTCCGATATCCAAGTTCCAATTAGTTCATCTCTTGTAATAAACTCTTCATCTTCACCCTAACTGCTGCAAACATCGAAAGAAAAGGGAGACGAATTATTGAACATGTATAAGTAACAGATAAGTGAGTGAGCAAGAAGACCTAAGGGTCAGAGGTGCACAGTACTTATATTTCGCATTTTTCTGTATATAATAATGTAAAATCCTCACTTGCACTTCTGCAAAAAAAAAAAAAAAAAAAAAACAAAGAAGAAGAATGGAAGAACCATTTTATTGTTAGAGATCAGATCATTAAAATGTCAAAAGCAAAATAACCAAATGAGCACAGATCCTCCTGCCAGCCTTAGATTCAGAATTGATACCTTAAGTTTCAAATTCATTGTCAATTAAGGGATTGCATCTCAAGAATAATTTTGAGTTCAACCCCTTCAACGACAAGACCCCTCTTTTCTCGTGACAATTCACAGTGGATGAGAAAATAATACATAAAACATCACAGAGTATCAGACACATCCAAGATACTCCAATGTCGTACTCATGCTCAATTGCTTAGAAACTTAAACAGGACTAAATATACACCCTGACGTGAAGTAATATATATCTATGTGGCAATTAATGTGAGATAACTGATCCTTGTCTTCTGTATAACATCAATACCAAGCAAATCTACTTTACCCTAATATACTGTATTATTCTAACACCAACATATGACATGCAGTCTATGACCATAAACATAAGCTGACCGAACTGGATGTCATAACGAAACAAAAAACTGATGAGAAGATAAAAATTTGAACTCCTGACGAATAACTCACATTACTGAGAATCTAGCAGCATCAATGGTTTTCCGACCAAAGTCGTTTCAACTGCTCCATCAACTTCAAACCTTCTAGGTCATACTCTGGGTAGCTGTGCATTGGAAAAACAAAAACCAGTCAATTGATTAAGTTCCAATAATCTATTTCTAATGTTGCTTGTTTCTTAAGTTCCTCAAAATTTGAGATCAGCAAGATAATTCACCTGTCAGTAATTGACTTCATGAGTCCATACCATCTCCCACTATTAATGGAATGTTGGCTGCAGATGACATAATGAAAGGTATGATTAGTTAAGTTGACTAGCAAATATGGAGTAAGAAGAACAAAGCATTTTGGGTTCACCCATATCCTCATTCCGAAACGTAATACAACAAAAAAAAAATTAATCCTTACCTTGTATTTGTTGGCAATGCAAAATCCTTGAGTGATATCAAGCTTCCCACATGAGTAATTAAATCAAACCTAGGTGGAAGTTCATGCTTTACTTTACGAAACCTTTTCCTTTTTGAGTCGTAATAAACCAGAGCTTGCTTGTTAATAACCAGTAAGATGTTCCCATTCTTCATGATTGTCACAGGCTTGAAACGCACTTTGCTAAAGCCTGGCACCTTTCGTGAAATAATATACTCTTTTGTCCAAGAATCTTTCACTCCATAATCCTTCATTACCCACACTTCAAACTGATTATCAACAGAATAAGCAAATAAACACAAATGCCCTCCTAATTCCCCTATACTCAGCTCAGAACTCTGACAATCTAGGGTATTTGTAGTGAAGTCAGGAGGGAGTGGGACAACTTTAAAACTCCTCTCTTCCCATGTCAAAAGCAGTAATGAGCTCAGAATCGGATTCACCATAATCACCTACCATCCAATGAAGAGCTCCTTTAACAAACACTTGAGACGATCTCTTACCATTCGGATAAGGAAACTTTCCAACCTTCCTCCATTTGCCAGAGCCAAGTGTATAAACCTCAACCACCAAGTTAAAATTACTTGGCACAGAGGTGGATATCATTCTTATCACCTTATACTCATTAGCAACTTCATCATACCCAAAACCAGATATAATTTCAAATTGCCTATTCTCCCAGCTTTTTGGTAAAGTCATATATTCACCAATAATTGGATTACATATATAAATGGGGTCATTATAATATGGTTGTGCCAAACATAACAACCCATTACATGATCCAACCACCTCAAAATTCTCAAGATCGGGTCTATTGAGATCGACCTTAGGGGGCATAAATAGGGGATTAACAAAAACCCCTTTTTCAATGCCACTATCGTTGTCATATTCCACTAATAAAACTTCACTGCAACCTTCTTTGCTATTTCCTGAAGCCTTGAGTTCATCCAGATGACTCAAACTCATGTGAAACAAAAGACTAGTAGTACTATTGCATAGTTGTTGAGTTGCTTTGGCATGGTGCGTTTTAGTAAAACGTGGGTGGTGGATTATTGTAAGCCAAGTCTTACATACGCACCTGCAAACCGCCAAGGGTTGGATGGAGATTCTTGTGATGATATCCATAAAGATATCAAGTGGGAGCTTTAGTAATGCATCGCTTGCTCTGCTCCCACCATCTCTTACAAATACATCCAGGTCTTCTACCATTACTTTTAAGGCAAAGGGTGGTTTGTTTTCGACAACTTCTTTAATGATGGAGGCGATGTCGTACGATGGATCAAAGGGGTTGGTGAAATCATCATAATCTTGGCAATCGTAGTTACCGTAGTCATAATAATCACTAAAATCAAAAGGGAGATCATCGTCAGAGTCAAAGGGAAGATCATCATCATGGAATTGGAAGAAACTTGGTGGTGGGTTGATGGTGATATTGTTATGGCTGCTACTGCTGCTTGGGTGTTGGTTTGATTTGGTGATGGTTTTCTTCTTTGATTTCCTTTGATTTTTTTTGGGAGGCATTTTGTGAAGAGATGGATTCTTGTTTAAGGTTTAGGTTTTGATCTGTTGTCTTACTATACTCATATATAGAGGCCTAAAGGGCAGTTTGAATTTCGAAAATAATGAAGAAAAGTATAAAAACCCTAAGTTACAGAATTTGAATTTTGAAAAGGGGGGGAATGACATCAAAAACTTTTCACATAAAGAGCTAATTGTATCAAAAGCCCATTGAAGTCTTTGTTCTGTATGTAAATGCCCAAATAGAAATGTGAACCATTTTAGACACCTTCGATTCATGTTGTTTGATGAAAATATTGTGAGGATCCAAGTTGAAACTCATCTTTTTGGTTAATCAATTTGTGAAAACAGAGAAATTTGTTGAACTACTCTAAGACATTTATATCATTAAAACACCATTTAGTGACTCCTACAATCTCCTGAAGAAGGGAAACAATCAGATTAGCTTGTGGGTGTGATCTATCACCAGACAAGAACACATGTAATTTTCCTTTTAACAAAATCCAACTGCACCCAGGAATCTTCCTTACCCCTTTCAATCTCATTGCCTTTCTCAGCATTCCAACCTGTCCATGCTGACCAGCTGCAGCATATATATTGCTTAGCAAAACATGAGCAGGAGCATTTGTTGGGTCCAGTTCAAGAATACGTTGTGCAGCAAGCTTTGCAATGTCTGCATTCATCTCGATGAGGCCACATACACCAAGAAGTGCACCCCAAATGGAAGGACCAGGCTCAAATTGTAGCTTCATGACAAACTCCGCAGCCTCTACCACTTTACCAGCTCGTCCTAGAAGGTCCACCATACATACATAATGCTCAGTTCCTGATAGCACTCCCAAGAATGTAACGGAATTTGGGTATATTCCTGTCTCTTGCATGATAACAAAGAGTTCCAATGCCTCTTTTGCAAATCCATGGTGTGAAAACCCCATTATCATGGAATTCCAAGAAACAATATCTCGGCACTGCATGTCCGAGAATAGACGATAGGCTTCATCTAGCTCCCCACATTTTGAGTACATTGAAATCAAAGAATTCTCAAGATTCAAGTCAAGTTTTGATTTGGTTTTCAACAATAAGCAAAGCAACTGCTTCCCCAAATGGATATTCGTGATTGCTCCAGCAGCACCAATAAGAGTAGAATATGTAGCCTCTAATGGCTCAACTCCCTCAATCCTCATCTGCATAAAATAATAAATAGCCTCCGTGAAAAGCTCATTTTGTACATTCCCTGCTATCATGACAGTCCAAGCAATGGGATCTCTCTCCATCATTCTATCAAAGAGGCAACTGGCCTCGCACACATTGCCAGCATGAAAATAACCAGAGATCATAGAAGTCTATGATATTTTATCTCGATTGGGTACTGCATCAAACACTTCTCGAGCTTTCTCTAACAACCCAATTCGAATGTAACCATTAATCATAGAGTTACACGACTGAACAACCTGCTTGTATGGAAACTTGCTGAAAATAGAATGTGCAGAGTCCATTATAGCAAATTCACAGTACATATGAATCAAACTCTTTGATAATCGGCCATCGTAATCATCATTTTCAAATGCATGTACTATCAATTGTGCATGTATTTGCTTACCAAGGCTAGCATAACGTAAACCAGAGCATGCGTAAACTAATGAAATGAATGTCTCGCCATTCGGTCTCATGTTGTTAATCCGTTTCATCTCAAGAAAAAGCAACAATGCCTCATTGTAGAAACCATTTCACGTAAACCCACCTATCATTGCTGTCCAAGAAACAACATTCCTATCCGGCATTCTCTGAAACATCTTATATCCTTCTTCAACATCACCCGCTCGACAATAACCTGCAATCAAACTAGTCCAAGTAACCACATTAGGGTCTAACATTGCATCAAATAGAACCCTTGCTTCTCCCATATCATTATTCTCAACATACCCGAAATCATCGTGTTCCACGAAACAAAATTCCTCACTGGCATTATATCAAAAAGTCTTCTAGCTTCTGCCAAATCACCATTTCTAATCAACCCAACCATCATTGCATTCCAAGACACTACATTCTTCTCTGGCATGTAATTAAACAGATTTCTAGCATCATCAATCCTCCCAACATTAGTAAGTCCACTTAGGATTGAAGTCCAAGAAACTACATTTCTTTCAGGCATTTCATCAAACATTTGACATGCTTCATTAATTCTTCCAGATTGCACATAAGCAGATAACATAGCGTTGTGGGTAACAACATTTCGCACTGGCATAAGCTCAAATAGTGTTCGAGCTTCATTAACATACCCATGTCTAGCATATTTAGATAGCAATGAAGTCCAAACAACAACATTATTAGAACAACGAGTATCTCTGTCAAGCAGGTCTTTTGCTTCTTGTAATCTTCTTTGCGAAAGACATTGGAGAAGAAGAAGGTCTGATGAATCATGACCGTTGGATTTACGTTTATTATTATGCACTACTGTTGAGAAGAGAAATCGTGAAGAAGAACAGTAACGATGATGAGGATGGTTGAAGGTTGAAGAAGAAAGGATAAAATTGAAATAAAGTAGACGGCAAGAGGGCATTAATGTCCTTATAATAATGAATTATAAAACAATTTCGGCAGGCGGAAACAGTTTGGATTTCTTGTTGTTGTCCTTCGTATCATGGGTCATGGCGGGTTTAATAAGAAGAAGAAGAGCACAAGAGAAATGGAGAAAGAGAAGATAGAGAACAGGCGAGTTGACTCACTGAGTTTGAAGGATTAACAATGGCAAACTCAACAGAGAAAGTTGGTGGGTTTCTGGGGAAAATGAAACCTTATACAGCTCCTTCATGGGCACTTCATCTCAACCCAATACCTTCTCATGTTTTCTCACTTGCACATGTGAGCACACTTTCTCTCCTTTTTTATTGTTATATACATTGATAGAAAACCACATAATGTTTGGATCTTATGTTTTCTTTGGTAGATAGAGTTCTGTCAGAAAGAAAACAAAAAAAAAACTGGCAAATCTATTGTAGTTGTTCATTTTGATTATAGATACCAACAAAAAAGCCATAAAGTATAGAAATTGCTATTAATTGTTTTGTTCTAGGTAATCAGAAAGCTAAAAAGTTATGAAACATGGCCTTGTAAGTCGTCAGCTTAGGATATTGGCAACATTGCAATACTTTTGCATTGTGCAAAATGATTAGGAGTTTCTACAAGATCCAACATAGTTTAGAAGAAATGCGCAACTAGAATAAGTTCTCATTCTTTTCTTATATGTCGATGTAGTGTCAGTCATTTTAGATGATCTGGAGTCTGGACTCAAGTTTTAACTTGGACATAGAACGATGTCAGATACTCAAAACTAATGTTATTTGTGATATCTCAGGTTCCTACTCCGATTCACAAATGGAATCTTCCTGACCTACCAGCCGATACCGAAGTTTATATAAAGGTATCAGTTAACATTTCCATATTGGTTGATTTGTTTAATCAATATTAAATTATTTGCAACTGAAAGCATCAGGTGCATTAATCTTGCAGCGAGAAGATCTTTGTGGAGTTCAGCTGACTGGAAACAAGGCCAGGAAATTGGAATTTCTGTTGGCAGAAGCTGTTTCACTTGGCTCAGATTGTGTTATAACAATGGGAGGCATGCAAAGCAATCACTGTCGCGCCACTGCAGTAGCAGCCAAATATTTGAATTTAGATTGTTTTCTAATACTCTGCAATTATGAGGTTAGTCTAGATTGTGGTATTTTAAGGTATTTCAGTTATGAAAATGTGAGTACTCGTTTGTTTACACACTATCATCTATTCATTGCAGCCGCTAGTGGAGAAAGGTCCAACTTTATCAGGAAATATTCTAATTGAACGGTTGGTGGGAGCACACGTTGAAGTCGCAAACTTGGATGAATTTCTGAAGTTTGGGAGTTTGGTATGTTTACAATATCCTCGGTATTCATTAAACTTGTTCTTCATTATCTGATACTTGCTGTATATCAACCTTTCATTGAATTTTCTCTCTTTTGGTCTTAGTATTTATTCAGTCTAGAGACTAATGTCATACAGATATTTGAGAAAGACTTTTAGCAAATAAAATTGAGAGCCCATTTGTTGGATATAATCATGTGGCTAAGTTCATAGAGATGAATACAGTATAAAGTTTGGAGCCTTGATGTGCAGCTGTAATCATTTTCATGAAAAATTCAACGGATTTCCAATTATGCATGTAGGAGACAGGGAGAGTACAGATTAATTGCAATCGAGTTGAAAATACAAGTCTTGACTGAAGTTAGAAGTTGAAAAAATGTATAATTAACGGTGCCATCCTTAACATGTAAATACGAGAGCATAGATTCTATTCATGGATCTCTGAAATGTCAGATAATTGTATTTCCTGTCATTAGTATATAATTATTATGGGTGCATATTGTGTTGCAGGGTCTTTTAAACTCTCTAAAAGCTCAGTTAGAGAAAAATGGAAGAAGGCCTTATATCATTCCAGTTGGTGGATCAAATCCCTTAGGAACATGGTAAGCTAATAAAAATAGATATTACTGTTGCAAAATTTCAAGGTTACAAATGAAAGTGAAAATTAAATATATAGTTGTTGCTAGGTATCGGAGGAGCATGAATCATCCAATCTCTGGTGTTAAATTTTGAAATTCATGAACCATTTCTTCCATCTAGACTCAGATAATAGCTTGGCTGTTTTACAGGGGTTACATTGAAGCAGCTAGGGAAATAGAGCAACAACTTCAACAACCAGAGTTCAGTGAAACAAAATTCGATTGCATAGTTGCTCCTTGTGGCAGGTTATTCAAATATTCTTCGATTTTCTCATGAGCATACTTTTCTTCAAGTGATCACATATAATCATTTGATTTTTAAACCATTTATTGATATTTGCATTTGTGAACTGAACTTATGGATTTGTAGAGGGATAGCCCAAGAGACATGTAACACTCGTATAACTCTCTAAATAGTTCTTCTTTATTTGGTGAATTTCAGTTCTGGAACAATTGTAGGCCTGTCAATTGGTTCATGGTTAAGTACATTGAAGGCAGAGGTTACAATTTTCCTTGATGTGTATATTCTATTTTGATTTTCTTTTTAAAGTTAGAGCTATCCTAGGATGTTGCTGCACATCTGGAAATTTTGCAGTGGGTTGGGTTTGTGTAACTTGGAGGGATTGGTTGCACCATTTACTCTACATATGAACAGACCACGCCACTGCAGGCTTCAGTTTGCAGCAATAAGCCTGGGTGGGTAGTCCCTTGTCTTTGTTCTCCTAATCCCAATTTTATATTTACTTTTACATTAGGTTCACGCTTATTCTGTTGGAGAGGAACCTGACAACTGCTATGAGTATGCCCAAGGATTGCTAGATGGGCTTCAAGCCAATCTCAAGTCCCGTGATTTGTTACACATACAAGATGTGAGAAAAACCTATTTCTCTTTCTAATTTCTATACAGTTTTGTAGTCATTGTTTTAAAAATTGCCAAAAGACATAATTACCTCATGTTTAAATTGTAGGCAAGGGGCCTTGGATATGCTACTAGTACCACTGAAGAACTGGTAGTTATAAAAGAGGTGGCAGAAACCACTGGTGTTATCCTTGATCCTGTCTACAGGTATCATCCATCTTATGGTCATAGAATCCCAACTAGTTATATCTAATTCAGAACACGCTATATAAAGTAGAATAGAAAATTTCCGTTTTCTATCAGATCTCAATAGAAAATGACTCTCACTGACATTGAACTTTTAGTGGAAAGGCGGCATATGGGTTCTTGAAGGACATGAGAGAAAATCCAACAAAGTGGGAGGGTAAAAGAGTGCTCTTTATACATACAGGAGGAATATTTGCGCTGTATGACAAGGCTATCGAAGACATGTCTAACATGGTGGGTAAATGGAAAAGAATAAAGATCGATGAGTCCGTTGCTCCTAAGGATGCATCACAGTTGTGGTAAATCTTGTTGCGAGTCCTATGAAGTCTAAAGTAGGCAAATTATTCATTTAACATTTGCTCTTTTGGGTTCTAAAGTCTTTCCTTTGTTCTTTTTAAGTTTTTTAATCTGCCTGGAGTATCCCTGCTCCAAATGTTAAGCACAAATTTTGTCCTGGCTTACTGGAATCAATTTGAATTTTCATAGAGGTAAATGTGGTCAAGACTCAAGACTCAAGATCCAACTTCAGTTTTATATAAGAAACTGTATTCTTTCTTCTTTCACATTGATCGCAAGTTGCAACACAACATCTCTGAAAACTAAGATACACAATTGATGGTAGAATGCATATGATTCAGGAAAAATGAATGTTGAATGCTCAGCCAGTGGAACAGAACTGATAATATTTAAGCCTCTGTATATATCTCATTCAAGATGTCTAGCTAGAATAGATCATCTTATCTGCGGAAAATGCCTAACGTGCTGGCTAGCATACAGGCATACAGCCCCTATCAAGATGAAGATACAAGTCTGGGATGATTTCAGAAAGGAACTGTCTCCAATTCAATGCAATATACATGTTCCAGATTATCTGGACAATGATGTTGATAACTTGATATGTATGTGCTGGACAATAAGCATCACACATGACACATTCACACGTAAAATAGCTCAGTTCATCACGATGTGAACAAATCACCTATCACCTTATACACCACAAACTAAATCCAAAATCGAAATCTTAAGTTGTTTTACTTGTTAGGTTTATCTGGGAGTGTATTAACCATATTTGTGAGGTTGGTCAATACATTAATGAAAGATGATGTGTAAATGATATGAACAATAATAATAAAGTAGAGACATGAACACCATTGTATACGTGGTTCGGCAATTGTGCCTACATCCACGGAGAGGGAGAAAGAAGTTTATTATAGTAGTGGTGGTGATACAAAATGGGAGCTCGATTATGAGGAGAGCTCGAGAGAGATGAGAGCTGAGAGGTGAGGTCTCATCATGAGAGATTGGGGAGGTCGTTGATCATGAGACCTTACCATGAGATCGTGTTGAGAGCATTAGACTATCATCAGAACAAAACATGCCTAGAATGAGTAGTTTGCCTTCATATTTATAGGCTACAATGTAACTCCATTCTTAGCATTTACTAAGGTAATAATGAGAGAATATCTTTGTAGTAACTGGCTTTAACTTTGTAACTTGTGTCATCAAGAGAGAGCCAATTAGATGTTGACATGTGGCACCATGACGGACGGTAGAGATCTGCAACATACATATGTTGTATATAGTAACCCTACAGGGAGATTGTTATGAACTTGGAATTCGAATTCAAAGAGATTGTTAGAATTCAATGTAATGAACTTGGAAGTTTTGATGAACTCAATTTTACTTCCCTATAAAACTCTGTTTCTTCGACCATTCACCACCTCAACCAAGAAAGACAACTTTCTCTCTTACTCTCCAAGAAACAGAAACTTGGTGTCTTCTCTAATGGCGAATGGCAATGAATCCAAACAGAGTTTTGGTTTCTTAACAAAGAAACCTTACAATCCACCTTCATGGGCTTCACATCTTGATCCAATTCCTTCCCATGTCTTTTCTCTTGCTCATGTAAGTACTACAATCTAATTAAATTCAGTCAATTATAAGAACATTGAGTTCTGTTTGGATTGTTGATTATTGCGAGAAAAAGTTTTAATTCGTTTGAATTTATTTCATTCAGCTTCCTACTCCAATTCACAAATGGAATCTTCCAAATTTGCCGAAAAATGTAGAGTTGTGGATTAAGGTAAATTTTAATTTTGTTAGTTTTGAAAAATTTTGCATTAGTATATTGTGCTGTTGTTGAAAACATTTTGTATATCTAATGAATGAAAGATTTTATAGTTTGTTGAAAACATTTGTTCAATAGGCTTAATGATTTTTTATAGTTTGTATAGTGTTCGAATAGTTAGTTTTCATTTGCTTGCATTAATATAAGAATTTGGATTACGCAGCGCGATGATCTCTCAGGGATGCAATTGAGTGGCAACAAAGTTAGAAAATTAGAATTTTTGATGGCAGATGCTATATCACTAGGTGCAGACTGCATAATAACTATCGGGGGCATTCAGAGTAATCACTGTCGTGCAACCGCTGTAGCTGCGAAATACTTGAATCTTGATTGTTTTCTTATATTGCGTACCGCACAGGTTTTCTCATAATATATATCTTGTTATCTTGTGTTTATCTTATTGGTTTCAAGTGAAGTTGGTTGAGAACATCTTGTGTATTATTGCAGGTTTTAGCTGATAAAGATCCTGGATTGACAGGCAATCTCCTTGTTGAGCGTTTAGTGGGAGCGCAAGTTGAACTTGTATCAAAAGAAGAGTATTCTAAAATCGGGGCTGAGGTTTGTACCTCCACACGGACACAATTATTTTCATTATGTGATTTATGCCCCAATGCGTTCTTTAGATTTATAATTCATCTATATATATTTGTGAGACCATGGGAGTAAAGTTGCCAAGTGCAACTTAGTACTATAACATGGTAGTGCATACATCTTGTTTAACAAAGAAATCTACCGAAAAAGGTAGCTTTTGGTTCCACCAATATGCAAATCTCGAACTTTTTTTCGGTGTGAAATCATAACTAGCTCTAGGCTCAGTGGTGCAGAAGAAGTACCCAACATTACGTTCAGATTAATTTGACTGAGAGGTTTTAGTGCGATAGTAATGTATCTGATTTCCTTCTATAGTATCTGATTTTTCTTTTCTTTTTTAGTATCATTTTTAACTTTACACTCTTCAAAAATGAAAAATCTAAGGAGGTGCTATCCCCCCTTTTTTTTTTGTTACTTTGAAGGCACTTACTAATTTGCTAAAGGAGAGGCTAATCAGTCAAGGAAGAAAGCCTTATGTCATTCCGCTTGGTGGATCCAACTCTCTAGGAACTTGGTAAGAACGGGTAGACAATTTCCTTGCCTTTTTAATTTTTATTCCATATCCTTTTCTGGAGTATGTTCTATCCTATAGTAAATGTCTTTGGGTTTACGAAGATAAAGTGTGTGCTGATCTTTACCAATCTTTTGTAGGGCGTATATTGAAGGAATTAGGGAGATTGAAGAACAACTTCATAATGCACCCAGCATAGTATTCAAGGACATCGTTGTAGGATGTGGCAGGTTTTCTCTTTGCCATTTATTTTAATCTCCACCCTTTGCATATTGTGATTAGAAATTTGTGTTATATTTCCATGGAACAAGTCCAGAAAATATTTACATGGTCGTGTATATTGTGTTATGTTTCGTAGTAATTCAGAGTTTAATTGGCTTGCTGTATTCAGATTAGGTTTGCATGTTTGTCGTATACTCTTATATATAGTTTCTGGTGGTAATCTTACTCATGCATGTTTCTGCTGGTTATATTTATAGCGGAGCTACTCTTGCTGGTCTGTCATTGGGATCATGGCTTAGTAAAATGAAGGCAAAAGTATGTATTATAGCCTATTGTTTATCTGCTTCGTAATAATTGACCAAGTATATCCATAATAAAATATTGGTAGTACAGCTCCATGGATTCTCTGTATGCGATGACCCTGATTACTTCTATAACAAAGTTCAAGGCCTACTAGATGGACTGCACGCAGGTGTTAGCTCACGAGATATTGTTGAAATTCAAGACGTAAGTGTTGTATAAGGCAAAGGGTGATTACGCCTTATAGTATTGGTCTTCTTCTTTTTTATGTTTTTAATGGTATGAGATCATAAAATTTCTCAGTGACACAGCTTTATTTACATTTTCGCTTTTACTAAATATTTATTCTGCAGTCAAAGGGTCTAGGATATGCCATGAGCACCACAGAGGAGCTTGAATTTGTGAAAGAAGTTGCTGCATCAACTGGTGTTGTTCTTGACCCAGTGTACAGGTATGCTCCTTAACCTTTTCGAGATAACTACCTTTCATCTACCTTCTGACATGGTGTAGGAATAGGCCGGACGTTGAATTTTGCAAGTGGTCCACAATGGAAAATTTGTAGTGCCACTAGGTTAACAATATAAATGAAATACATAGAACTAATATGTCTTAGAACAGCAATTATAAAAGACAGTAATGCTAGTAATAATAATAATGGCGATGCCTACAAAATATATCTTTCTGTTATATTTTCTTTCTGTTACTTTTAAATTATATATGTCACCAACCTTCCTCTGGTCTTAGAGACTTGAGTTTTGTCCAAAATATGAAAGATCCTAAACCTGTTTTTAGATTCATTATAAAACACAGAAACTTCATGACCTATTGTTTTGAGATATATACAAGGTGATGGGATTGAGTCACCCTTTCGTCTATTGACTTAATGATTATAATTAAATTTTAGACTGATTTTTGTGTTGATATTGATGTATACTATTTTGCATTGGCTTTGTATTCTTTAGTGGGAAGGCTGCATTTCGAATGTTGAAAGATATGAGTGCTAATCCAGCCAAGTGGGAAGGGAGAAAAGTTTTGTTCATACACACTGGTGGCCTCCTAGGTCTGTATGACAAAAGTGAACAGATAGCACCAACAATCGGCAATTGGAGACGAATGGATATTGCTGAATCAGTTCCTAGACAGGATGGTGTTGGGAAAATGTTTTAGAAAAGAGAGATTAATGTGTATCTGTGAACTGTGATTCTGTGAATCACTTTGAATAAATGCAAATTCTGACAGTAAAATTTCTTTAGAAGGCAAATGCACATCACATCACTCTTGCATGTTTTTGAAGCCACCACTTGACCGCGGCGACCGCTGCCAGGGACCAGCATTTGTGCCGACCGCGCCCGCGAGGTGTTGTTCAGACTTCGGACTAGAATTCGGGTTGCTTTTCGTTGAATTAAATTGATTCTCAAGAAAGAGAGACAGAGAGTATATTATCGTGAGGTGTTGTGTATAACTGTATATGCACATTTCATCCTCTGCTCTTCACCAGGAAAATAAAAATTAAAAAATAAAACATTTCATCCTCTGCTAACACACATGAACACTGCTAACTGCTTCAAGATAAATTCTGCCATTTCAAGCGCTTTGGGCTTTTCCCTCATTTTATTTTCCAACACGGATTTGGGCCTTTAAATGCAACATGAAGATTTAAACCTCGATTACAAAAACGGGCCATAGGCGGACCAATGGATACCCAAGAGAAACTGGGTTTAACTGTAAAGTCCAATGATGGAGTTGGCGCAGAGATCTCTTTTGGTGCATTTTGTGAACTGTTTACAGTGTACTTGATAGCCAGGTCGTACGTATCAACTTTACAGTGCTACTCTAAACTTTTAGACTTCTTTCATGTATCTGCCCACTGCAGTACTGTACTACTAACCATGAATACTAGACCAGGGCGGCGTAGATGTACTCATGAATGACATTTGAGAACTGAGATATCTTGTGCACCTCAATCAAGTGTCTTCTCTTTAGTGGTTAAGTCATTGCTCAATACTCAAAAGTCAAAACAAAATGGATATCCAATGGGCAATGGACATGCTCAGATTTTTCTGAAATATCCAAACTTTGGAAGGTGAGCATTTTTTCATGTGCACTCACAAATGCTTCAGAGTTCAGAGAATCAGAGATAATTAAGTCACCAATAACAAAATTAATACATGCATCAAGTTTAGAATCAATTTCGGTTTGCTGACAATATTCTTCTCTTATGTCTTCTCTGTAACGTTTTTTGTCTTCTCTACATCAATTTTTACTTACCTGAGAATAGATGGGCATGCCCATGGCGTTAGTTTCCATGTGAACTTTTGGAGAGAAATGTGGCAGTGGTAACGTCCAAAGTTTACTTTGTAGTGGAAACTGTGTAGACAGTAACATATATTGACCATAACATAAATCAGTGGTGATTAATTAACTGTCCTTAGTACGATGACAAGGTCTTGGTCCTATCTACCTAGTATCATTCATATCTATTTGTTACCCTATGATGCTTTCAGTCTTTCACATTGCTAGCCACAGAACAGTGAGAACACACTACACAGCCTGTCATACGTATGACAAGCCTTGAGAGAAGCTGTACTCAAACTCAGATTTTAGCCTGTACAAGTGACTTCTTCAAATGATACTGTTGTCAGACTTCAAGTGATGAGTAGAATGCTCTATGGTTGTATAGGGTGACTAGTGAGTGGTGACAAATTTAAAACGTAACGGATGGATTGAACACTAAAACTGTCACCGACTTATCTTCCATGGCATTTAGCTAAACACACAACACATGAGAAATACATGTATACGTCAATGCTGCCATTTCTATTCTGTCAAAGTAAGTAGTGCATTACGCGTGTCTACGTAGTTTCAACTTGGGTGCCTAATGTCAATGATATATGCCATAGGGTCATGGAGGATTGCCAATTTGCTACATGTTTTCACCGGTTGGCATTTCAGATTGAACAAGAAACTAAGGACAAGTGGTACATATATGAGATAACACATGGAGTCCGTGTGGCGTTGAGAGAAGCGGCGGTGGTTGCCTCACATGATTTGATTTTACCATACGACACTTGCCAAACGAGCGAGCAACAACGATGCTTGATTCATTGGTTACCATCTGCCAATCATGCAACCATCAACACATTTTCATTCAACAAATGTTAATAACCTAATGGTGACATGTATTTTCAACATGGGTGTCTAATGTCGTTGATATATGGCAAGGAGGATTGCCAAATTGCTTACATGCCTCCACTAGTTGGCATTTCGGATTGAACAAGAAAGTAGGGCCAAGTGGTACATATATGAGATAACGCATCGAGTCCATTGGCATTGACAGAGGCGATGGTTGCCTCGCATCATTTTACCATACACTTGCCAAACGGGCAAGCGGAGAACGATGTTTGATCTAATGGTTACCATCTGCCAATTATGCAACCAACGACACATTTCTATTCAACAGAATGTTGATAACCTGTGGCTCAATGGTAGCACCCCTCTCACAAAGTGGAGAGGTCGTGGGTTCGAAACACACCAACAGTTGATTGTTGGTATAAGTTTCTACACGTAATTTAAAGGGGTAGGGGTCCCTTAACCCCACTTGCCAATTAAGAAAAAAAAATAACCTAGCTAATGGTGACGTGTATTTTCAACTTGGGTGCCTAATGTCATTGATATATGCTATGGAGGATTGCCAATTTGCTTACATGTTTTCACCGGGTGGCATTTCGGATTGAACAAGAAATTAGTGCCAAGTGGTATATATATGAGATAACGCAAGGAGTCCATGTGGCGTTGAGAGAGGTGTTGGTTGCCTCGCATCATTTTACCATAAACTTGCCAAATGAGTGAGCAACCATGCTTGATATGATCAAGTGTTTACCATCTGCCACTTATGCGACCACCAACGCATTTCTATTCAACAAATGTTAATAACCTAATGGTGTTTTCAATGCCATTTGAAGGACATTGTTTAGTCACATAACAAGTCCAACAAAAAATTTCCGAGGAAAATATATTCCTGGAGCACAAAAGATTGAAAACCCTCTTGACATATTACCCTTACGTTGTATGCTACATTTTTTTGATATTTTTATATGCAGTGAAAAAACACTTTGGTTAATTAACAAGTACACCCTATATCATCTCTTGCTTCCAACAAAATTTAAGTTCAACCTCACCTCTGAAAATGAAGTCTCTTAGGGTCGTATGCTCAACCCCCATCGTATAAAGCCATTTTCTAAATTTTATAGGCCTATAAAAACAAATACAATTTTGGGTGTTGGCCTATAAAACAAATACAATTTTGGGTGTTCTAGTAGTTTATATGCAATTAGTGGCTAGTATAATCGAAAAACAAAAAACGCCATATAGCAAATGTAACTAGTTAGTTAATCCTAAAAAATAATATGTTTAAAAATATGAGAAATGTGTTTGTAGCGAGAATCTGCAATCTCCAACTCCATGTGTATCTAAATGTTAAAACAATAAACATGGAAACCCTCGAGTTGAATATATTTACAAACATCGACAATAAATACATAACTTCTAGTAAATGTGTAGCGTTTTTATGTTTGCCATAATTCTTAATATCCAATAGTACGTAATGTATCTGAATATATGGGCGTTCCAATCCATACTATTAATAAACAACAAAAAACAATAATTATGTCAAATAAACAAACACGGATACAGTTAGTTTCTTGTCATTGCAAATAAAATCTATATAAGATAAACATTACCGATGTCTTTAACATTCAACCAACCACAATCTTCAAAATCTAACACAATATCTGGAAACGAAATTGTCGGCTATCGTTCGATGAACTCTTTGTTGAATAACATGCAAGTATGCGATATCTCAATGCTTTCATTGTAGTTCAGTTGTTGTATTTGAAAATCACACAAGCATCAGCCGTTATTTCAATAATAGTTTATGTGGATAAAAAACATCTACCACGAGAACAATAAAATAAAACCGAAACAACATACTTATAATTAATTGCTTAAAAAGGTTGTAGAAATTCTACGTTGCAATTTGAGTTAAGTAACATTCAAACCCTAAATGTGTAAAACTCAACATAGTTACCATTGGTTGTTTACTTGTTCTGTACTGTAGGGTTATTAATATTACTTTGTGAACTCCACACCATAAAAAGTCCCATCCGAAAATCACTCTATAGTAACCCTAAAAAATATATATATATACAGTAAAACCTCTATATAATGATACTCTATATAGCAATAATAACCTCTATATAATCATAAAAAATTTTAGTCCCAACTTGGGCCAGTTATAAATAGGAATAATATTCATATTGTAATAATTTATAGTTTTTTGAGGTTCCATCTAGAAGAAAATTGCCTCTACATAGTTATAATTAAGTCTATATTAACAAAAAAAATATATTACATATTGAAACAAACATTAAAGAAAATAAAAAAAATTTAGACTTCTAATATGATTTGTCATTTTTAACACTTCCCAACACGCAAAATTAGTATATGTGTACTATATTTTGAAGCTATATTATTTTTTTGAAACTATACCGTTATTGAAATTATACAATAATTTTCTTAAATAAAACTCTATTAAGTTATAACCTCTCTATAGTAATAATTTATTTTGGTCCCAAGAGTATGACTATAGAGAGGTTTTACGGTATATATAAATTCTCTGTAGCGTTTAAAGTAAACATTCTCTCAAACATCTACCAACCATCTACAGTAAAAACCTAGACAAACATCTATAGAGAATTTTTCTTGTACAAATGTTTAATGTATAATTGGTAGATAGATATGGGCTCAGATGAAATACATTGCTCCTAACTCCTAAGTCCTAACCGCCAAAAAGCAAAGATTTTCTCCTCATAAATAACTCCATATCTTCTACCCTTTGTCAATCTCAATTTAAAAGGAAAGTCAACAATGGGTAAATGAATCAGCTTAGTGAGATTAAAAAACAATGGGTAAATGAATCAGCTTAGTGAGATTAAAAAGGTAGATTTTGTAAAAAAAATATTTTGGTACAAAGATTTTGTAAATTTTGAGTAAGCAAATCTGATATGATTTTTGAGATAAAGTAAGGAATCCATCCAATGCAATTAATCTGGATTGATATATCAGTCAACTTAAAAAAGAAATGAAATGAAATATTCCAGAAATCTTTCCATGTAATTTTATCTAGAGGGAAAATTTCCAATATTTCACATTAAAAATTTCCAAACCCCAGCCTCCATTTGTCACCTATCTTTTTCTCTCTCATCCTTTATAAAAACCTCCCCATTTCCTCTTTGTCTTCACATTCTCTAGCTAGTTCTCTTTCTTTCTTCTTCTTTCTTGATTTTCTCGCTTTTGCTCTCTCTCTCTAACTTTCTGATGGCGCAAGTTAGCAATCTTCCATGTGATGGAGATGGTGTCTGCATGCTCTGCAAAACAAAACCTCCTGAAGAAGAAACCCTTACATGCAAAACCTGTATAACTCCATGGCACGTTGCTTGTCTTTCTTCTCCACCTGAAACCCTACTTGATAGTATTGAATGGGATTGTCTCGACTGTTCTTCGATCTATGCCGCCGTCGGCGAAACTAGTAATACAAACATTGTTCCTGTCGGACAATCAGATGGTTCTGACAATTTAATCGCTGCTATTAAAGCGATTGAAACAGATGAATCACTAACTGAACAAGAAAAAGCTAAGAAACGTCAACTACTTATGACTAAAGGTAAAGGAATTGCAGATCTTGATGATGATGATGATGATGATGAGGATGACGAGAACAAGAAGAAGAGTGGTGGGAAGGATATGACTGATCATTTGGATGCTGGCTTATACTGCGTTTTCTGTTTGAAGTTGCCTGAAAGACCTGTTTCGGTTCGTTTTCTTTCACTTTAATATCTATTTAAAGATTGATTTGCTTATACAAGTAAAAAAGTTTTAATTTTTGTTTGTTATACATGTTAGTAGAGTTTAGATTCAAAAATTTAAAATTGATTTTGAAGTATTGTTTTTAAAAATTTTTTTTTTTTTTTTTTTTTTTTATGTATTGATAGTGTTGAACATGGTTGAAATGTTTTGTTTAAGTTTTTAATGTGTGTGGCTTGGATAGATTTCTTTGTGTTAGATACCTTTGAAGATTTTTGTAATACATTTTACAGATTCATTTGAAATTTTTTATTCTTTTATTTACATCAATCTATTATTTATGTTCCAATATTGATTTTTAATATCAACAATTATGATGACATGAGGCTTAATAGTTTGATCTAAAATTAGAAGTAAAATTTGGATCATATTTTGTTGTGAACTGTATTGGTTAGATAATTTCACATTAACTGATAAGATTTGGGTTAGACCAATTTGATTACATAGATCCATCATTAGATACATCCTATAGAAGTTAATAGTATGTCTAAAGGGACTTGGAATTGATTAAATTAAAAAGTAAATTTATGTTATGTTTTATACTTGCATAGTAATTAATTCATTTGGATTTTGGGAGCTTGAATTGAAACTAATTATTTGGCACCTCTCTTGCTTTTCCTTAGGCAGTCCTTCTCTTGAAAGCTCTAGTTTTAATGTGTAAAGTTTGGGTTGTGTTAGACCCAAACTTTCACGGTAGTTTCACCTAAGTGGCAGGGAGGAGTTCATTGAGTTGAAAGCAATATTATTTAAAATTGACTAGCACACTCTCCCTTTTTTTGTACTACTTCTCTTTGAATTTTTCTAGCTAATTCAGACCAGAAAATCATGCTACCAAAAAATATATCTTCATAAAATAATTTATTTAATATACACAAGTTATGCCTGGATAGAAAGAGTAGGATATTATGAACGTCTTATTGAAGTTGAATGACTATCTACATAGTTGGTCTATCACTTTCAAAACACTGAAACAGTATGAAATTTATGCTCTTTACACAATGTCAAAAGCAATAGCAAATACTATAGGAGTATTTTTAAGTCGGGGTTTATCATAGCTGTTGTTTTTTCCCTCTGATTTCAGACTCCTTGTGGGCACAATTTCTGTCTCAAATGCTTCCAGAAATGGACTAGTAAAAAAAATTTTACTTGTGCAAAGTGCCGAGAGCCTATTCCTCCTGGCATGGCAAGCCAACCCCGCATAAATGCAGCCGTTGTTGCTACGATCCGTATGGCCAAGGCAGCAATGCTCATTTCCTCAGAGGCACCACAAAAAGTGAATCATTTTGTACACAATCAAGAGCGACCTGACAAGGCATTCACAACCGAGCGGGCTAAAAGAACCGGAAAAGCTAATGCTTGTAGTGGCAAAATCTTTGTCACAGTCCCACCAGATCACTTTGGACCAATCCTTGCAGAAAATGATCCGGTTAGAAAGCAAGGAGTCTTAGTTGGAGAGGTCTGGGAAGACCGAATGGAATGTCGGCAATGGGGGGCACACCTTCCTCATGTGGCTGGAATTGCCGGCCAGTCCGAGTATGGAGCACAGTCAGTGGCACTTTCTGGAGGTTATGCGGATGACGAGGATCATGGTGAATGGTTCCTATACACAGGAAGGTATAAATTTGATTTATTCATGGTCTGTCTGATTAGTTTAGTATAAATAATTTAAGCTGATTCCATCTATTATTACTTATTACAATTTTTTTTTTTTTTTTAACATTGTGTAGTGGAGGAAGAGATCTAAGTGGGAACAAACGCACAAACAAAGATCAGGCTTTTGATCAGAAGTTTGATAAGATGAATGAGGCACTGCGAGTTAGTTGCAAGAAAGGCTATCCAGTTCGAGTTGTTAGGTAGGCGTTAAAGCAATCTTTATACCCTTCTGACACATGAATGTTTACTTGTGGTGTTTCTGGTGGGCTGCTGAGAACTGCAGATTCAATATTGTAATTGGCAGGAGCGAATAGTTGGATTTAAAGCAATCCAAATATCCAATGGAGCTCACCCCTTATTTCTTACTGGTTTACTTTTTCGCAAGTTGATGATGCATTAATAGGATATTCTACTTTACGTATCCCATTTTTTCTCATTCCATAAAACAATTTTATCGAAGGATGATCGGTATTCTTTACTTCAATTTCTTTATATATACTACTGTCATTTGGGTTTAACTAGTTTTTAAACTTTCACTTTCTTCGAAGTTTTTAATGTTGAAGCCTTGTAGAAATTCACTGGTTCCAATATTTTTATTTTCTGTCTTTAATCTGAAGAAAAAGTATAACCATTTGTTAGTTGTCATTTTTATGCTCTTCTCGCATTTGAGACTGGATAGTGCCCCTAAGGTACCATTATAGTCTTGTGTTAGCCAGTTCAGCATTGATAACCTAATTAGATTAAACCCAAGCCTGCGAATTTGGTAGATCCTTAAAGTACAACACTTATAATGGATTAAACCTATCTATATTGCTGTCTTGTATGAATGCATATTATTACTATCATATTATTGGAATGTTTTTTTTTTTTGTGGATAATCAACCTTATAATGGCTCAGAGTTAAGATTCCTGTCCTGCCTTCTACTTCAATCACATGGGTGGTTTTTCCTTTCTATTTGGCAGGTCACACAAGGAGAAGAGATCGGCCTATGCCCCCACCGACAAGGGAGTGCGATACGATGGTGTATATAGAATAGAGAAATGTTGGCACAAAATTGGAAAGCAGGTAGGGCAATTTCTTATAATTGGTATTGTTATCTGATATTATCACTTTGTATGTACGACAGTTGACTAGATGTTATGAACGTATTTGCTTTCAGAATCATAAGGTCTGCAGATATCTGTTTGTTCGATGTGACAATGAACCTGCACCATGGACAAGGTTTGCGACTTCATACCTACATATGATCATCTTAATTTATTTGAGTTAGTAGACTAAGTTTAATGAAGCCCTTACTTTTCTTCTAATCTATTTGAAAACTTGAAATGCAGTGATGAACATGGGGATCGACCTAGACCTTTGCCTGTCATTGAAGAGCTGAAAGCAGCAACTGATGTTACTGAAAGGGAAGAAGACCCATCTTGGGATTATGATGTGAGCTCGTTTAGTTCCTTTTTTTTTATATTCATTTAGTTCCTTTTGATTTCATGCCAACTAGGATTTTCATTCTTTAAGTGGAGCTCTACCTTTTGAAAGGAATAACAATTGTATTCAGAGCAAATTATGTGTACCAAGGTTTTAGAAGACTTGAGAATTTGTCTATAGTAAAAATTTGGTCTTTTCCTTTTTTTTGGGTATTATAGGCTCTATCGCGATGTCCCTCAGAGCATGTTCTAATTTTATTTTCCTTTGATTTAGGAGGAAGAGAGCTGTTGGAAATGGAAGAGGCCTCCTCCTCTTAGCAGAAAAGCAATGGATGCAAAAAATCCGGAGGACAGGAAAAGAGCACGGAAAGCTACAAAGAAGGCAGAGAACTTGTCCGGAAGAGACAAACTCTTGAAAGGTTAGGTCTCCTTTGCGCTGCATCCTTCTCCAGTTCTCCACGCAAATACCTTGTTGTATAACCTAGTTGGATGGTCCATCACTTCAGGAACAGGGTGTTGTTAGAGTCTAAGCTTCCTTCAATTGTAATCGAGATATTCATTATATTTGGATCTAATCATGCAGGGTTAAGCTGTACAATATGTCGGAACGTTATGAAGCTTCCTGTAACGGCTAGCTGTGGTCACAGCTTCTGTAAGTCTTGTTTGGAGGGTGCGTTTTCTGGTCAGACTTTTGTTAGAGAGAGGAATTGTGCAGGCAGGAGGAGCCTAAGAGCAAAGAAGAATGTTCTGAAATGCCCGGACCTGGAATGCTTGATCGACATTTCGGAGTCTATTAAAAACCCACAGGTTAGAACTACTAAGTTCAGCTGTTACTCTCTACCTAATGAGAAGTTCTAAATTCTTCCTAAAATTGTGTTGTTTGTGATTGATAACGATATCCTAATAGCTGAGCTGAGAGGATCTGATCCTCTTGGTATATTTATTTCTTACAGAATACTCATTTAATGCATGCCCCATTACTGTTTTAACGAGCATGGTTTACTAATTTGCTGGTTTGTTTGAACAGGTCAATAGGGGCTTGATGGGCACAATAGAATCCTTGCAAGTCAACCCTGAGGAGATTGATGAAGATGCGAGCAATGAGGAATCTGCTGGCAATATAAAAGCTGACAACAAGGCTAAGCGTGCTTATAAGCGAAGAAAAATTAATAATGAAAATAATTCTCCTGAAGAACAAAACTTCGATTCTGTGAGTGGTCACACGAAAGAAGCAATGGAAGTTGAGAATCAAAGTCCTACAATTGAGAGCAATCCAAAAATAACAGCTTCCAAGGATTCTCCTTCTAGTACACTTGCACAGTTGGATGCAGATGACTTGGAATGATTTTTTTTTTGGACTGTAAGATGTTGTAGTCTCAGTGTGTAGTACTGAAAGCCTTTGTTTGGCATTTGTTGCAGCTGATGTCATAGCTTATAAAACACAATTTTATCTGCTTTGGAAAGTATGTATTTTTGGTTGATATCTATATGAATTTAGCTATTTTATTCTGCGCCTTTGTATTGTAAAAATATTATAAAACATGAAAATTAAGCAGCAAAATGCTAGGGCAATATATCAATGGAAAATGAAGAGGGTTCATGAAAGCTGCAGGTTAATATTTCTCCTCTTGCCGCTCTTCTTCTGCGTATCTCGATAAAGGTGAACTGATTCAAAAGTCTCCAAAATCAAAACCAGACTGATAAGTTCTAGTTATAGATTTATAGGTACTGGTAAACCAGGCCATCTTCGTCCATGGTGGATCTTGATTGGATCCCATGCAATGTTTGTGTTTGTAAGAAGACTGAAGCTACCAACAAGCACAAAAACCAGTAGGCCAGTACTATTTTTACATCATTCTGCACCACAAACAGTTCAGCAATATGCAATTGTGCATGCTAGCGTCATTCTTTGAACCATTTACCTTTAGTAGTAGATCCAAGGGGGGCAAAGTGGATGATAACATGGGATTCTTAAAAGGAGGTGTGCGGTGCGGTGTGGGCAATCCCCATTCTTTAATGGATCTCCTGATCTCCAGATACACTACTACTTGTTAAACAAGTATTTACTGCCATTACAAAGTGCCAGACAGGGTTACTCTAAACATATCATTATCTTGTTAATTGTTGTAATTATGCAATACCAACCAATGATTAACAAGTAAATCTCTTTTAATTAGTATAATGTATGAATAGAGACATAGAGTGGTAGTCTATGTCTGCCATTCACATTTTCACACACTTTTCCTCGACTCATGTTTTTTTACCTGGAGAAAATAATTTCCGAGCAAGTTTTGAAATTTCCTTTCCCACTTTTAGGGTTTTACCTGGGCTTTCCTTCAATCCAAGGGTTAAAAATTTCTAAATTTTCCTGGACTTACAAATCCAATCCAAATGTTTTTACCTCAGAAAAACACTTTCCAAGCTAGGTTAAAAGTTTCGAAAATGATTTTCAATCTTTTATCTGGAAATGAGGGAAATTTCAAAACCTACTTTGAAATTTCAAAATCCCGCTTCAAATTTTCTTCTCTCTCTTCTTTAAATACCCTTTCCGTTTCCTCTTCTCTTCTCAGTTCTCACACTTTCACATCTTCTCTCTCTTTATTCTCAATTCTTCCAATGGCGCAAGTTAGCAATCTTCCATGTGATGGAGAAGGAATTTGCATGCTCTGCAAAACAAAACCTTCTCAAGAAGAAACACTTACTTGTAAAACCTGTATAACTCCATGGCACATCACTTGTCTTTCTTCTCCTCCAGAAACCTTATTATCCAGTCTTCAATGGGATTGTCCCGACTGTTCTTCGATCTCTGCCGTCGGCGAAACTACAACATTCGTCTCCGTTGGATTATCAGATGGTTCTGGTGATTTGATTGCTGCGATTCGAGCAATTGAAGCTGATGAATCCCTAACGGAACAACAGAAAGCTAAGAAACGACAACAACTTATGACTAAAGGTAAAGGAGATGAATCGGTTTCAGATCTCGATGATGAGGAGAAAGAGAAGACTAGTGAGGAAAACGATGTTCTGAATCTTCTAGATGAAAACTTCAATTGTTCGTTCTGTATGAAGTTGCCTGAAAGACCTGTTAGGGTTCGTTTTCTTTTCCCTCTTTGCTTGTTTAAAAACTTTGATTTTTTTTTTTTTTTTTTTTTTTTATATGAAAGATGGATTTGTGATCTTTGGATGAAAAAAAGATTTAATTTTTAGTTGCTAATTTGCTTTGATTGTTACTAGCTAATTTTGAGATTTTAATCTTTAATCAAAGATGCATTTGTTTGGATGAAAAAAATAAGATTTAATTTTTATTTTCTATGATTGTTATTTGTTACTGGATCTAATTATGAAATTTTGATTTAGAATCAAAGGTACTTTCGTTGTTTAATGTTGATGTTCTTAATAAATTCAATCTAGGGTTCACAATACATTTTGGAATGAAGTTCCTATTTCCTTAGTTATTTGATTTCATAAGCTTAACATGGATTAGAATCTCAGAAGTTTTTGTATTGGTAGAATGTTTTGAGTCCTGTCTTTATATAGTATCATGCCGCTTGATTTTATCAATGTCCGATGAAATTTACTCCTGAACAGCGAATCTGTACAAATAGCAGTGAATCTAACTTTGGATTGGGGAAGTAGAAGAAGAACACTTAGAAGTTGAAGTCCTGGTAGATTCATTAGAAGTCACCTCTGATATTGTTTGAAGATAATCAGATATTTAAGAGAACTCCAGAATGTGCTTAATTTGGGATGGGAAATTTGATTTCACTGTGCAATATTGCTTTGGTTATTTACTTATTTGTAGGTAACATTTACTTATTCACGTAAGTGTAGAAGATTGTATAAACCTAATTGCCTTTCATTTGATGTTTGAAATTGAGATATTTGATAGCTGTTGATTTGTCTGATTATTGTTGATGACCATTTTCCTTTCACCTGCTTTCAGACTCCATGTGGGCACAATTTCTGCCTCAAATGCTTCGAGAAATGGATTAGTAAAGGAAAGCGTTCCTGTGCAAAGTGTCGAACCACTATCCCTTCTAAGATGGCAAGCCAACCTCGTATTAACCTATCTCTTGTTGCTGCCATTCGTATGGCTAAGATGTCAAAGTCTATCACCTCAGGGACTCAACAGAAAGTGTATCATTTTGTACACAACCAACACCGACCGGACAAGGCATTCACAACTGAGCGGGCAAAAAAATCTGGAAAGGCTAATGCTTGTAGTGGCAAAATCTTTGTCACAGTCCCCCCTGATCATTTTGGACCCATCCTTGCTGAAAATGATCCTGACAGAAAGCAGGGTGTCTTGGTTGGAGAGTGTTGGGAAGATAGAATGGAGTGTAGGCAGTGGGGTGCACATCTTCCGCATGTTGCTGGGATTGCTGGGCAGTCTGAGTATGGAGCACAGTCTGTGGCACTTTCTGGAGGTTACGAGGATGACGAGGATCACGGTGAATGGTTCCTATACACAGGAAGGTATAGAGTGGACCTTACTCTTTGTCTGATTCATTTTATAAGTAAAGGATATTCGACCCAGATATGCTGTTCATTTTCGATAATAGACTTACTGAAAAGGGAAAATTTCTTGATTATGAACATGCTATATTTCGAAATATAATTTAGTGTTCTTTGTTGTTTAACATTTATGTGATCTCTTAACATATGATTGAAATACCATTATCATCTGGGCTTGTTTTGATGATGTCTGGGGGAGTCTTATTTATTTTATCACTGCCAACAATTCATTGAGTTTATATTGACCTAAGGAATCTCCCAAAAATGCATCTGATACTGTGCTTCCTATTTAGACCATTGTGTGAATTTTTAGGTGTCTGTTATAATTTCTGTTTTGTATGGTATGCAGTGGTGGAAGAGACCTAAGTGGGAACAAACGCACTAACAAATCCCAGTCTTTTGACCAAAAGTTTGACAAGATGAATGAGGCGCTGCGAGTGAGCTGCAAGAAAGGCTTCCCTGTTCGAGTTGTCAGGTAGGAGTCTTGTAACAAAATCTTTGAGCAATTTTTATAGATGCTTCAGTGTTCAGATACCTATTCTGCCTTCTATTTTAGTCGCATGCCTGCTTTTCATAGATACATCCTTTTTATCCTCAAGATAATAATAATCCTTGTCGTCAATTATTTTTCTCTTTTTATTGGAAAGGTCGCACAAAGAAAAAAGATCTTCCTATGCCCCAGAAAAGGGAGTGCGATATGACGGTGTATATAGAATAGAGAAATGTTGGCGTAAGGCTGGAGTTCAGGTTAGAGATATCTTTAAGTGGTATCCTTATTTTATGTTTTCACTTGTATGTGTGACTGTTGATAAGATGCTTAAACACATTGCTTATATTGCAGGGTTTTAAGGTTTGCAGATACCTGTTTGTCCGATGTGATAATGAACCTGCACCATGGACAAGGTTTGTGGCCCTTTTATATCTTTCTTTATCCACACATGGCTTAAGATTTTTACCTGGCTGCAATTATGTCATTGAAGTGATCTAGAATACAGTAAGCCTTTCATTTGTCATCACATCTCTGTGAAAACTTGAACTGCAGTGATGAACACGGGGACCGACCTAGACCTTTGCCTGCTATTAAAGAGCTGAAAGGAGCAACTGATATTACTGAAAGGAAAGAAGGCCCGTCTTGGGATTATGATGTGAGCTAATTTTTTTTTCCCTTTTCTTTTATTTCCAATTGGAATTCCTTCGCTAAATAAAGCTCTACTTCCTGGAGATTCTTCTCTAGGCAACTATGTTTTCAGTAGAAGGGTTAGCAGTTGTCTTAAGACTTAAGAGCAGATCGTAATTTATCACTAAACATGACATTGAGTTGGGTTTACTGAATTTTTTTTTTTTCCTTTTTTGGATCTTAAATTGATCTTTTCTGTATGGTAAATCCGATCACAGCATGTTCTAACTTCAACCTCATGATTTTTAGGAGAAAGATAGTTGTTGGAAATGGAAAAGGCCACCTCCTGTTAGTAGAAGATCAGTGGATACAGGAAACCCAGAGGACAGGAAGAGAGCTAGAAAAGCTATAAGCAAAGCACAGAATCTGTCTGTACGAGAAAGACTCTTGAAAGGTTTTTTCTTGTTTACATTGCATCAATCTCCACTAGCTTGCATTATATTGCCATTTAAATCTTGCCACCATGTAGTAGTTGTAGTAGCAATATGTTATTGCATGACCCCTTTATTGTGCTATAAAAACACGAAACATCTTTCCAGAAATATCGTGTTCTTGTGAAGAAATAAAGTTACATCGCTTTCATATTATAAGCTTGTCCTTTTTATTTGCTAGATGTATAGGAAATCCCATAAATATGATTACCACATTACTAAGAAATAATCATGCACTGAATTTTTTTACTAAAAAGGATGATAGGACCAACAAAATATCTTATGGAAGAGTATTACAACAATAAATAAATTAATGATAAGCTACATGTAGTCATGTATGAATAAAATGCAAGAACTATAGATTTTAGTAGTTTGTAGTTTTCTGAAGTCATTTGCTCAACTATAAACTTTATAGATTTAATATACCTGTATTGATCATAAAAGTAAAAATGATTTTTGCCTTGTATTTTTCTTAATGGTGCAGAGTTCAGCTGTTCAATATGTAGGAATGTTTTGAATCTTCCTCTAACAACTGACTGTGGTCACAACTTCTGTAAGCCTTGTTTGGAGGGTGCATTTTCTGGTCAGAGTTTTGTTAAAGAGAGGACCTGTGCGGGTAGAAGGACCCTAAGAGCACAAAAGAATGTCATGAAGTGCCCTGTGTCTGTGTGCTCATTTGACATTTCTGACTTTCTGAAAAATCCACAGGTTAACAGTGAGTTGATGGGTATGATTGAATCCTTGCAACGCAAAACTGAAGAAAATTTTGAAAAGATTAGTGAAGAGGAACCTACTGGTACAGACGAACCATCTGAAATGGTGAGCGAAGAATATGAAATAACTGAGAGGCAAGATGGTGCAAACGTTGTCCAAAATCCTCTTGCAAACCCGCTTAAGCATGTTTACAAGCGGAGGAAATATACTGATGAGTCTAAATTGTCAAAGCCTGATGGAATGGAGAATATGGATGAATCTTCTGAATTGGAAAATGTAAAACCTATGAGTACAGGCACTGGAACTGGAGATAATGAAATGGAAGTTAACAACTCAACTCCTATGTCTAAGAGCAAACTGAAGGCTAATGATGGAGAGACCACACCAATCAAGCTATATGAAGAAGTAGCTAATGAAGGAAGTTATTCACCTTCCAGCCCACTACATGTTCGATCAGATGATGACTCTGAATGATATCTTTAGGCTTTAGCTGTGTTTGATAGGATTCTAGTACTGAAGCACTTAAGGTATAGTGGATTATTTTGTTTAGCAATTTTTTGGGACCTGGTGTCTGCTTATTAAATTTTTTGGGTATAGTAAATTCAAGATCATACTAAGTTGTGTTATGGCTAAAATGGTTTTCTCAATGTTTTTTCATTTGGAAGTATTGTAAAACAAATATGTATGCAGTTTGAATTTCATATATGGGTGATTAGTTTCATTGTGCAGAAATGACTTTTACTTTACATAGATTTTCATTAAATTTGACCAAGTTTTTTGAGTTGTTTCATACAAAAACTGTATATATGTTTCAAGAACTGCTTGTTGACTGAATGACTGGAACATGGTGGTGACTGGCATTGGTTGATATCAAAAAAAAAATGTAATGGGCTGAATGTGAGTCATAATGTATGGGTCAGTACTCAGTACAGATGTAGAGAAATATTTGTAGCTGTTCGATTTTCTGAATAATAAACAATCTTTTATCGACCAAAAACAAACTTAGTCGTCCACTTTACTAGTTTGCAAATCAGAGAGTACTCACTACTCAGGCAACTATCACAAGATATGTTAGAAATTACATATAACCAACTTGACGGCCAAAAGTTTTAGCCCTGCATTGCCTGCAAACGAAAGTTGGTTGTTGTGTACAATAATTCTTTCGCAAGTGCAATGTTATGTTCACAGAAAAGGAGAGATGTTTGGGCTCTCCCCTGACAGGGAAAGGAACAGCCTTCGGGCTTACCTGTTAGTTGAACCTACCCCCCCACAAAATACTACTGGTGCTTCTACACTTTTTAATTCATCAGGAATTTTATCAACTGCAAACATTTAGACTTTTATTTATACTGAGAACCAGTAACAATGAGATGAAAAAAAAAAGAAGAAAAAACAGTAACAAAGAACAGTATCCCCAATGAGCTACAAAGTTTTCTGTTTGCAGCCTAACATGAAATTAACACCTGATCCACCTAGATTCTGAAAATAAATAGTGTCAAAGGTACACAAGGGTTACAGATTCAAATAAGACACACTGTCAAAACTTCTATGTACACTGTACAACTCTCTCCCCAATCACTTCAAGGCTTTACCAGCTGCAACCACAGCAGCAAATCATTCTTTACAGCAACAACTTATCATGGTCAAATTCTTATACCTCACATGATACACAAAACTCGATCATTTCCCTGCCTAGTAATCTTTGCAGGGATGAACAAAATTACCGCAGTGAAAATAGAATTAACACTGTACACTGCGATTGTAGTGGCCATTTGGAATCATGGAAGACCACATGGAAGAATATATTCAATACCAGAGCTTGCGGTTAAACACATCTACTTTGCAGCGTACCAGTTCTGTGCACACTTGGCATCCACGGCCAGATCAACACTGAGGATGTTAGTGCCATCAAACGGTTTGGACATGCATTCGACAACTACGGCCTTCGCCACCTCTGCTGACTCTGCAGGACCTTCTAATATTACTTCATCGTGAACCTGCTTCAAAAAAAGCACATTTCCAAATAATGGAGACAACAGTTAGACCACTATGCATTGAACTAAAGATATAAAGAGCAACTTCACTCAATAAACAAAGGACCGATGAGACTAGTTAGAGATGTACAGTAAAATCAGAAACAAATACACATAAAAGCCTAGGAGTAGCTAAAATTTGGTAAGATGCAGAAAATGATCAAACATGGTTTGGTCGAATGTCAGCAAATACAAATAAAAGCTCTAATTCTGGAGTTGATATCCGAAGGCAACAGAAAGGGAGATACATAAGACACAGGTGATAACATAATTAAGTAAAATTGAAGACATAATTTCAATCTAATTCATCGGAGGATTCTGGCAATTAAAACATCAAGGATACGTTTCAACAAGGATGATGATTGGCGGATTCAAAGTACAGCACTACAGAATACTGAAAAGAAGTTCTTGAATAAAGTTGAACTTAAATGTTTATTAGTATGAGGCATTTCAATGGTACACATCAAATGAAGAACCACATCATATCTATCTATGCAGTAAAAAAAGGGTCGTGTGATTCATTGTGACAAAAGTATCATTGAGAGAAAATATGAACACAACCTGCAAGAGCAGTTTCCATCCAAGCTCCCTTAAACGAGCATTTTTAGATATTTCCAGCATGGCACACATTGCAACATCCGCAGCACTACCCTGTAAACCAACAACACAAACACGTCAAATTCCAGAATATTTTTAATGCCTTTTTTTTCATGGTAATTTTTTTCTACTTCAGTAAGAATTATGACCTGCACAGGGGTATTGATAGCAGCTCGCTCAATGTGTCCTTTGTGGGAGTTACTAGCACCTCTCAGCGAAGGGAAGGAGCGAGTCCGACCTAACAACGTTTTAACAGATCCTTTTAGATTAGCTTCTTCCTTCCTCTCCTTTTGCCAATATAAAACTTCCTTTCTATCTGAATACCAGAGATTAACTGTTGCCTTTGCTTCTTTCACAGAAACCTAAAGTATAAAGGTAACAAAAGTATAATGAACAGTTACTTCACTTGAATTCGACAGAAAATAAATTCCAACTGAATCTTAAAGTTTATTGACTATACCTTCCAGTCCCGTGCAAGCCCAACAGGAGTCTTACCATATGCAATGGAAAAGTTGAGCATTTTTGCCTTTCTCCTTTCAGAACCGAAGGCATCCTGAGATAATGACATAAAAAGAACTGAACTTACATAGAAACAAAGCATATGAGTAAAAATACAACCTAAGGCAACTAGAAGACAATAGCAAATTAAGTCAGGGAATGAGATTTATTGACTTGTGCTAGATATTCAATGGAAATTTCAAATCTTTTAATATTTTGGACATAAGAGATACACTATTACTAAAAATCTCCCAAAGTTTCTCCAGCATCAAAAGTAGCAATATCAGGTGCCACTGCCAGTCAACATACATGCAAAATCTTTGCCGGTCCTTTTTCACAAATAAAAGCCATATCTGTCTCCCTTCTCTTTCTTGTACTCGGCCCATCTTTTGTGTCTCTTCCGAATCAAATATGAAGAACTTGAAAAACAATTTTTGCAAAAATTATACCGCATCAACTTGCTGCTATATATGTACCACAAAGTATACTCAGCTTCTCATGTACAATTTGTAGTCATTTTACCTTTAATAAAGGAACTGGGGGTTTATCATCACTGGACTGTGGATGCCACTCAAGTAACACTTCTTGCTTCTCTACAGCTTCACGTATATGCGAGTACATGTTCATTGCTGTCCTAGAGTGAAAATCACCACCAGCTTTGAAGGCATCTTTCATGCTTTTACAATTTGCAAGATGTGCCAGGATTCTGAGCTCTAGCTGAAACCAGATGTAGCTTTCAATTATCAGATCAAATAAAAAAGACATGTGTTTTAATATGATTTATAGAGAATCGAACAAGCATTAACCTGTCCATAATCAGCAACAATAAGAGAATTTCCAGGTGCAGCTATAAATGCCTGGCGGATCTTGTATCTATCCTTCTCCAAAGCAGGTTGGTTCTGATATTGAGAAAACAAAAGAAATTGAAGCTCAAGCAAGTTTTCAAAAGATATAATGGAAAAGAAAAGGTTACATTTAGTTCTGTAAGGAAAAAAGTGTAAGGCTCGATTAACTATCAATTCCTGGGCAGAATAAAAACTAATCAATAAAATAATTTAATGATCTCTAATTGTCCAAAGTTTGAAAGGTGGAAAGAAGACTGCCCTCGACAAAAAGAGTTCTGTATGGCGCCATGATGTTCATTAACACAATATTTCCAACCTTCCCAAATGAGTGGGAAAAGTAAGTTGTCATAGAGAAGGGAAAAAGGTAACAGGAAGCAAGCAAAAATTAGTTTCCAACCACATTACCCATGCAAGGGAAAAAAACACAATTTCAAACGGTCTAATTTTTGAAACTGTACAAAATGTCGCTCAAAAATTTGGCGAGTGTTTCACAGGACTTGGCAGAAAATCTGGAATTATAAATTAGGGCCAATCCAGAATAATCTTCCTCCACAAGGACTGCAGGTCTAAAATGAGGTCACACAAGCCTAATTATCCCATCCCAATAGCCACTGCGACTTCTATCCATATCAGAAGAACTGCAGGTCTAAAATTAGATATACGCATCACACCATACAAAAAACCCAAGGAAGGGCAGATGCCCATCAACAGTTCATTGCGACTTCAAGTTTATAAAATTGTCAAACAGATAGCCTATGAAGCATGTACCTGCAAATTTGGTCTCCTTGCTGATAAGCGTCCAGTCTCGGTGTTGATGTTCAGAGAGCAATGAATGCGCCCATTTTTACCAGATATGTTATTGCTCTGCCACAACACAAATGAAATAAATACCCAGAATGCCGGTATTTTACTATAATATATATATATATATATATATATATATATATATATATATAAACAAAGTACCTGCAACGGGAGAATGAAGTTGGATAGCAAAGAATCTATAGAGCAGACTTCACATAAAGCAGCAATGGCATGGCAAGCCTCCTTCCCCTCCTTTTCACGCCCGAATGCTTCATAAGCTGTTCCATAAGAGTCATCTACTTCTGTTTCACTTATTTGATCAGTAGAAGTATCTTCATCATCAATCCAATCATATTCTGAGGATACCTTTCCAGCTAAGGTCTTTAAAGCATCTCCACTAACTGAGGGCCAACCACTGGCTGTATATATCTCAGTTTCCATTGTAACACCAAGGCTGCACAGTGTAATATCGCGGAATTTCGAGGGCTGTTTTTTGCCTTCTTCAATGACGTTGTCAGTATTAGGCACTTTAAAAGACCTCGATAAAGGCAAAGCTTCATTTGGGTCCTTGCTGCATAAACCAAACAAAGGATTTTCAATGAATTAATTACATCGGTAAAACTAAACCAGGTTGTTTTTGTTGAATTGGTAAATTCGGTTGTTTTTGCAGTATAAGGTTGTTTTTGTTGAATTGTTTTTACGATAAGGCTAAGTAACAATAACATGAGAACATGCATCATGTCTGACACTGGCACGGAGAATTTAAAAATCACAATAAGCTGACAGAATTGTGTACTAGTTTACTACAAAATCTTCTACAGCTCATGCTGGTAGCTAGTTCATTGCAATAAAACAAAACAAATTCAACAAACATATTTATGAACCCAAATTCCAAAATAATGTTTGTTTCAAAGCAAAATACATATTCATTTTCAGAGTTAATACAAAAACAAGTATTTCTGATCATGATGATAAAAAATTGGACTTAAACAAGGAACTATAAGAACAGCTCAAGTCTACTCATACTTTTTCTCCAAACTACATGATAAAAAATATTTTAAACAAGGACCAATACAAAATGTATTTCAACCACTAATATCTTTTTCTGCTCATCATATAAGAAAAAAACACAGGATGCTAATATAAAAGTTGAGCACATATGCCACATACCTGTTTAGAGTGCCACCAAAAAAGAGCTGGCGCAGTTGTGCATCACTTCCTACATTCATGTGCATAGCATCAGGACAGTACCTAGCTGCCCACTTGCGGAATCTATCTGATGCTATCTGTTGTTCTCGAGTGGCAACCTTCTGAATTTCTGCAAGATATGCACAATTTACCAGCATGCCCTCAGTTTCCATTTTGACTAAAAGCTCGCCAAATGGCCTCCAATATTTTTCATAGAATTGAAACATGGATCCTTCAAGCTTCCCATTACTAACCCATTCCATCTTCTCAAGCTTCTTAAGCAAGCTCTCGAAAAGCTGCAATGTACTCATTGAATCCAAAGCAGAATAACAAGTCCATAGTATTGGTTCTTCCCTTTGAATCTCTTCCACCGGAGGAATAATGGTAAGCTTTCCCTCAGATCCGTCTCTTTTCAACTTTTGCTTCCCAAATATTGTTTTCATTGATATCTTACCAATCAATTCCCTGTTTCTACACGACTGGGCCTCGTTCATGACCCTTGAGTCACTTGTAAGTGCCTCTAGGGAATATCCACCCTCTGTTCTTCTTGCCGAATCCCAAAGCCGTGCCATGTGCATTGTGTCGGCATGAAAACCAGATATTTTAATCCCGTAGTTTTCTATAACATGGCTATCAAAGCTGTAATTGTGATAAACCTGCAAACAGGAACAGCTACCCTTATCCCATGTTGGTGGACACTTAATATGAAAACTCAGTAACTCACTCTAATAAGGAGTCAGTAAGTCAATGTATACAAACAATAGAATATATATGAGAACAAGTTCACACAAACTTTTTTTACCTTTTTTATCGACGGGTCTTCAAAAAATGGAGCAAATTCCATTAGAAGTTCCCTACCACCGCCATCTAGAACATCTACCCAGATACAGGACTTTCCCTTTCCATAATCTGCTGTTTGTCCAGAATAGATGCTGAAGCAAATTATTTCCCCATGATCGACAGGAGTTTCCTGCTTGACATCAATGTTGGATACCTGTACACATACATATTGATACAGCAAAGAGAAAAAAAAAAGTCATTCAGTTTTGATACATACTCGTGTGATGGAACCATAAGTGCATCCTTACATATGCATGCCTCTTAATGCACATAAAACATACCTCTGTATCGCAGGCATGGACAAGATCCCGGTACTCCGTTGTAAGAAGTCGAACTACTTTCTTTGCTTCTGAGATACTGTTAACAACAACAACTTCATCGTATATGCGAGAAAGGTTTTTGCGATGATCTGTTGAAATCGCCTTAGGTTTTTGTGTATGATCAAACTTGGCCACACCTTTAGACGCAGAGTTGCGTTCAGCAGTTTCAAGATGTCGTCTACTCGACCCATTCGAATGAACATCTTTGTTTGAATTTTCTTTACGGGGTGAATTTATCTCCCGCGTGTCATCAATCAAATGAAAGGTCCCTTTACCCCTGCCGTTCACAGAAATAAGTTCTTCACTACGAACATTTTGGAATTCCGATTGGCAAATTGGTCGACTCTGACCATTAACTAGAGCAGTATCTAACTTGAGTGAGCAAGATGATGAATCAGAAAAGCTTTGGCCAACATAATAACTTCCATCTTCTTGCAATCCCTTGGAATTATTATTGGAGTCCTTTGTAGCATGACTTGTCTTTAGTTCCAACAGCCTCCTTTTTTCATTTTCATTGAATTTGTCCTGTTTTAATTTTTCAGATGCTTCAACCCACGAGTCCAAGGTAGAAGTGTTTTTTCTGTCTTGATGATCAATATTAGCTGGATCATAATGTAAAACGTGAGGCATTGAACTGGTAGGGCTGCTCTGGTTTACAGACGCTACAGATGCCAAGCAACGTACCCACAGGTAGCCACGTACTCTTTTACAAATAACAGGCAGAGGATCCTCTATACTAACCAGTCTTGGAAATAAATTGGTTGTATTTGTAAAAAGATGATTTTTACTTTGGTGAAGATGAAGGTTCCGCCTGTTATTCAAAACATTACAGATATATATATATATATATATATATAATTCAACACTAGATAATTCTGGTAAAAATGACATATAATACAAATTTCACTTGGAACACTATTTTCCATGTATCAACACATAAATTAATAGATACTCATGACTCTAATTAAGCTTCTAAATAGGTTATACAGTAGTATTTTCTAGGTTATCTTCTTCAATCATTTGAACTTCCACTATTCCCATTAAATTAAAAAAAAAAAAAAAAAAACACAGTCAATTAGAGCTACAAACTAAATGTTACTACTTTAAATTAAAAGGGTAATTCATAAACCCCGATAAAACCCAAACCCAAAGCAGAATAGGTTTAATAAGATTATATACCTTTGGGAAGAAGAAGCATTTGGAATTGAAGAAGAACCGAAAAGGCGGCGCGGGCGTGAAGTGAAAAGAAAGGAAGAAGGACAAGTGGTGTTGAACTTGAACTGAGCACCACTAGTTGGGGTGGTTACCACCATCGCCATAAGTTCTGCTACTTTCCCCAGTTTGAGGTTATTGTTGTACAACCATTAACAAGTGAAGGGAAGAGAAAGACGACAAGTTATTAGTCTGTCAGAACTCAGAACTCAGAACTCAGAACTAAAAACGGCAGCCGCGCAAGAAGACTTAAAAGCTTTTATTTATTTAGAGAGAGAAGAAAGAAAACCTCCTTTCACTCAGACAGACAATCTGCCAAGGATTCACTCCTACTGTCTTTCGGATTGTTTTGTGTTGGGTTTGAGTGACAACTTTTGTTTTTATTTGCACCCACATGTTATAAATTCACCCCCACCACCTGTTGAACTGCTGAACCGATGCAACTGTTTTTCAGGTAGCTGGACTGGATCCAATTTGAAGGCCTTTTATCGCCGAAACCCAATGGGCTATTAAATGGGCCTTCCGATCTTTTACAGTGAGTACGGTTAAATTAAAGCCCTGATTGACTTGGCTGGATATGCCAAATGTTGGGTTGGTCTGGGTCTGGGCCTGGGCTTTTTTAAAACACTGTACCGTGCCAGGAAGTAAAGGTTGGAATTCATCAATTACAGATCGAAGTATCGAACTCATCCAAGAAAAAGTAGTGTAGTAGGTTTTCTCATAAACAAAACAACCACACCCTCATCCAAGAAAAAATTGATGGGTTACCTTACCCTCGCTGACATGCTGTGCTAGTAAGAACTGAGAACTACAGCATGCCGACTGCCGCGTCAGTGCGTCACACCTCGTGTGCAACTTTTATTCGAAGCTGGTCCACAAAGGACCCACGTTTGTCCTGCATCACTCAAACACACTACACGTTTCTCTCTCTCTCTCAAAATAATAATTCCAATTATAATAATGGTTTAGATACTTGTGATGTCGGTAAACATTTCTCTCTCCTCCCCACACACACACTACGTGGCTTATCCTACACCTACCACGTTCTGTTCTCTACATTCCCCAACATCTTCCAATCTCGATGACAATGTATATGTATAACTGTATAAGTAACTCTCTTCACTTGGTAACTAACATTCTAAACGCTATCTATAATTCTTTTTTAGATCAAAGAAAGAAGAAGAAGAAAAAAAAAATGGTGGTGTCAACAACAACACCAGGTTCTGATGATGCAGCTCTACATTGTACTTTTGCATCTAGATATGTCCGCACTGCTCTACCCAGGTACTTAAAATTAAAATTTGTTAGTATTAGATTACATAGTTTTGATCATTTAATTTGATTTCAAAGTAATTGGAAAATGATTTATTTTATAGATATAAGATGCCTGAGAATTCGATACCGAAAGAAGCAGCATACCAGATTATAAGTGATGAATTGATGTTAGATGGTAATCCTAGACTTAATTTGGCATCATTTGTTACAACTTGGATGGAACCAGAAGCTGATAAACTTATGATGGATTCTATTAGTAAGAATTACGTTGACATGGATGAGTACCCTGTTACTACTGAGCTCCAGGTAACAAAATCTCTCTACACTGCCTCACACAATTGCTATGACCAATTTTTAAATACAGTAGAAATGTAGAATTAGATTAGTCGTCAAACCTGTGTAATATTAGAAAAATATTGTGTATAGGCTTTACTTTTTGAATTGTGATCCATAGACTCAGCAACCAATTCATTTTAAACTAAGATTGTTTATTAGAAGAAGATTAGATGATACTTTTTTTTTTTTTTTTTTTTTTGGTTAACAAGTGCAACTTATATTAATAAAAAGGAACAACGATACATACTCTATATATCATGATCAAATTACTGTTGATCTTTTGTTTGTTGGGTCCATATTGTGCGGATTTAGTCATCAGTTAGTAGCTTGCTTACGTGCATATTAAAATGGTTTTTTTTTTTTTTTACAGAGTAAATTAAAATGGTTTGTATACTAGAATCTAAACGTACAAAAATTCTATACAATAGGTCTTGCTCCAAACGTACAAAATTTTTATCAATGGTGCAATACATATAGTTAATATTTTATTTTTCAAGTGCAGAATCGATGTGTAAACATGATAGCAGGTCTCTTCAATGCTCCGGTTGGGGAGCATCAGACTGCAGTTGGGGTAGGAACTGTAGGATCATCAGAGGCTATAATGCTGGCTGGACTAGCTTTTAAAAGGAGGTGGCAGAACAGGAGGAAGGCTGAGGGCAAACCCTGCGACAAGCCCAATATAGTCACTGGTGCTAACGTTCAGGTATCCATACTGTTGTTACCTTGCTCAACTAACTGCACTCACTCTTTACTCCGTTTGATTTATATATGGAATTTGCTGTCAATTAGTGAAGTGAAAATTATGGTTTACCTCATAGAAAACTTCTCACGTATCGACACATTTCAGTTGGGTTTATGATCATATATATACACCAGTCTGTATGAGTATATGCCAGTCATTCTCAGGTCAAAAATGGACACAGTGGTTCTTGGTTGTCATTGCATATGTAGTTAATATGTTACAGTGAGTCACTTCAAAAGCGCTCATTGTGACTTTTACATCAAACAATCAAATTGCTTAGACCTGGACATAATGCAGGTTTGCTGGGAGAAATTTGCAAGGTATTTTGAAGTAGAACTAAAGGAGGTCAAGCTGAGGGAGGGATATTACGTAATGGATCCTGTGAAAGCAGCAGAGATGGTAGATGAGAATACCATATGTGTTGCTGCAATCCTGGGCTCAACCCTGACTGGGGAATTTGAGGATGTAAAGACTCTAAACGACCTTCTCACTGAAAAGAACAAGGAGACTGGATGGGACACACCAATTCACGTTGATGCCGCAAGTGGTGGTTTTATAGCTCCCTTCCTATATCCCGACCTCGTGTGGGATTTTCGATTGCCACTGGTTAAAAGCATTAATGTTAGTGGCCATAAATACGGTCTTGTTTATGCTGGTGTGGGATGGGTTGTTTGGAGAGCCAAAGAGGATTTGCCTGACGAGCTCATTTTCCACATCAACTATCTCGGATCTGACCAGCCCACTTTCACCCTTAACTTTTCCAAAGGTAATTTATTTGCTCTTAACAGAACAGTAAGATTTTGACTTTGATTTGTCTTATGGGCTACCTATTAAAATGGGTGGAGATGTCATGTAAATATGGATATGTACATTGTTTGGATTAAAAAAGTAATAATCCGTTGTAGATAAACCATTCTTTGGTTTAACTTGATCTTGAATCACTTGGAAGTTAAACCGCCTTCCTCCCTTATTTTGCAGGTTCCAGCCAAATAATTGCTCAGTATTATCAGTTCATTAGACTGGGGTTTGAGGTAAGTTTCCTTCTTCCCCTTTCTTTCTCTAGACAACATTTCTCAGGATTCTTGACAAGCAAACAATTGATTTATGTTGTTGGTATGTGCAGGGGTACAAGGATATCATGGAGAACTGCATGCAGACTGCAAAAGCGCTCAAGGAAGGTTTAGAGAAGACAGGTCGTTTTGAGATTGTCTCAAAAGACGTAGGTGTACCACTTGTGGCTTTCGCTCTTAAAGATAGCAGTCAGCACACTGTATTTGAGATAGCTGAGACCCTGAGGAAGTTTGGCTGGATTGTACCGGCATACACAATGCCAGCAGATGCTGAACACATTGCGGTCCTAAGGGTGGTTATTAGAGAGGACTTCAGTTTTAGTTTGGCGGAAAGACTTCTAGCAGACATTGAGAAGGTATTAAAGGAGGTTGATGATCGACCGAGTAGAAGCTCAACTAAAGCTGCCCAGGTAACAGCTCTTCTGGATGAAACAAAAGGTAGTGAAGCAGATGGACCTGTAGTGAAGAGTGTGAAACATATTGAAGAGGGGGTCACTAGCTATTGGAAGAAATTTGTGGATCGGAAAAAGACTAATGGGCCCTGCTAATTAAAAGTGACTTCACAGGACGATCTCAAAGCCATGAAATAGGATCTGCCAGTGCCCTTGTATCTGTGACCATCTGTAATTTTGTTGTGTTACCTGTTGTTTGTTGACAGGGTAGTATTTTCTTTCAATTTTTTGCCGGAGTGATTGTTTTTAATTATTTAATTATAATTGGATCTCCTGCAGCTTTTGTATGTTGTATTAAGGGGATATATATATATATATATTAAAACTACCTACTATTACTATTTTTCCATCAGTTCTTGGTGTTTATCTTTACGTTTCAATGTAGGCCAAAGGAAGGGTAATTTTCCGTTCAGGCACAATTTAACTTAATAAGCCATGAAAATGGCTAAAACATTACCAAGAATCAGACAATCATGCAATTAACTTATTGACAATTTAAAATGCAGCTGGCTGTTTTTTATGAACATGCACTGATAATGGCTTAAGATTGTCCAAGATTGTCTTTCATCAGACACCATATATATTCACATCAAATTATACAATTGCTATTTGACATGAAATCAGTTCACCAAGGGACATCCCTTTTTATATTTTGTTGGTATGGCAGCATAATATCAACAATGTGTTGTATGGTATCCGGCCAATATATAATTAAAGCTCTAAATCTCATTGCTTTACAGTTTGTTCTACAATATTTGTATTTATACCAAAAATTTCATCACCACCTTGTGAATCGTAGCTTCTCCTTTCATTTCTCATTATACATTCTTCAATAAACAATAGAAAAATCAATCAGCCAAATTTTGTTGCAGTATTGAACAGATTTTGAGAGCACCATTGCCCATTCGGAGCTTCTTTGCCAAATCAGACTACACAACATCAAGAAACCATCACATCTGTAATCTCCATTTTTCCACAACATATGCTCATATATCGTATTCCTTCAGAGCAAGCTCTAACATATGTGCAGTTTTAGTCACGACTTTACTAAGCTAAAGGGATTGATCAATAAATGAACAGCTGCAAACAGCATCTGTTTGAACTTTTTCAAGACGAACTGTTGAAAATCTTTCATTTCAGAAAACAATTCCACTGATTCTGAAGAAAAAGTGAACATAAAAATTTATTAAAGAAACCAGTGTAACTGACAGAAAGACCAAAAAAGTGAAGGCCTACCAAGAAACAGCTTCAACCGAACATAAGTAACAGCAGTTTTGAATCTGGAAAGTGCATGCTCAACCGTGGTATCTGGTACACAGTAGATGTTATATCTGCAGTCAGTTTCTACATGACTACATCTGCCTGTAAGACTGTTAGGAAAGGCGAGTTCACTTCTGGCTTAAAACTGGCCAACATAATTTTTTTGATATGGATGTCCCAAAACTAAAATGCCACTACTTCCTCGGAAAAATTCTTATAGCAGTGGGGATAATTTTTGCAACAACTGCTTCCAGCCACCCAACCCAATGGCATGCTGTCATGTGTACAACAAGAATTCAAAAGTCAAATTCAACCAGTTAGAGTTCCACTTTTTTTTTTGTCTACACATGGCAGTACACTTAGGCCAGAAAAATTTGGCCGATTGTACATTTGAAGTTGGAAACAGTTGGTCTTTAAATCTGCCGCATGATTCAATATAACCAGTCCCTGCCAACTTGCGTAAGCGAATACTGCCAAGCAGCATACATTTGTTGACTTACCAGATTCAGGATTCAATTTTGCTGACAATCCATATATTGAATACTTGGCATATGCTAGCAGTCGGACTTGTTGTGGAGCACCAAGCTTGCTTGTAATAGACTTCAAGAGTCCACTGGATGGAAAATAAAAATTTATTAAAGAAACCAGTGTATGTTAGATGGAAATCCAGTGTCTCAAAACGAAAAGATTTCTTACTCTGTTCGTAGAATCGTAAGGAAGTCAGAAGGTAAAGATTCCATAAATGCAGAAAAGTCCTCCATTTTCAAGGATTTCACTTCCATCTTCAAGTTACTTTTCTCTTCATCTGACATCCCTCTTCCAAGAGCTGACTTACTTCCACCAACATGATAAATAAGTTAGAACTGACTACTTCCACAAACATGATAAAAAAGTTAGTCATATTAAAAATTGCACATCCACTTTCTTTACCTCAATTTCAACAACACCCAGCAAAACACACATTTCCAAATTAAGAAATGAAAAGGTTGCAAAGCAGCAATACCTATCAATAGTCCTGCCAGTGAAAATGACAGGAAAGTATCTGGAGTACTTTCCAACACCGAATCGTTCACCTAAAATTTGGATCTTTTTCGAGTCCAGAAGAATCAACGCATTCCACATTTGACAATAGTCCAATCTGAATCCCTCATCCAACTCTTTGTAGATCCCATGGTCTAAAAGGACTGCGTACATCATGCATGATGTAAATAAGAAATAAATCTATAAAGATAAAGAGATCTTCATTATATAACATAAAACAACCAGGAAAAGATCTCGTCTTACCTAGGGAAAAGCCACTACGACCTTCAGGGGCAACTAATATGTTACCAGGGTGTGGGTCTCCATGGACAAAACCATGGACAAAAACCATTTCAGCGAACACTTCCATTAATGCTTTGGCAACCTACCAATTCATAGCAGTCCATTTCACCCAAAAAACAAAAATCATAGCAGTCCATGCAAGTTACTACTGTTGAGTCAAAATCCGAGGTCCAATACATGTACTACGGGTGTTGGAGTTTCAGATGATAATGAAATACATTTGTCCATTTCGTGTATAGCCATTTACATACCTTTGTAGGATTTATTCCAGCCTCCTTCAGAGATCCCACATCATCAACCTAGAAATAAAAAAATATTCCTTGTAATGAACTTTTAGATGCACGATGATTCTATTTCTTGATGCGTCAAATAGATTCTATTAACAATGATTTTTTTTTATTTTGATTTTGATTTTGCTAGGTAAAAAAATTTGGTAAGATCCACCGAGGTGGAGAGCCTTAACCATGTGTGGTAACAGGATGCCAAACGCCTCTCCTTTCTAACAAACACATTTATGTTTCTTAAGTACAATATTTGAAAAATGAAAGATCAGTAGCAACAATGGAATGAAAAGGAAGCAAAAATTTGTTGAGGCCAGCAAGTGTAAATAAACCTAGTTGTTTGTAGGCTAGACAAGAACAATGTACACTCATATTCAGATTATATTTTTCAACTGATGTGAGGACTTCTTATAAATAGACTGAATAAATTGGACAAAGGAACCTGAAATTTATCGATGACCTCCAATCAGTTCAGATCAGATTTTGTTGATTAGTTGATGTTAGATACATGAGTTAAGCAACCTATTGCTCATTTCAAGTTTTTTTTTTTTTTTTTTTTTGAGACATACCTTATGCCCACTGCAAAACTGCATCGTCAGTACCTGATTCGTTGTCAATTCCTGAATACACAATTCAGTCGTCAGCTTATACTCAAAAAACAAATATGCAAGCACACAATCCAGGCATGTAATAAAATAATTGTCCTACTTTAAAACAACTAAAGCGATATCTACGAAGATCACCAGATATATTGGGCAATTTTGAGAATGAATGAGTTTGTTAGGTTCTGTAAGCTATTAAGCTTTTTGTGCTGACCAAGAGCAGCACATACAAAATAAACATAAAACACTTAACTCTTCTCTATCTCACAACTCTTCCTTTGACACTTTTCTATGTTTTGGAAAGTAATACAAACACAAATGTCAAGGAACATACCCAGTTTACACGAGGGACCCTGACAATTTTGTTTTTCCTGAAGTTTTTAGCTGTCCTCTCAGAATTCTTTGCCTCTTGGATAAAATCTGAAAAGTAAACACATCACTGTATTATAAATTTGTTCAACATGTAAAGTTCCACCTGAGCTTCTAAATATATTCTTCCTGAGAGTTGCACTAGTGGACGTTATAATATATTCCAATGAGTTGTAATAAGTTAGAGTAATTACAGTATGAGAAAGTCAGGATATAGCCACAACTTAACAATGGGCCAACCAAGAATATCGAAAAATATTGGTGTGTGTATTATATCAATTCTAGAATACATCAATATTCTAATCATCTGATGAGGTTTTCTTCCATGTCTAGCATGAGTCATTCTAGAGCCAATCAGTAAACTAAGCAGAAGTTTGGTGGATAAACATGACTCTCATGCACTAAAAATCACATATGAGTAATTTATTTTCAAAGCAGTTTTTACCAATAGCTTTATTTATACCAAATTACCAACTCTCCGACAGCTAAAAGACGGCTTTAGGATGTACCATAAATTCAGATGACGAGTACTAATTGAATTACATGGCTAAACTTACTCTTATGTTCCCACACCCTAATCAATATGAGAATGCAAATTAAAAATATTGGGATGTGAAGTATAATATTATAACTGTCTAGAAATGAGGAAAACAATGGGATAAGATCGTAAGGTTATATGTTAAGAAAAATCAACAAAGGACCTAAAACAGTGTGAAAGTTACATATATACACAGTCAAACTCTATCATTTAACCTACTCACCAAGTTCCCGAGAGATTGACCTTTCAAATTCTGATACCATCCATGCAAACCTGTATTCAGGAAAAATCTGTTGAAACAAGTAAACATCATCATCAGAGTTTTGATTATACAATTCAGGGTGTGCTGAATATCATGATTTCACATATTATCATATTTAATCTGGATTCTCAGCTCAATTAGAAAAAAAACAGGCTGCAAGCCTCTGAAAGAGGAAGTTTTTACCCAAGCAGTGGCGTTTGAAAGGAAAGCCATGGTTGTAATGTCAATTTTCATCTGCTTCTCTAAGCCAGGGTATTGTACCTATTTTCCACAGAAAACTATATACGTTACCAAGCCAGTAAGACTTACCAAATCCAGTCAATATGAATCCATCCAATCTCTTGAATTGTCTTAAAATGCTCATTCCAAGAAAACGACGAGACCATCTAACTTTCACTTTCACCCCAAAATATACCCCCACCCCTATTCCAATATACCCCCCACCCCAAAATAAATAGGCATGGTGTAACAGAATGAATAATAACAGATCTTAGGATGTGCATTTGTTAAAGAGTAATCCTGATTCTCAACGGGCTAGTGTTCACAAAAACCAAATATATTTACACAGCAGTTATGTCGTGTTATTGCTAGTTATGAGTAAGTCTTCATCACAAACTCAGTGTATAATAAAGGTAATTTTGCATTGAAAGGTACTGATAAAAATAAGATAAACTGAAGTTCTATCTTGATGTCATTTCAAGTGGGAATACTGCAAAAATGATGAAACTAAACACCATGTCTATAAGCAGTATGTGCATATGTAAAATAACAAGGCAGGCATGCATATAATAATTTTTATCCTCCAATATTATTAACCTTTATTGCTACTTCTTGGTGATCTTTCAACATTGCACGATGTACTTGGGCTATTGATGCGGCAGCAATTGGCTTCTCATCAAATGACAAAAATCTGATATGTACATATAGATCCTTGAGTAGTTAATGATAATGGTCATCGTAAGCTACATTCTGTTGAAACAAGAAAACTCACAAGTCTGACAAGTCTTGGCCAAGATTGCGTACTAATACTTCTTTAACAGCTTTGAAATGGTAAGGAACTGCCTAAGACAATAGAAAATAAATAGAGCAAACAATTACGAAAGCAATAAGAGAAAGAAACATAAAGTTTGTGTAAGTAAGCATAATCAAATGAAAACCTTGTCCTGCAAGGATGCCAGAGTGGACGAATATTCTGTTGGAACCTGCCGCATAGCTGCAACAAACTGCCCAGCTTTTACATAGAAACCTTTATTGGTTTCACACAATTTCAGTAACCTCTTTGCAGATCGTAGATGGACCTAAATTCCAGGAGAAGTTAGAAAAATTCCTTGCATTGATGTTCACTCATACGAAAATTAATTTTGTTCCTTCTAATTTTATCAATTGTGTTAAATCACATCCTTTCTCTTTCGATCAAAAACATAATTATGCAAGAATTGTCTTGTCTTATTTAACTAAGAAAGGTAACACATACCTCTGACAATTTACTATAAAACTCATCTGAATCCAATTCAAGACCACGTAAGGAGTATTTGTAATCAACAACATTAGAACTTATCTGCAATCAAAAGTCAAAATTGAAGTCAAAATTAAACAAAAAAAAAGTGAAAAAAGCGAGAAGAACTGAAAGTCAAAGAAAACAAGAAACGAACTGTGTAAATGGCGCGAGAAGAACGAACAATCCCGTGGAATCCAAACCTAACTTTCTCGACGATATCGTTTGATAAAAGAGCAAAATTAGGGTTTGTTGAAGACGCTGCTGCAACTGATTCGTGTGTCAAACCAGCGATTCCGGTGGCGGTTATGAGATACAGTGTTTTCTTCTTCGCATTGGCGGGAAATTTAAAAAAGCTTCGAAGCTTCGTTGCCATTGTTTTCCGTTGCTAGAACTTTTAGCAAGATTTATCGGTGAAGTGTTAGAGACGATTGAGTCAACTCATTTCTCCCAAACGAGAGAGAGAGATCGTAGAGAAAAGAGAGAAAGCTTAACGACCGAAGTACTACTTCAGCCCTACAGGTGAAACAATTTTCATCGGGGGTATACTCTTTCTTTTGGTTATTTGCTTGGTTGAGTGTGATTTCTCTCCCCAGGTTAGCCGATGGTTTAAACACACTAAACTTTTGTTGTTTGGAGCGTGTAGGGTTTGCCCTTTTTGGATGCCTTATGTTTGCGTCTGGCGGCAGGGTAAATGTTTCGCATTTACTTGTACCCACCTTTAGGATCTGCCCTGTTTCGATCCTCATTTCGTTCTCAGGAATTCTTCTGGTTCTTTGGAGTTCTTCGAGAGAATTATACTTTACTAAGTGGTGGCTCAGACGAAAGATTATGCTCCTGAACAAATCTTGTTTTCGCTATAAGAGTTTGAAGCTAGTTGTGAATCACCGTAGGCTGCTGCAAGAATCAAGGATGCATGGAAGATTTGACTTCTTATATATATATGCAGTTGGTTATGTTATTTGCTTTATGTTAGTGCTTGTCAAGTCCTGTAATAATGTTTGTATTATCTAATAAAAGTTTAGTTGCTAACAAAAAAAAAGTTTACTTGGAGAGAAATCTTTTCTTTTCTACACAATTCTCTTGTAGTAATCATTTAAAGACCGACACGTGGCACAATGAACAGCAGCTGCACTTCAGGTTTAAGAGAATCATAATTATATAAAAGCAAATGAATTTATTCCTATTAATAAGTGATTTAAGCTAAAAATGCAAATGTTTGTGGACATTGTCCTGTACAATTATCAACAGGTTTAAGAGAATGATAATTACAGGTAAATGAAAATTTGAAACTGTAGAAACTAAAAACAATTTATATACAGAATTTTGCATAGTGTTCTGTAAGTTTACAGAGCCACATACTCACTGAAAATTTACAAAAGAGATTATGAAACCTTCTTGCTTTTGTATTTCGCAGCACATAATACATAGACCAGCATGTTTAAGAAGCTGAGACCTGCCAAAAGCCAAAAATAATTATCAAGTCGCCCCTCATTGAGGTTGTCAGGTATCCATCCAGGCTTTCCACCTTTGGTTGTCAGGATAGTTACAATGGTCAAGATCAGGGAGCTCAAATAATTCCCCAGTGCTGTAGTGAGAAGTGACAAAGCACTACATAAGCTCCGCATTGCATCTGGCGACTGGTCGTAGAAAAACTCAAGCTGCCCAATAAAGGTAAAAATCTCGGCTGCACCCACCAAGAAATATTGTGGTATCTGCCATAAAATAGTCATGGGAACTGAAACATCTTGGTGAACCAAATCAAGATCCCTTGCTATCTGCAATCTCCTGATTTCAACTATTGCCGCTGTTGCCATGGCGAATATTGATATGAAAAGGCCAATACCCATCCGCTGTAACGCTGAGAAACCTCTCTCTTTTCCTGTGAACTTCCTTGCAATTGGCACTAAGATGCTGTCATACAGTGGCACCCACACAATGACACTAACTACATCAAAGGTTGACAATGATGCAGGGGGGATAGTGAAGGAACCGATTTTAGTGTCCATAGTCATCCCTTGTTCCACAAACATGGTGGAAATCTGAGCATACACAGCAGAGAAGACTATGCCGGTGGCCCAGATAGGAAACATGCGGATCAAAATCTTCAATTCCTCCACCTGAGTTACAGTGCACAATCTCCATGGATTAGAGAAGTCCCCAGTTTTGACCTCATTATCTGATATGACAGCAGCTTTGTCCAAGCACCTGTAGCAGAGGAAGAAAACAAGTTGTTAGATATTCATGGTTAGAAACCTTGTACAAAACCAGATATCAAATTCTGGGAGACTGTGCTAGTTTAGACACACAAACATTTCAGAATTTGAGAAGGGGCAGGGTAATCATTAATTGCTTCAAATAGTTAAGAGATTTTAAAATACCTAAAAAAAGTATCAGTTCAACAGAAGCAAATGTTTTTCCCATGCATATTGAATTATTTACGTCAACACAACAAGGATGTTGGCATACATATTGGAGCCCAAAATGTGGATGATGCAAGATAAATTGCCTTTAGGGAGGTATATGCAGAAACATCCATAAAAAGCTATTCCTTTATGTCATAACCTATATCTACATCACAAACTTTTATTTTTAAAGTAATGCATATAGTAATTGTCATATTGTGGGGAGATGCATTCCATTATTTATGTAATATCCCTAATATCTTCGTTGATAGATAGCTCACATAAATATTCAATAGTGCTTACTAATGCAAAATGAAGCCTGATCAAAGGAACAACTTCATAAAAATGAAAGTACTGTTCTACAATCTCAAAATAGCCTTGTAAGTAGATGCTGAAGAGAAATGTGTTCAGAGATAGATCATCAATTTCAATCTAATATTAAGCTTTATGCTTTATGATATAATTTATTAATTTATAAGAAAAGCAATGCCTTAAAATTGCAATTGAGAAACAGCATCTGCAGTTATAAGAAAGGCTTAGAGAAAATTACTTCAGCTCATCACTGTGCTCCAATTTCCGGCTCCCAGCAATAGCAGAGACTCCATCAGGTACTTCGTATAGGAGAGAACTGTCATGAGGGACTTCCACATTCCACTTGGAAAAAGACGCAGACAAAACCTGACACATTCTGGTGAGCGGGCTTCCTCCTGGTTTTTGGAATCTATAAAGAGGTGTTCCTGACAAGAAACTCCCAATAGCAAGGGCCATGAACACAGTAGGAATGCCAAATCCTAGACCCCACCCAAGATTGTCTTGAACCCACACAAGAAAACTACTTGATATGAGAGCACCAATGTTGATAGAGAAATAAAACCAATTGAAGAAGGAACCCTTCCTAACTCTCTCTTTAGAATCAGTATCATCAAACTGATCTGCCCCAAAGGACGATACACAAGGTTTGATCCCACCAGTCCCTAATGCAATCATATAAAGACCAACAATGAATATGGCATACTGTGAAAAATTTGCCGATGGACAAATGGAATCCACACAGGGAGGAGGCCTAAGTGAAGGAACTGTTGCCGAAAGTGTCAACGTCCCCATTCCCTACAAGAGATAGGATGAACCATAAAGTTCATTTAAGATAAATTACAGGAGATCACAAACAAAAACAAAGACAAGTTGAATACAAGACAGCACATAACGATCAAACATGTCCACTCAAATCAATGTGCACAGAGAAGTCACTACATGACATGCAAATGTAAGGTGTTTGACATGAAAACTTCATGAAATGCAATTTCATTGGTGCATAGCTTAATAGGTTATTACAACAACAATGATCAAGACTCTAAGAGGATCATACAGGAAGCTATACTCACAATAAAGTAAATCGTGGAGAACACTGCAATTGTCCAATATCTTCCCCAATATGCATCTGCCAAAAATGCCCCAATAAGGGGTGTAAGGTAACAAGTGCCTTGCCAAGTAGTAACATTTCTTGCGGCATTTGCATTTCCTTCGTGTAATTTGTTAGTTAGATAAGTCACAAGGTTCGTCGAAATTCCATAGTAAGCCAGACGCTCACAACATTCCGTGCCTGCATGTGGTTCCACAAATTTTAATGTATACTCGCTTATAATGGCTAATAAAAATAATTTAATTGGGAATATAACATACCTAGAATGAAAGGACACGCTTTCCAATTTCCTGTGTTGTTCTTGAGAACAGGCTTCCCATTAATGTCAACTGAACCATCCCCAGTATATTCTGTGATTCCATTCTAAAAGACCCAACCAAAATAAATGTAAATGTGTTGTTATCCAAATTTCCTCCTTGGAAAATATAGTATCACTTAGGAACTCAATCCATTTAAGAAAAAAATTACTAGATTTTTCTTCTAAAAGGGAGAAATGATAGTCAAATGAGTGAAATTTGATTCAAAATTAATAGTAACTAGACCATCGAAATATGCAGGGAGGAGCCAGGCGATATACGAGTAGGGGAAGCTACAGCCCCCATTAGATATTGATATATTAGGTATAAAGCAAATCAAAAATATTCAATCATACCCTCACTTGTGACAATCCCTTTCTTCCAATCATCCAGATACTCAAAATTGAAAATCCCCACTCACATATATTTTAAGTAGTCTAAACTGCAATACTGTAATTGCTAACACCTGGTCTAAAAACATAAAGGGCTTCATAGTTCCCTATGCTATATAACAATATATGGAGTATTTCTTATGACAACCCCAACCCTAACCCTAACCCTAACCTTAACCTAACCAACAAGCATATTCTTATTTCTTCCCATGAGTTGAAGATTGTTAACAATTTATAATAAGTGAATTTCAATAAAAAAAAAAAAAAAAAAATTGCAATAAAAGCAAACAAAGTGAGGGGATTGGAAGAATCTACACACCTCGACGAATCTACCTTCTAATAGCAATCTTACTTCTTCTTGAGAACCCATAAATCAGAATCTAAAAAATTCAGATCTATGTAGTAAGACTAGATTCAGATTGAATCCGATCAAAATAGTTTTGAGATTTGTTTTGGGTTGTTGAATGTTGAGTGAGAGAGAGAGGGAACTAGAGAGAAACAAAAAAGGTATCCATCTATCTGTCAACGTCAAGCTTATGCAATTTCAAAGGAGTATTAATTAATTAATTAATTAACTTGACGTGTGTAAGTAGTGTGTCTTTTTACTCCACTATCTACCAAACCGTTTTGTTAGAATCCCGTTTCAAGACTTCACCACGCAACTGATACCGTATTTTCTTCAGTGAAGGTTGCACGAAAACAACGCTGATAGTCCAAGAAGCAACTAATGAATCTTTAACCATAGATTAGATCAAGATTAGTGATTTGTTAAGTGTGCTTAAGTGGTGTAGTGTTAGACCTTTTGGCCTTGAGCACTTTTGACAAGCTTGAGGGCATGTCAGAATGCAGCCCCGGTGCGGGCATTGTCAGATTATAAGGAACCAAGGCGCGGTGGGCAGTACCGCGCTGCATTCTTGTCAGGCGGCAAGGCAGATCATGCTGGTGCATTGATGATGGTTCGATTGGCTAAGTGTTGGGAATACATGTAGGCAGTGTGCTGGACATTGCCTTGAATCCAGGTGGCTTGGGAGCGGTTATGACGGTTACGACAGTTATATAACCGCTCACACGTGGCAAGCATGTGTTGGCTAGACTTGACAGGTGTTGGGAGATGTTTGCTGGGCAGACAGGTATGCAACACATCAGCAGGAAGTTACCAACAGATCTGGGTAGGTTATGGCAGTTAGAGAACTGCCACACACATGGCAAGAAGAGAGTGTTTGGTGGAACACTTGTAATAAGCTAGGTGTGGGCTTGTCACACCATGACATGTGTAATAGTTGTTGGTCTATATAAACCAGACTTGGTCTGATTTGGGAGAACAGACTCAAGTGAGTGTATTTCCCTAAGTGTAGAGAAATAAATGGCTGAGGCCTTGTAAACCAGTTCAGTGTTTAATTTGTGTGTGTATTGCCTGAGACTAGAGGGAGTTCTAGTGGCATAACAGGGCAGAAAAACTTGTCAGAAATTAACCCTGTTACAATTGGTATCAAAGCATAAGTTTCAGAGATGGCGGGCGGTAACAATCTGATGGCAGAACGTGTTACGCGGATCGAACAAACTTTGACAGAACTGACTGGTGTTGCTGGAGATGTCCAGTCTGACGGACAGACTCCGCTGGTCCCTTTAATGGCACGTCTTGAAGCCATTGAGAGGAGACAAACTGAGTTGTCGTCGCTGTTCGACAACTTGTCCCACGACATGGAGCAATTGGCGCAGAATTCTTCTGACGAATTGAGTGTTTTGAAGCGGGCTTTGAATGGTGGAACTCATATGAATGTTCTCAAGAAAGTGCCTGAACCCAAGGCATTTTCTGGTGCTCGAGATGCGAAGGAACTTGAGAACTTTCTGTGGGATATGGAGCAATATTTTGCTGCTGTTAGTACCCCAATCGAGCAGCAAGTCACTCTGACCAGCATGTACTTGTCTGGTGATGCCAAACTGTGGTGGCGATCTCGGGTAGATGATGATGCATCTGCTGGCAGACCCAAGATCGTGATGTGGGACGCACTGAAGAAGGAACTGAAGGAGCAGTTCCTGCCAAGCAATGCAGCGTGGTTGGCGAGGGAAGCCTTGCGAAAGTTGAAGCAATCTGGTACAGTTCGGGAGTATGTGAAGGCATTCACATCATTGATGCTCGACATCAAGAACATGTCCGAAGAAGACAAGTTGTTTAACTTCACAACTGGTCTCCAATCATGGGCTCAAGCAGAGTTGAGGAGGCAAGGTGTGAAAGACTTACCCTCGGCCATAGCAGCAGCGGATGCTTTGGTGGATTTCAAGACCATTTCTTCTACTTCCGGTGAGAGTAGTAGGAAATACAAGAAGGACAAAGGCAAGGAACCTGATGGCAAAAGAGAGCAGTACAGGAAGTACAACAAGGAGGGGAAGACGCAGACCAAACAGGGTGAAAAGCCTAAGGATGGCCAAAACAAAGGCTGTTTCATATGTGATGGTCCGCATCGTGCTAGAGATTGCCCGAAGAAGGAAAAGCTGAATGCTTTAGTTGCTGATGGGGATAATGCTGGGGTGGAGTTACCTCGTTGCAATCCCCTTGTCCGTTTGAATGCAATTGTGGCAGAGACGCCTCCGTCTCTTGTCCATTTGAATGCTGCCACGCATTCAAAGAAGAGTGCGCAGTTGATGTTTGTAGATGCAAGGATTACCGTTGGTTATATGTTGACTAACAGCGGTAAAGTAAGGGCCATGGTGGACTCTGGTGCCACTCATTCCTTCATCTCAGAATCTGCGGCCGAAAGCTTGAAGATCAAACTAAGTCATGACCCGAGTCAAGTGAAAGTGGTGAACCATGACCCAATCGGAAGCAAAGGTATGGCTACTGTTGGAATACAACTTGGTTATTGGTCGGGTTCTATTGATCTACTTGCTATTCGTTTAGATGATTTCCAGGTTATACTTGGATATGACTTCTTGTTGGATAATATGATGGCGATCGTACCTCACATGAATGGTCTCATGGTGATGGATCCAACAAAACCAGGATTTATACCTGCTGTTCCTTCGGTACAAATCAAGGATGAAGTGAAGTCAGAATCAAAGAGTGATGTTAGTATGCTGTCCGCTGTTCAAGTAAAGCGAGGATTGCGAAAAGGGGTTGAGACTTTTCTGGCTGCCTTGGTAGAAATCAAACCAGGCCAGCAGATGGAAGTTCCAGATTCTATGGTTGGTGTTCTTGACGAGTTTGTGGACATCATGCCTGCTGAATTGCCAAAGAAGTTGCCTCCCAGACGCAATATCGATCATCAGATCGAACTGGTTCCTGGTGCACGCCCTCCTGCCCAGGCTCCTTACCGCATGGCCCCCAAAGAACTTGAAGAAATGCGAAGGCAATTGACTGAATTACTCGAGGCTGGGTATATACAGCCCTCAAAGGCTCCCTATGGCGCACCTGTACTCTTTCAGAAGAAAGAAGATGGGTCTCTTCGAATGTGTGTAGATTATAGAGCACTGAACAAACTGACCGTGAAGAACAAGTATCCAATTCCATTGGTGGCAGACTTGTTCGACCAACTGTCCAAGGCGAAGTATTTTACTAAGTTGGACCTTCGTTCAGGCTACTATCAGGTGCGTATTGCCCCAGGAGATGAGGCAAAGACTGCTATGGTGACTCGATATGGGTCATATGAATATCTAGTAATGCCATTTGGCTTAACTAATGCACCTGCGACCTTTTGTAATTTAATGAATGATGTTCTTTCTGATTACATTGATCGTTTTGTTGTGGTGTATTTAGATGATATTGTAGTCTATAGTCAGACTTTAGAAGAACACAAAGAACACCTTCGAAAAGTTCTGACGAGACTTAGGGAGTATGAATTATATGTAAAGAAGGAAAAGTGTGAATTCGCCCAAGAGACTATCTCGTTTCTGGGGCATGTAATCACACATGGTCAAGTCCGTATGGAAGAACGGAAGATCAAGGCTATTGTGGAATGGCCTGCGCCATCTAAGGTGGCCGAACTTCGCTCATTTTTAGGCTTAGCCAATTATTATCGCAAATTTATCATGGGCTACTCTAAAAGAGTGGCGGTACTGACTGATTTGTTGAGAAAAGACAGGAAGTGGACATGGACAGAAGATTGTCAAAGGGCGTTCGATGATCTGAAGAACGCAGTTTCATCCGAACCCGTGTTGCATTTGCCAGATTTTTCGGTTCCATTTGAAGTGCATACTGATGCGTCAGACCAGGCTATTGGAGGAGTGCTGGTTCAAATGGGGCATCCTATTGCCTATGAAAGCCGAAAATTAAATGGTGCGGAGCAGCGATACACTGTCCATGAGAAGGAGATGACAGCGGTCATTCATTGCTTGCGTGTATGGCGTCATTACCTACTTGGTACGACGTTTGTGGTGCGGACAGACAATGTGGCGATAACGTTCTTCACTACACAGAAGAAGTTATCACCCAAGCAAGCACGCTGGCTGGAGTTCTTGGCTGAGTTCGATGTGTCTATTGAGCACAGACCTGGTCGGTGCAACCAGGTCGCTGATGCGTTAAGCAGGAAGGTCGTGGAGATGGTGAATGCTCTCATGACAATTGAAACAGATTTTCTGCCAAAAATCAAGAAAGAGATGGAGAAGGACGTGACAGCAATGAAGTTGCTTCAACAGGTGCGTGAGGGCACTGTCCGTAAGTTTTGGGAGGATGAGGGCATCCTCTATGCTAAAGGAGGGAGACTCTATGTCCCTAGCAGCGATTTGCGCAGAAAATTGATGAAAGAAACTCATGATTCTCGCTGGGCTGGTCATCCAGGAAGAGAAAGGATGTTGGCTCTATTGGCTAGAAGTTATTATTGGCCAAAGATGGAGGACGACGTTGAGTTATATGTGAAGACATGTCTTGTGTGTCAACAAGACAAGACCGAGAAGAGGAAAGCAGCGCGTTTACTTCAACCATTACCCATTCCAGAGAAGCCTTGGTGCAGCGTATCCATGGATTTCATTAGTGGCTTCCCAAAAAGTCCAAGGATACAAGTCGATAATGGTAGTTGTTGATCGCTTTTCTAAGTATGCTACATTTATCCCTGCCCCTAACAATTGTGATGCAGATACAACAGCGGAGTTGTTCTTCAAATACGTGGTGAAGTATTGGGGGATACCCGAGGATATTGTAAGCGACCGTGACACACGGTTTACTGGCAGATTCTGGACTGCCTTGTTCGGATTGCTGGGATCCGAATTGAAGTTTAGCACAGCCAATCACCCTCAGACTGACGGTCAGACGGAGAGATTGAATGGCTTGTTAGAAGAGTATTTGAGGCACTATGTGACAGCGAACCAGCAGAATTGGGTGGAATTGCTAGACACAGCGCAGTTTTGCTACAATCTGCACAAAAGTGCTTCAACAGGGTTGAGTCCCTTTGAGTTGGCTACAGGCCAACAACCTCTAACTCCTCATGAAGTGGCAAAGACAAAGTCTCAAGGAAGTTGTCCTGCGGCTTACAGATTTGCCCGTTCGAAGCAAGAGTTGCTTGAGGATGCTATGGACAGTCTTGCAAAGGCCCAGAAACGTATGAAGAAGTATGCTGACCAGGGGCGACGTGATGTTGAGTTTCAAATTGGAGATAAGGTAATGTTAAAGCTTACTCCACAGATTTGGAAGAAGGTCAGTAGTAAGACAGTTCACAGAGGTTTAATTCCGAGGTATGATGGACCTTTTGAGGTCATGAAGCGAGTTGGGAAGGTTGCCTATAGGTTGATCTTGCCGGACAGACTGAAAGTTCACCCAACCTTTCATGTAAGCTACTTAAAGCCGTATCATCCTGACTTGGTGGACAAGGGCAGGCATGGGTCAAAGAAGAGAGCTCCGCCTACTGTTCAGAAGCACTTCGACAAGATGATTGAGAAGATACTTGATCACAAGACGGAGGGCCAGAGTAGACAGAACAGACGGACGTCATATTTGATTCAATGGAAGGGTACATCGGAGGCAGATGCTACATGGGAAAAGGATGTGACATTGTGGCAGTTTGAGAAGGAGATCCAAGCCTATTTGGCTAAGTGCTGATGAGGACATCAGGCTTTAAAGGCGGGAGGGTTTGTTAGACCTTTTGGCCTTGAGCACTTCTGACAAGCTTGAGGGCATGTCAGAATGCAGCCCCGGTGCGGGCATTGTCAGATTATAAGGAACCAAGGCGCGGTGGGCAGTACCGCGCTGCATTCTTGTCAGGCGGCAAGGCAGATCATGCTGGTGCATTGATGATGGTTCGATTGGCTAAGTGTTGGGAATACATGTAGGCAGTGTGCTGGACATTGCCTTGAATCCAGGTGGCTTGGGAGCGGTTATGACGGTTACGACAGTTATATAACCGCTCACACGTGGCAAGCATGTGTTGGCTAGACTTGACAGGTGTTGGGAGATGTTTGCTGGGCAGACAGGTATGCAACACATCAGCAGGAAGTTACCAACAGATCTGGGTAGGTTATGGCAGTTAGAGAACTGCCACACACATGGCAAGAAGAGAGTGTTTGGTGGAACACTTGTAATAAGCTAGGTGTGGGCTTGTCACACCATGACATGTGTAATAGTTGCTGGTCTATATAAACCAGACTTGGTCTGATTTGGGAGAACAGACTCAAGTGAGTGTATTTCCCTAAGTGTAGAGAAATAAATGGCTGAGGCCTTGTAAACCAGTTCAGTGTTTAATTTGTGTGTGTATTGCCTGAGACTAGAGGGAGTTCTAGTGGCATAACAGGGCAGAAAAACTTGTCAGAAATTAACCCTGTTACATGTAGCATGGTTAGAACTTAGAAGTTAGAACTCTTGGGGTGATTGAATAAGCAGAAGCAGAAGCGCCTTGTTGAGAAACATAAGCAGCCGAATGCCGATGGTTGAAACTACTCCAAATAAGAAGAGTGAGTTAAAGAATACTAATGACAAGGTTCAAAACACTCATATCAATACACAATTCTACTAGAGATCCTTGTGGGAATGAAGGTGTGAAGTTGATAAGTATACAAGGATGTTCTCATAGTGGAGCTGCACAGCTACATACAAACCGCTGGATGGAAGCCATTCGCGCTTACAATTACCCATCAATAGATGCATCTGAAAAACCAGTTATGTACTTAGGAGATGCTGATGCTGATGAGCCAGAACCTGGAGCTGATGATTCAAATCTTTAAGAACATACGTATTAATTAAAGCCTGATTTGCAATATGATTTCGTTCACGAAGCAATACGTGTAAACAATGTCTATGGTAGTTCAAGTAGGCTGTGATGTTCCAGTATACAGTATATAACTTCTGTCCAATTAGCATAAAGTACCAGTGTGCAGATTGTAATCAAGTACAATTAATGCTCCTGAATCTATTTAATGGACTAATTTTTTGAATCTACATTAGTTGCTTAAACAGGCATACTTTTTTTTCACAAGCAAAGTATCAACTCACAAATGAAGAATTGGCATATATATAAGACTTGTTGAAAGCAATGGATCAGTAAACAAAGAAAATATGCTTACACTTATAAAGCACAAACAAAAAGCTAGACCAACAAGCTAAGCACATTGAACTCGACAAGAAATGTCATGGAGTACATATTATTTGTATATATTTGGCGTACGCAACATCATCTCATAAACACTACGTACAGTACTTACTTCAAATTGAAATCCAATTATTCAGCAAAAGGAGAAGAAAAACAATGGTTCTGTCCGTGGTCCATTCACAGGAAGAAAGCTCATCTAGCATTGCTAGTTGCGTTTTTGCTTCGAGATACATTCAAGATCCCTTACCAAGGTAGACAAAAACATACCAATTATCCTAGTCGTGTATAACATGTGTATCATATTTTCCTTGAATCGTATCAACTAATTTATGTATTAAAAAGTAGTTTACCATCTTGTTTAAAACTGGAGATAAATTTTGCTGCAGGTATAAAATGCCTGAAAGATCCATTCCAAAAGATGCAGCTTACCAAATAATCCATGATGAACTGTTATTAGATGGTAACCCAAGGCTTAACTTGGCTTCATTTGTGACCACATGGATGGAACCAGAATGTGACAAGCTAATGTTGGAAGCTATGAACAAAAACTATGTAGACATGGATGAGTATCCAGTCACAACTGAGCTCCAGGCAAGTTTCATTAGATAACTAAATTTCTGCAAACGAATAATTTTTCGATATCATATCGTAGTGTCTGTGTAATCTCATGTTGATGCGTTTGGTTGGTTATGAGTTATGACAAGTCATCCTTGATATCATTTAAGTTTTTTTTTTTTGAATTAGAATCGATGTGTAAATATCATTGCACACTTATTCAATGCGCCTATTGGGGAGGCAGAAAAGGCAGTAGGAGTCTCTACAGTTGGATCATCAGAAGCGATAATGTTAGCAGGATTGGCCTTCAAGAAAAAATGGCAGAATAAAAGGAAGGCAGAAGGCAAATCATACGACAAACCCAATATTGTTACAGGTGCCAATGTCCAAGTATGTATTAAGAAACTCTGATGTTGCAAGTCCAACACGAAATTTTATAGAGTTAATTTGATTCTTTTGGTAGGTTTGTTGGGAGAAATTTGCAAGATATTTCGAAGTAGAGCTGAAAGAAGTGAAACTAAGTGAAGGGTATTACGTAATGGATCCTTTCAAAGCAGTGCAAATGGTGGATGAAAACACCATATGTGTTGCTGCAATACTTGGTTCCACTCTTAATGGAGAATTTGAAGATGTGAAACTCTTGAATGATCTTCTTGTCCAAAACAACACCAACACAGGGTATGACTAACAACATTCCTTCAATATGATTATCATGCATTTAAACATTTATTTTCTTTGAAAAACATAGAGAAAATAAATCCATAAACTAGAACCATTGTGCTAATGTTTTGGGTAGGTGGGATACACCGATACATGTAGATGCAGCAAGTGGTGGATTCATAGCACCTTTTCTTTACCCAGAGTTAGAGTGGGATTTCAGGTTGCCATTGGTTAAGAGCATCAATGTGAGTGGTCACAAGTATGGCCTTGTATATGCTGGAATTGGCTGGGTTGTTTGGAGAAGCAAAGAAGATTTACCTGAAGAGCTCATCTTCCATATCAACTACCTTGGAGCTGATCAACCAACCTTCACACTCAATTTCTCCAAAGGTATATAATCCATCAAAATCTCTTTCATGAAACAATCTCTTTGTTCTTAGCATTAATTCTTTTGTGTAATTATGATTTGTTTTGGACAGGAGCAAGTCCAATAGTAGGGCAATATTATCAATTTCTACGCCTAGGCTCAGAGGTAACATGTTCATGGGCAATCAAACTGACTAATTAAGCCCACTTGAGCACAGTATTAATTGAATCTCATGTTCATTAACTGGCTATCAAATTCACTAATTTAGTTCACTTTTGGGCGGTACAGGGGTACAAGAAGGTGATGCAAAATTGCATGGAGAGTGCTAGACTATTGCAAGAAGGTCTAGAGAAAATGGGTCAGTTTGAGATTGTATCCAAAGTTAAAGGTATACCCCTGGTTGCATTTGCATTCAAAAACCAGAACAAGTCATTAGCTTTCAAGCTATCAAAAGCGCTAAGGCACTATGGGTGGATTGTTCCTGCTTACACAATGCCAGCCAATGCTCAACATGTCACCATTCTTAGGGTGGTTATTCGAGAAGATCTTGGTCGACAACTAGTTGAGAAGTTGCTTTCTCATGTGGAGTGTGCTTTGGGCGAGCTTGTTGAGACTCCCACTATGGCTCCAAAGGTTACATTTACAATTAAAGTGAGACCAACAAAGGGAAATCTGGGGTCTGGTGGTGATGGTGGCACTCTTCATGTACCAGCAACCTCCTTATTTTGGGAGCCAGAGAATCCTGAAGTAATTCACAAAGAGGTACAGTTGTCGGATGGAAAAACAAAAGGAGTTTGCTAGCTAATTATGCTTGTGATCTTTATCTGAATGAAGTATATGTTGTATTATTCTACATGGTGTGCCGTGTGTGTTTCGTTATAAAATAACAGAACGGCAGAACATGATCTAAAATTCTAAATACTGATAGATAACATTGAAAGATTCGCTCCAAATTTAAAATTAAAGCAACTCAAAGTTAGCTGACAGAACTGTAGAGATGATTATATTGAACTAGTTTTACATGATCTATTACAAGGAATGTACATGATATTTATACACAACATATTGACATAGTTGCTGGTACAGGAGTATTCATAGTGGACTTGTGCTGAAGTCTCCATTATTCTTATTTATATACTACTTCAAACATCAAGCCTATTATTCCTGTTGGGAAGATCCTAAGATTTTATCAACTCTATATATCCATGGCTGCTAATGCTAGACCACCATTGCAGGTGGTCCCTTCACGACAGTAACCGGACAAGTAGCATTTTTCACAACGTAGTTGCTAACGCTCCCAACTAAGATCCTGCATCACAATATTGTACTATTGAGTTTCAAATCAGAATAAGAGGTTTACTACATCGATCTATTGATGAAATGTCATTAATAATAATATAATAGTTAAATGAAAAACCTTTTAAGCCCCCCTAAGCCTCGGCCTCCAACCACAATTGAATCAAGCTTCAGATCACCAACTGCATCGCAAAGTTTTTCCCTAGAATCACCCCAATAGACTTTAAATATCACATTTACCTGGTGCAGTTAAGAGATATGCAGATAGCCAAGCAAATATTAGTTTAACTAATTAAAGTTACAACAATTTTAGAGAGTTTGGGAATTTAATTGATATGTAAAAGAAAAAAATTATCACCCCTTTTTTCCTAGAGACAGTATCAAGGATGTGAAGGACTTCAGGATCAGGAGTAATCCCATACTGCTTTGTTACGTCTATAAGCCTAAACTCTTCAAGAGGAATCAAAGCTGAAAAACATCAAACAAACACACATAAGGACATATAGCAAGAAGAAAGAGGCTAGCTATCATAACATGATTGACTTAGAAATTAAATAACACTAACGTGATCCAGTGTTTTCCCAAAGCTTCTTTAGAGGTGGATTTGACTTGGAAGATTGTACATCAATTATAATAATTTGATCTTCAGCATCCATCACCAGATTATCAACAGCCCAGCGAAGTGCTGCTTTACTGCTTGGTGAGTAATCCATGCCGATACCAACTCTACGTTGTATTGGCATGGCAGTGACTACCTTGGTTATATCCATTATTTCCATACTTGAGTAAATTATTTTGTGTTTGCTTACCAACTCTGGTTTTCCAAATCTGTACTGCTCTATTTCTTCATGATGAATTTATACTAGTATTGCACCGCTTATAAAGTTTTGTTCTTATCTATAGTTTTGTAAATCTACTGTATTAGCACCTTCTTGAAGGGACCACATAAGACGAGAAATGTGTAGAAACTAGAATGAAACCACAATTTCTTTAACATTAGCCATTAGAAGTACACAGATGACAGATGGTATACCTGGAATGTTTTCATGACGCTTTTTTCTTGCCCGATTTTACCCTTCGACAAAGAACCAACCAATAATTTCCAATTGTAATTGATAAGGGTAGAAGTGTAATTTAACTGAAAGGGTTGTAAGAAGCAATCTCTATTCTCTCTCAGCAGTCAGCACTTGTAAGGGGTGTCTCAAGTAGGTGAGAAAGGGGTACCATTAACCAAGAACACAATAGGCCATACTTCTGGACTTTTTTTAGCCCAACTTATTAGACATTTAGACTGTACTAATTGACTTAGAAATTTATTAATGACTTTTCTATCACACATTGATTCACACCCTTTCTTCTAAGTTCTAAGTGTATCCTTATATAACAAATCCAGTGCCTAAGGCATCTAGCTATTTTATTCCTCAACCAGCACACACTGTGGTATAAATCCTCAGGCAATGGACTTTTGTTTTTGGCTCATCAACATATTCATCGGAATAGCGATGCTAGGAAACCCACTACGGTAATAGGCATCTTGAAATGATGGGCTGCAATTTTTCTTTGATGATCGACGTTGATATACTCTGGTTCTGGATCTGGATCTAGTAGGTTCATGAACTTGTCTCCATTGATTTATGCAATAGTATTATCATTTTATCAATTGCTAATTAAGCTTGTTGATAAGTAAGATCTTTCTCTCAAGAAACACAAGTTATATAATAAAACAGCAAACGATGACATGATCACAAATTTAAATTTGAGGACAAAAGTTCAAGAAAAACAAGATCACGATATTCAGTTTAATGGTAGATAATAACGACAGGGACTCAAACAATCCTGAAGCGCATTCTGTCCAACTGCAGACCCTTGAAAGAGAACAAATCTATGGCTTGGATACCGCTGCGCCCTTCACCACAGTAACTGGACAAGTTGCATTTGTCACAACATAATTACTAACGCTCCCAAGCAAGACCCTGCAACCTCACAACAGTGTGAAATGGTCTATGTTAGAAGTCTTGAGCATTCATGGATTTAATTTGGTGAAACTTCATTCCAGAAAATTAGTTAAATATATTCCATAAATTATGAGTAACACTACAAACCTTGTAAGTGATCCTAAGCCCCGGCTTCCAACCACAAGACAATGAAGCTTCAGATCTTCAACTGCCTCACACATTTTTTCCCTTGGATCCCCCCAATAAACCTTAAATACCACATTTACCTAGTAGAGTTCAAAGTACAATTAATCATTTAAATCAAACAGATACAACAAACACATAATTAAACTTAAAACCAAGCAAGATTAGTTTCATATAAGTCATCAACAAACATGTCAAAAGTATACGTCCACTCTGGTCCACCAAGGAAAAATTGAATCACATAAACTTAATTTAATGTATATGTTCAAGTAGCATTATTTGGTTGAATGGAACCATTATTGAGCAAAAGTAAGACTTAATTTGGTCGAAAACATAATCAATCAACAACACTTATATTTTGATTTAAGAAACTTGTATAAACTATTTGTAATTACCCCTTTGGTTCTATGGGCAGTATCAAGGATGTCAAGGACTTCAGGATCTGGATGAATCCCATACAGCTTTGATATATTTATCACCTTAAACTCATCAAGAGGAATCAAAGCTGAACAAATAAAAACACCAAACAAATACATAAATACATAACATCATCATCATCACCATGTATATATTAATAGAAATTTGTATAAACAGTATAGGGAGAGAAGAAAGAAAGAAAGAAATACTAACGCGATCCAGTGTCTTCCCAAAGTGTTTTCTGAGTAGCTTCTGAATTGGAAGACTGTACATCAATTATAATGATTTGATCTTCACTATTCAACAGATTATCGATAGCCCATTGAAGGCCTGTTTTGCTGCTTGGTGAGTAATCCATACCAATACCAACTCTGCGTGCTCCTCCCATAGTAGTTTTTTCTTTTTCTTACCAACTCTTCTTCCAAATCTGTCTTCTTCTTGCTGAGTTTTATAGTATTGTGCACAACTTATTCCTAGCTGTAGTTTTGAATTATTATAGCAACTTCTTGAATGCTCTAGAAGTGAAAGTTAAAGAAGACATGTAGAAAGTAGAATGAAAACATTATAACTTTTACATTTTATGAATACAGTACATGGAATAAAGACACCTTCCTTAATATATTCCAAAAATTGACACATTGGTGGTCATGCAAGGAGACTACAGTTTGGATGTGGATTGGATTCGGTTCACCTGTGGTTGTGAAGAGCTATGCGTGTAAAGTAAGCACACTACAAGTATTAAAAACACCTTAATTAGTCCAAAACCCCAACCCTGTTCAATTTCTTTAGAAATGAAACTCTATGTCATGGTCTAATAATTCAAAATGTCTTTATAAAAGAAAGAAAAAAATCATTCAAAACCAACACCCCTGTTGTGAATTGTTGATTTAAATAACTTGTTGTGATGTAATAAGAAAGTGAAGTAATAATCTAGTGATCAGGCTCGGAATAATATCTTTATAGGAAAACCTGTTACTGCCTGTGGTGCCAATGTAATGTATGCAACTGTTGGTCACTATTTGTTATGAAAATGAGTGGAAGGGCCTACTGAATAGTCTCAATAGTTATGCAACATGTCACAGCTAACATGAGTTGTCCAGGGTAACGCAATATGTTACACAAGTGTAATACGGGCCAACTGTGACATACAACTCCGGCCTTTTTCTATCGCCCTATTTCCTAGGTAGCGGCATCTCATTGGCTCGTGTTACACTCACTCTGATCCAATTTCAGGCCTCATAACCTGGTCTAAATTTGAAAGTAGGCAACTCACACCACACAAGGCCTACCCTGCTAGCATTCCTCAATAACATTAGTGAGTCCAATGCAAATTGATCGATAAAAATAAGAAAGCATCCCAAAAATTCCTCAACAACAAATCATATATTGAGAAACCATTATTTAAGTTAACAGCCATGAATGATATAACCAAAAATTGCATTAAAAAAGGCATTTTTCGCAAGAAAAAACACATACAACAAATGAACAACAGTTCAGAAATCTGTGAAATAGTTCTCTGGCTTAAACCACAAGGAGAGATCAACCCCATTTTTCTTCAGCTTCTCTGTTGCAGGACCAATTTTTTCCAAAAGCTGGATTCCACAAAATTTCAAACGTTAGGAAAGAATAAAAATGCTTCTTCGCCAACCATTTTTCCGGATGTGTTTTTTAACAGAAACTCCTTTCCCCAGAAAATTTGGTAAATTTAATGCTGGAATTGGTATACTGTTCGGCCAATCTCAACTCCAGAAAGCCCCAACAACTATAATTTTATTGTCCTACATATAAAAGAATCCAGCTCAATCTTTGATATAAGTAAATTTTCTTTTCCCCTGTTTTTCGTGGGTATCATGTCCATCCAGGTCACATGTAATACAAGGGATGCTCACTGAACAATGTAGATGATTTGAATCTAGTCTTTCAACCATTTTTTACCCATCTCCCTGACCTCCCTGAAGGAAATCACTCAATTTTGTATGATATTTTATTTAACCAAACAGATGTTCTACTTTGAAGCTGTGCAGGTATCTCAAAGTCTCACACCATCACACGACACATCTGAATGATAATTTTAACACTATAGACTGTGAAGTCTTACCTTGGCATGAAGAATCCCATTCGATACAAGAACAGATCTATCAAATACAGAGAAGGTCTCACCATCCATGCACGTGATGGTCCCACCTGCTTCTTCAACAATCTGTCCATATGAAGAATTGAAGATGATTAAGTAAAATTTGATTCAAAAGATAAAGAAGTGTAAAGCAGAAAAAACCTTTCAGAATGACAGCGATGATATTCATTAAAATATCGAGCGAGTTATTGTGGGATAGAATTCAAACAATTTACCAGAACCCCTGCGGCCATATCCCATGGCTTTAGACGGTATTCCCAGTAAGATTCTACGATCCCTAAGGCTACATGACACATGTCCACAGAGGCTGCACCAAGACGTCTCACGCCCTGTAAATGGAATTGTCAATTTTATTTTGAAAGCAGCCAAGAAAAAAATCTTTATAGAGGCAAAGTTTCATGACCAAGTGATCTATCAAAAAATGAAAAGGCACATACCCTGCTGATATCAGTAAATTCCTTGAATAGTTCTATGTTTGTTGCCCATGCATCGTCATGCTCATATCCAAATCCAGTAACTAGAAGGGATCTCTCTACCTGTGAAAAGGTGGAAGAAGGTGAAACCAGAGAAAATTTGTCTGAGAAGACACATAATAAGAACTTTTGCCCATGTAATCTTGTGCGCAAGACATGTGGCTGGTTTCTTGGTTTAATGATATGAGAGTTTGTGGCACTTGATCTGAATAATTTGGAGCATACTGGATATTCTTGAACAAAATACATTCAAGCATAAATACCACAAGATGCCAAGCAAGGATATATGCCATTACTCAGAGTGTACACATTGTAAATGTTTGGAAAGAAAAAAGTTTTTGGTGATTGAAATAAATGTGACTTGCAGACTAACATTCTCTGGAAAACTGTGTGTGCACAGATTAGAAAAAATTTGTTGAGGGTTTCAGAAAAAGATAAATCATACATATTTTTGCCAGGAAAGAAGGTCTTAGTTTTTCTTAATTCCATATCTCCTTATTAGTATAGTGGAACTTCCTATCTTTGATCACACACATTTTGTAAGCAAGGAAAGTATGGCAGGCTAGCTGCTTGTCCAAATCCCATTTCTCCTGTTTAGTAGAAATTTAACTGCTTTGTGTAATGTGCATGAGTAATAGAAATTTGACGTCCATAGGGACCTACCTGGTCAGTTTTACTAACGTGTATTCTTTGTCCATTACAAAAAGCTCCACCACCTAAACAAGTAAGGGTTTTGGTTACTCAGTCCTCAGTTTCACTATTGCCATACTTAGAAGTAAATATGAGATGATAATGTGGTCATTGGTAACTCTCTTACCTGCTAATGCAGAAAATGTACGGGTATTCCAACACATAGGGCCACCAACAAACTCAACCTATTAACACAAATGGTGTGAAAACATCAGACTGAAGATAACTATAAGGTAGGATTTACCATTAGAATGAAAAGTTTGAGTTGAAAAAAAAAAATTAATTTGCAAAAGGGAAAATTAAATACCACAGAAGCAGCTGCTGGCTTTCCACGGTACAGAACTCCTACAGATACAGCAAAGCTAGGATAGCCATGTGCAAAGTTTGTTGTTCCATCTGATTCCCAAGAAGATAACATGAGTTAGGAATATCTGTAATAAGGTTCTAAAAAGAAGATACTACTGAAACAACAGCAGAACTTGAAGGACTGCTAATACCTATACTGTACATGAAATAATATTCATATCAAGAAATGATAAAAATGGATACACAGAGCAGGGGTTTATAACATAATCGACATTACTATAAGAGCTGGGTTTTGTAACATCTGATTTTCCAGGACCTTATGCTCGAGTTTAAAGTGTGGATGACAGAAAACAACTAAAAAGTAGACTAGGTATTTAACAAATCGAATCATGTTAGCATCCATAAAGCTCTCTTTATGAGGGGAAATGGAACACATAACTTTAAAGACTTGATAAAATACTTAAATCCCATAAATTTATTATTCATAATAACTGGAGTATCGAGGAACCCAAACCTAAAGGATCGATGCACCATAGATAATCAGAAGAAGAATCTCCTATAAGCCCACCCTCCTCCCCAAGAATAAGGTGATCGCTGAAGTTTTTGCCCACCACTCCTAGAATGGCAGCCTCACTCGTTTTGTCTGTACTGCAAATGATTCAGTGTGAAAGGAAGCCCGTTTAATCAAGGGTATGTGTTTGATTACTCTACAACAATACAAAACTAGCAACACATCAAGATTAATTTAGGAATTCTATTTCATATTTAAGTGGAAACAGTATTCAAATAAATTGGGAATTTTCTATTGTTTGAAATTTGTCAGAATGAAGCATAAGAGTGCTTCACAGCAAAAGTCAAACATCATACAAAAACCTAAATGAAGCATTTCAGAGGGATATTCTGCAGTAGTCAAACGAGACAAATTTGATCTATCCCAATCGGAATCGCATCCTTAAGATAAGACTGTTCAATTTGATTTAAGACATTTGGACATGGTAGAACATTTATTCAATCAACCTCAATCTATATAACACAGATTTATACAAAGTAGGATTGAATGATTGATTATGATTAACAAAGGCAACAGATATTTCTTACTCCGTCACCAAATCTGTAAGTCCCTTGTAACTAATATTTCTAGGCTTATTAACTGCTTCCATCACAACCTGGAAGAGGGGAAAAAAAAAAACATTAAAAATATATGAATACAAACACTCGAACAAGAAAACCGCAATTCAGCATTTCATAATGCCCACACTGCAATACTTGTATGCCATTACCTCAAAACCCAATTCGATTTAACCTCAAAGAATCAAATTCAAAGAAGAAGAAAAAAAAAGATTGAGTTAGAATCAAACCTCTGCACCTGTCTTTGCAGCAATTTCGACAACATTAAGAAGCTGTTCTGGAGGAATAGGTCCAATAGAATTAGCACCAATTTTAGAGTATGGTTTTTTCTCATATTGGGTTTCAGATAAAACTGATTTTGTACAAAATTTAGTACTACTTGAAGTTGTAGTGGTAGTAGTAGTGAAAGGCAATGATTTAGTGTTTAGTAAACAACATTGAAGACCATTTGAATTCTTGAATTGATGAAAAGGGTTTAAAGATTGAATTGAAAAAAGTGTTTTGTGTGTTCTGAGAAATCCATGAGATTGAATAGTTGTAGATAGCAAAGATTTTGTAGTCATTTCAACTTCTCTGAAGAAGAAAATGAAAAAATTCTCTGTTCTGCTCTGTTTTGTTCTGTTATCTCTCTAGTTCTGATTTCCTTTCTCCACAAAGTCCAAAGGTGACTTTTGTTTTGTCTTATTCATGGCTTGTAATACTCAGCTAATAGATAACTGACACGTGTACTTCGATTCTTAAGAGTCTTCTGCTTCGAAAGTGGGTAGCCCATATCAATGGGTCGGTTCTATATTTGGCCGCAAGACAATAAACTGGTATTAGAGCAAAGATGGCACTGAGCTTGTGATAGCTATAAAACATGACAAAAAGTGAAACATCAAACATGCCAAGACAATACTTAATTACTTACTAATTTACTATAGTCTGGAATAAAAAATCACACTTGAAACTCCACAATCAACAAGAAAATAAACCGATTACAGATCCACAGGTTCCAGGGAAGAATCCTTAAAGAGATCTTCTTACAAAACCAAGAGCTTCTAATAAAGCTCATTCTTAACAAAATAACACAATGTTCAAATCATTTCACAAAGATGGAAAGTTGTTGGACAGTAATATCAATTTAAGGGCTTTGAGCACACACACAGCTTTATTTCATTTCTCCAGACACAGCTCACCATTAACAATAAAATGTTAAGTTCTTCAGATTGTCACAAAGGGGCGGAAGTTGTTTAACTTGGGCATCTGCAACTTGGTGAATCTTGCTGTCTCTGACTGAGCTTTCTTCAGAAAATGAGCCCTCCTCAAAGTAGAATCGTGCACGAAAAGCAGCCAGATGAGCATAATATGCTGGTGACACTGTCAATGCATACCAACTGTTATATTTTCTTGAATAAAGTGTAAACAACTGATCTTTACAACATACTCTAAGACATCAGACGATATATTTACTTACCATAGGAGACCGAACGTGTGCACCTTGCATATCTATAGGAAAAAAAAAGTGTCTAGTATCAAATAATAGTAAAATATATTTCTTTCAGCGAATTGTTTCTTAACAAAAAAGCAACAAAATGCAACATAAAGTACATACATGTAACACAGGTTATTGGTGAGGGTTTGAAGTTGATCTGCCGTGAACTGATTATCATCACATAGAACATGGTAATGAGCAGGACGGCTCGTGGCCTTCATCACCAGAACCAATTCCAACCATCATGAACAAAATACAAAAATATATATATATAAAATTCATGAATTTGAGAAACGAACATCAGATATCTAAAGGTCGAATACCTGAATACCAGCATGGCTACACAAGTAGAAGTTGAATTGTGTTGGGTGGCAGATATCTGAATCCACCACAGTTCCTGTACAATTAAAGAATTATATGATTTTCAATTATCAACAAGTTTAATAGACAATTAGATAAGCACTAGATGATCAAATATAAGGTGGCAGAGCATAGGTTCTGAGTTCCGACTTAGTGTTTGAGCGTTAGCTGAAAGCGTTAGGCATGGCAAATCTTATTTGTATTTTCTTTCGTTTTGACGCAACCAAAAAGTAGCTAAATTAGTGATGAGAACTCTCTTACCAGGATATATATTTCCGCTCCTATCTACAGACGAGAAATCATCATGGTTCCAGGGAAATAACTTGGTATGATGTCGTTTTTGGACCACCACAAATGTTATAGGAGGCACAACAGATTCCTTGAATTCATTCCTCCATGCCTGTAAACACACACACACACCAGATGTTGTGATCGGAGATCATATTCATGTATGTTATTCAAAAAAACTGTATTTGTCAGGATACCTCCCGAATTGCTTCTAGCTCATACTCGCGGACTTGATTAAATTGTCCGTCACTAACACCATCCCTACAACAACAAAAATAGGTTTAATAGTAGTTAAAAATGAAATGGGACTGGCAGGGGTGTATAATACATTAATATATTGCTTGGCACTTGTTTATGTACCTGCATATCTATATCTTTTTCAACATATATTATAAATACTCACCATATATAAAAGTCATAGTGTTACGTTTTCTTTTATCATTTCCAACCGTTTCAACAAAAGAAATTCAATATACTGTCATATCATCTCCATGAAAACAATATAAGCTATCCACACCAAACTGTTACCTGTAGAATATGATCCTTTCAGGCCTCCGCTGATTGTTCTTCTCAAAAGCGTGAAAATGTTCCCTAGATTAAAAGCATGTCACATAAGTTCTCTTAGCAGCAGATCTTACAAGTAGCTGACCACTTTAAAGACACCTGAACCTTAAATGTGAACATGCCGATAACCAGAAGACAATAACTTACTTGGCCATTCTTTCCAGATCTAGGATCTTTTCCTCACGACCAAGTTGTGCTGACAGTATAGGAATATAATTTGTGACATTTGGCCAGTTTTGAGAAGCCACAACCTGCAGAGAATAACTCAAGGTTTTATTACTTAATCTAGACTAGGAATAAAGGACTAAAGATTGACATCATGAGATGGAGGTCAAACAACTTACTGCTGCTATCGAAGGGCTCCCACTTTCCCCAGGATTAGGATGAGTTACATCAGCCCCAAAAATTATTGTTGGCCTATCACTGACCATTGGTATAGGATCCCTAAGCACAACGTTTATCCCCCCAACCTTTTCATCACAATACAGTAGTAATATTAGTGAAAAAAATATGAGGCATAAAATATCATTACAAAGAAAAAAATTGTTATTAGTTGGGTACTTTGATTAATTTCGAACCTTGGTGTTTATCTTTAGAACAATGTTAGCCAAAGTATGCACATTCATTCTTTCAACAGTTCTAGCTAAGATGCACTGTGAGATTATCCCAAGTTGTGTCTCACAGATTCGCTTCACTTCACCTGAAATTTGTCAGCGTTAATATGGTATATATGAGCAAAGAATGATAAATGAGATCGAGTAACAGATTAGCTAGCAACAGAATTCGCACACGTTGAAGAAGTGTGACAAAAAACAGATCAATTTCTGTTTTCAGCTATTCATCCATGCCTCTCTTAGCAATAAGAGACATACAGACAAATGTTTATATGCAGTGAATAATTTGTCTATCTACAGAGTCATTCATGCCAAGTGCCCAAGTCCATACCATAAAGAGAACCATTATTGTCGGGTAAAATAACAATCAGCAGATCAAGTTCTTTTCCCTCCAGCATAGTCATTGCTTCCTTCTGTATAGTCTTCAAGGCTTGTTCAACCTTTTCTGGGCGGGCATTGTATGGTGAATCTATTGGGTGTGAACTGAATTCCTGTTGTAATATATATGGTGGTAAGTTTTAAATTTGGCTGTTAAAAGATTATTTAAACTAACTAATATAAAAAGTCAAAACTAACCATACCATGCCATAATCAATGCAAGAAGATGCGAGATTTTTACAAAATCCAGTAGCCTTTCCATTGGAGACAAACTGGGCAAAGTTAAGGCATCTCCAAAAGTTGACGACTCCCCCTTCAAACATTTTCTGTAATTAAGAAGACAAACAAGAAAAAAACATATTACTAATGACACCGACCATCTCATAAAGTTTGTCAGAATGATGAGCAATACCAACAAACAATAATATGCACTCTGACAGATATAGTTTGCCAACTTAGAAAAACATAAGGTTACAAATAGAGTATAAGATGACATAGGTAATTACTTTTAGCTCTAACTTTACCAGAGTGCACCATGACGCAATATAATTCACAAAACATAGAATGAATGGATCCTTGATGCAGAGTAAGAAAATAAAAGAATTCTTGTGTAGGATATGAAGGTGATAAAAGCAATATTGGCGAATTAATGTGATAATTCCATTTTCACATCTGCAGACATAAAAATTATTTCATTCTATATTGAGATGCCTCGGAATCTAATAAGAAAGTAGCAACGCTAATTTACCAGGCTATGTCCTAACAAAATAATACTATGGGGAAAATAATATAATTGAATTTCATTATATTGTTTTCACTCATACATTAGTTGGTCACAGTAAAATAATATAATACTAAACACATTGTTTTGGCTCGCAAATAGATAATACCTGGTTCTTCATATTCCACTGGCCACACTTTGGTCGAGTATCACCGCCATGGTAATTAAGCTGTGTACATAAAAAACTTATGAGAAAAATATGGAAAGAACTCTCAACTTCAAGTTTTATAATGGGGATCAAATTGATGGGAAAACTTGACAATATACCAACCTGAGGTGAAGGCAATATTCGCGCTGGGACAGAGGTAGGAGACTTGCTTATCATAACACCAAATTCCTTGGCGTATTCATCATTTTGATAATCATTTTCTTCTACCATCTGATGAGACCATATGATACTAAAATTGTTAATTCATGGCAAATGTTTGGGGAACAATAATGATACTTATCTTAGTATCTCCATAATCATCTACTTTGGTTGGAAAACTTATCTTAGTATCTTCCACCGCACAAAATTTCTATGTACGCTTAAAGCATGAGTGAACCTCTTTCTGGGGGTGAACATTAACTTCTAACCTATAACTTTTCATAAAGGCATGCAGCTGAACATGAAAAATCCCACAACGGATGCAATGACCAACCAAACCTATTTAACAACAAAGTCAATCGAGGACCACACTGGAAAGGCACCTAGCCCAGAGAAAGTGATGGTTGTCATGCACTATAGTCCACATTAAGGAGTGGTCAAGCAGGGCCAGGTGCCCAACGCTACCTCCACATTGTGCCGATTAGTTCATTGGCAACCACAAGCACGAGTAATGCACATCATAAAAGGTATGCCTTAAAATTTAACAAAACCCAAAATGTAGAGAGCAAATCCAAATTTGAATGATTTTGTTTTCTATTTCAGAAATAAAAATAAATACTCATGGTTCACCTAGATATATAAAACTTCTTAATTCACGAAGTTCTAAAAGTTATTATAGATAAAATAAACATAAAAACAACAGCGAATAATGGATTCTCAAAGAGACTCTTCGTGTGCTAGGCAGATATGGAAATATACCTCTAAAATGCTTGTCTCCCGCGCCACAGGTTTTTTGTTGTTCATGTTAACCATATTAGCAGTCTGTGTTTCATTCAGCCGCTTTGTATACCTCTGACCACCAACAATCTTACAAACCTGAACATAGTCATTGCAGAGAAAACAGAAGTTGAAGACAACTATTTATGAGATATGCACTCAAGTATGATGTAAGAAATAATGAGCAAATGCTGACCTCCATTGGTAAGAAAGTTGCCTTATTCCCCACTTGCAAACAAGGCAACGAGGTATATATAACATTCAGCTGGTAGGTATCATGAAAGTACTGAACCACGGACTTTATTTCTCCACTATCACCGAATGGAAAACTGGTAAAGGTTGACATTCCGACAAACAAAGAAGTTAGATGCTAACATCAGATATGCACATCTCATACATCACAGAAAACAGGAGTTCGATCCCGATATTTTAAAATAAAAGCATCTTACGTTAGTTCTTTCGTGGGTTCTTTTGTTAAACCAAATATAGTATACTTTCGACGAACATTCTGGCGATGTGTAACTTCAACTTTCAAACCTTTTAGGGCCCTCTTGACCTGTCCATAAATCATGCAAATGATACCAAAGTTACAAAATATGAATACTCAATTTGATAAGTATTTTCATAATTGAAAAAAGGTACATGTTAAAAATCAAACTTGTCGAGAATGGAAATTATAGGTCGCGTAAGAATTGCAAAAGCAGAACCAAGAGAGTGAGTTGATCGTAAGCTCTTAAGTATATCAGACATGAATATCAAAATTTATAACATGTAACACTAACTAAACTGTAATGATACTAGAGGGGATCCAAAAAAAGATAGAGAAAATATGACCTTCAAACGCTCGGCATCAGATAATTGTCTAGTTAATGGGGCACCCTTTATATTCAATATATCTTTCACGAAGTCAATGACCATTAGATTCTGAACGAAGGCAGCAGCTGAAATATCTGGAAGCCAAACAATAAATTCTCAATGAGAGAAACAATTAACTCATAGTGACCAAGCTCAAATATCATTTGGAAAATCAGATCAGAATAACTAGTTGCCTAGTGACTGTCAATAAGCCATGCAGTCAAATCTTGCGCAACTAAGCCTATTGATGCATCTATATAATGCATATGGGTTACACGCAGTTCTGTAATTACTTGAAATTAAAGATAAATTACAACTTAAGAAGAAACAGAAATGAGGAGAGGAACTTATGTTAAAGATTATAACACAAAACTTAACCAAATGAGAGTAAACATAGATATGTTATCTTTATCTTGTATACTCTGTAAATATTATAAATGTGCTGAGCTTACCAACATTAAGCGATAAACAGTTTTGAGTTGGGCGTACACTCTGGTAAAAGCCACTCCAAGCTTCTAGCCCATTGCCAAGTACACAAGTCAGCTTCTGAGAATGAAATGATCGCTTGACAGGAATAAACCTTGCAAAATATATACAATCGTGGCTCTCAAAAGAGAGTACATTTTCATAAAAACATCTTAAAAATTGCGAAGAACTTAAAATACACTCACTTCGAAATAGGTGTTTGGCGCAAAACAACATCAAGGGCTTGAATAACTTCTTGAGCGAAAATATCATTTCGAAGATCAATAGTTGATACCAATTTAATTCCAACCACATAGTTTCTCGTAGCACCTCCATCACTAGTTATACTAACTGCGAATTCTTTAGAAGTAAAAGGAAGTGGACGAGCAGTGTAGAAACTACTCTGACCATCATAAGCCAACAATCTATTTCCAAGATAAGTTTCTTTATATAATTTTTCCAATTCATCCATCACCACTTGATTAAGCTTCTTTGACGTAATTGCAGGTTGAATATCAACCTAATTAACAATTTAATTGATCAACAAACAAATTTTCGAAAAAAATCAAATCATTACAAAAGTGCAAATAAATACTAAAGAAAAAATAAATAAACTAGAAACTTACATTGTAGTGATAAAATTGTTGAATGGAAGGATTTAGACGAATTGGAAAATAGTTTGTCGACACTTTACACACTTTCCCGAGTCGACCAACAGAGGGACGTGAAGGAAATTCTGATGAAGAAATCTTTAGTTGAACTTGTGGATACTGAAAATTTTCTACCTCCATTGTTTTGCGCAATTTACGAAGATACTCAAGTGGAGAAAGCCCTTGAGATGATGAAGATTCTCCATCAAAATTACCACCATATGGTACTAATTGATTAGAAGAACCTTGATTCGCTTGGTGCAGGCCCGGAACTGATCTTGTCATTCCACCTCTACCTCTACCTCTACTACTATTACTGACACCACGGTCACCACCACCACCACGCTGGGAATGATACCTAAGAACACTACGGTCACCACCACCAACTTCTCCATGTTGTTGGGGTTGAGGATAATACCTAGGAGCACCGCTACCACCAACTCCTCCATGTTGGGGATGAGGATAGTTCAAGCGTCCATCATTACGGGGATTCCAGTAGTTACCACTATTAAGTGGTACATCTACTCCACCACCATAATTGTTCATATGACCACCACCACGATCGCCACGACCACGAAAAGCACCACCACGATCATTGTCGCCAGCACGATTAAATCCACCACTATTATGGCCTTGGATACCACCACCACCACCACCACCACCACCACGACCTCTTCCACGTCCTGGTTGGAAATACCCTGCAGGTTGTTGAGACATCGAAAAAAAAAAGTAAGAACAAAACTCTATCCTTGTTCGCAATTCAAGGAATTCAAGAGTGTGAAGACTGAAGAAGATGTGAGCAGTGAGCTAGCTAATGAAGTGGGAATATATAAAGGATGGAAATGAATAACTTGACGGTCATGTCAAAGTTAGTGGTGAATTAATTAAAGTCTTTTGAGAGTGATAAGATATTACTTAATGAATATTAATTGGATCTTCTTATGTGTTTAATATGGTTTTATTGGTATTGAATTAAATATTATATTAATCTATCATTACTTTTTGTTTTGATTGGTAGTGTGTGCTTTTGATTTATTATGGAATTTAGGGCCCATTCGGCAAAGACCCAGGAATTCATTTCTTAGCTCAGAAGAAAAGAAGTTGAAAGTCTGTTTGACCACTTTTCAAAAAAGTAACTAGCTTTTTCCTCTCCCGTAGCTTACTTTATACGAAATTTCTTTGCAACTTCTGCTTACTTGCTGAACAAGTCCTTAAAGAGAAGTGAGGAAACTTCTGCTTACTTGCTGAACAAGAGAGAAGTGAGGAAACTTCTGCTTACTTGCTGAACAAGCCCTTAAAAGAGAATTGAGGAAGGAATTTGCTTTTAGAATAAAAAATTGTTTAATGACTTGATTTTGTAAAAAATTATCAGGGGAAATCAGTTAGTGGTCGATATCAAAGTGGGGTGACTTCACTTAATTGCTATAAATTTTACAGAAGGTTATATTTAGTAAAACCTCTATCTATAAACGAATACCCTGAACATTAAAAGTACATATTATTTAGGGCTTGTTCACAGTTCACCAAAGGCCCAAGAATTCATTTCTTAGTTTAGAAGAAAAGAAGTGGAAAGTCTATTTGACCACTCTTAAAACATATTTAAAAGGTAACTAGCGATAAGTTAGGAAATGAAATTTCACCGAAGTTTTGAACATTAGTTTTCTCTTTTCTCCTCTCTCGTAGATATTTTATAAGAAATTTCTTCGCAACTTCTGTTTACTTGTAGAACGGGTCCTTAAAGAGAAGTGAGGAAGGAATTTGCTTTTGGAATAAAAAATTGTTTAATGACTTGACCTTGTGGGGAATCATCAGGGGAAATCAGTTAGTGGTCGAGATCAAATTGGTGTGACTTTTTTAACCACTGTTATTAAGTTCATTTTCAAAATGGTTAGAATATTACATAAAAAACTTTTCTAAATGTCTTTGTTGATTTTTAGTTAAACAAAAAGACTTCACTTAATTGCTATAAATTTTACGAAGGTTATATTTAGTAAAACCTCTATCTATAAACGAATACCCTGAACATTAAAAAGTATATATTATTTAGGGCTTGTTCACAGTTCACCAAAGGCCCAGGAATTCATTTCTTAGCTTAGAAGAAAAGAAGTTGAAAGTCTGTTTGACCACTTTTCAAACAGATATTAAAAAGTAACTAGCTTTTTCCTCTCCCGTAGCTTACTTTATACAAAATTTCTGTGCAACTTCTGCTTACTTGCTGAACAAGTCCTTAAAGAGAAGTGAGGAAACTTCTGCTTACTTGCTGAACAAACCCTTAAAAGAGAAGTGAGGAAGGAGTTTGCTTTTGGAATAAAAAATTGTTTAATGACTTGATTTTGTAAGGAATCATCGGGGGAAATCAGTTAGTGGTCGATATCAAAGTGGGGTGACTTTTTTAACCACTGTTTTAAGTTCATTTTTAAAATGGTTAGAATGTTACATAAAAAACTTTTCTAAGTGTTTTTGTTGATTTTTAGTTAAACAAAAAGACTTCACTTAATTGCTATAAATTTTACGAAGGTTATATTTAGTAAAACCTCTATCTATAAACGAATACCCTGAACATTAAAAGTATATATTATTTAGGGCTTGTTCACAGTTCACCAAAGGCCCAAGAATTCATTTCTTAGTTTAGAAGAAAAGAAGTGGAAAGTCTATTTGACCACTCTTAAAACATATTTAAAAGGTAACTAGCGATAAGTTAGGAAATGAAATTTCACCGAAGTTTTGAACATTAGTTTTCTCTTTTCTCCTCTCTCGTAGCTATTTTATAAGAAATTTCTTCGCAACTTCTGTTTACTTGTAGAACGGGTCCTTAAAGAGAAGTGAGGAAGGAATTTGCTTTTGGAATAAAAAATTGTTTAATGACTTGACCTTGTGGGGAATCATCAGGGGAAATCAGTTAGTGGTCGAGAAGTGGTGTGACTTTTTTAACCACTGTTATTAAGTTCATTTTCAAAATGGTTAGAATGTTACATAAAAAACTTTTCTAAATGTCTTTGTTGATTTTTAGTTAAACAAAAAGACTTCACTTAATTGCTATAAATTTTAGCAAGGTTAGAGCATCTCTAATGCACGGTCTAAATTTAGCATGCCACATAGGTGACACATCAACATTTATAGCATTTTCTAAGATTTTGCAACCTTCTAAATTTAGAACTTCTATTTTAAGACTAATGCACATAAATTTTGTAACCTTCTATTGATATAAAAAGAATAAAGCAAATAGGGAACAAAGAGACTATTGATGTAATTTCCAAAATATATAATAAAAAAATCATTTATTAGAATAAAGAAACCATTTATTAGAGATAGAAGGTTGCATATTTTGTTCCAAAATAAACCATGCTTATAGCAGATGCATTTATAACATGAGTTATAGCATGTGCATTATGGACAAAATTATAGGAAAAACTATTTTTAGACCGTGCATTAGAGATGCTCTTATATTCAGTAAAACTTCTATAAACAAATACCATGAATATTAAAAATATATATTATTTAGGGCCCGTTCACCAAAGGCCCAAGAATTCATTTATTAGCTTAGAAGAAAATAAGTGGAAAGTCTATTTGACCACTCTTAAAACAGATTTAAAAGGTAACTAACGATAAGTTAGAAAATGATTTTTCACCGAAGTTTTGAACATTAGCTTTCTCCTTTCTCCTCTCCCGTAGCCATAGTACAAAATATCGTTATCGACTAATGTATCGATCTCCAAAAAATAGATATATCGGGATATATTGGAATCTATCGGTGGATATTTTACATGGAATGTATCGACTAATATATCAATTTGTTATACAAAATATATATAAAATCAAATTTGGAAGTATATTTTCATAGTGTTTACCTAAAAAACATCATATCTACTAAAAATAGAATAAACAAATTATTTCAAAAAAAAAAAATTTGGAAAAAAATAATATTTCCAGAAAATATCGAAAAGTATCAGTAAATATCGGAAAATATCGAATATATCGAAAAATATCGCCCGATATTTTACAGATACTTTAAGGCGAAATTTCGGGAATATATCGTATCGTTTTCTTTGAAAACCGATAAATATCGCGATATATCGTGATATATCGCGATATTTTGTACTATGCCCGTAGCTACTTTATAAGAAATTTCTTCGCAACTTCTGTTTACTTGCAGAACGGGTTCTTAAAGAGAAGTGAGGAAGGAATTTTCTTTTGGATAAAAAAATTGTTTAATGACTTGACCTTGTGGGAATTATTTGGGAAATCAGTTAGTGGTCGAGATCAAAGTGGTGTGACTTTTTTAACCATTGTTATTAAGTTCATTTTCAAAATAGTTAGAATGTTACATAAAAAACTTTTCTAAGTCTTTGTTGATTTTTAGTTAAACAAAAAGACTTCCCTTATAGCAAGGTCATATTCAGTAAATCCTTTATCAATGAATACCCTGAACATTAAAAATATATATTATTTAAGTAAGGTTATTAATTAATTGAACATTAATTTAGTATAAATTATAGTTAGAAATGGATATGGATTTACCCGAAACCCAAATTCCTCGAATATGAATATGTTTGTCAGATTTGAGTGTGAAAATTTATTTGAATTATTTGTAAAAAAAAAAAACAACATTCGTTTGGATTCGGGTTCGGATTTGTAAAAAAAATCATTTATTCGGATTCGGGTATTCACCGGACTTTTAAGATTTTATACAGAAAATTGTCGGGTTTTCGGGTAAAAACTCAGATTCGGATTAATTTTTTAAATCTAATTCGAATTCGAGTTTGGATTCGGATTTGACTTGTGAAATTCGGATTTTCTTATTCAGATTTATATAAATTCGATCCGAACCTGACCTGTTTTCAATCCTGATACAAATGCTTGAATTGGGACCAATTTTTTTATTATTAAAATAAAATTATTTATTTATCGATGTTTTACTTTAAGGGGTTGTTTAAGATTCAAAAATTGTACAACAAAGAGAAAAAAGGACGAGAATGATTAGACAAAAATAAATTGACAAAGTTAAAATCTTGCGAGAGATTGACCGAATTTTAATTCTCTATACCCTTAGTCAAATCTATGTTGCAGTTTGTTTTCGAATAAGGAATTTTATAGAAAAAAAATGAGCAAGAAACTCGAGTAAAACTCTCGTGTTCTTCTCGAACAGTTACAAAGTTTAATTTTCTTCATGGGTTCTAATTTAGATACCCCGACAGAGGTAATCTTAGATCTAAAAACCGCCATTATCATAATATATGATCTTCTGTGTACGAAAAATACACAAAAAAATCAATCAATAGTTATGAAACACAATATAAAATTTACATATATTTTGATTAAATACTTCTATCATAAAATTAGCTTAAGCTAAATCATGTATCTAATCACTAACAATAAAAACAACAATAAAAATCATACCTTGATCCATAGCTATTGAGTATCCTTCGAAGAAGCTTAGATCTAATAGTTTTGAATCTAGAAGTAAGTCTCTCTCTTTACCTATAAACCCTAAATCCCTAAAATGTGTTGTGGTGCAGTGCTTGATGATGGAGATCAAACACTAATTTATAGGCAAAAAGTTGACCTAATTTCATTAACCCTAAGTTCATTTGATTTCAATTGTCCATCATAGTTAAAATCTATGGTAGAAATAGACTTTCAAAATGACTTAATTTTACAACCCTAAGTTCATTTAATCTCAACCGTCCATCATAGTTAAGATATATGATAGAAAATAAGCTTCTAATATGACCCCAACAATTCATTTGGCTCATGCGCCGCCCATATGAAGTGTGAAATTACAAAAAAAAAAAGATCGAGTAATGGTGAATATTATAAAAATACAATTTGGAGAAAGAATTTTTTTTATGGCAAATATTCTTTTTATTTATAGTATAAATACATTACGAATTAACTTATTTCTATATTAAACCCAAATATATGTAAGAACCACATTTTATAATTTTACTACTTTATATGGGAGGTGAAGGGATGAAGAATAATGTATGTATGTGGCAGGTTTTTATTGGCGCAGTTGGGTGGTCTGGCCTATTTAAAATTTGACGTGTGTCTGTATGATATAGAAAAATAAGAAAATTTTATTTACAAAGAAATTTCTCTGATGTTTTTTTATCAGCAAAATTATCTGCTAAACAGTTGAATGCACACTAGGCCACTAGGGCATGTAACAACATTATTGAGCCGGGCTTTATTTAAGCCTACTTACTTATTTGGGCCTACTAACTTATTGGGTCAGAACTCAAAAGACATTTGCTGACTCAAATATGGATATTATAAAGCCCCAGACCCAGTCAACCTTAGTCAACAAGTAGTGAAGTAGAAACTTCTAGAAAATCATTTATTAATTAATAATGAAACCTATAGTTTTAACATGGAAATAATAATCAGTTATAAACATTTAATCTCCATGTTTGATGTACGTAATCAAATATTGTATTAACATAAACTGCACAAAGAACCCTAAACCAAACGAGTCAAACCATGTCTGATTTCAGTTTCCAAGACCAGTCGTGTTCAATCATGTCAAACGTCTCTCTCTCTCCCTCCTAATTTTACGTTATCAATCCACGTAGACCAAGCCACGTAGATAACCACATCACATACCTACCAAATGACATGTTGAGAGACGTGACACGTAGGATTCAATATGTTTGGAATGCGACATTTCTTGGTTTGTCGTATTGTTAAAGATAATTCGAGTATATAAACACACCACAGAGTGTTGAGGGAAAAGTATTTTTTTCTTTCAATTTGGGTGAAAAGGGTTTGGTTTTCTCTCTTTGCTTTTTCTCTCTCTTTCATCTTCAACAAAACCAAAATTTTCCATTTGTTCTGAGTTTCGAAGAAAGCGGTTTTCAGGTAATAATAGTGGTTTTGTTTACTTTATTTTTGTGTAGAAAAGCGGTTTTCTATGTTCTGAAACGATTTTACTTGTTTTCTCTAAAGTTTTAGTTGTTATTTCACTCGATCTATGATGATCTGAGGTTATTTAGGGTAGTTAGTGGTGTTTATGTTGTTTTTGCTACTTTGTTTGTTCGATTTTGTTTCATTTTGTGTGTTTTTGTTTAGAATACTATGTTCTAGGGTTTCAATGTTGTGTTTGGTACTTTTTGGGTTAAAGTTGTTTTGATGGTTTGGTTAGGGTTTGAGATTTGTTTTGTTCTAATAAAGCTGATCTAGGGTTTTCTTTGGAACTTTAAAGTAGTTTGAAGTCTGATTGATGTATTATCACTTAGCATTTGAGGATTTAAGGTTTTTTTTTTAAACCATTTTAGTTTGGTGAAAGTGGTGATGAAATAGTTGTTGGAGTTCTACTTTTTTGTGGTGTTGGTAGGTTTTTGATATTTTGTAGGTTTAAGAGATGTAGAAGGTTTGACATCTGTTTTGCCTTGTGTATTTATGTGTTTTTTTGTTGTTCTGAGCAGCTTAATCATGGTTCGAAAGAGGAGGTCTGATCTTCCAGGAGGTGGTGAGTCTTCTGAGGCTCAAGCATCCAGTGGTGGTGGTCAAGGTACTCCTCGACCCCCAATGCAGCAGCAATTTCCACCCCTTCAACAGGGAGGGGGAGTACCACAAGGTGGAAGAGGTGTATGGAGACCTCAACAACAACAGGGAGGCCGTGGTGGACCAATTGGTGGAGATGTATCTCCTCAGGGTCAAGGACATTTTGGTAGTGGTGGAGTACGTCCTCAGAGTGGTGGTGGAGGAGTACGTCCTCAGGGACCTGGAGGATATCAGCCACAAGGAGGAATGCCTTCACAACAGCAATTGGGTGGCATAACATTTGGAGTAGTACCCCCTCAAGGAGTTCAACCACGGGGCATTCAAAGTGCTGGTCGTGTTGGTGGTATTGCTGCTGGCCCTAGTGGGCCATCAGTCCCCGAGCTGCACCAAGCCAATGTTCCATTTCAAGGTGTGGCGGTGACTCCAGTTGGATCAGCCTCTCCAACTGGTTCATCATCTCAGGTACCTGGGCCGAGCTCTCCTCCTGTTGTATCCCAAGCACCTGTGCCGAGCTCTTCCCCCGTTGTCCAGCAGTTTCAACAACTTGCCATCCAACCCCAGGGTGCTACAAGCCAGGCAATCCTTCCAGCCTCAAGTAAATCAATGAGGTTCCCTGTTAGACCTGGAAAGGGAAGGAATGGCCTGAAATGCATTGTCAAGGCTAATCATTTTTTTGCGGAGTTGCCTGACAAAGACCTTCACCAATATGATGTAAGTCTCCTTTATCTGTTTGTTTCATCTGTAGTTTTGAGACTTGTATTTATCCGATGCTCTCTTTAAATCAGGTGTCTATAACACCGGAAAGCACTTCACGAGGTGTAAACAGGGCTGTTATGAAACAGCTAATTACTTTATACAGACTATCACATCTTGGAAACCGGCTCCCTGCTTATGATGGTCGGAAGAGTCTTTATACTGCTGGGCCTCTACCATTTGCCTCGAAAGAGTTCTCTATAACTTTAAATGATGAAGAAGATGGCACAGATGCCCCAAGGTTGTTTTGGATATCTTTGAACTATCTCTTTCTCTGATGTCTACTTGTCTTTTAACCCTAATCTTGCACATGTTAATCTCTGATGCAGAAGAGAGAGGCAATTCAGAGTTGTAATCAAATTTGCTTCCCGGGCTGATCTTCACCATTTAGGACTCTTTCTGCAAGGGAAGCAGGCAGATGCACCTCAAGAAGCGCTTCAAGTTCTTGACATTGTCTTGCGTGAACTGCCTACATCTAAGTATAGTGATGTTGCCTTTACTTCTGCTGCTCAAACTTTCAATGTTCTTGTAGATTGACGACATTTGTGTTCTTTTTTGTATGTGGTTGTAGATATACCTCTGTAGGCCGGTCTTTTTATCATCCCAATTTGGGGAAAAGACAGAGCCTTGGTGAGGGGCTGGAAAGTTGGCGTGGATTCTACCAGAGTATCAGGCCGACTCAGATGGGTCTATCACTAAACATTGGTAAGGCTATTTTTTTTTCTATTGTTTTGTTGGTTGGCTATTTATAAAGCATACCTTCAATAAGGAATGTTATATGTAATTGGCACTGTGAAAGCATTTCATCAGTCTGAATTAACTTCAATGGCTGTTGAATGAACTCCGTTTGGCTGATTGACTATAAGTTGTTGATATTGGGAGATTTCTCATCATGCAGACATGTCCTCCACTGCTTTTATCGAGCCATTGCCTGTTGTGGAGTTTGTGTTACAGCTCTTGAACCGAGATGCCATACAAAGACCTCTGTCCGATTCCGACCGTGTAAAGGTTTGCATCTGTACCTTGATGACTCATAACCTGGATCAATCAGACATCTCCCCCTCTCAAGTGTTTTTTTTGCCATGTCTTTGCAATTGCATTTGCTGGCTTGTATAACAATCTATCTGGTTATGGCAGATTAAAAAGGCACTTCGAGGTGTGAAGGTTGAAGTCACACATCGAGGAAACATGCGCCGGAAGTACCGTATATTTGGATTAACATCACAAGCCACAAGGGAGTTGACGTAAGGCTCAGTTTTATTGAAATTGTCTCATTTATTATATCAATGCATCGTCTTTATCTGTCTGAAATGTTGCACATGTTGTACTTGGCATGATTGGATCAAATAGGTTTCCGGTTGATGAGAGGGGTACTATAAAGTCTGTTGTTCAATACTTTCAAGAGACTTATGGGTTTGTCATTCAACATACACATTGGCCATGCCTGCAAGTGGGTAACCAACAGAGGCCCAACTATCTGCCTATGGAGGTCAATACTTTGCCCTGAAGTATATTAACATTTCCATTTTGTTTTTGAAATACTTTGTTCTTGATCACCTTGAATTTCAGGTATGCAAAATTGTTGAAGGGCAGAGATATTCGAAGAGATTGAATGAGAGGCAGATTACTGCTTTGCTGAAGGTGACCTGTCAGCGTCCTCAAGAGAGAGAGAATGATATTTCGAGGGTGAGTTTTGTAACTCTTTACTGTGTGTTTTTGTTCATTATAAACTTGGTGGAATGTATTGTTAATTTCAGATGAGATGCATACTGCAATAAAAATAATGGTGTGTCGTTGAAAATGTTCTTTACTCCATCATAGAGTATACACTTGTGTCTATTTGATGATTTATTTGTTGAGATTTTTTTTTTTTAGACTGTTCGCCAGAATGCTTACCAGAATGATGAGTATGCTACTGAATTTGGCATCAAAATTAGTGATAAACTTGCCGCCGTTGAAGCCCGTGTCCTTCCAGCACCCTGGGTGAGTAGTCATTAAGTGCCCTTGTATTATTGGAAAACTATTTATTTAGAGTATGCATTTCATGATTTATTGTGTTAATTGGTTGTTGGAAATGGTTTACACAGCTAAAATACCATGATACGGGAAAGGAAAAAGATTGCTTACCAAGTGTCGGACAGTGGAACATGATGAATAAGGTTTGTTATAGGCCTTTGTCAAGATAATACCAATAGAAGTGAGATGAGTTTTATCAGAAATATATTTCCCTTGTGTACTGCAGAAAATGGTCAATGGAGGAACAGTTAATAACTGGATGTGCATCAACTTTTCACGATCTGTGCAAGAAAATCTTGCTCGTGGTTTCTGTCATGAACTTGCTCAAATGTGTTGTGTCTCTGGCATGGTAAAGTGCATCCCTTCCTTTGGTATGGTCTTTAGCATTTATCAGAATTTACACCTTTCTAAATCAAGGGATATGTGTACAGGCATTTAAGCTCGAACCAATCCTTCCAGCGTATCTGGCTCGCCCTGACCAGGTTGAGCGATCCTTGAAGACACGGTACCAAGAGGCTCTGACAAAGCTTCATGGCCAAGAACTTGATCTTCTGATTGTTATATTACCTGATAACAACGGCCCTTTGTATGGTATAGATCCGGTTCCCCACTTTTCTTTTCTTGTAATTACTCTTTTCCTGTTTATTCTTCTTAATAAGACATCCAACCTAGATTCTGGGCACAAAAGATATAAAAAATAAATTCTTATTGAGTGGTGTCATGATTTCTGGTTCTGTATTTGCAGGTGAGCTGAAGCGAATATGTGAGACAGACCTAGGACTTGTATCACAGTGTTGTCTGACCAAACATGTGTTTAAGATGAATAAGCAGTATCTGGCAAACGTAGCCCTAAAGATAAATGTAAAGGTTGGGGGGCGAAACACAGTGCTCCTTGATGCGCTTTCTAGACGCATGCCTGTGGTCAGTGATGAACCAACAATCATCTTTGGTGCTGACGTAACCCATCCCCATCCTGGAGAGGATTCGAGCCCCTCTATCGCAGCTGTAAGATTCATGTTTTTATTTATTTTTTGGTAGGAAATGTTGTGCTAAGCCCTTATAAAGTAGATCAATAACTCGGAAATGTTGTGCTAAGCCTTTTTTGGTAGTATCATCACCTAAAGATTGATGTTTTCATTAGTATGCGTGTTTTGAAAATTTTGTGAGCATCCATGGGAATTGGTCATGTTTTCATTTGGGTGTTTCTCTTAAAATCATGTAGGTTGTTGCATCCCAAGATTGGCCTGAGGTCACAAAGTATGCTGGTTTGGTTTGTGCTCAAGCTCATCGCCAGGAATTGATCCAAGATCTGTATAAAGTCTGGAACGATCCGCAAAAGGGTACAATGACAGGAGGCATGATCAAGTATGTACATCCATCTCTTAAGAGATGCATTAATGGATTCTTTTTATGGTGTATTTTAAGAAGGGAAATGGATATGCTAGTTGGATTTTAAGTAAGCTTTTCATTTTCCTGCTATGCAGGGATCTTTTGAGATCTTTTCATAAAGCTACTGGACGAAAACCTTCACGAATCATATTCTACAGGTAAGTCCTCTCATTTGCTCAAACCCCTTCTCCGTTCAAGGCTATTAATCTCTCACTCTATCTGCAGGGATGGAGTCAGTGAAGGACAATTTTATCAAGTCTTGCTATATGAACTGGATGCGATTCGTAAGGTAAAACCATTTTCTTCCTTATTAGGCCGTTGTAGTAAATTGAATCTTGATTTAAGTTGTACAAAACAGAATTTGGTGGTTGCACATGTGCTTCCTTGTATGTTCAAAATAATTTTTATTTGGACGATTGATACAGTAGCTTTTCTGTGACCCGGAGTAATTAGATATAACTAATATGAAAAATAAATGAGCCACATCAGTAGTAATAAGCTTTGTTGTCTTGGAACTAATTTTTTTTTATCTTTTCTTGAGGGTAAGTACTTGTTTGAATTCATATATACACCCTAAATGTAGGGGAGATAAAACCTTTAAATTCTAGTTGAAATGAGAACACAAAATTCAATTGTATTTTCTATATGCAAATTACTTGAAATTAGAGATGTATACTAATTTCTTTCTTCTGTTTGCTTTTAGGCATGTGCTTCTCTGGAGCCAAATTATCAGCCCAGGGTGACATTTGTCGTTGTTCAAAAGCGCCATCATACAAGGTTGTTTGCTAATAATCATGCTGACCGGCGCACAATTGATAGGAGCGGAAATATATTACCAGGTAAATGAACTGGATTTCTTTTGTGCGTTTATGACATCTATTTCTTGGATTTGGTTGTTTCATGGATTTGCTTGAGATGAAAATCATTGTTTTTAATGTTTTGGGCAGGTACGGTGGTGGACTCCAAGATTTGCCATCCAACTGAATTTGACTTTTATTTGTGTAGCCATGCTGGAATACAGGTATAATCAAATGTCCCCCCCCCCCCCCCCAATGTTTGCCATATGTGAAATTTGTGTATGTTTCTTCAGCTTTGTTTCCTGTTGATGTTCACTGCATCATTTATGCTGCACATTGTAGGGCACAAGCCGTCCTGCCCATTATCATGTATTATGGGATGAGAACAACTTTACTGCCGATGGACTCCAGTCACTCACGAATAACCTCTGTTATACGTATGTAATCTTTCTTGGAATATACTTTGTTTTGTTACTGTTTCTATTAATTGGTTTGATGGTATCAGTATAGAATTATTATGTAGTAATAGGTTTGTGCGACTCTTTTTGATAACTTTGATGTTCTTTTTCTCTCCTTTTCAGGTATGCAAGGTGCACCCGTTCTGTTTCTATAGGTCAGTTCTTACCACATTTTTCACCATCTTTGTGTTATAGTTCTTCAAAGTCACTTAAACCAAATCCACTTAATCCTCAACTGATTGTTTCAAGTTTTGGTGGATATGTAGCCTTTAAAAAGTCCAATTTTTTTGGTTATTTGTGAACTAACTTCAACGAGTTTGTTAATTGTTTTTGCTTTCGTGTATGACAGTCCCCCCAGCATACTACGCTCATTTGGCAGCTTTCCGTGCACGTTTTTACATGGAGCCTGATGCCTCTGATAGTGGTTCCTTATCTAGTGGTGCAGCAGGTGGTCGTGGTGGTTCAGGTGTTGGTGGCCGCACTACTAGGGCCCCTGGTGGAAATGGAGCAGTGAGAGCCCTCCCGGCACTCAAAGATAATGTGAAGAAAGTCATGTTTTACTGCTAGATGTGGCAGAGAGGGAAATACTTGTTCAGATATCCGTTTTTATTAGTTTTGACTGCTAGATGTGGCAGAGGGAAATACTTGTTCAGATACCAGTTTTTATTGGTTTTGTCCCAACTCATGTTCTGCTATACATTCACCACCCAAGTATGACTGCATGCTATACATCTTTTAATAATATATTTGTGTCTGGTGTTGTTTTCTCTCAATGATGATTCTTTTCCAGTTTATGTTTGTTTGGCAACTGGGATTTGAAGTTTTGAATATCCCTGATAGTTGAAAATTGGGTTTCTGATATAACATGACCTACATGTTGTAACATAGATCCTGCCAGAATTGAACATAGTTTTCTTATTTTAGTTATGGAGTAGGACTTTGCTATCATGAATTCATGTATGTTTTATTTGCCATCTATGCTTACCATGAATTGGTCTATTTTTTCTAAGTATAGAATTGCTGAGCGTATTCTAGGCTTAGTGGCTTCTTGTATGTTTTATTTGCCATCCATATGTTGCCATGAATTCCTGTATGTTTTCATAAATTGTGAATTTTTTTTTGATAAATAATTGTATAGCTCAAAAATAGCAGTTTGGTGCAACCTTGTAAATCTAGTTGTTTATTGTGCATGGTCTGCAGTCCACTATCCTCGTGGATCACAAGGAATGTGATATCATTACAATGGCCGAAACTGTATGCGCTGCTCATCTCAAATAATTGGAACCCAATTACCCAAGGTATTTAGCAGAAGAAAAGAAGTCCTGCATGATTGATAATCTCTTTAAATCTGGTAGGGATTTCTCCTAGTCTCTAGGCACTGCGATGTTTCTGGTGTTCTATCTTCTATGGTTCTACCTACTGTCAAATTGTGACAAGAACCAACTTGGCAATGCACATTATGATGAAGATGAATCTCACTTGTGTTCAGTTTGATTTCATGGCCTTTTTCTTTTTGGTTGATCTGATTTTGATTAAGTTGGACACCCGAGATTGTTAACACGGCAAAATGGAAGAATTTATACATCATAATGTTGCTAATCACCTAATCAGTTATATCAGTCTATGCAAAACACAACCATTACTATGCCTGAACCTTAATTTCCATATAAAACTTAGTAGAACAACATCAGCATGTGCTACCTTTCACCTGTCTGGTTAGTAGAAAAGGGTACAGAGACTGCCAAAAACAAAGGAATTAATTAGCAGTGGCATATATTCAACAGACTTCCATTGAATGTCTGTCCCAGTTTTGTGCCCCTTTCTTCAAAGATGCATCATCAGATAAAATTAACCACAAATTACTTTAGATAACTCAAATCCAATTTATCAATCACAAATCTATGGAAGAATATATAACTAGATAACTAAACTCTAGTAATTTGCAGAAGGTAAAATACACAAGAAAAAGCAAATAATAATTATTCAGTGGTGATATAATGCGCCGATGCCCAAATCATGCTATCATACGCCAATTTACTGCTACTCAAACTGAAAAAGAGAGAATTTCTAGGTTTTTGATGATTGAATCAAAAAATTGAAAAGAAAGCAATTAAAGATTGAATAAAGTAGATCAAGATCAGATCAACTAGGATTCCATTTCAATTTGATAAAATTGTTTCGAATTACAAGAAAGTAGTAGATCAGAATCCAACAAAAGAAATTTACAAACAAGAACTAATAAAAACCCTAACAACTACTACTACTACTACTAAGCACCATAGATCTTGCTTTGATAACGAACGAAACAACTCAATCTAACCACCGAAACCATATAGAGTTCGGCCTTGACGCTTGAGAGCATAAACCACATCCATTGCTGTAACAGTCTTGCGACGAGCGTGTTCAGTGTAAGTGACGGCATCACGGATGACATTCTCGAGAAAGATCTTAAGGACACCACGTGTTTCTTCATAGATCAGACCGCTGATACGCTTAACACCACCACGCCTTGCCAATCTTCGGATTGCTGGCTTTGTGATACCCTGAATGTTATCCCTCAACACCTTACGATGTCTCTTAGCTCCTCCTTTTCCCAAACCCTTTCCTCCCTTTCCACGACCTGACATCTCTCTTCAAGTTGTTACTCTGAAGTTAAGAGAGAGAAAAAAACTAAGAAATTGAAAAAAAAGTGTGAAAGAATGAAAGAGAGAGAGAGAGATGTGTGAGAAGAGTAGTGGAGAAAGAGGGGTTTTTATAGATGAATTTGGGATTGAAATTTTGAAATTTTCTGTTCAACGCTCGGCGGGGTTGTGTTTGTTTTTGTGTTTTTAGAGAGGTACAATCCGTGTGAAATGTTTGAAAACAGATTTATTGCCGTTGGATGGAGTATGGACGGTTGGATGTTGTTATTGTTAAACTCAAGCAGATCGATGACATGGACAAACTTTAAGGGGATTCTATTGGTTTTGTTTTGCAAACGTATTTCAACCGTGCGATGAAATGTGACGGTTGGATCTTATTGTTTCGCAGCTAACACGGATCGATGACATGGATTATTTTAGGCGGATCTCTCTGCTCACGGCTTAGGTTAGTTATTTTACTACCTTCAGCCACATGTTGGACCATTTGAACTCCCAGGGCTCCCAATTGGTTCCATTTTTCTTTCTTTGTACTAATACATGGGGAAGCCTGATTTGCAACTCAAAAATGTTACTATACTATATTATAGGGTAATTTCCCGAATAAGTACAACATTAGGCACAACATTCCCAAATAAGCAACAAGTTTAAAGTTTTTACCAAACAAGCACAAAGACTTTTTTGTTTTCTTTTCTACCCTTCTTACACATTCTCTCTCTTAAGTACATAACTTTTAAACATCACCATCATTCTCTCTCTTAAGTACTTCAACATTAAACATGATAATGACATGCAAACAAACACTATCCCTTAGATCTTCTTTTTTCATCTCAACCGTCCATCTCTTTTGCAAACAAACAAGGTTTTTCTTTTTCTTCTTCTTCTTCTTCTTCTTTTTCTTCTTCTTCACTGATTTTTTTGTTGTTCTACATCTGCTGATATATAAAAAAGGTTTTTCTATTTCAAGGTTTTAATCTATCACTTAGTTGTTAGGTTGTTGTGTTATTATCACCTACAATTTCGGTTTTTCCGTGGTACCATCACCAACATAAAGACACTTTGGTATTGTTTTAATGGGGAAACAAAAGACAACCAAAAAGAAAGTTAATGTTCTCGACGAAATACCCATACCTGGTATGCATTTAAACCCTTAATGTAATGATTGATATTTAAGATGGCTTGCTATTCAATTTCATACTGTTTTCGAATTAAATTCGCATTAAATTCCTCATGGTTTGGTAACCCTTGGTATTATTTAAGTTAGTTTGTATTTGTTCATTTTGAAAGGTTTGATTTTGAAATATTTGAAGATGAAAGCTTTGATTTTGAAAGATTTTAATTGATTTTTAAAGTTGGCCGGGACAAGATGCAAGATGCAAACTTTGCTGTTGAATTGATTTGATTTCTAAGTTTGTTATAGATGCAAGCTTTGTTGTTGGAGATGCAATTTGGTTTAAAGATGCAAACTTTCATTTTTAAAGATTTTAAGATTTCAGTTTGTAGGTAGCAGATAGATTGTCTATGTAAAACAACAGTTCTTGCCAGTAGCAGATACAATAGAAGCATGTAGCAGATACATTTTAGAATGTATGAAACACTTTGAATAACTACTATAACATTGTGATACTAATCAACATTATTAACATGTGGATACTTTCAGCGAATACTTTCAATGCAATTTATCGATTTGGTGGTCTGTTGGAGGTCACAACTGAGGGGGGAGAGGTTGGATATGTGAATGGAGAGTCAAGAATAAGGATTGTTTTTTTCTTGAAAGAAACATACATGGAAACGTACAAGGAAGAATGGATTCCCACTCCTGGAAAGGAGTCATGGCCAACTGCACGACCGACAAGAAAAATATTGCCACCACTTAAAGTTTGCATGCCAGGTCGACCTAAAGTGGTCAGGAAGAGAGGTAAAGCTGAAGGTGTCCCAGTCCAGAGTAGGAGATGCTCAAGGTGTAAACGGAGATGTCACAACAAAAAAACTTGCACTGAATTCATAGATGACTATGATCTTTTCACTCCAATGCAGTTTGGAGAAGAACCTCATCTCTCTCCTCTCAATTAAACAACATAGTAGGTGGAAGAATATTTGGCTATGTATACACTTTTGCTATCTTTTGCTATGTATACAGTTTAGACTTCACATATTATCTGCTATTAAGAGCAGTCTATCTACTAGACTGATTATACTATCTGTTATTTAAAATCTTAGAATCCGTACTAACATGTTTAACAGAGTTAATAAGAGGGTAATCCAATATACTAAACAAGGTGTCTACCATAAGTTAAAAGGATCATAAGTTTCAGAATACAATAAATTCAGAATACAAAACAAGAAATAGGTTCATAAACAAGAAATAGGTTCATAAGTCTTCACAAAACATGTCAATAGGTTCATAAATCAGGTCTTTCTCTTTGGTGGTAGCTCTCCACAATCAATTAGGTCTCTAGCAATGCGGTAGCGCATCTGCAAATGATCTGCCTCAAATTCCGGTGGTATTCCTCGAATGACACATTCGACGAATGCAAGAAGGAATACCCCACAGGTACAAAAGTCTGGTTGTGTAACACATGATACATACTCACGCTTCCACTTCCTTTCCAAATCAAGATGAATCTGCGATGGGTCTGCAACATAAATAACATAGGACAACATCTTCTCCATGTTTCTCAGTTCTTTAGTTGCCCTTTTGTAGCCCAACGAATCATCTTCTCCATTTTAAGATTTCAGTTTGTAGGTAGTAGATAGATTGTCTATGTAAAGCAACAGGTCTTGCCAGTAGCAGATACGATAGAATCATATAGCAGATACATAAAAATGGAATTTTTTTTTGTAGCAAACAACATACCTTCTGAGTCATGCATGCCGTCACTACTCTACATCTCACAATTTCTGTGATAACGGATGTTATCATGTGAACATGTTCGGAATTGAAATCGAGAAATTGACCGAAGGGCGAAGTTCTAAATGATTCTAACCTTTCGGTGAAATTTTATCACTTGGATGTTGAAAGTGTTCAAAAAATTTAGTTGTTGAACACCTAACTGTGAGAGTAAATCGCCTACCTTTTTCGATTTCATCATCTCTAGTTTGCTGTTGCTTCTTCTTAATTTCCTTCATGTTTTGTCGAATTAGAACTTTGAGAACTTTGGGTTATAAATTGAGGTTATGACGGTTGGGGAAGAAGAAGATGAGAGGAAGAGTGGCGACGGTTGGGGAAGAAGAAGATGAGAGGAAGAGTGGCGACAGTTGAGGAAGGAGAAGATGAGAGGGAAGCGTTTGCTGTGCAAAATTGAAATCCCTAATTTTCGTTTTCCCCAACTAAAAGCCCGCCTCTTTGTTACCTAAACAACTTCTGCCACGTGTATCAGATTAGCAGATAATTTCGGTTTTCTTACATATTAGCCCAACTAAACTCTACATCCAACGGTCACAGTTCATCATACAAATCCAATGGTCCTTATTTAAAGAAGAATCTTTTTCTCACATGTCACATCGGTCATTCAAACAAAAAAATTAAACAAAAAGTATTATTTAAGTACTAAGGGTAATATAGGAAGAAAAATTAGCTAAAAGACAAAAACAAAATTTTAAAGAGAATCTTTGTGCTTGTTTGGGAAAAACTTTAGACTTGTTGCTTATTTGGGAATGTTGTGCCTAATGTTGTACTTATTCGGGAAATTACCCTAAATATTTACTTTAAATTCATAAAATCAACAATCAAGACAAAATTATTATGTAATTATTATTATTATTATTATTATTATTATTATTATTATTATTATTATAATGAAATAAGTAGTTTCAACATAGTTTAAAATCTGAATATCTATAAATATCCTAATTTTAAAGATTGCTACCGGTATTGACAGAGATTTTGATTTGTCTGCTTGTTAGAGGGCTGTGATAGAATGTTTACAGACCAAACATACCAAGGACTTCCTTATTGCTATTCCTATGGAAGGGTTAGGACAACGCATGACGGCAGTAGAGTATCGTGCCATTCTCCGGTACCGCCTCATGATCCCGTTATTTATAAATGAGGATTTTTATCCTATATGTGAGAAGAGTCGACTGGACGCTTTTGTGGACCATGTTGTACACTGTAAGTATTACCCCGATTTTAAATATAGAAACGATCATGTGCGTAATATATTATAGGATGTGGTATGGCGAGCAGAAATACAGGTAAATAAAGAGGTTGCGGTCAATTTTCTTACAGACCCGTTAGAAGGCAGATCAATACTACGCTCAGCTGATGTTTTGGTATACAGTTGGTTAGAAGGGAAACATGCATGTGTTGACATCACAATAGCATCTCCAATGGTGGGGTTTAGTAATGAAAATTTTGAAGTGGGTCAGGCAGCCATTAATGCAGCTGTAGCTAAAGTTTAGAAACACGAGGAAATATGTGCAACGAACTAATATTGTTTCATTCCATTTGCTTTTGACACTTTTGGGTTTCTAGCACCAAAAACAGTTGAGCTTCTCAGGAGGGTACAGAAGGTGATGAATAGCAATGTGATGACGACTGGTTCCAATGAATATGTATTTCATAGGATTAGTTTTGCTATTTAAGAAGGGCTTGCAACTCAGTTTGTAGTGCGTTTGTCTTCTAGCTTTGTGTAATTCTTCTTTTATCAATAAAATTTATTTTATTAAAAAAAAATTAATTATGTTTAACTAAGAATACGAGAATAATAATCTAAATGTCAAAAAATTTAATATTCCAATATTTGATTCTTGAAAAAAAAACAGATGAATTATTCTGATATCCGCAAATATTAACGGCATTTAGAATTATTATTTTTGTTGCATTTAGAATTATGGTTACTATTGATTGATTGTTTTGGACCAGAGATCAGAGATGCCCTTATAATTTGATAATGGATTTGGACCTAAACATTTTGCCAAGCAATGAAAAGATGGTGAAGCCCAACACAGAGAAAAACCATCCCAGTCAACTCATCCGATTGAATGAGCGAATGGGGTTTTGGTGCGAAAACCAGTTGTGCGTGTTTCGAAATGTGTGAGCTCAGCTGATGCGTTGTCAAACTGCAGTCCGCTTCAAACCCATCTAAATTTATCAACTTTTTTTTTTTCCAACAAAAACAAAAAAAGGGTGCCTCGTCTTCGTGTATACCGGCCAAATCAAACCACAACAACAAACTGATTTCATCTCCTTTTCCGTTTTTTCCAAAGAAAAGAGAGAAAAAAAACAAAAAAAAAACCTTTCGTTCTTTGCAGAAACCTCTTTCTCTCTCTCTCTCTCTCTAGCGGAGCGGAGTTCCAAATGTCTCCGAATCCAAAGGGGAACGATGATGCTATCAGGCGAAGCTCCAAGAAACCTAAGTGTATAATTAATCTCTCTCTCTCTCTCTCTGTGAAAGATTTAGATTCTTTGATGAAATTGATTTGATACAATGCTTGCATTTTTTTTTGTTTTTTTTTTGAAATTTATTGTAATTGGAATTTTAATTGTTGAGAATAAATTGAAAGGAAGTTTGATATAAATGTGTTGGAGATATGAATAATAATTAAAAAGAAAACAAGAAAGTGAAAATTAAATTTTGTTCCAAGATTAACTTTCTAGAAATTAAAAGGAATGTACAATTGCTACCTTTTTTTGCAAAACAATGTCTGATGATGCGTAATGTAGGTCATAGCATTTGGTTTATGCATTGAAATGGTTTTAATTTCAAGTACTTATGATTTACTAAAAACATATCATGGTCACAATCCTTCCATTTGAGATCGAAAGATATGGTCACATAATGTATCACTGAAAATTAACTATTTTTACCACTTTTTGATATGGAATATATACGGTTCCCAATATTGGTTGCAACAGATAAATATATATAAAGAAAGGTTTAAGCAAAATCGATGTAGTGTATATACAGACTACAAACAAGTCTTACGTTGGCTTTAGTATGAGATATTTCAAGTTTCATTGATATGATTGATTGAGTTTTATGTTTAAATGACGGGTTGTTAGATGAAATCCGCATTTCTATTTTTACTACATTCCGCTGTTGTTGACACTTGGCAAGTTGTTGTTGTTGTTGTGCAGATTCAAAGTTTACACAACAAGAGCTTCCTGCTTGCAAACCAATTCTAACACCAGGATGGGTAACATTGATTTTGATTGATGGTGGATTTGTTTGCTGATATTACATCAATTATTTTCCAAGTGCTGATATTGTATTAATTATTTTTCAGGTCATTTCAACTTTCATTGTTGTTGGCGTTGTTTTCATTCCAATTGGCCTCGCTTCCTTATTTGCATCGCAGCGTGTACATGCTCTTTCAATACTATTTTCTTTGTGCATATGAAATTTTAAATTAAATATTTGCTAAGCTATTGTTCGGATGTAGGTGGTGGAAATTGTCGATCGCTATGATACAGAATGTGTTCCTCAGAGTTTTGGTTTTAAAAAAGTTGATTTCATACGGAGGACTGATACTAACAAGACCTGTGTCAGAGTTTTAAATGTGAGTTTGATTCTGCATCCGTTTTTAGTGCACATGAACACTTTTTTAATTCATCAAAATTCTTTCCCTGTATGTTTTCAGGTTATAAAGCACATGAAAAGTCCCGTATTTGTCTATTATGAGCTTGATAACTTCTACCAAAATCATCGTCGGTAAGTTGGCTTTTTTATTGATAAATTCTTGTATGTGAATTCATCGTATCTGTTTATTTAAAGAAATTTGTAATTTTTAGTTTAAATATTCAAAAGTTACTCCTGCTCAACATTGAAGGGATGCTGTAGCCAGAAGGTGATATAATGATATATCGATATCTAGATATGTTATATAACTATCTTGATATAGTTATACATTTCTGACAAATCTTCTCTATACAGAAAGGTGACATATTATTGCAATACTTTTTTTCCCCAGATATGTTAAAAGCAGAAGTGACAAACAGTTGCGGAGCCGAGCCTTTGAAGGTCACACAGATAAATGTGAGCCCGAAGATAAGACAGATAAAGGTACAATTGTTCCCTGTGGTCTCATTGCATGGAGTATGTTCAACGATACATATGGGTTTACAGTAAATGACAAGAGGGTAGAGGTCAATAAGAGGAACATAGCATGGAAAAGTGACAAGCATAGCAAGTTTGGATCAAATGTCTATCCTAAGAATTTCCAAAGTGGGGGCTTAATTGGTGGGGCCAAACTCAATGAAAGCATACCTGTAAGTGTTGTCACTGTTTATGTCTTCCTTTCTACATGGTGTAACTCCATTTCCCTGTTGATTGTCGTATTTTACAACTTCTCCTTAGTTCTGCCACCTCCATGTGACAGTTAAGTGAGCAAGAGGATCTTATTGTTTGGATGCGAACAGCAGCACTGCCGACTTTTAGAAAGCTTTATGGGAGAATAGAAAGGGACCTTGAACCTAATGACAAGATAACAGTGGTAATACAGAACAACTACAACACATACAGCTTTGGAGGCAAAAAGAAGCTGGTTCTTTCAACTACAAGTTGGATTGGAGGGAAAAATGATTTCCTGGGAATAGCTTATCTTACAGTTGGTGGATTGTGCCTCTTCTTAGCATTAAGCTTCATAATTGTTTATATAGTCAAGCCAAGGTGAGTGGTTTATACGAAAATACGCTTATATTTATGTGTGTGGGTGTGTGTGTGTGATTGGTAAACCAGCAAGCATTGTAGGAAATTTGAGGGTTACATAACTGCTCTCGAATATGCTTGTCTTGTTAGGAACATAGGAAATAATATTCTGTTCTTTATCATCATTTGTTTACTGTTCTGAAAGTAAATAAGATAGAGGTTGCTTTTCTGCAGGCCTCTAGGGGATCCATCCTTCTTATCATGGAACAGGAATCCAGCAGGGCATTTTAATTAGACTGAAGAAGCCCAGATTGTTATGCAACAACATTTGACTATACTTCTCTCTTCGACTAGGTTCATTCTTCATGATCTATCTATGTGAGGTGTGCAATCACGTAAGCTCAAGACCTGGCCTTATAAATGTATAGACTATAGAGAGCTTTCTTGTTAATGTATTGTGATAGTCAACTTGAAGCCTTTGCTGATCTTTTCGACTTTTTGTTGCATGTATTAGTCTGCCTTGTTTATGTAATGGAAAGTGATAAGGAACTTTACTAGAACCTTTGCCCTGGAATTGTGATATCAGATTTGTTGCATGAAATGAAATTGCATAGTTATCCCCTCCTTTTTCCACTGTTTTTTTGGACACTTCCACTGTGATGCAATTGAATGATAGCTTCAAGATAGTTCAATTTTAAAGCTGTCACTAGAATCAAAATAGATTTATATCTCGATGTTATGGTAAATCCATGATTACAAGTTTACTCGTGTAATATGCTGAAAGCGACCTTTGTGCAAACCATCACTTCCTTCCATTTTTCCTGGAAGTAGATAGATGAAATACAATAGTCCGGGGCCATTAATATTCATATAGTTGCTACAAGTTCTCTCCGAGGTTACGATTGTATGGTTCCCAGTTAAAAAAACATTTGAGTATGATACTGACAGAACTCTGCGAAAGGATCTTATAAGAAGTCTAACAACACAAATTCCTATTAATTTCTGAAATATATCATTGGACCATGAGGTTACAACGAGTGTTAATTTCAAACCCTGAAGAAAAAATTGTTCAGACTTTTCACACATAGACTGAATTATGTAACAAATCCAGAACAACCAAAAGAAGAATTAATGAATATAAGCCCTCATGCTTGGCAGATGTCAGAGTTCTTCCTATGTTGAAGGACTTAAGTTGCTGAAGTAGTGAAGTTGACGATTCCTACAACTAAACATGATTTTCAAGTTTCAACCTCCACCCGCAGGTCTTCGCCCTATGGAGAGATACTTGAGCACATTCCAAAAATATTTGAATTTAGTCCTGGTTCGGAGATGACCTTGTCAATATAAATCCAAACCCATGATGGATGGTGGCTTAAACTTGTAGAACTGGAAAACTATTATGGCTCTCCATTGCTGTGGAACCATCTCCCTTTTACCTGAACTCACAACCATGACGAGTTTCTTACAACAAAGCTTTGAGAGCTTTCACAACAAGCAAGAAGGTCTCAACTAGCACCAGCTGAGGCTGAGAAACAAAGAAAAAAGAAAATAAGCACCTCGTTAAAAGTAAATCAAAAGTTTAAGAAGTATATAAAGGGAACTTGAAAAGGTTGGATTTCACTGACCTCTCTATACTCCAGCAAAGCTGTGGCTGGTTTAAACAATGTCATCCAGCAGCGTAGTCAACTAGTCAAGCACTTCCAATTGCTTTTACTCGACAAATTTGATGTTAAACAGTAATAACAACATCTGATTTGCCGTTTATCATCTTAGTACATCTCCATATAATTTCAGTACTTGGAAAGTCTTCTGTATCGACTGAGTATAGTGGGACTAAAAATGACGTCAGTCCTCTGAAGTATTTTGGCTTTGTCACCGGTATAAACCAATCTTCAAATCAACCAAACAAAATAATGTAAGAAGAGAAAAAAAAATAAAAAAAATAAGTGTCTGGATCAGCTAATGAAAACAAGACCAGGACCATTTGAATCTCTTCACCCCGGATGCTAGGACCACGGCCTAGAGAGAAAGTATTGCAGCCTGTTGACAATATCCGTTTTATTATCAGAAACAAGGAACAGCCATAAGATGGTGTAGCGTATCTCCTAGATGAGAGGAAACTGTTTCCTCTCTGTGTGATTTTTGCAATATGTATAACTTTCCTGGACTGCTCTTACTGCCAAATCAACACGGTTTTGCTTTTAGTTCACATGCGTTGACTTGAAGTACCTTGCTTGATCTGTGATTGCTTCACAGAGATGTGCAACTTACTATATGCCATTTACCATGCATTTTCCATGCTCTTATTCCTCACCAGAAGTCTTCACAATTACAAGTTCCATCACTGAAATGATGAAACCTACTTGCATCTCTGACGCTTATTGCCCTTTTCGTTATCTTGGAGATTAACTTAATAGCAGAGTGACAGTCCCCACAAATCCGCAAGTTCTTGGTTACAACAATGGGTTTGCTGGGGCATAAACTAAGGATCCCAAATGCAACTGCGAGCTTCTCGCTGTGGTAAAGAAGGCTTCGCTCTTTCTCCTCTACTTCAACATCTTGTAGCACAAAACCAATATCAGCTTGATAACCGAGCTTCTTCATTTCCACTGAAAGTTCATCCAGCTTTTCATATATTTTCATTGATAGCGGGTGAGATCTATCTCCACCAACAAATGCATGAACAGTTCCAGTAATTTCAACCCAACTGCACCCGGGACTTTTCTTAAACCCCTGTTCCTTCTGCACAATTCTAACATTTGCTGCATCATCCCATCTTCCTCCAGCACTGTATATGTTAGATAACAGAACAAAGTTCCCAATACCTTCTGGTCCCAGCCTCTGAACATTCTTTGATACTTCTTCCCCCATTTTGATATTTTCGTGAATCCTACATGCACTAAGCATAGCTCCCCAAACACGAACATCTGGCTCAAACGGCATTTTTAGGATGAAATTGTATGCTTCATCCAAAAGCCCACCGCGACCCAAAAGATCGACCATACAAATGTAATGCTCCATCCTTGGGACAATGTTGAAATCTTGAGGCATCACATGAAACCAGTGTTTCCCTTCAGCAATGAGTCCAGAGTGGCTGCAAGCTGAAAGGAGACAGATGAAAGTTATATAGTCAGGCTTTGGATCATCATTCAGCAAATTGTGGAACAGCAAGAGTGCTTCTCCGCCATGACCATGAATTCCATATCCAGCTATTATAGCATTCCATGAGACGATATCACGCTTTGGCATCCTATTAAAAACTTCTCTTGCAAAGTCAATCCGACCACATTTTGAGTACATATCAATGAGTGCATTACAAATTGAGGTATTTGATGCAAACCCACGAACAGTTAAGTACGCGTGGTTGCACCTACCATGCTGCAGAGCATTTAAATGGGCACAAGCTGGAAGGATACCAACCATTGTTGCAATATCTGCATTAATCCCAGATGCTTGCATGCCACGAAAAGTATCCAAAGCGTCCTTCGCATTACCATTTTGTACACATCCCGAGATCATAGCACTATAAGAGACTGTGTCCTTGGTGTCCATCTCATCAAACAATCGGAATGCATCATCCAAAAGCCCACCTTTTGAATACATCGCAAGAAGAGAGTTCCCCATCATGATATCCACAATTGACCCTCTCTTGATAGAGTAACCATGTATTTGTCTCCCTTTACTCATATCTGCCAGTTTCGAGCATGCCCGAAGAACAGTTCCTAGAGTAGCTGGTGTAATACTCACAGTGCCATCAAGGATCATCTGATCAAATGTTTCCACTCCTTCCCTCATATGGTCATATAGAACATATGCCCCAATCATTGCACTCCAAGTTACCTCATTCTTTAGACTTGTGGTATCAAAAATTCTCCTAGCATAGTCTAGGCTTCCACATTTCCCATACATATCCAAAAGAGCAGTTGCCACCATAACATCCTCAAAAACCATCTTCCGTACACTATAACCATGAATGTTCTTCCCTTGACTCAATGCCTTTGCTTGCCCAATTGTAGGTAAAACTGCCACTAAAGTTGAAGTATTTGGACTAGTTCCTGAACTCTGCATATTGAAAACCAACTGAACAGTATCTTCATAAAACCCATGAAGTGAAGACCCTGCTATCATTGCATTCCATGCAACAACATCCCTTTGGGGCATTTGATCAAACACATTTTTTGCCTCAACTAAACATCCACATTTCGCATAAAAATCAACTAAAGCTGTACAAACATAAACATCAGACTCTAACCCACTTCTCTTAACATAACTATGAATCTCTCTACCAATTTCTAATGCTTTCAAACCAGAACAAGCCTTTAAAACAAATGGAAAAGTAAACTTATTAGGTTTAATACCCAAATCAAGCATTTCATAATAAAAACCAATAGCTTGATCTAAAGGTCCTTTCCAAGCATACCCTCTTATCATTGAATTCCATAAGATAACATTCCTTCTTGGAATTTGATCAAATACAGAGCGTGCAAGATCAATTTCACCACAAGCAAGGTACATACATGTGAGTTTATCAAGTAGAATAGTTTTGGTAATATGGGTTTTGTTCTTGAGTATATGTTCATGGATTTTCTTGCCTTCAACGAGTGATTTCGATTGAATACAAGTGTCAAGAAGGTGAATATATGTATAAATAGCAAAGTTCTCAGAAGGGATATCCAGCATTTTAATTGTTTCTTTAACAGTGGTGTTGTGTTGCTTTGATGGGGTTTTCAGAGAGAGATTATCTTTGTTATTGGGTTTTCGTTGGCTTGTTGAATAGATTAAACGTCGAAAGATTTTTGTGAAGCATTTCGAGTTTTTGAAAAAATGTTTTACGAAGAGCACCATTAATTCGCGCGTTTTAAATATTTGTTGTTGGGTTTTGCCGCGGAATTATTAGTAAACATAACCCAACTTAGCTTATATCATAGCATTTAGCCCAAGACCATTAAAAAGTTGAGCCTTTCTTCACATATTATTTACATGTTTTTTGAGCATTTTTTTTTAACAAAAATTATTTAATTTGAGTTTGTAGCGCGTTTGTCCTCTACTTTTGTGTAATTCGTTGAGCTTATCAATAAAATTTGAATTATATATTAAAATTAAAAAAAAAAAAAAAATTATTTAATTTGAGTATCTCTGATATAAATGATGAAATTTGAGCATTTCCATTTTCAGTTACAGTATACTGTTAATCTACCCAGAAAACTACAAAAGAGAATAAAAAGGAGATTTAGGAAATAATTAGGGACTATGTATCTACCTCTATATATGTAATAATACCTGTACCTCTATATGTATTTACTGTGAGTTGTACATATAAAGATGATTTTGTTTAGCAATTCCTGTTTGGTTCAATATTTAAAAAGACCTGAGTAATCATAGCAACAAGTCAACAACTATACAACAAAGTATATGGCTACTGGTAAGTTACATCCACTGGTGGTGGTGGTGATGATGTTGTTGTTAGCATCAGAGCATTCATTTGTCTTGGCCCTTAAATGGGATGAACAAAAAAGGAATGTGAGTATAGTTAATACAATCAATACTCCATTACAAGTACATTGCAAATCTGCCGATGATGATCTCGGCCCTAAGGTTCTTGGTAATGGTGATCAAACTAGTTGGGGATTTTTTGTAAATTTTTTCGAAACTACACTCTTTTGGTGCTCATTCTCTTGGGTGGATTATGATGGTAGTGAACTATTTGGGTCTGGTGACGTATTTAACAAACATCAGGAAAAACGTTGCTATGATGATATTCATTGTTACAGAGAGGCCAGAAAGGCTGGGCTTTGGGCTATTGGGTATGAAAAAGGGGATTATATGTTGTTTCCATGGTCAAAGAAACGAAAATATAATGTGTTTAATCACATGAATCAAATAATATTTTATGATTTTTTTTTCATGTTCAATTTTGTTGTTTTTTTTTTGATAAGTAAAATTTATTAGAAAGTAACCAAAAACCATCCTGATCAGCCTACACCAAAGCAGTGTAGTGTCAGGTTATGAGGTGGTAAGAAAACAGACCCAAACCCTTACAACAAAAATAAAACTAACTGTTGTAATTTCCTGCTAAAATGGTATCCCAATTTTGCATTAACTCCTGAAAATCGAAGTTTCTGCGCCTTTCCCACACTCCGCACCAGTACTTGATAGTGACTTTACTATCATTAATAATCTTGCTCACAGATATCTCCTTGCCCTTGAACACCTTCTCATTCCTATTTTTTCAAATTGTCCAAACAGTAGCATATGAGAGCAATTTCCACACCCTAACTGTCAGTTGAGATCCTTTTTTCCTTGGGCCATGCAACAAGCCACTCGTGAAGTGAATCAAACGCAAACAAAGCGAAGAAAATCTCAATAACACGAGGTGTTAGACCCTGCCAGACTTGAAGTGCCACTGGACAATGCATAAACAGATGAACAATCGACTCATCGATCAGGTTGCACACTGGACATAAAGGCGGTAAATCTTAACCTCTATGTATCAAATTGTCCACGGTAAGGGTCCTTCCCAGCAAGACTGTCCAAAATGTTAATCATTTTGTTGTTAAACATATATATATTGTAAGTTGTATGTACATGAAATAATTTTAATTCCAAATGTTAATCATTTCTTATCTAAGACGATAATCAGAAGCCTTTTGGTTCAATATTTATGGGACCAGAGTTGACTCATAGAAATAATTGTACAAGCATGTTGCTCGTTTCACCAACATTACCCCCAATTGTTTTAAGTTATCTCTACAGTTGTTGCTGGTGTTGGAATGCTCATCTGTCTTAGCTCTCTAATGGCCGAATATCCAGTCGAGGTGATTATCACCGATTCAATCAATACTACATTATGGCCCTGCTTGTTAGGAATGCAAAAAAGGCAATTTTTTATCATCTATAGTTAGAGTGGTCTTTCCTAAGTTTACTTTTTGATTTGAATGGTCCTCTACCTATTTTAGCTTATACCCTATTGGTCACTCACTTAAACCTTGCATAAACATGAGATGATTATAGGTGGTCCCCTACTAAGTTTATTAGAGAAAGGTGTAAAATTTTTGTACTTTTGAAATAACACCCAACTTTTGCATAAATTTTGTTCATAAAATTAATTATCAAGAGTTTCAAGTAAATTAAATTAGGCTAAATTTCATGTAAATTTTTGCGGGGTAACCAAACATAGCCTATATCTCCGTTACAAATCTGCTAATAACGATCTTGGTTCATGTGCCCTTGGTTACGGTGAAAAAACTAGATGGGAATTTGTTATGAATTTTGTGGAAATTACATTGTACTGGTGCTCATTATCATGGGTGGATTCTGATGGCCCTGGTCCATATGGGACTGGTGATGTAATTAACAAAAAAGCAACAAAAATATTGCGCGTCAAAGCTGACTTGTTTGAGAGAGGTTAGAACATGGAAATGGTTCTAGGCCCTCATTAAGCACCTGTAAAACACAATTGACCCAACTAAGGCCCGGTTTGTAAAATTGGCCCTCATTAAGCATTTATAAAATAAGGGGTGTGTTTGATTGGTGGGAATAACTACTTGTGGAAACTTTTATAGTTGAAAATATTCCCACATAAAATAATTCCCACTAATGGGTCGTTTGATTGGACATAAAAACACAAGGAAAATTTTATGTGGGAAAGATTTTAGTTATTTGATTAGACATAAAAACATGAGGAAAATTTTATATGGGAAAGATTTTAGTTGTTTGATTAGACAAAAAAATATTCCCCTACAAGTTTGGGAATTTTTTTTAGGGGTGGGTCAAGGAAAGATTCATGAGAAATATTTTTATCATGGAATTTTTACATGACCCAACTTTACCAATCAAACATACATTTGGGAATTTCTGGGGTAATGTTGGATGTGGGAATTTTTCCCACGACCAATCAAACAGACCCAAGAAAAGACCCATTTAACGTTGATATTGTAAAAACGGCCCTTTCACTACGGATAATACCCTTCTGGTTTATGCAAACAAATGTTTGCATTTTATGGTATGTTATTGTTTCGAGTATGCAAACAAGTTTTTGCATTTAATCTTTATGTGTTGTCACTGATGCAAACAAGTCTTTACATTTTCTAGTTTATCTTGTCGTCGTTTCGAGTATGCAAACAATTCTTTGTATTTACATTTTATGGTTTATGTTGTTGTTTGCAAGTATGCAAACAAGTCTTTGCATTTTATATTTGTATTGTGACTGATATAAATAAGTATGTTTATATGTTTATGATATGCAAACAAGTCTTTACATCAGTCGAAGGGTAAACTAGTCCATAAGACACGGAAATCAGCGGTTGGGCCTATTTTACCATTAATTCCCTAACTGGTCCAATCTTATATTTCCACACCTTAATTAATTGGGTCCGTTTTTTTTTTCCCTGGAGGTCAGAAAGGATGGATTTTATGAAAAAGAAAAATAATCCAACTTTTACTAACTATATTATGTTCTCAATTAATACATGAATCAAATAAATTGATCTTTTAATGTATATTAGGAAATTGATCTTCTAATGGATAATGTCCACGTATGTACTATCTTTATGTCTATCCATTGTGAGATGTACAGATAATATAAAAGTGATTTTAATTAGAAAATTACAATTTACTTCCAAATGTTCCACAACTCATTCCTTATTTAGGAAACTAAGACAAGTCATAGAGAGTAGCTACTGGCTTTTTTGATTCAGTATTTGTGGTAAGTTTCCTCTACTGCTAAAACTACATTATACGGAGTATGCTATATTCAGTTAATCTACCCATAAAACTAGAAAAGAGAATAAAAAGAAGATTAGGAAATAATTAATGACTATGTATCTACCCGTATATACTCATATAATACCTAATAAACATATACTCCGTAATCCATATGTCTATGTATTGTGAGTTGTAGATATGAAAATGATTTTAATTAGCAATTCCTTTATTTTCTAAATGTCACTCTTTCCTTCCGAATTACCATGTGTCTTGGTTCAATTATCAAAAAGAATAAAAAATTGTTATAGTTCAGTATTTAAGAAGACCAGAGTCCAGAGAACAACAACTATACAACAAGTATGGCTATTGGTAAGTTAGGTCCACTGCTGCTACTGCTGGTGCTGGTGTTCTTAGCATCTGAAGGTTCATCTGTCTTGGCCATTAGATGGCATGAATTTAATACACATGTTTTTATCACCAATTCAATCAATACTACATTATATCTACATTGCAAATCTGCAGATGATGATCTTGGCCCTAAGGTTCTTGGTTATGGTGATCAAACTAAATGGACATTTCTTGTGAATTTTTGGGAAACTACACTCTTTTGGTGCTCAATGTTTTGGGTGGATTCTGATGGTCATAAGCTATCTGGGTCTGGTGATGTATACAACAAAAACCAGGTAAGTCGTTGCTCAGGCGAAACCTGGTGTTATAGACAGGCCAAAAGGGATGGGTTTTGGGCTACTGCTGGGGATAAAGGCGACTATATGTTGTTTCCATGGTCATAGAGGATCTCATTACTACTAAGTACTATGAACAATTATATATATACATAATGTGTTTAATCACATGAATCAAATAAATTAATCTTCTATGATGTTTTTTTTTTTCTTTTTCTTGTTCAATTTTCTTGTTTAAACGTTTAGAATTTCACTCCGTTTCAAATACCACCAAAAAGTAACGTCTATATTCTAAGTTGCCCGTAACTGGTATAAGTTGTTAAGCTAGGTAAGTAAACACTGCTATTACATCCTTTCAAGTTAGATGGTCATATTGAAAACCATTAGCACATTGAGCCATTGATTTCACCTCTTAAGCCGATGTACTGCAACAGTTTCGGGTATTAGCTCGTGTGAGAATATACCCATGGTTTTAAGACTCGGCCGGTTTTTGTTTGAATCGTCGGATTTAACTCTGAATCGGTATTGTCCGATTTATTAATAAAAATTGGATAAATCACCAAGTCAATCAAGAAATTTCAAGATCTTTTCTTTTTCTTCTTCGAAGTAGGATTCAAAATCAACTTCTCTTTGTAGTGAACTAGTGATTAATGATTTAACAATTAAACCTAATAATCTGTTCATCCAACGAGCAGATCTATAAATTGAAAATTAAAAGATCAAAGCAACTTATAAATCAAATATGAGAAGAATAAAGTTTAGATTTTTTGAGTGATTTTTACAAATATAAAATTAGAAATTCATATCATTATCATTAACCGAAGAAAAAACAATTTAACGAAAGATAAGTCGTAAGGAACAATTTAATGAAAGATCTATAGCATGACAAAACTGGCAGTGACATCAAAGACAAAGATTTTAATTAGCAATTCCTTTATTTTTTCCAAGTGTTACTTATTACTAATCTGAGACAAGTGTTTTGGTTCAATATTTTTTCCAAGTGTATGGTGTCTGTTCTTCTCATGTTATTTTTGTTTCATATTGAGGAGTGCGAATTTGTTCCACACTTTTTATCCACTGCATAACGCCACATGTTCAAATAAGGGGTAAATAAAATACCTACACGTGTAGGTGCTATTAACTCTAATAGAACCTAAACACACATATCTTTAAAATATAGGTCCTACTAGGGTTAATAACACCCAATAGGTGTTTTATTTACAATTTTACACCCTCATTTGGAAATATGGCTTTATCTCTACACTCTTTGGAAACGTGGAACAAATTCACACTCCATATTGAGGTGTCCATATTATCACTAGATGCTACCCGCTACTCCTCTACAGTAGGCTGATCAGGAATGTAAAACTAATATTAGTAAAATGGACATTTAAGTATGTGACCAAAGAAAAGAAAAAAATATAGTGAAGACTATACAAGTATGGCTATTGGTAAGTTACCTCCCCTGCTGCTACGGCTGGTGGTGTTATCACCACCAATTCAAATGGAGTGTATTTAAAACGAAGGTGATCATCACCAATTCAATCAATTCTACATTATATCTGCATTGCAAATCCGCCAATGATGATCGATCTTGGCCCTAAGGTCCTTGGCTATGGTGAAGAACTAGTTGGGATTTTATGGTGAATTTTTGGGAAACTACCCTCTATTGGTGTTCAATGTCTTGGGTGGATTCTGATGGTCATGAGCTATATGGGTCTGATGACGTATTTAAGTAAAAACATGTAAAATGTTGCTCGGGATCTTTTCAGTGTTACAAACAGGCCAGAAAGGATGGGTTATGGGCTACTGGTGGGGATAAAGGTGACTATATAATGTTTCCATGGTAAAATAAAGTAAAAATAAAAATAAAAATAAAAAAAAATTGGTTGTCTTGGTCGTTAAACTTTACTGCAATTTGCAAATTGGTCAGTAAACTTTTTTTTTGGTCAATTTGCTCAACAAACATTTCAATTTAGTACAATGTCAGCAAGCGTTAATTTGAAACTGATAGAAAAGCTCTATGTTGCAGGTTACTATGTGCGTTGAATCCCCACCCCCTGTCGCTTTTAGAAGAACTGCTTTACATTACATCGGTTCAAGTTTTTTGTGCTTGCAAATCTAGGGAAATGCCATTAAACATGGTCATATTGAAAAATATTAGCACATTGAGCCATTGATCCCACCTCTTAAGGCGATGTACTGCAACAGTTTCAGGTATTAGCTTATGCGAGCACCTCCCATTAGTCCCAGGATAGTCGTACATGGCAGGTTTATTAGAGAACCTGTTCTTAGCTTTGTTTCCCATCTTCAACCATTTCCCAACCAATTTATCCTCTGGCCCGTTTGTATCATTAGCAGGTATACATGAATCTCCAATCCACACCACAAGATCCCAAGACAACACAAATCCCATGCCAGACATGTAATCAACAAACGGGTTTTGGCTAGCACATGGAATGACAAAACCGTAGTACAAATCATTTCTAGGCAGTGGCATCAATGACAATGCCAATGGGGCTAACCGTAGGAATACATCATCATCCGCTTTCATGACATAGTCATATTGACGGTGAAGAATTCGCGGTAGTGATGAAAAATAAGTGTATGTTTTTCCAGCATTCATGTTCTCAGTGCAGTTAAGTATGATAATATCCTTAAACCGTAGAATTTCAAGAGCAATAAAAACCTTTTGCATGTCTTTGGCGAGATTGCAAAAGACAAACTTAACATCAATTTCAGCAATGGGAGAGGATTGAATGCCATACACAAGTCGGAGGAAATGGCGACGATCATAGCCATCTGGGCGTGTCAAGATGCCAATCAAGATGCTAAATCGAGCCTGGGAGCGTGGCCGGTACTCAGGAGCTGTGTTGTCCATAGGGGTAGACTTCATATGGATTATGAAGAAGAAAAGAATGGAGAGAATCAAAGAAGGCAATGTAGCTAGAACCACCCATTTCCATCTCATTATTAATCACCAATTGGAAATGGAGTCATCTTATTAGGTGATAAAACTGGCTATTCAGGAGACTCGTGTGTTCTTCTGTTCATGTAGACATGTAGTCCACGTTATATTGGTGGGCTTTTGGTCTAATTGTAACTGTTGCTCATGATTTTTGACATGGTAGATGCCAGAACTGCAGAGAGGCACACAAAATAAGTGTGTGGCGACTAGGGTTTGAATTTCATTCCTGTTAAGTTCATGTTGTTAAACATGCACAAATGATAAAGGTATGCAATTTAACAGTGGGGTGCTATTGTGTTAATGTGCTCGGTTGAGATCGAACGGACATTCGGACCTCTAATCTTACATTCTGGTCTACCATGAATTGCGAAATGGTCTCAAAGATAAATCATAAGTAATATATTGAAATTTTCGATTTAGAATGCATGACAATACTCTAAATAGTCATTATGATTACTGCATCCAAATTTAGTGCATACATTTAAAGGAGTGAAAAATTAGTCATTGATAAATGAAGCTCATGGTACTGTAAGCAGAAGTAAATCCCCCATCCACAACAAGGTTGTGTGCTGTTATGAAACCAGCATCATCACTAGCCAAGAACAGTGCTGCCTGTGCAACGTCTTCCATTCTTCCACATCTTCCACGCAGTAGACTCCCTGATTCACCAATAATTTGACCAACTTCTTCTGCCCCCATGTCTATCTTCCCAAGTATATTTCTGTAAGCACTCACTAGCATCTCGGTGGGCACTCCATGAGGGGAAATGCAATTAACACGTATTCCATGAACTCCCAGCTCACACGCCGTGCTCCTTGCTAACCCAAGTATTGCTTCCTTGGACAAACTATAGGCATGTGAGCCTAAGCCACCCATGAGAGCTGCCGAGCTGGAAGTGCAGATTATGGATCCTCCTTTGCCTTTGATCATTGCTCGTGATGCGTGCTTAATACCATGTACTGTACCACTAACATTAACTGCTAACAAGTCCTTCAGTTTGTCCATATCAAGGTTCATGATGCTTCCTTTATACCCTGCAACGCCAGCATTGTTGAACATTATATTTAATTGGCCTTTCCACGTCAGAGCCAAGGTAACAGCTGATTCAACATCCGACTCTTGTGTGACGTTACAGTGTATATAGCGGCCTCCTATTGAATCAGCAAGCTCAAGGCCAAGTTCGTCAAGAATATCTGCTATTACCACATGAGCCCCATTTTGTGCAAACAATTTGGCTGTCGCAGCTCCAATTCCTCTTGCTCCTCCAGTAATAATAGCAACTTTGCCTTTCAACCTACAATTGTCGTTATGACGTTATTGTTATTGAAATTTCCGGAATGCAAATATATGTTCTGTTCAAAAGTAAAACACAGAACAACCTGCTGTAAACAGAACAGGTATAAGAACAAAACATTTTTAAGTATTTCCACCCTGAAGGAATGGCACACACAGAACATTGAACGTTTAGATATTATGAAGGTGACTAACCTCTGTCCATGTTGCACATTACTATTTACTTCCATTTCATCCAGTTGTCTTGAAATTCTAATACAAGAACAAGGTTGTTTTCATCGTAAAAGAGTTATAAATACATGAAGAAACTGGTTTGGAGGTTGATAGAAGTAGCCTATACACCATTTTCATGTGAAGTAACCACTTTGAAACTACACAGAAGGATTTCTATTCTAGTGAAATTTGGTAACCTACACCTACAGGAAGGAAAGAGACTATTTCTACTTTTCTAGTTGAAACAGTACGTAATTTTAAATGTTTTCGTTCTGTATATAAGTATGTCTTGGCTAGTAAGAAGCTGACCTCTGCGAAGTCCTGTTTATATTCTTCCCTGCAACAGGTTTAATTGTTGCTTTCCCCTTCAAATACTCAGAGAAGGAAATGCATTTTGCGGACAGATTACTTCTATGTCTTGGCAATCTTGGACTCTGATCTGATCAACTGTTTTTCCTTAGTTCTTATATTGCACCATGATCAAGTGTGCTCTATCCATACTTTTTCTATAAGACCAACACTTAAAATTCTGCCAGACAAATTAAGGATGCAGAGTATCACACTTATTAATTTATATTTGATGACGCTTCAGATGACAGATATTAAGACCACTTAACAGAGTTTTTACAATTTAGAACTGAATTATATAACATGTCCACGTAAATCCAAAAAGAATTAGGTAAAAAATGACTGGATCAACAATATAAAAGTCCTTGACGAAGCCTGATAGCAATTATTGTTGATCCAACAATATAAAAGTCCTTGACGATGCCAGAATTCTGCTTTTATTGAAGGAGTTCACAGTTGCTGAGCCTGAGGATTCTGGCAACCTAACGTAAATTTGTCCCTCCACATCTAGATCTTCGTCTAGTATGACATAATCTGTTATGGTATCATTGGCAAGTTATTATGGTGGGCTCCATGGCGGTGGAGCTATCTCTATTGCACATCTGAGGATTGATGCTTATGACCTCTTCCACCTGAAATAAAATCACGAGGCATTTTCTATTACCAAAGCAGTGAGAGCATTGTGTTATCTATGCATTTAAGGAACGAGAAGCTTACTTTCACAAGGTTTCTCAAGTAAGTCGTGGAGTAGTTTCCCGTAGGGAAGAAGGCCTCAACTAGGTCGGCTAGCACCAGCTGAGGCTGGGATAGAGCCCCGTCTAACCAATCTTTTTAAAAACAATGGTGAAGATATGTTTATAGTCATTAGATTGTTGCATATTAAGTAACAGAAAATCAATAATGATAATAGCATTTTGGATAGTGATGCAAGACTATATGAAATAATGATCCGGAGCAATTAAAAGGATTAATTTTTATACAAACATGAGCATGCAACAACTAATGATACTAAAAGCACTTGTGTAATGGGGAGCTTGGCCTATATAATAAGGCAAATACAATAATACATCTTACATACCAAGGGTGGCCGTGGACATTTGGATCCTTTTGTCGTACCTCCAGACACTTTGGTTTGTAAGGAAAGCAAAACAAGATTGGTCTTCAACATTGATGTTTTGAAGAAATGTTGCGAGTGTGTACTGAGCTGGATCAGCAATATATGTTTCATCAATCACAACATCCACAGTCTGTTAAAAAAGAATGTCAAGGAAAAATATTAACAATCATGAGTTTGATGGAATAAGGCGAGCGGCCCAGCATCCTCAAACATTAGACTAGCAATGATGCTTCTACACTTACACAGAGAATTGCATGGAAGTCGTCTACATCATCAGGAACTGAAATGTTATAAGTAATTTTGTTGATAGAGTCATCCACATTCTCACCACCTGCATCTTCCACATACTGTTTTTGTGTTTTAGTACTCATCAAAAGAGTTCTCGTTTTATACACAAGGGATTATATGAAGTTTAGTTTGTTGATTGAAGACCCTTGTGAGGGAGTGATTGAAACATAGTGAAGATTGTAGAAGTTAAGCTTAAGTGATCAAAACATAGTTTTGTCTTTTCCCAATATTAAAATTGTACCTTCATTTTGTATGGTTCCTTCGCAAAAGACCAGACACCCTGCAGGTGCAATGCAAGGGTACAAGTAATTTCCGCAATTTTTATAAAGAAAAAAACAGGGATAAAGCTTTGATTTCTTTGAATCTGACCTCACCTCATTATAATCCAGCCATGCTACGACTGGTTTGAACGATGTTGTTTTGCTTTCAGCAGCCTTAGTCAGGCACATGTAATTTGATTTCACCTGAGAAATATTAGAGCTTGGTTAGGACTTTCACAGAGATAATACAGTGCTATACTCATCCAACTTGTCATTTTTCGCTCCACAACCGAATTATGGATACACTTGATCTTTCATCTTTTTTCGAAATAGAAACAGAACTACAGAAGCAATGATTGGAGTCAAAACTTAACTGCATCATACACTTCATTTGCTCTGACTTCCATGTTTGCAAAAACACCCAGGTACTTGATCCATTCTGCTCGCTGAGAGAATAGCATAAATCATAAATCAGAATGCCTTACTCAATCCCATAATAACAAGATAAAATAATATGATAATACTTCCTCCTCAATTTCCAAATGCAGAGTAAAGAAAACCCTAAAATCCCTATTGGAAAGTTACGTTATAAATAATTCTTCACAGCCATTTTCATATGAACATCTACTCTCCAGTTTGGATTGTCAAAGAAGGTTGGTCAACTGTATCTACGTTATTTTCTCATGCATCAATTGGTAACAATGCATAAGGACTGGTTTATTTAAAGTCAAAACTATTCTATTGATGTGTAATGTACTAAAAACAAATATTTTCATAGGTTCATATAAGCAGAATGAATAAAGGTTAAGCAAATACCTGGAGAGGAGTATTCTCCTCGAAAGGTATAAAAGTGACAGAATTGCAAGCTTGTTGTTCATCAGTCTCGCCAACAAAATGGGCTGCGAACTGTGCAAGTTGCTGCGTATCAGTCTTGTTTATAATCTGAATATTTCCTTCCATGTATGATTTCAATACACACTGGGATGCCACTTTGTCTGAAGTAATTCCCTTTAAGCTTCCTAGTAATCCTAGAAGCTGTTGGTAATATAATGTGGATGTTAGGCACACATTACACATTACCTAGATACCATCATGCTACAACTTACAGTTCTGCGCAATCCCTCACCTCGAAGAATGACACTGTAAGCTCAAGAAACAAAAACAAGGAATTTTAAGCATTTCACCATAAACTATAGAACTCATTCTAATTTATGAGAACAAATTTTGTATGATCTTTACTCTTTAGTAAAAAAAAAAAAAAAGTTACCTGGAAAGTCTTCCGAGTCCACTGAGTAGTTTGATAGTGGGACAACAAATGACTTAATTCTCCCTGTGCAATATTTCCTTCTCGTTGCCATTCTTGAATTATTCTGTAATTTACTTACAAATAATCAAAATCAATCTTTATTAACTAAAAGTTCATACAAATGACTCATAATTGAATTACTTCACAGTTCACATGGTAAAAAATAAAGCAATAAATTGAATAATTTCATCGATTTGACCTAACTTTCAATCAAATTAACAAACTTACTCCATTGTGATTAACGTTAGGGAAGAAAGCAGAAAATTGCTCATGAACACCATAGTCGAATGTAACATCAAAGAATTAGCGTTTTGATAAGCGGGCCAGGTTGGCCCACAAGCCTGCGAGGGCCCATTTTAGGGTAGAAATGTGGGCCGGAGGGCCAATTGTGGGCCTATTCAACAAATGTTTGGTAGTTTAAGCTGCAGAAATAGTGTAGAAAGAGTAGTACATAGTAGAAGTGTACCTGAATGAGAAGATAGCTCTTGCCATCAATGCTATTTTTGATGACTTTGAAGGTTTGGCCATAATAAACTCTGTATTCCTCAGCATCTAAAACCTTTGAAATGTTACCTACATTTACAGCTGCAGCTCCATCCACAATTCCAATAAAACATCCAGACAAACAAAACAAGCTGAAGCAGACCAAGAAGAGAAGTTGCACAAAAGTATTAAAAGAAGAAGAAGAAGAAGACATGGCACTTCCTTCAAATGAAGTACTACAAATTATTGTAGGTTTTTCTTATATATAGGTGAAAAGTGTTGAAGTGACTAAAACCTTTTTTTTTTTTTGTCCATTTTCACTCTATCGGTTGTGAAAGTGGGATTTGCAGAATTGCAGCTTTTGTGTTTTGTGAGACAGAATTCGTGAGTGGTGGGGATAGATTTTGTTTGTATGTGAATTATGTCCATTTTTATTGGTAAAGTGAAAATGTACAGAAGGAACCCCGTGATCATTTCGGCCATTCTAGCTAGCTTTTTGTACCCCATCACAACCATGTGCCGTGCACCACCATCATGAAACTCTTAGAGAAATATCTAGTAGACTAGTACTGTAGTGCACGATGAGTGTATCTGTATGTGACTATGTAACGCTTTGCTGGATTTTTTTTTTTTTTTCTAGTACCTGGAATATATTTTTTAAGAAACATTCATGAGTATCAATAATGATCAATTGAATGTGACTTTGTGAGTATTTTTATTCTTGCAGAGTTGCAGGTTTGTTATTTGGGCTTTAATATGGACTTTGGTTGTGGGTTCTATTTCCTGCTTGGTTGTTCAACAGGAAGGTTTGGGCTGGGCTCGAGTTAGATTTGAGCCGCCTTTTAGTCAAAAATTGCACCCCCATCCCCAAAACCTGTGTGGCAGTGTGAGACATTTGACATCAAATTTTTGGGAAGATAGAGCTCAATATATTACACACTCATGTCCAGAAATTGCTTGGAGTCGATGATCCAACATTCTCCAAAATTTTATTCAACTTTTCTTTAGCAATATCATAATTCAATATCAAGTACGTATATATATATGTCGTATGGTGATGATCATCATATCGTAATGTCATTCAACAAATTATTATCTAGCTAGGGCCTCAGAATCCCAAGTTGGATTTACAATAAAGCTCAGCTTTTCCTTTTCAATCATCATGTGAAAACGATTTGCTCAATTCCACCTAAACCATGTGGCAAAATCATCATCTTTGTTCACTTTTCCTCATGACCCTAGCTATACAGTACAGACTAGTAGTGACTACTGAGCCTCCACTCCAGCCTCCAATAATCTGTAATACATTGTGGTGGGGGTGGGAGGTGGGGGTTGTTACCTAGCTGACAAATTAAATCACTTTTACAGAGCATCTACAAAGTGACACGTAGAAATCTGACCCTACTTTGGACCATGATTTACTTGATCTCTACCCTGATCTTCTTCATTTCAACGGTTGGACCATATATATCCAAAAATATTATTCATTGGGATCAGAGCATTTTTTATTTTCTCCACTTCAAAGACTTGCTTATTGCTTTGCTCATAGATCATAATAATACTGTACATCTTAAGTTCATATAGCATAGACCATACATCAGTACAGTATTTAGATTTGGGTTACATGATTTACGGATCCCCTAATGGTGGACTTTTGATTTTTGAATCATGCAAAGTGCACAAATGATCCTTGTGTTACAATCTGTAAAAAAAAAAAAAAAAAAAAAAAAGGGTTCAGCAAAACATAATTTAATTCCTTTTAAACTAATGTCAAAAGACATGTACAGCCTTAAATTACTGTTTAGGGTGGTGAAAGGAGTAAAATGCATAGGTTGACAGCATTTTTATTTGAGATTGAGCTTAGAAGAGAAGGGTGGAAGCAATAGAATGTGATGAGATTTGGGAATTAAGGGCTTGCATGGAACGTTTGTCTGAGAATCTATAAAGAGAAAGTGTAAAATAACTCAAAGACAAGGGACTTTGAATCCTTTTTTTTTTCGATCGAGATGGTGATATATAGTGCTACAAACAACTTAACAAAGGCTACACTAATTACTAAGAAGAAAGAGAGAGAATGTCGCCGGTCGGATTACCACCAGGTTTTCGGTTTCATCCGACCGATGAAGAGCTTGTAAATTATTATCTCAAGAGAAAAATTCTTGGTCTCAAGATTGAATTGGATATAATCCCAGAAATCGATCTTTACAAATGCGAACCATGGGATTTAGCAGGTTCGATTGCTACTCATTCTATCATCTTATTCCATTTCTAGTCTCAAGGACTTAATTTTTCAGTAAAATATAATCACTCTTTAAATTAAATGTCATTTTGCTTGTTTGTTATCTCACCTGGTTTAGAACCAAATTGGGTTAGTAACCTGTCACATTGTACCATGAACTGCATTAGTAGAAATTTATGTTCATTATTCATGTCAGTCAGCAATTTATTTTGATGATTCTCAAGTTCAAATATATTTCTTTACGCCAATTCTGTTCAATTTTTTTTTTTTTTTTTATATGATATGATATGTTCTTGGCTGTCTGATGTGGCAGAAAAATCGTTCTTGCCAAGTAGAGATCCAGAATGGTATTTTTTTGGACCAAGGGATCGAAAATATCCAAATGGATTCAGAACAAACAGAGCTACTAAAGCTGGATATTGGAAGTCTACTGGAAAAGATCGACGTGTTAGTTCTCAGAGTAGAGCCATTGGAATGAAGAAGACATTGGTTTATTACAGAGGCAGGGCTCCTCAAGGGCAACGGACAGATTGGGTAATGCATGAATACAGGCTGGACGACAAGGAATGCGACGATCCATCAGGAATTCAGGTATTAGTTTGTATGATGATGATGACAATGACGACAATGGATGAGTTTGTTTCACACATTTGCACCACATTGTCATTCCTAAATCCTAATGGTGGTGCATGGTGGTGAGGTGTCTAGATTATCATCCGTCGTGGCGTGGTCATTGTCATCGCCATCATCATTGCTTTTATCGTATCATGATTATCATCATTGTTCATGGTCGATCAGTTTTACTTAATTACAGTACTTGATTATTTGATATTTTGATATTTAAGGGTTTAGATCGACATTAGATCATGTTTTAGGGGTTCCAACTGGGCTCTACTTGGAGCCCACCAAAGAAAAGTTAATGATAAAAAGTTGCAATTTACAAATCCAACGGTCTAAAAACACCTATGAAGCTGATTTTTGCAAAAAAACCACCGAAAGATTGGACTTGAGGGCCCACTAAAGCCCAGCATTTTACTATGACTTTATTTAGCACATAAAAACAAAGCTTTCAACACTAGGTAAATAGGTGAGAAAAACATACTGTTTACCATTAAAAGACGCTTTAAATGTCAAAATTCTTCAACAAAATAGGCTTGAGATTTGAGATTTGAGAACGTGGTTTATGCATGAATTGCATGGAAAGTTAGGGTTTTGCTCATCACTTTAAATTGCTTTACTATAAACAAAACTGATTGAAGATATTCTTTGCTTGTGGTCTTTGATCCAAGTGTAAAAGAATTCATTATCTTCTTCACTTTGTTTTGTTCCAATAAGACAAAAGTTTCATTCCTTATAACACACTCTCTCTATCTACAATCTACTTGTTTATTTCTAGTATCACCAACAATATCAATCCATCACTTTATGTGGTGTAAGATGATGTCGGTAGCTTTCACTTTATTCTCTTAAACACCCTTCAACAGGGCACTTTGGCTTCCCGATCCAATGCCTTTGCTGCCAAATTACTTAGATACTCACATAGTCACATGGCTTAAATCCTTAGCCATTTTCATAAGAAATTAACCATATTGAAATTAATCCTACTGCATTAACACAATTTTTTTTTTTTTTGCTTTATATATATATAAATATTATGAGAAAAAACCGGTTTACGCTTACATGTGAATCTCGTGCATTAATTACAAAGCATATCAGATCTGATAATGTACTTTTTGACCAAGTCGATCTAATATGTGTTTTACTTAATTTCAGGATTCATATGCTTTATGTCGAGTATTTAAGAAAAATGCTGTCATTTCTGAAGTTGAAGAACATACTCGATCAAGTTTAACATTTGGAGAGTCAACATCATCTTCAGCTATTATTGAGTATGAAACAATGTCGCCAGATATGCCTATAGGATCAAGTCCATGTATGGAAGAGGATGATAAAGATGATGCATGGATGCAATTTATCACAGATGATGCATGGGGGTCCTCTAACACTACTAATATAGGTGGAGAAGACACATCAAGTGTGGTATTTACAAATTGATCGAAAGCAAGGGCAGGCGGGAAATGATTGGCTAATTAATGTTGGTGGTGAATAATAGAATTTTGATATAATTAACCTTTTTTGTATAATAAAGGGAAGGGATGTCAAAATCTGTGGGGTTCGTAAAATTTCATACTCGTAATATATATTTCAATCCAAGTTGTCTATAGCTAAACTCAAGAGACATTTTTTTAGGATTTTTGGCATTTTTTGTGTGCGCGTTTGGGGGGGGGGGGGGGGGGGGGGGGGGTGTTCTAATGTATTCGATTGATTTGGAATAGTGCTTCAGATTTTTGAGGCCTTGAGATGCTTAATGAATTGAAATTAAACTAGCACATTACTGCCAACCTTATTTTTAAATATATCAACGTACATATTTAAACAAAATTGAACTTGATTGAGAACTGCAATAAACCAAGACCAATATGATCATTTCCATCATCAGTGATTAAGCCAGCACGGTTGAAGTAACCAGTCAACCAGATTTAAGTCAACCGACTCACTGACCAAACTAACAAATTAAGAAAAGTAAAGAAACCCTAGTTTGAAAGTTTGAGCATTCTATTTCTCTCCTTGAGAAAAATTACTCAATTCCACACGTACATCTTTACTTCTGAACTCAGTATAGAAGCAGCGCACCAAGTTACTAGAAGGCAGAAATCGTTTGGAGATCATCGTGACCGGTGTTAATGTGTTATATGGTAATTAACAACTAACTTGTACTCCATAAATAACATAAACTTTGTTTCTGTATACAGTATACTATATAGTTGAAGACTTGAAGTATTTGAGAACTTTTGTTTGTCTAGGGAAAGTTTTCACTACCATTCTTGTACATTTTGTGTATGTTTATCTGTGTAATTGCTCGTAATTTCGTAGTGATAAATGAAGGGTTATTGCTTAATTGCGTAATTGAAGCATGACTGAAATGTATAACTAGGCATTATTAGTGAGTGCATTACAATAGAATGAGGGCATGGGGCAAGTTGTTTTAATATGCTCATGAATAAAGAAAATTAGGAAATGCATATTAAATAATAATTGAAAACTTAAATATAATTCATACTCCAAGCGAAAAATATAACAAAATCCAATAAATTTAAAGAACTAGAAAAACATACACCTCAAGCATTTTGACTTGAAGGGCATAGACATTATTTGTATGAAATAATTTAACATGTATTACATATTACACAGTTAACCATGATACATTTTTCAACCTTGAGGGAGCTAACAAGTTTGTTCCTATCTTGTTTGTCTATGGGTTAAAAACAAAGAGAAACCATCAGTAACAGTAGTAAGTCAAGGTAATCAGATTATTTTTTGGAATCCAAAAGAAAAGAGTGCTAAAATAATGGCTAAGAAAGACCATTTCTTGTTCAAAAACACACTAGAAATGTGTCCTCCTCCCAAGTTAGTTAACCTGCTGCTGATATTACCATCCATCTTATCATCATTCCATTTATCTTCTCCGACTTTCTTGAGATAAGGAGAGCAATCCTCCTCTGTTATGTCTTCCATGTTTTTGCTTGTTGCAGACAGATCCTCCTGTAATCCTATGCTCTCACACGGTTCGCCAAGATAAATGCAAGTTGTCAGTAGAAGTGATATTATCAAAATAACTCTGCTCCTTGTTTGATTCAATACACTTGATCCCCTTTTTGAATCCATGGAGAATTTCCTGACCCCCCTAAACTTTTCTCTCGCAAATGTTTTGAACTTATCGAAGAAAGAAGGTCTATTTTTAATTTCTGAATGATAGGACTTCACTTTTGTTATCGAAAAGTTGTGGGAGAGAACTTCATTCAACTTGACCTTTACAATCTTTGAAGGCTCAATTTGGTAGAAGAAGGTTTTTGCTGCCTGACGGCTTGCAATAAACATTCCATGGTTTACTTCAACCTTCTCATGAAGTTCAAATGTCGGTGTACCAGCCATATCCCCCTCATCTCCTAGGATTCCATCTTGATAATCATTGACATACCCAAGCGAAAAATCATTTTCATCTGTGTCAGTGAAGTTGTGCTGACTAGTTTCTCCTGCGCGTAAACAAGTTTTTTTTACAAATGAATACTACATATATAGAATTGACTAAGGGATATATGAAGGGAGAAAGAGGTGCTATAGTAAGACAAGATGAAAGAAAAAGGAAAACACACCTTCATTCTCTTGCTCATTTCTTCTTTGGAAATTTGAAATATTTTCAATAGGAACAACCTTGTGCTCTTCAAACATGCTCTGGATGAAGACAGAGAAGTCACTCAGACAAAGAACTCTACACAAATTTTACAATGAATTCCAATGTGAAACTGCAAAATCTAGTTCATTCATTGATCCTTTTTTTAAATACTATTTTTTTTTTTTTTATTGTCATATTAAAAGATATTGGAAAAGCAAAATATTCATAGTAATGTATATGCAAAAAGGAAAAGTTCTGTACCTTCTCTAGCTCTTTGTTTGACATTCCTACCCCTCGGAGATTCTCTACAGTCTTGCCAGTCATGAATACCTCTTCCATATCGCCAATATCTATAAACCTGCGATTATCTACTCCCCAGGGCTGCTCTATAGGTATTGAAGACCCAATGTCATCTATTTGATGATTCTCGACTTTTTCTATTTCATGTAGAGAGAACTCATCAAAGTAAGAATAATTTCCTTGCCATGTATCCTGATAATTTGTATGATTGATTAGTTCCTGAGGGGTAGAAGTTGCAGAAATAATTTCCTGCAAAAAGCCCCCCTCCCTTGTTTCATGTAATGGTCTATCTTGGGGGAACGTTGAGTTATTGAAACTGACTTGAGGAAAGTCCTCCACCTCTAATGGGGGTAACGATAACCGATGCTGCAATCTTGCACACTCTAATGCAATATCGACCTGAAAAGTTGATTATTAATGAACATGTCAAACATGAAAAATGCAAGTCACAACAAACTGTCAAAAGAGAAATTTTGTTTAATATTAGGATTTAGGAATGATAATGATATGAGAGTTTACCGTAGAAGGGACGTAGGCCATGTTGCTTTCCTGGCTTGGAAATGCAGGTGTGGTAGGTCCAAATGCTTCCTCTGTCAAGTATTGCATCCACTTATTTTCATCTCTTGTACCATTAACATCAAATGATGCACTCTGGTTTACATCGGATGAGTACATTCCTGAAGCGAAAGGATAACTCGTAATTTCCAAATCTGCTCCTCCGCCCTCAGAAGACATTTCAATATTCGATGAGTGATCATTTGGTGTCCATTGGCAATGGCTAACATTTAACCGTGGAGCATTGTACTCTGGAGTCTTCGGGCCTACCATGCTCTTTTTAAAGATCCGGCAAAGCGCATAGGCATCCTGTAAAATTAGGGTCGGAAAGAACTTGGTTAGTTGGTTAGAAGTGGCCGGGTCTTTTTAATCTTTATTTCGAGAATGAATCAAAAACAAGATTGCACCTGTAAGCCTGATGCAGTTTCACATTCTCTCTCATCAAGTCGATATTCATGCATTACCCAACCAGTTCTAGTACCATGAGGTGCTCGCCCTCTGTAATATACTAAAGTTTTCTTCATCCCCACAGATCGCATTTGGGAGTTCACCTTTCGATCCTTACCAGTGGCCTTCCAATATCCAGCTTGAGTTGCACGGTTAGTTCTTGATCCATTTGGGTACTTTCGATCTCGAGGGCTAAAAAAATACCATTCAAGATCTTTGCTTGGTAAGAATGATTTCTCTGCAATAAAAAAAATGTATTAAACCACATTAGAACAACAATCCTGTTATGCTGACACGTAAATAATTAAAACCATAAACAATATCTTGTGCATTATGTTTCTAACTAATGTATTTCTTATTAGGTAGATAGAACTTTAGTGCTCATACCTATAACCTATTGATACAAGTAGATAAAGGTAGATAAAACTTGAAGCCCTACATATATTCTCAACAGAAAAGCAGCACGTTATGTGGACGAACTCATATCTCTTGAAGACAATGCAATCCCTTTCTTGTTTGCTTTTTGACTTCTTTCTCCCTCTTGGTATCTCTCGTATATGAGTCCACATCCCATGGTGCAGGTAGTGGGATATAGTTAACGCATTCGATGTCATTTCCGTTCTTTTTATGGGATCACTAACTCATAAATATTGTAAATGAATGATCAGCCACCAACTTTTGTGTCTTTCAACCGAATTAATAATGCTTCGACTCAATATTAAGTTAGAATATAATTGGGAACCTAAGCAAATTTCTTTGTATATTTTACCAATGTGTCTTGTATATGTCAAGAGTAGGTTCTGTTGCGGCTTCAAGTAGAGTGCAAGTGAGTCTAATGCGTTTGTTCTTAAGATAAGAATAAGCATAAATCAAAATAAGGAACAAGAAAAGGACAATTCAATAACTAACCAATTGTCTTCAGAGGAAATTGTCAGAATAATTGTGTTATATAATTTAATTATCTCATAATTTTTTTATGAAAATGACAAAAGGCGCTATTTGATCAAACAGACAATATAATGCCACTGCTCAAGATTTTACTTATTTTCCTAAAATTTTGATGTGGTGAAGTTTATATAGCTTCTTGTTTTCAATGATGATTGTTTTTGGCTAAAAAGCTGAAGTTTATACACAACATAAACACCATGACATTAATGTAGAGAAAAAGGTTGTAAGAACAGGGTTACCTGGTAAATCCCATGGTTCACATTTATAAAGATCGACTTCAGGTATGACTTCTAGCTCAATCTTCCTGCCATTAATCTTTCTCTTGAGGTAGTATGCAACAAGTTCCTCATCAGTAGGATGGAAGCGAAAACCAGGAGGCAATGTTACGGGTGCCATTAATGTAATTGGACCTTCTTTTAATTCTTGTAAATCGGTTAGAGAAATTAGAGCAGCGAGCCTAGGATATCCAGAAAAATATAAACAGCTTTGAAGATCACCACCAAATGTACACTGCTGTTAATGTATGTATAGAATATCCTGAAAGACAACAAACAACATCAAACCATTTGAGGATATAAGGACTAAAATTACAAGTATCTAATGATACAAAGTTGGAGAATTGGAACAGTATATATGTAGGAATAAAAAGTACAAAATATGAGAAAGAGGTGTGTGACCTTGGCAGAAGAAGGTCCAAATGATTAAGAGAGTTGAGAGAGAGAGGGAATTGAAGAGGTTGGATATGTTGTTGTGTTAAGGTTTAATAAGAGAACAAAAAGAGGTGAGAAAGCAAGGTAGGTGCCACCCCCTAGCCACCCCCCACAAATCTTCTTTATCTTTTTGATTCTTAATTTAATTTGATACTTGTTATCGTTCCCTTTAAGCTCTTCTCTCTCAAAAATATCCCATTCTTGGACAATTGTACTTTCTTGAAATATGGTAATGAATCGTCGAATCAAGATTGTCCATGTGGCATATTAACAGTTAGAGTTTCCGAAAGGACATAGAATGAAGTATAGAACAGGATATATTTGGAACTTGAAACAAACGGCTACATGAATCAAACGAAGGTAAAGAGTTGTTTATTTTCTTTTTATCTTTTGATAAAAAAAAAACAAAAAAAATTGGTGGTAGAGAAGTTGGAAGTGAGCCAGCTCCAATGCTCCATTGTGAAGTTCACATTACTTGTTCTCAAAGTGCCGGTTTGTGTTCCTTTCACATACAGCAAGAGGTAACACCACATACATATTAGTTGTGCATTAAGATAAAATTTAACCATTTGAAATATTTTTTCTTAAGATTTATATTGAAGAGAAGAGATTAAGTAACTATGGGCATTCTCAGGATTAATATTTATGACAATGTGTAACCTACCAGTCAAGACCTTTTCTTTAACAAAATCTTCAAGTGGTCCAATTGAGACTGAGAGTACGAAAACAGGTACAAAATTTCTCCCCACATGCCAATCATTGATTTTAAATATTCTGCTCATTTTATTGAATTTTCCCCACTTTTATTTCTGGAATATATAGATCCAGTATTTTTATGAGAAAAAAATTTTAGATATAAATTCTTCAGTCAAAAGCTTCATAATCCTCACTGTCCTAGTAGCCATAATTTAGAGGAAACTACTTTATATATCTTGGCATTTACTTGCCAAAGAAGACCTTAAAATCCAATGGTGGGGTCCATCTTTTGACACATGATAGAATGATTCCACGTGGCAAAATGGGATAACTTGTATTGGGCCCTCATACTTTAAGAAGTGGTGCGAATCTTCTACTCTCCTCTCTTCTTCCATCTTTTCCTTTTCATCAATCCATCTTTAGGTGCTTTTCCTCCTTTACTAATTTATTCTACTTCCCCACTTATATTCAACATTTTTAAAAAAAATAAAATATATTCATATAGTATGTAAGAAGAATATATGTTTCTTAATGCATTCATCATCATTAAAAAGGCTTAATCTGGTTTCATACCTGTCAGAATAATTAAGTTAATTAATCACTTTTTATTAGAATGATTTGAATCATTTGTTGTTTGTTCATACTTCAAGGTTCATTTGCCAAAAGCTTCTACTCTACCTTTTGACTCAAAAAGGATCTAGCTAAAACCAATGTAAGGACCTTTATATTTGTTCACAATGATCTAGCTCTCTTGGAGTTCATATACAAAGCAGGTGGTTTCGAACCACTTACATTACCTTAACAATGTTGTGCCATTAGAGTAATAAATTTTTTAATTAGTAGACTTACTGGTGAAAAACAAGGTTTTGTTTTCCTAGTAATAATCACAAACAGGGTATTAGAGGCTTTCGTAAGTTGAAATCTGCGAAGGGCAATGCTGTTGGTGGTCCTAGCAAGAAAATACATAACAGGAAAGTGTATCATGACTAACAATGTTCTGTTTACAAGCTGATGGTGGTCCTAAACCATATTAGTATTGTTTAATGTAAGCATCTACATTGGAAGTTGGTTTCAAACTACAAAAAGAACACTCAATAGCTTGTTAAGGAACAAGAAATGAAGAAAGGGAGAATGACAGAAGGTTTACAATTTAATACACAAAGATCAATCATCCAGGAACCCTTCAGAAATACTCGTCTGTCCCACATATGGGGGCAACTTTTATCCACATGAATTTCTAGGATCTGACGAAGCCGACCAAACGTCAGTGACACCAAAACTATAGAATTAAAGCTAATAAAGGACACAACTTTGACACAAACTGATAAAATCCAAAAAGAAATTGTGATTGGATGGATTTGTCGAGAAATGTTGTCCAGTCTACAAAGATGGCATACACACTGATATGCCAGAATACTTCAACCTCGATCCTCCTATAGCTGATTCCTTATACACATGCAAGTAAAAACATCCACCGGAAAATGGAACTCCAAAATAAATAAGATTATTATTTACTTATTAATGAACTATACATGGGAATACATAGCCAAGGATCGCTAAATAGTATATACACAAGCATCGATGGACGCTGGGCGATGGCAACAAACAAAAAAACAGATAAAAAGACAAAAACCAACTTTTATCTTTCACCATAAACAGGTTATCGACTTTTACCTATCTATTGACAAGCTGCGAGACTGATAATTATGAACAGAACATGGCCTACAATTGCTTTATGAGAACCAAATCTATCGCCTTCAGTAGTAACCTCCGATAGGCCTGCAGTCTGGCCTCATTCGCCATTGACTCAATATCAGAAAGAGCTTATAGAAGCATTTAGTAACTCTAGTAAATTTGATTACTTCTTTTTGTTTGGGTTCATTATTCCTTCAATGTCATGTTTCTCATATACCCTTTGCTGATTCTCTTCCCACCATCGCTCAGCTTCCTTCTCGCTGAACCGCTTTCGACTGCAATGAGAAATCAGATATCAACATTCTGCATGTACAGCACTAGTTTTCTTCTTAAAGAAAATTAATCCATTTAAGAATCACGAAATGATAATTTAGAAGAAATTGAGAGCTGTAAATGTTAAGCAAGTAAAATAGCAAATGAAAAGAGGTGTGTAGTGAAATGTCCTCTGACAAACTTTACCAACTAAGCCAGATGGCACCCACACACTTGACCAGGTCTGTAGTCATATATTCAATATGAGTTGATATTCGACAAACAGAAATTACCTGAATCTTACGCGTTTGAGCCCCTTCTGTCCATTTGGCATTGTCGTAAACGTAATATAGACACCAGGTTCATCTTGCACTACCCAGTCTGATTTCAATGTCTTAGCAACATGTTGTTCAGAACATGACTCTGGCACAAGTGATTCATCTGACAATCTAGAACTGACGTTATACTGGTCTCTTGTGAATGTATTCGACATTGGTTCACGAAGCGGGATGGGTAAGGCACATACTTCATTCCCTTGCCTGTGATTAGGTGTTGCAGCAGAAAGTCGAGCAGTGAAAAGCATGGGATCCACATCATCTAAAACAGAGGCGTCTGTACAGATTGATGTGATTTCAGGTAGATACATGTTGAGTCCAAGTCCCTCAGCTTGTGTTGTGATGATATTTGCGTCGTTAAGAGTAGAATGTTTCTCGGACAATGTGTAAAGCTACACCAAACCAGATTTTGTTAGACAGGAAAGAGGACTAATCAATCCAGTCAACACCATACTATCACTTGGATTCAAGCAGTCTCATCATGGACTTCATAAATCAAAATATTATATACTAATAATTTTGATACAAGCTCAACATAAAAAGCACTCTAACCCTCGATTGCTATGAAGCATGCTATATTTACACAGCTTGAGGAATATACTCAATAGAAATGTGTTGCAGGGAAGAATAAAGAGTAACACATATAATTTGTAACACATATAATTTAAGCAAAGTTGCTAATTGCTAAAAGAAGGTGGGTCCATAGGATAAATAATCTTAGGATAACTAATTGAATAAATGTGCACGCGACAACATTTAGACTAATTTAAGTTTTATGTCAGAAGCAGTAACCCGTTGGGAAAAAAATGCTGAATGATAGATATTCAAAGTTTTTAAATCCCTTCCAAGTCAATAGTGGATAAATTGTAACTTCAAATGATTATATTCATTGGAATGTGGTCTATGATAAAACACAAAACTTAGTCATCAGCATTAAAGATTAAAAGAAATGAAGAATTAAACTGAAAAGAGAAGAATATATACTTTTATAGTCAAAGCTTTAATGATTTCCTTGGCCGTTTTGCATTTAGCAGCTTCATCCTTTGCTAATGACCATGTCTGCTCAATTCTTTGTTGGTACTGTTGTAGCCTCTCCCTCTTCACTTGGCACTGTCTTTCAAGGCTCTTAGCCTGTTACATAGACAATATTCTACTCTTAATATAAATGAAATCAAGAAACACTCTTTTACATAATATTATCTATGTAATTTTGTGCAGTTATAAAAGTTTAAATTTCTGAAGATAGACTATCACCTCAAGTTGCAAACGTTGAACTTCTTCAGTAAGCATCTTATCTGGTTCTGAGAAATCTTCAAGGAAACTTGTAAGACGGGGAACCTTATTGTTTGGGCCAGGGGAGAGATGTTGTTCAGCCACAGGCTCAGATTTAGATAGAGTACCAGTACTAAACAGCACAGGGCATTGGACCTGCCCCCACCTAGGTCTACTTGACAAAGGAAAAGCATGATCTAGAGGTTGCTGATTTTTCCCTACCTTGTCCAAGGTCTTCCCTCCAATGATTTTTTTATCTTCATGATTAGACATTTTTGGAGAAATTAACGAACCTCGTGCAAGTGTTGCTTCACCTCTTTCTATTTTTAAGTCGGGAAATGCATTTGCTAGTACCAAGGACTGTTTGTTTTCATAATCTATTGGCGAATTTGTAAGCTTTGTTAATCTATTGAAGCACATATCGCATACATGACAAGGCTTACTTTTATTTGGAGCCAATGAAGCATTCATAACCTTCTTACTGCTACAAGCACGGCAGAACAGAAACCCGCAATTGTAACAGTTACGTTTCTTCCTGGTAAATCCAAAAACCATTTTACATCCACTACAAGCTGTTTGATCACTAGACAAAATAGACTTGTGTAAACAAATTGCAGCACTGAAACTAGATCCGCAAGCAACACTCTCTACATGCCTATCTCTTAAGGCCTCTACTAAAGTTGGAGAACTTCTATCTTGAATGTCTCCTAAACCCAGGCGGCCATTAGCCCCCTTTCCCCAAGTATAGACTCTGCCACTTGATGTCAAGGCGGCTATATGATACGAACCTGATGATATACTTTTAACAAATTCCCCTTTTAGGCTCCCTTCAACAATTGCTATTGATTTATCTTCAGCCAGTGGATTTCCAAGTTGCCCGTGTATTGCACTTCCTATGGTACACACAAGACCTGTACTCGTGAGCCCAACAGTCAGCATTCTTCCACAAGACACTTGAACAAAATCATGTTCAACGAGTCGTGCAACACATGTTGGAAGAAGTTTAGTTTCACGATCCACATGCCCGAGCTTTCCTTTATCCCCATCTCCCCATGTAAACAATTTTCCGCTAGAAGCATTTCCAATAGAACGATCAACCATAATATCTACTACGGCCGCAGTGTGCCATGGACCACATGCAACTGACTTTACCCTTAATCCTTTCAGGGATTCAACTTCTTTTGGTTGGGATATACTTTGAACATTGCCATGCCCAAGAACCCCAAATGTTCCATCCCCATACGTAAATAATTGGCCAGAGGAAGCTACAACTGCTGTATGCCATTCACCACATGCAACACTTGAAACATGTATACTGTCAAATGGACCAGAAAGTTTGTGTGGCAGCCACTGACATTTATTTCGTAGATCACCTACATCAGCACCAACCCTACCCCAGGTGTAAAGCTCACCATCATATGTCACTGCACATGTGTGATATTCACCACAGGAAACAGATTCTACATGAACTGCATTCAGAGATTCCACAAGTTTGGGGTGAGACAAGTCCAAATTAATTTTATGCCCAAGCCTTCCTCCATTTTCCTCTCCCCAACAAAATACTTCTCCCTGTCTTGTCACTAAAGCGGCATGTTTTCCTCCAAAGGAAATATTCTTGACATCTAAAAGTTCAATAGATTCTAGTAATTTAGGCAATAGAGCATCTAATTGTGCATCATTAGGAGCACATATCCTATCGCCCCCTCTTAACTTTCCCCCTTCCATCCCTTCACCCCACATCAACACATCCCTCAGAACATTAGTTTTTTCAACAACAGGAAGTCCAGGATTTGCAGGCCAAACTTCATGTCGGATAGGTGTTTGACATTCTGAGACAAACCTTTCCGCCTTCTCAAAATCGTCTGATTCCAACGAGGAAAGGTGTGGAGTAACAACATCTCTTACAGTTTGTATGTGTGAAAAAGCTCTTGTTCTTGATGAGTGGAAGCTATCAGAGGAACATGACAAACCATCTGAAAGATATCGCTCCGCCAGTAATCGTGGAGGACTTCCACATAAACTTCGTACCTTAAAATGTATACTTGTGAAATTAGAAATTATAAAGAGAAATATAATGAAGGTACAGTATTAATATAACTTTATTAACTGAAGAATAAGGTATATAAACATGTCCACAAGATTTTGCAAAAAGCCTGGGGAAAGGACATTTCAGTTTCATAGAAAACAGGGAAAAAAAAGTCAAAAACAGACAAATGTGACAAAAACAGACAAATGCTGGAAGTTTATAAATATAATACTGTTAAACTTTCCATGGAAAAGAAGTGTTTAACATTCTATAGATACAGTATATAAACTAAAACTTATATGGTAGCATTCAGTGATGCAAGTATAAGCTAGCATTCAATGATGCTACAACCTTAAAGATATCCTTGATTGATGAATGTAGGATATCTTTGGGAAAAAGTCCAACAGTATTGATACACATTTGTATGCCTATGATCATCTTATTAGTAATTGCTCATTATGATATTAATAGGAAATTAGTATGGCAAGAACGAAATAAGCTTCTTATATAAACAAGATGCTGCATTATGAACCTGTGAATATTTTGTGGGATCCTCGGAAAGTCCTAAATTATGCTTTCTTCGGCTATACCCAACTGGGCTGTTGATGCAGCTTTTTGCACCTCCCCAACTTTTCAGAGTAGCAAACGGCTTATTAAGGTACGACCTAGAGACCAAAGCTCTCAAGCCAACCAACCAAGATTCGGCTTGTACCTTGTCCTTGCATACCTTGGAGACAGAAAAAGAAAATACCAATGAGAAAAGAAATATTGAAACTCAGTTCTTACACCAAAACTTATGTGTTATGTTGATAAAAAGACGAAGCCTGAAATTTAAGAAGAAAAATTAAATGAGTTACCAAATCAAGTGAGCGTTCACCATAAGCATAAATGATTGAAAAGGACTGACACTCCTTTCCAGGTTCAGGCTGCCTCTGAAAATTTACCTGCAGTGTGGAACACCGGAAACATGAGCAAACTAGGATAGATAGGGTAACAGTCTATCATTTGATAGTTGCAGGATTGCTCCTCGACAGCTAAGATCAATTTCACATTTGAGTTTGTGTTGACATACAGTTCCAGGAATGATTTTTGTAATCGAGTCCAACCTCAATTGCTTTTCATCAGTTCCAGAATACCATATCAAATGCCTCTCATCCTGAAAACCAATACAACATTGATGTAACATATGTGAAAAACTGAAAATTTCTTGCAGAAAAGAGAGATGATCAGAGCAGTATTAACCAAAGTTTTGAGTATCAACAATGCCAAAATCGCATTTTGTATTTTCATGACAATCTGAGCATGCGTAACACAATGTCCATAAAAGTATAGTTCATTTCAACTATAGACACCCTGAAATTGCAGGATTTATTCCATTCATAAACTAACGGCCAGGTGGAAGAAAGTAATATCACCCAGCTAATAACTATGACTGTCAAGTTAATGCAGCAACATTGTAGATACAGGATTACACGGTCATCTGGATGACTTCATACTATATAAAATGCACGATATTCATATAATTCAATAAACAATGTCTACTTAAAATTGAAGTAATTCTGCAGTCCCTATTGTGCAAAATAAACCCTTAAAACCCCCAAAACATTATGCCATCTAATAAGCAATACATACCGTGGATAGCCTGAAAGGGCAGAACTTAGGCTTCCCTCTTGGTCTATACTTCAATAGTTGTGCACCCTTTTTCAAGGCCAAAATTGCCTACAAAAGTTCAAATGTCATATTTCTGCAACTAGAACAACCAACTGATCAAACTAGACATAAAAGAGAAGTGAACACAGCAAAACATTGTGAGCGCCCGAGAAGAGAAGCCGAGGGGGAAAACAAAAATGAAAGATCTATGAAATTGTCATTTTAGGCTACAAAGTACAAACACATAATGTGCAACCTGTTTGTAATGCACCATAATCCAGCTAATTTTCAACAGAAATCTGATATTATTACTGTTCTTCACGACCTAAACTTCTCCAATGTACTAAATTAAAATTAATCAAATAGACAAAAAAAAAAAAAAAAGAAAAAATGAAATTTTAAGAATGAAAGAAGAAGTTTTGCAAATTTCTTAGCTAAAACCCATTAAACATATTTCTCGACGAAGAAGAGTATAGATAGTCATGCATGAGTTCAAAAGAAGAGTTTAATGTCTTAAAACATATTGAACACAAAAACCCCAAAGCCAAAAACAAGAGAATCAGAACAGAGTTTCAAATTGTGATCCAAACAAGAGTAAAATTGACAAAACAAAGAAATGGGTTTTATCTAAAACATGAAAAAAATATCAAACCTGTTCAACTCTTCTGTCAGAAGGAGTTGATGCTAAAGAATCTTCCCCCATTTTGCTAATAAGCTTTCTTTCTTTCTTGTCTTTTGTTTTTTCACAATAATAATAATAAGAGAGAAGAAAGAGAAACAAACAAGTAGACAAGAGAAACAGAGAGACTGAAAGAGATACAGAGAATGTGAGAGAAGTAAGGCTACACAGATTCCAGTGTTCTGCAAACTTTGCAGAGATTTAGAGAGAGAATAAATAATGAAGAAAGAAGTTTCAGAAAAAGAGAGGTAAAGAAGAAGGAAGATTTATTATTTATTCATTTTCTTTCAATATTAGTGAATCCAACCTTCCATTCCCATACAATTTTCCTCGTGCTTCGTGCAAAATAAAAAGAGAAGAGAAGTGATGAGTGTTTTCGTTTGTTTGATTTGTTTCTGAATTAAAGTATGAATTACTCTGTCGCACGTGTATTCCTCAATCTTTCCTCGAGATTCGGAACAACTACTAGTTACAAGCAAAGTGACTAGATAAAGTCATACTACTCGCTACTCCTACTAGATGCAAATATGCAATTGATGAAGTGATGAACAAGAGAACAAGTGGATTTTTGCAATACAATTTGAGAGAAATAAAATAGGAGAAAAATTAATTAAATATTTTATTATTGATTAATAAAAGTATTTAATAATTTTGGTTAATTAATTTTCAAATAAACATTTATTTTTATTTTTTGCCAATTTAGTGTACAATCATTTGCAAATCATCCAAGGCATCCAAGCCTATCTGTTGAATCCAAATTATTACTATTAATATGGGAGTTAATTAACGAACTTAAACAAATGAATGTCAACTTAAATAACTTGTATCCCAATCTAAATATAATTATCAAATATAAGAAATCTTATGTATGCGATGATATAGAACTTTCATGTTATAACATCCATATTGATTCCAGAGAATTTTATATGTGTAGCCTACTTACATGTGGGTGTGTACACCCAATCACAAAACGCCAACCACTTTATAAACACGTGGCATCATACGATTGGGTGTGCACATATAAATTTTTTTGATATTGATTCTGTTTAAAAAACAAGTTAGATAGATTCTGGCTATCTTCAACTTAATTTGCAATTTGCCAATCATCTTTTTTTTTTTTTTTTTTTTTTTTGATTGGTAAGCAGGGTTGTGGGGACTCTTACCCCATTAAATTACGTGTGGAAACTTATATCAACAATCAGCTGTTGACGTGTTTCGAACCCACGACCTCTTCACTTTGTGAGAGGGGTGCTACCATTGAGCCACAGGCTCATTCACATTTGCCAATCATCTGAACTGTGGACCAAAACAAAACTCATTAATAGTCATAAACATATGATAGAAGCTTTTTTTTTTGGTTAACAAAAACATGTTACACAACATATGATAGAAGCTGCATGGACTATAGGGTGTCAAATTCAATACTCCATATGTTGCAGGGATGCAAGAAAAGTACTTATGTGAACCTGCCAAAGTTTGATGCATAAAGAAAAGTAGGAGCTCCATATCAAACACCTTCCAGCTAATATCCAACTTGACTTTGAAGCTTTCTTAAATCAGTATTCACATTCACAAGGATTCATAATTGATACTAGGGTACCCTGGATAATACCATATAGTACAACTGTAGTGATCCAAGAAAGGTTTAAACATGGTAAAGTTCCTTAGATATTAGAATCCAATTCAAGACTAGCGTACCATATTTCCCCCCTAGTTTCTGTACCTGTAAATGCATACTCTCTATGGATGGACATTTAACTAGCTAAAAGCAATTGGGCAGGCAAGAATGACATTGCTTCTTTATTATTTGTTTGTTTTATTCCTAGGGCAATCAACACTACACATGCGTCTTCCCATACATTCTTCCAAAATAACACCTATACAAATGGTTTTGCAATATATGCACCCCTATGCTATAATACAAGGGCGTAAAACCATATTTAAGTTTGCAGAAATGTCACATTTTTTGTGTCTAGCCCTATACCTCTACTTATATATTTCCTTTTTAATCCACATTGTATAGTGGTCTAGTGGATTTCTTGTTTACACTCTTGTTCTTAAACTTACCATTGAAAGCTATTGGTCGTGCAATCATACACACCTTTGGAAGTTAAATGTCCCTTCAAACCCTCCAATTGATTTACATATACACCTTGATCATCTTTCTTTTATTCACTAACTTACAAACAAAATACAACTCATACTCCTTGTTTGTGATTCAAATTATCTGAATTAGTTAATTGTATATATTGTTTCAACAATATAATAGACATTTTACCTCATAATTTAGTAGATCTCAAATCCTTTTGGAGATAAGGTTTGGTTAGTTGTTGTTGTTGTTGTTTTGTTTGTTTTCAATTCCTCATTATTTGTTGAAAAGCTAGCTGAACATTGAACATTCACATGTACTTGCAAAATGTCTATTTGCATGTGTTATGCATGATGAGGGGTGTTTTTACTTAATTAGCTCTGGAAATTATGTAAACCATCCTTCTATGTTCTATCAATCTCGATATATAAGTTGGTTGATGATGGATGAATTCGTTGTATGTGTCTCTAGAACATAGCAAAAGTTATTGGGATTATGTTGGGGAGAAACTCTTGGGCATAGCTACTGTCATTATTGGTAGAAAGTTTGAAGCAAGCAAGCAAGGTGTTCGATAAGTGCTGCTGACAGAGTACTACTTGGCATGTAATGTTGGTTTCCTCGTAGCAATAAACTTATGTTCACATGCTACATTGGAAGATGTTACGGAACATAGTTGACATTGTGTTGGAGACAAGGGTACCTTATTGTCCCACTCAACATGCTCCAATGTATCCCAAGATATCAAACAATTTTCTATTGGGCCCAAACCCATTTCCAATTTCCATTTTCATTGTCAGCAAAAGCTATATCTAGAAAAAATCTCCAGGAAAAACTATGTTGTGTGCATGAAAACCCCTGCTAAAATTGACCATTCATGTATGTTGTGTGTCCTTAGTCCTCACTGTACCTTGTGCACATAAAAGTCCAAGTTTCCATTTTGCAAATTTTGATCTTTGTGTCGAAAAGGTAAAGTGGGCTATCATTGAGCTGATCCAGATCCAATAAGAATCCATCTGTAACCATTGGCCCAAATATTGTTGGTTTGGGCTTCGATCCATTACATTTTCAAGATTTGAAATTATATATGGGCTTCATTTAGTGGGCCAACCTTGACTAATCCGAAACGAGAGGGAGTTGTGAAGTTGTGAAGTTGTGAACTGTGAACCAATTCACAGTTTGGAATAATATTGTAGCTCTTGTTTACTGATTTTTATTTTTATTTTTATTTTTTTAAATTAAAATTTTTATTGTTAAACTCGAAAAATTACACAAAAGTACGGACAGTCGCGCTACAAAGCAGTGATGCCAATCTTTTTAATTTTGTTTTTATTTTTGCTTCATCTGATATACAACTTAGTTCATTGAGGGTTAGACTAGAGTTATCTATTTCCAACCTAATAAGCATTATTGGGCACAAAGATTTGGAAATTTCTCCCCTACGCTGTCTTGTGGATCGTTTGGATTTCAAGGAATGATCACATTTTCAGAAACAAATGCATTGATATGACAAGAATTTGTACCCACGTCAAAAGGATCATCTGGTTTTGGATGGGGGGAGCAATAAGAAATGAAGGCAAATTTTTTGAGGAGCTAATCACAAACTGGGGAACCATTTTAAATGGCTGAGTTGTCAGAGTTTCTGCACAGTTGTTGTTGTTGCTGCTGCTGCTATTTTCTCTGCAATTGCATTGTACTGGTGCTTATCATGTTGTTTCTTTTCTTTGTTTTCGGTTTTTACTGCCTAAGTGTACACCTTGTGCAGGCTGTCTAGGATTGTATATTTGAAAAAAAAAATAAAAAAAAATAAAAGAACCATTAACAAGAAAAATAGTTCCATATACATCAAATTCTTAGTTTGTAGAAATACATAAAAGAACAATTTTCGCAACACACTAGTTTTATTGCACCACAAACCATACAAAAAGAAAAAGAAAAAATCAAAATTCTCTATAGCTTCATATCTTAAATAAATAATGGATAATCAAAATGTTTGAATGAATGTTTCGATCCATAATAATATTAGCAAACGCCACTTGTCTTTTTCTTGCGATCTGCGACAAGCTTTCTCCAGGCATCAGTAATCTCCCTTTGAGTCTCCAAAGCAGTCTTTTTAACCACACCACTTCCATTGCCCTCATTTTCCTCGCCGCTAATAACTTTACTAGCCTTAGCTTGAACTTTGGCTGGGAGATTATCAAGATCATGTAAAACCTTCTCAATGTCGCTAACAAGACGCTCCGCTAGAGTGCAAGAGAAATCTTCTCGAATCACAACACGCAACACTGTGATATGTTGTGCATCTGCTGGCATTGTGTAGGCTGGAACAATCCACCCATATCGTCGTAGCAGGTCTGACACCTCAAACTCATCATGACGGCTGTTGTTCTTGAGGGAAAAGGCCACTAGAGGTACTCCCTCATCCTTGGAGACTATGATAAATCTTCCGGTTTTCTCCAATCCTTCCTTTAGTACCATTGCATTGTCTCTGCAATTCTCCATAACATTTTTATATCCCTGAAATTACAATGCGCCAAAACAGATGTAAAATCGTTGTTGCTACATTATTTTACCTATCATGTATTCCAAAATAAAGTCATGTTGCGACGTAAATGGATTTGATAAACTCACCTCATAACCCAATCGAATAAGTTGATAGTATTGAGCAATGACTTGACTTGATCCTGCAAATTAATACATCAAGCTCATTATGGATAACAAACTCAAATTAGGGTATAGGATAGTGTTCAGTTTGCACATATAACTAAACAATGCTAGACCATATTAATGGTAGGTACCTTTAGAGAAGTTGAGGGTGAAGGTAGGTTGATCAGCTCCCAAGTAGTTAATATGGAAAATGAGTTCTTCTGGCAAGTCTTCTTTGTTCCTCCAGATCACCCATCCAATTCCAGCATAGACAAGTCCATACTTGTGACCACTCACATTGATACTTTTAACTAATGGCAATCTAAAATCCCATTCCAGTTCTGGATATATGAACGGTGCGATGAAACCACCACTAGCCGCATCGACATGTATGGGAGTGTCCCATCTGCAGACATTGAATTAATGATTTATTAAATTTGTGAAATTCATATGCCTAAATGATCTTGCACTGAAGTTTTACTTTCTTTCTCTAAAGGTTGGTAGCATTGAGTACGTACCCTGTTTGTTTGTTCTTCTCGACCAAGAGGTCGTTCAAAAGTTTAATGTCCTCGAATTCGCCATTGAGAGTTGAACCCAAGATACCTGCAACGCAAATGGTGTTCTCGTCGACCATTTCTACTGCTTTCGCAGGGTCCATTACGTAGTAGCCTTCTTGCAATTTGACTTCCTTCAGTTCCACCTCAAAATACCTTGCAAACTTTTCCCAACAAACCTGTACAAAAGTTCAACTTGTTATTTTCCCTTGATTCAATAGAAGTAGCCCATTCACTTGGGTAGTTTGGGCTGGTCTTACTAACTGAAGAAAGTATATATAGCTGAGAATGCATACCTGAACGTTGGCACCGGTGACGATATTGGGGTTGTCGACGGGCTTACCCTCGGCCCTTCTCTTGTTCTGCCATCTTCTCTTGAATGCTAAACCAGCCAACATAATGGCCTCAGATGAGCCTACTGTCCCTACTCCAATTGCAGTCTCCGAGTCTCCAAGTGGAGCATTGAAGAGATTAGCAATAATGTTCACGCAACGATTCTGCATTATTCCAAAACCAAAAATGAAAAATAAATAAAAATAAAAATACTTTTCAATATCAAGTTGTCCATCCTTGAGTTATAACCAAAAAGAAAAAAAAAATGATGACGTTTTCTTTCGTTGTATATTTATTTATTTTTATTTTTTTACGCAATTCAAAATAAATATAAAGGTGTCATTCTCTTCAAAATTATTCCTGTCATTTTCAGTTGTTAGAAAAATAGAGCATAATATGTGAGGATGCTGATCCATTAATTTAGGTCGCTGGGGGACAAAAAAGTTGAAAATGGTCATTGTTTACATTAATATTTAAGCACTTATTAAACCAATATATATTAAAGTATACCTAATATTATTCAACAAAAAAAAACGTACACCTAATATTGTAATGTCTATATGCACAGCAGGCTAGCAGCATAGAAAAAAAACTGTACTAGTACTAGTAATGATCCAACTTCCAAGTGATAATCTGGGGTAAGTTTGCCTGTGCATTATATTGTACTTGGGTGATAGCTTTGTCAGGGGGCCATGAGAGCAAGTTGCTTCTTATTTGAATTTTGTATATATATAGAAAAAGTGAAAAACTAATTAGATCCAAATAATTCCATGGTTCTTAATTACAAAGAAGTGAAAGAACACTATCATTTCCCTGCAGCTACAATGATGATATACCATCAGTTTAGTTTAGTTTGTTGTGATTATTAGTAAGATGGATGTGGATTAATTACCTGGAGCTCAGTGGTAACAGGGTACTCATCCATGTCAACATAGTTCTTGTTAATGGAAGACATCATAAGTTTATCACACTCTGGTTCCATCCAAGTTGTCACGAAAGAAGCTAGATTTAACCTTGGATTTCCATCTAACATCAACTCATCGTTGATGATTTGGTATGCTGCTTCCTTTGGAATTGAATTATCAGGCATCTTGAACCTGTATAAAAGAAGAAATTCACCCTCAGTTGAAAAGTACTTTAATTAAAACATGTAAATGTAAGTAATTAAGCTAATAAGAGCTGGTTTTATTATCTTTTTTTTTCTTCCACTCTTTCTGCAACATTAATTATTGATTCTAGTACTATATATTCTAAGAGAAGATGATAGATTTTATATATGTTACCTTGGAAGAGAAGTTCGAACATAGCGAGAAGCAAAGGTAGAGTGAATGGAGGCATCTGAAACTGTCTTTGAGATAACCATGATACCAACTTTGTATAGAAACAAGATCCAAGTGATGAAGAAAAATAAATAAATTATAGGCTTAGAGATCGACCAAAGTGTATATTTGGTTTCTGAATTGATGAATGCTTGGAGATGAAGGTAGAAAGAAGCAAAGGTCTCTTATATAGAGTCTAAGGAAAAGATATGAACACGTCTGTGAGACTGTATTTCAAATGTGGACATCTAAAGTCCACCCTCCTTTCATCGCTTTCCAATTGTAGAAGTGTAGAACTCTTCTTCTTTCTTAATTAAAAGACTAAGCAAATTATCTAATAAAAAAAATAAAATATTTTAATGGAATATTTTATTTTCATGACTAATAAATGTCTTTAAATCAAGAGTCATGGCATGAATGCCCCAATATTTGCTATCAACTAAAAAAGTCAACCAATTTTGACTAGTTAGGTTCATGTATTTATGGATTTGTGGTAATTTTTCTGTGTGGGAGGGGTTCCAGGGACTCAGGAAATGTTTGACTCAATCCTATTTAGGGTACTTGTACATATTGGATTGGCATGATTTTTGGTAGATATGATCTCCTTAGTATAAAGATCTACTACATAAAAAATCAACTCATTTGAATATATTTAGATCCATCAAATGTAATATTAAATTTAACGGTAAAAATGAACGTTTCACGATACATTAACTTGCAATATGATTTTTCTAGGGTTAGAAAATTCAGATTATGATAAATTTTGGTGAATATATCGTACATAATGAGAACATTCATCCTACAAAAAATCATGCCAATCCAACATATACAAATAGACTAAATAGGATTGAGTCAAAATTAAGTCAAACATTTCCTGAGTCCCTGGAACCCCCTCCCTTTCTGTATTTATGGATCCTCAAGTGAAAAGTAAAGCATTTTGATTTTTGACCGAAAAGGAAGTCACTGATGGTCCAAATCAGTGATCTGAAAAGACAATGTTTTGAAGCCATCCAAGTTCCTTACGACTGAGGGTCTGGTACCTGGTTTGGCTAGTGGGCTGATTGGTCCAAAAAAATCCACTGTAAAACCACCATTTTCTGGTAGATAATATTATGAAATTAAAATCTCCCATCCAAATTGTCCAGGAAGGTGGTAAAAATTTGTTAGTTTGTCACAAAGAACATTATTGTCTAAAAAATGGAATTCGTTTCTAGTGAAAAGTTCCAAAGCGCCAATAGGCCGACGAAACTTGTTTTGTTTTAATTCTAAAGTTCCCTAAAATACTAAATTCATACCTATGCTATGCTATTATTGTCATTTGTCACCATTATTAGTTGGCCATGAACCTTCCAGGACTAAGTCAAACAATGATAACAAAACAGCCTAATAGGAAGAGAAAAGTATTATTAGATTTAGGAATTTTCTTTAAACAGCTACTGGTTTGGAGTTTAGCACTTTTAGCTCATAACTCAGACAGGATTCAAAACCCGTGTTGAGTTCGTAACAATCAAAATACCACTGAGTCAATAATAGTTGGTTGGCCAAGAATTGATCCCACGCCTTGAATTGTAATAGTTTGAACTGAAACTTTATTGGTAGCACATCACATGGTGTGTCCAACGAAATTGCCTGAAAATGTAATTCTTAAAGCATAGCACCAACCAAGTAATTGGGTACGTAGTACTGAAACTCTGAAAGTATTAACAAATGATCTTCCTTTAATCATGGCATAAATGATTATTAATTTAAGGTTAGTGGGGGCATTAAAATAACACATGAGGGCTAATAATTCAAGGATGGAGGACCACCCATATTATGGTGGCGGGGTGACTGGTGACATGATTTGAGGGGTCTAAATAAGAAAACTATGATATCCAGCATCAATTGAAAGTTGTGGTAACTGGCTTTTCTTTGGAGTTGGAACGTTGAAATGACTTCAAATGTAGCATTATGGATAGATTGGTTGAGAACCAAACCTCAAAACAACAAACCACCTGTCCACCCATAACTGATAGATTGGTTGAAAACCAACCCCAAATCAACAAACCACCCCCATAAGGCTATTCCATTTCTATGGACAAAAGAGAAAGCCAACAGATACATTCCTATCTGTTTTTCAAATAGGGAAAAGGTCATTTTGGCAGAGAAAGCAGAAAAATTAAAATAAAAACAAAAAGAAAATGTCTTCATCTACAACTTTTGAATTGGATATTGGCTAGTGGGTTCATACATAGACAGGCATATGGTATGCAAGCTTGGTCTTACTCCAAAAATAATTGCATGTCCACATTCACAGGTACAGACATGATTAACATAGACATTTAGCTGATAAAGAGCCCTATTTAACAGAATATTTGCAACATATTGCCATCGAACAGGTTTTCCCAAGTTACAGTATAGTTACAGTATATTCATTGTGTTCCTTCCCTGAACGTGATTAGAAAGTTTACTCCCTAATACTAATAAACAAATTAAGGAGCATACTTTCTAATTTACCAAGCTTAATCATTAACATTCTCTGCAAATTTACCATGCAAAAATTTACCAACTCTGGTAATATATCATACCAAATACAAGGTCGTCTCAACAAGCATTATGAGGCAAACAATTGTACACCCGACTTGTCTCAGTGGGGTAGCCCAAAATAGATTTACAGATATCAGTACTATTCCTAAAGGCCCTAAGTAGGGTCAAGAATTATTTTCTTCTATAATACATACAAAGGTCTGTCACGCATGTTGTCGTGACACCATAGCAGGAACTCATTATTCATTAATGAATAAAGTAGATTTATATGGTAAGCATAAAAGCCAAAAATGTAAGGGAAGCAAGAAAGTTTACCAATGGGCCTCACTAGTCACTAATGGACATCATATAATTACTTTTATGGTATTCTCTCTTCTATCTTCGCAAACCGCTTTACCATCAAACACATCAAGAGACATCTTTGGCATTCTCTTCTATGGTGTCAATGCACTTTCCTGTCAAACACGTCAAGATAAAGCAACAACCACCTAGCAAAACCTTCCTCAGAGATATTAGATCTTCAAGACAAACAGCAATGAATGCCTGCCTGAAAAACTCACATTGTTCCATCCAAGCTGTACACACAAAAAAAACATTGACTAGGCTAACATGTCCACTATCATTTCCTTTGGATTTTGCCTATCGAGTGTAGATAAACTGCCACAGACACAACCCTGAAAAAACAAAGCAATATGGAGTAAATTTTGACTGTCGTGGAAGATTAAATAAAACCACTATATGAACAATCGCACCAAGATACCAAGTCGCAGACAATTTCCGTGTTGAATATACCACAAACATGCCACTTTGGAAAAGCAGGTAATGAATACAACCGTATGAGATCAACAGTGTAAATCACAATCCTATTTCAGTGTGCACAGTGGTTTGTACACATTTGGCCACTGGATAATAGCATGCTGTGATGTATTAAACATCGTAAAATATACATGTCTTAGGCTTAATGTTGGGTTTTTCATACACTTTCTTGTCTTTTGGCAGTTATGACAAGTGTTTGACAGCCCTGGTGGTAATGTACGAAAAAATAACAAAGCAAGTCTGAGTCAATTATGTTCAATAGTGCATGGAGGTAATTGTGTCCTCAGCATTTTTTTAAGGTATGCGAAAGTCCACAGCAAGAAATAGCATAGCCCACAGCAGTATAACACCAATATAATCAACTTAGAGTTTCATGATATTCTTTTGGACTGTGCGAAGCAGGGCCTTTACTATGAGCTTATAAATAGAAAATTCGTGAGAATGCCATTGCCAATCCCAATATTAGGAAGAATGTATAATTCCAGACTACTGCATATAATGATCAAGGAAATTAGAGTTCACTCACGTAGATCCAAGAATGAAAGCAAGAGAGAGATGAAAGTGGAAAAGGAACACTGAAACCACTGCAGTAAGTAGCATTGCAACTGAAGTAGAATACACCTGCTCATAAAGAGGAAGAAAACTATATAAAAATCAGTGTTCGGCTTTCTAAATCAAATAAGTTTGCAAAGCCATCAAAGATTTAAACATGTCAACAAAACATGATCACATGCAAACATATAACTGGTTTACCTTCACTATATTATCAGCATACTTCATCACCACAGATACTGCAATGCCGCTGCAAATACATATGTGCAAAAATCACATTAAAGAACTCTACAAAAGTAGAATAACCATGGGATCTGAAATGTATTATGATCGAATCAAACAATAAAAGGCAGTTCTTGATGTAAAGATACCTGAGTGCATGGTTGAGGATCATGCAAGTCGTAATTAGTGTATACCCATAAAAGAAACCCCTGAAAATAATAAGTAATAATCTCAAAGATATGTAATCTCCATTTAAGAATATAAGCCAAAATGTTACAGTTGCTGTCTTTATAAACACCATATTAAAATGATACACCACAGATACTGTACAAATTTTCAGGGCACGTTTTGTACCAATAACCTGTCCGTATTTCCTCCCAATACTCTGTTCATGTTAATATAGCACAATGCCTATTACAGGCTAAATAATAGGTTTAACTCACTTGTTCATAACTGCGTCAAAATCTTGAACTAATATAGCCACAGCATTGAAGACCATACCAAAGACATATAACCAGAAATTCTGCACATTGATATTTCTTGAAGGCCGTTTTTTCATGATAGCCTGTCGATCATAATTTAACTAAATAAACACAACTATTGCAGAACCTATATATATTAAAAGACACCTAGTCAAGTTTTGCAAATCCCAAACAACAAAACTATGCAATGTTTGAAGAAAAACCTCAGTGTAGACTCCTGCAAAGCCGCTCAGAAGTGCCATGACCTAGGAAAAAAACACAAAATTGAATGATGATTATTGTCATAACTATCATTGCAAGATATTTCAGCTTCTCCCCTTTCAACGCCTTATTTAGATCCCAATAATAATGTTGACAACTCACAATGGCCATCATCCAACCTTGAAATGGAGTTTGAAGAACACGGTCAGAGCTGCACATAAAAGACAATAATTGCAAAGAGTAAGAAAACAAATAATTATATTTCAATGTTAAAATTCCCAGCCAGATCGCTTAAGGCAAAGATGGACATGGAATCAGACCTTAAATGTTGTGTTCAATGCAGACTTTTTCAAGTTGCATACAAATGCAAGATGTCTTATATTAATTTTATGTGTGTTTATTAACATTAACTTTTTTGCAATTTGTTATATGTAAAGAATTAAGGATGCTTCGTAACATCCTACAAATGAAGTTAAGTATTATAACAGAATAACTAATTGGTATAGGATCCAAACCAACAGTTAGTACTTGATCTTTTACCTACAAAAATACCCCTACTTGAGGATGTACTGCACTGAATTGTTCAGGGAAATTTTGATAAAGGTGGTCAAAAGTTGTAAAATCTAAAACCTGCTGTTAGAGAGAGTATCTGCTTGTGTCTACATATATATATGGCTTGCAGAAAGTCCAAAGGTCAGTGAGAAACATTTTTTCACATGAACCTTGCAGCCTGATCGTCTAGTCCAATATTCTAATTCATTTCATGTTGTTGATCACCAAGTAATATGTTGCTATTTGGTAAGTCTACATACATAACATGGCATTCATGTTGTTTACAGCAATATAATTTGCCTAGAAGTTCAGCATTTCATACTTGGAATACGAATAGTAATGCTCCATTCTTCAAGACAATAAAGGCAGATAGGTAGGCTACATTATCAGACAGAACTTACGAAGAATCAAGTTGTGCTGTGGTGCATCCTGCACACAATAAAATAAAAGCTGCCCACTGAATCTCACTTAGCCTGAAGGACAATATAAATAAACAAATCAATACAAAATCAGAAGAAATCAAACAAAGTATGATGCATGCATAAAAAACATTCCTTGAGATGAATTCTATATTTCCACCAGAAGTCACGATGAGAGTCCATTTTCAAAATCAATCGTGTTTCCCATCTAAACAAACCTCAAACATTTCAATTTTTCATTTCTTCGTTTTACTAAGAAGTTAACCACTCTCAAACACAAAAACCAAAATCAAACCAAAAATTGAAATGGCCTTACTTTCTCTTCAGCATGATATGATATAACACGCCAGTGCTGATAATGTTCAGATTCTTCAGTATTTGGTAACTTGGAGCACTCACATAAGCAAATATGTAATACTGCAATAAGAAGTAAAATATACACTCATTTCCACCATCTAAAGTTCAACACCCCCCCCCCCCCCCCCCCCCCTTTCCCACCTTGAAAAAAAAAAGGAAAGGAAAGGATCATGACATACCTGAAGTAAGTTCTTAACAAGATAGAGCGCGGCCGGAATGGGATAAACAATGATTTCGTTCAACGATGTAGCCAACCTGGAAATTGGAAAGCATAATATTAGTACAATTTTGTCAGATCACTTTGAACTCATTAGTATGTATTAAACAGATACAAATTCCCTGCCAACCACTGAGACCAATAACAGCAGATGTTCAAGCAAAGGAATTCAGCTGGATGGTTGGGAAAAAGATGGCATCTTTTCAGTTTTAATGGTGTTTAAGCATCTGAAGAATAACCTTACGGTATGGCAAATTCTTTTGAAGCTGCATTTCATACAGACATGAGTTAACAAAGACAAGCTTTCTTTGTGAGGTAGACATCTCCTTGGGAATCATTACACATATGATTGATAATTTTAAATGAATTGTATTCATAGTCAAAACTAAAATATAAGTACTTACACCTACAAAGGTACAAGACTTGTTTCCTAGCAGAAAAAAGTTCCAAGCTTGTAAAACTTCCTGTGTCATTTCCTACAATAGGCTTTTAAGTCATGACCCAAAACAAACATTCCATGCGTGAAACCCAGCCAGATCAGAAAACATTATTATGGCTTGTAAGTGTTTCTGACAACTGCATCAGCTTTCTTTCGAAACCAACACACACACGCTACCATGTATCTAACATAACCCAAGTGCTCATGTACACTGATTTAGGATAAGGCAACTACTCATCTACATCTAGTCAAGAGCAATGATTCATTATTTAATAATGCATAAGCATTTTGAATAAAAACAGATATATTCCCTATCCCCTATGAAATCAAAAAGGCAGAATCTACATTACACTAGTCCAAACTAATAAAGAGGAAACAGGAGCACAGAGATTTGTACTTGTTATCTTCAGTAACACCTTCATTTCTCCAAATTCTAGTCAGCGCTAAAAGAGATAGTGTACATTTCAAAGCCTCCACCTAGTTCCAAAAGTTAAAAGAGAAATCAGAAAAAAAAAAAAAAATTAACAAAAAGAATCACCATCCTCATAATATTCATTCTTGAAAATTTTACTTCCCAACTTCCATATATCACTTCAAAAAAAAGTAGAAGCAAGAAAAACAAACTGGAACTATACAAATACAACGAATACAATGATATATACTCACAGAAAAATTAGCAGTTGTAACACTGTACTCATACTTCCCAGCTCTTTTAGACCAAACAATCAGTATTGCCTGTGAACTTGTAAGTAGAGTTAATAATACTGTAACAATCGACCTACACGCAAAAGAACAAAATCCCAACTGAGCAATTCTTCTCTAATCTCATTCATATAAGAATGTACATATAGTATCGGCATTTCTTACTTGATCTTCCATTTTGAATGCTCACGACTGCTACTATCTGTGTCATGTTAGGGCACATTAATGTATCATGTGTATGACATATAAAACTAAGATTCAATTTAAAAAAAAAAATCAAAAACATACCTCCACCTAAGAGTGATTTCTTTTCATGTAAGTTCTCGATATCATCTTCTATTGAATCAGTTTCTTTAAACTATAGAACAACAAAAACATTGAAATTTCATTTAATCTCACATAATTATTAATAAACTCTATTTATTGGGTTTTTTTTTTACAGAAAAAAAACAAAAAAACAATTCAACTGAATCAAGAGAGAGAAAGAGAGTTTAGATTGAAGATCAGATACCTCGTCTTTAACTCGTTTATACTCCATTGAAACACTACACCAGAGAAATCTTCGAGAATCGAGATCACTCAACAGTAATTCTGCTTGATTCTTCGCTATTCGCTAAAGGTGAAGTGAAAGTCTCTTCTATTGGGCTTTTATGAGAGATATGGGCTAACATCGGCCCAAACTTCCATATTTTTTATTGGGTGCTATTCTTCCCACCCAAAATAGTTGTAAAAAGTCCCAACTATTTTTTTTTTATTTTTATTATTGGCAAGCTTGTTTTTAATGACTCAAAGTTGCACTATCGGGGTTTGAAGAATTGAACCCCAAGATCTCTGGTATCATCGTTCTGAGGTATTATCAACTGGACTCAGCTGGCCTCCAACTAAAAATTTTGTCAAAAAACCCAACATTTTAATTATGTCATTTACTTTGTTATCCTTATTTCCCACCACCCTCTTAAGACATAAGAGATCTATAGCCATAGATTAGTTTTTGATGGATGGCTTAGATAACACCACATCTTAAATGGGGGTGTGTCAAAAAATAATTTCAAATGGGGAATCTCAAGTATCAAATTTAAAAGTGGGTTATGTCTTAAACGAGAGGATAATATTGTAAATTGATATTAGATTTTTTGACAAATTTTAAGAACTTTTAGTAGTTGGGTTTTTTGCCAACTTGTTTGGGAGAATTCATGGTATTTTCAAATCTTTCTGGGTACACACCATAGGTTTACAAATTACAACTTTAGATTGATAGCCAATCCACATAGGGTTCATGGCACGAGTTATTTGGCATGCCTCCATGGTAGGCCTGTAAAATGGGCTGGGTAGCGCTAGCCCGCCCCTTGAACCCTCGAACCCTTACACTTTAAGGGTCGGGCCAACCCTACCCTAAAAGATGATGAGGGTCGAGTTAGGGCGGGCCAACACAAAAATTGAGAAAACCTCACCCGACCCTTAGCTCTTTATTTTAAAGGATTGAGGGTCGGGCTAACGGGTCCGGTTGATAAGGTCGATACATAGAATTATGTTTTACTTGGAAGAAAAATATGCGATCATGTTTTTATTAATATCATTTTAATATTTTTGAAAATAATATGTTTTAATTCTTAAATTATAAATATATTTTTTTCACCATAAAATTTGTTATAGTATATGATATTATTTTATCCAAGAGCATTACAATTAATAAATACAAAGAACTGGTAGTTAGATGTTATCTTATTACTAAAATTTCAAACTTTAGAAATTTAATCCTAAATTTATAAAATTCTAGCATAATAAGTATAAAATACACATTTAAAATAATAATCTAATTACCGTTTATTCCATGCTCAATAATGAAATAGATGGTTAATAAAAAAATATTCTATTGAGAATCAATTTCTTTTAGTTATATAATAGTTTTTTAACAACTAGTTCGAAAAATATTCAATAAACATTTGATAAATATCATATAACTTAAACAAAAGTGACGTCTATATCTAATTGGAAAAGTCTTTACGATTAAAACTCTAAAAAAATGTTCAAATTTGGATATATAGAGAAATATATTAAAAATTATACATATATTTACGAGGGCCGTAAGAGGGCTTTGAGAGGATTAATTAGAGTCGGGCTAAGGGTAGGATCTAAGATTTTCAAAACTAAACCCTAACCCAACCCTTAAAAGGAGAGAGTCGGGTCGGCCCTACCCTAAAAATCGTAAGAGTCAAGCTTTAAGGGCTTTTTTCGTTGAATGGTCCGGACGGGTCGGGCCAGGTTTAAGGTCTAAGGGCCATTTTTACAGGCTGACTTCGTGGCATGCCAAAAGATATGCCTTTTGCCCTATATTATGTGTGGTTTTTATTTTATTTTTAATTTTTTTCTCTTTCAAAGAAGTTGGGTCCAAAATCGTTGGATAAAAAGCTTGAAGATATTTTAAATCTTAGATTTTTAATATAATTTATGTACCCTAAGCTTGGCATGCCTTTTGTACCGTGGCATGAACCCTAAATCCACTACCATTTTCAATTATGCATTGTGGTTGTAAACTTGTAACCACCAATGGGTTGGAGAACTTACCAAATGACATAATGCTCACATTCAATTTAAAGATTGCGACTAAAAATTAAAAATAAAATAAACACTTAAGACTTTAAGAAAAAATATTCAGGAATCGCTACTATTAGTACTGTTGCAGAATTTAAAATGACTGCTCTTTTCTAGTGACTACCACATGTCCAAAACTAGATATTCCAAAAATGTAGTAATTGCTTACTCTTCTCTATTCCTTTTGCTTTCAAGAGAAAGTTCTTGAAATTTGGATGGAAGATTATCAAGTAGTTTCAAAACCGTTTTAATGTCATCAACAAGTCGCTCAGCCAAAGTGCGAGTGAAATCATCACGGACAACAATGCGCAACACTGTGACATGTTCAGCATCTTTTGGCATTGTGTAGGCAGGAACAATCCAATTAAATCGGCGTAGCATTTCTGACACCTCAAATTCATCGTGACGACTATTGTCCTTCAGAGAGAAAGCCACTAGTGGCACTCCAATGTCCTTTGAGACTATGTTAAATTTCCCAGTCATCTCCAATCCTTCTTTGAGCACCATTGCATTGTCTCTGCAGTTCATCATAATGTTTCGATATCCCTGAAAATATAAATTATTCACCAGAGAAAATGTGAGACTTGGATTTGATAAATATGTATGAATAAAAAGCATAAAGTAAATGGCTACATAAACTAACCTCGAAACCATGCCGAATAAATTGATAGTACTGACCAATAACTTGACTCGAACCTGCAATGTATTTAGCATTTTAATTCTCAAAGGTTCTGGCCATGCAGTTCAAATACAATAGCACAAATAAACACTAGCAGCCCATATTGTTAAATTGATAATACCTTTTGAGAAGTTGAGAGTGAAAGTAGGTTGATCAGCTCCCAAGTAATTGATGTGGAAAATGAGTTCATCAGGTAAGTCTTCTTTGCTCCTCCAGATATTCCATCCGATTCCAGCATATACAAGTCCATACTTGTGACCACTCACATTGATGCTCTTAACTAATGGCAATCTGAAATCCCATTCGATTTCTGGATAAATGAATGGTGCGATGAATCCACCGCTAGCAGCATCAACATGAATTGCAGTATCCCATCTGCATAAATTAAATAAATTGTTTTGTATGTAAACATTGATCAAACATTAAAATGACATAGATGAACATAATTCGAGCACATTCCCTGTTTGCTTGTTTTTCTCAACCAAGAGATCATTAATAAGCTTAACATCCTCAAATTCTCCATTGAGAGTAGAACCCAAGATAGCCGCTACGCAGATAGTGTTCTCGTCAACCATTTCCACAGCTTTCACAGGGTCCATTACATAGTAGCCATCTGTCAATTTGACTTCCTTGAGTTGCACCTCAAAATACCTTGCAAATTTCTTCCAACAAACCTGTACATATTGCAAACATTAGTTACTAATTACGAGGGATTGTTGTTTCTTAATCATCTAATCTTATCATATATTTGTAACAATTGAATTGCCTTAAGCAAGGTTTCATAAGTTCATAAATCATAGTTACTTACATCCTTAGCTCACTAAGAATGTAGAACCAGTTGTGTAAAAACCCAATTTAAGTAAGGCAAGCCCATTCAATTGACATCAGTTATGTTCGTTTCAGTGTTTCACACATGCATGGCTTAGAGAGGTTGAACACAAACATTGTGATGATACTGAAAATGCATACCTGAACGTTGGCACCTGTGACGATATTTGGCTTGTCGACAGGTTTGCCTTCAGCCCTCCTCTTGTTCTGCCACTTCCTCTTGAATGCTAATCCAGCCAACATAATAGCCTCTGAAGAACCTACTGTTCCTACTCCAACAGCGGTCTCTGTCTCTCCAAGTGGAGCATTGAAAAGATGGGCTATCATGTTTACACATCGATTCTGGATCATTCAATTAATAAGATTATATACATTAAAAATTTGTTTTTATGGTAGCAAGCAAATAAAAAAGGTCTAACGTTTTTGCTATATAATATTTGTAGTAATTACTGAGATGGATTTAGTTAGTTACCTGAAAGTCAGTAGTGACGGGGTACTCTTCCATGTCAACATAGTTCTTGTTCATGGAATCTGTCATAAGCTTGTCGCACTCAGGTTCCATCCAAGTTGTCACGAACGAAGCTAAATTGAGCCTTGGATTTCCATCCAACATCAACTCATCGTTGATGTTTTGGTATGTCGCTTCCTTTGGACTCGAATTCTCAGGCAACTTGAACCTATGTATCAAAACAATTATATCTATGTTAGCGCGCACACATACCAAAAAAAAAGAAGTTTAAACATACATCTAATACATCCTATGAAAATACAGACACAGTGTCTTACCTTGGAAGAGAATTCCGAACATAACGAGAAGCAAAGGTGGAGTGAACAGAGATGTCAGATTCTGAAGAAGTCTTTGAAAGAACCATGATTGCAAACTCTAAAAAGAACCACCACCAACAAGATCTCTAAACTTAAAAAAAACCAGTGCTACTTTCTAATGCAGCGTAGTGATCAATGAAGATGGGGTAAGGCATTATATATACAGAGAAGTAGCATGCATGACCGACCTGTTGATTTCCAAAAGTTTATTGTACAGGTTTTAGCACTCCTTCCTTTACATTTCTTTCTTCCTAAAATGAGAACATATATACCTGCTTTAGAAATGATAATTTTGGCAACCAAGAAATTTCCTCAGTGTTCCTTCTACCTCCTCGTCCAAGATATCCCAAAAATAGAACAACTCAATATAGGGAATCACACCAATAAGGACATTATTTTTATTTATTTTTGGTAATGCAATAATAAGAACATTATTTAGTATTTTTCTTAAAAAAAAAAAAAAAATCATGGTAGATTCGCCAATAGAAGGTCTTGCAACTGTTTCTGGGCCCAAGTCCAAGCCCGGTCCAAATCTTCTCTCACTTGAACATAGAGTGTTTGTTGGCATGTTTTGCTATATACGCCTGCTATATATGTAACTTTTTATTGATCAAGATCAAGATTCAAACAGTAACATCGAACATAATATTGCAAACATATATACAATATATAACTACTAGTTGTACCCGTGGCTACGCCACGTTAGTTTCGACCAGATAAATAGCTTTTGATTCTCAGAAAGTGGTAAATAATAGATAGCAAGACTAAACTTAAATATTAGGAACTTGGACTATGGGAGTAAGATAAATAAATCTAAAAATGAAGTATTAAAAATACATATTTCTGTCATTGTTCCATCACATCTATTGTTGCTTCAAGTATGCTTGTTTCCAGTTTTTGTTTGAACTTCCATATGTTCCATACCAGTATTATTTATTTTGGTTGTCGAAGTATTTTCTAAGCTTCTACTTTTTCGATATATGTATTTGTGGATGTATTTTACTGCTTTGTATCCGAACGTTGGATTGAAGCTTTTATTGTTGTTTATGTTTGTGTTGATTGTTAACAGACCTTTTGGATTCATGGTTTTCTTGGGAATTTTTCAGTAGCTTTGTCCCCCTACATGACAGAAATTTTATCCAAATCTTGTCATATCCCAAATGGTTTTAAGTCACTTTTAATAACATCATGTTTAGAACTATAATCATCGGCTATCTTTGGTTCATGGAATTTAAATTCCAAAGAAATGAAGGGTACTAATGTAACAGTGAATGATAGGAGAGAGAGAGAGTGGGCAGAAAAGGGAGAGAAATAGAGAAAGAGATTGACGAAATTCTTACTAAAGTGAAACACTTGTCTGCTTTGTCCTAACAATTATAGAAAATGGTTTTTTTTTTGTTTTTTTGTTTTTTTTTTGAAAATGAAAACCGTATTCAAATAAAATAGCTATGCCCGGAATCTAAATTCCGATCTCCAACTCAAAATCTTTTAAAAATTAGCCATTTCTATTCATTTTCTCGGGAACCAAATGCCTGCGAATCAAACACATCCTATCAACTCATATATTTTATAGAACCAAAAATATATTCTTGTTCATTATGATCACTTTTAATAATTTCAGATGGAGTATTGTGACATCAAGTGTGACTGTAAATGCAGTGTAAGGATACCAAGCAAGTGGATTGTTAGTTTTCAGCATCAGTAGGCTGATAGGGTGGTCATTTCCATCTTTGTAACTGTAGCAATGGTCTCTAACATAGATGGACAAATTGAAGATTTAAGGCATCATTTGATGGTCTACATAGTAGTTTGTATTTTATTAAACACTAAAAAATCAAACCATATATAAAGTTTGATGAGCACACACAGTTTAAATGCACCATCAAATACCTCCCAGAGGACATGCTCCTCTTCGTACAGAATTATACCTAACCCACCCATAAAACAGAAACAACATAGAGTACACATACAAAACATATCTACCAGCATAGATAAAACCTACAACTAACCAGACATGATCAACTACATCTTTATTCATACTCTAGTTGTTAAGAAACTATGCTGCACTCTGTCCTTGCAATTTACAAACTAACTGCAGCCTGCAAAAATCAGTTGAAAGGCACCCTACAATAGACCACTCAGCAGCACAGTCTTCCCAGTTCCTGTTACCCACCATTACACACAACAGAATTACAACTGATCAACATGCAGTTCATCAATGGGTTGATAGGGTAGTTATATCCATCGTTGTATCTCTGCAAGACTGCAACCATTGCTTTGAACAATGTTGTACGATGTTTAAATCGAGAATTAAAAATTGAGTAGGATCCCTTACCACTTGAGATACAACTGGTAACAAACAATTGAGTATGATCACCTTACCAAAAAAAAAAAAATGCAACAAACTCCTAACAAAATACAAACTTGTTGAGAATATAAAACACGTTAGAAAACATTAACATCAATATAATCAAATATGTTTCTCACCTTTATTGGAGCGACTTTGCTCATAGCAGAACTAAAGAAAAATTGATCACATTTTCCTTACATCTCTCGCATATAGTGCATCCAAACACAAAATTGATATGATATTTGCACTATTGTATTGGATCTCGCATGTAGTCCAACATGACTACATCTGTTGAGGACCCTTATGAATGTAACACTGTCAGAGATTTCTCCTGCACACAACATTAAAGCAAGTGCAACTTTGTGTTCCCATATATAAATTGCAAATCCCTCAATCATTTTGTTCCAGGAAACAACATCATTATTTTGTTAATCCATAATATTTTAGACTCACATCCACCAACCCATAATGTGCATAACCTGAAACCATCAAAGTCCATGTAATTATGTCGCTTGCTACCCTGCTTTTCTCAGTTCACAAAATGTTCTTAAAGCTTCGTTATAAAATTTGTTCTTTGCAAGAACTGAAAATAATTGTGTTCCATAACACCATATCAATTCAAAGAGATTGACCACATAAGCTACATCTCTTATGAAGGCATTGCAGACAAATTTGCTCATCTCACCTCCATTTCTTAAAAACGTGCAGTGCAGGTGCTCCATATAATGATATCAAAACTCCTTAGATTGTTTTCCTTGTCATCTCCAGAAGCTGTAGCTTTAACATTTAAATCACACATTTTGCTTGGGGCTGCCTGTAGTAAGTTGGAGAAAGTTACTCAAAAAAAAAAAAAAAAAAGAGTGAACCATTATTTCCGTCAACTTCCAGCTATCAGATAATAGTATAATACAATAATATCTTCTTTGGAAAGACAAAATAGGGGTTTTTCTAGCTGGCAGATAATAAATTAGTCTACTGCTTGTTTATATGGTCGTATATTAATCACTTGTACTTTCTATAAAAGGAAAAAAATAACAGAGAGAGAGAGAGGGAGAAAAAAACCCACTTTTAATAATTATATTTTAGAAAATACCACATTACAAATAGAAGGTATAGTTATTTACAAACACAATAAAATAAGAGTAAATAAATGAAACTCCCCAATATAATGTAATTGGGAAAGGGAGCCAGGACTTCCTCATATAATTAGCTGAGTTGTTGAAACATAATCAAGCTTAAATATAACTGCACTTGGTTGAATTCTTTTCATTGTTAAAGACATAAAGCCAAAAGCAGTCCATAATATTTTAAAACAAATACGGAGGCAAATACATACTGTAGGGAGCTCATACATACCAATGCACTATCAACAATGAAAAAATCACGATACCAACTTTATTAATGCTTTGATATTCTCATTAGAAACACAATGTAAAGGGCATCAACTAAAATAAAACATTCATCCTGATCTCCTTAGGAATCCAAATTCAAAATCAAAATAATGGAACAAAATAACAGGAAATCTTAAATAGGAGCTCATCTCCAAGCCTAAAATAATAATGTCAACATCAAATTTATTCTGCTCTTGCATCAGTTTGGGTTGTTTTCAAACTGCCGAAGGCACACCCATATGTATTATCTATCAGTGTTCATAATATAATGTTTTCCATTTTGTTACCCTCTGATCAGTAGGCAAGCATATAGTGAGCACTATTAACTTTCATTTTTATTTTTGAAGGCTTCCAATGGTTGGCTCTGATGAACATCTTCTTAAAACAAATTCCTCAATATTCCTACCCATATTCTAGTTAATACATATTTATTAAACGAGCACACACAAAAATTACAACTTAATCTTCAAAATCCATTGGGAATATGAGAGGTTTTTAAATATATAATAATAACTAAATATATATTAGGAACTACACTTTCAGGCACATAATTTATCTTACTTCACAAAGAGATAAGCGTAGTTTAGCCGATAATGCAAGAAAAGTGTACCTGAAGTTAGAGCATTTTCTCATTCGGCATCATCATTGTACCTGACCTTGATGATTAGACTGGTTTGAAAAATTACTTGTATCTTCTAATTCTTGTTGTTTCAAGAGCAAAGCGGCATATGGATCATAATAAGCTTTCAGATACTCATCCTACAAATATACCAAGTAAAAGAAGATGAGAGACTGAATAATTTTTACTAAGAGTTATTATACCATTGGTAGATTTCAATCTATCCCAGAATCAAAGCAATAAACTTCAAAAACAACTCCACACTCAATGGATCAATACTGGAATAAACTTGTCCTTCGGTTTTATAGGCAGTATGTATATTTGGTTTTCTAAACAGTCTACATTCCAGAAAATTGCTGGATTTTTTTTTTTTTTTTTTTGCTAAGGTGAGCTTCATTAATAAAAAGAAAAAGGAAATACAAAAGAAATTTGAGGAACTGAGTATATATTCCAAGCTCTTCATGCTTACATCAAATCATCACTTAAATCTATAATAAGCTCTGTACGTTTCCTCCAAGCAAGTAATGAATGTGGGT